>JAQJVL010000007.1:6908254-7653672 GCA_035578905.1 Stictocephala bisonia
GCTTCTAAATTTGCCGTTGTTCTAATTACACTATTTCGATTATGTAAAACGTAAATCCAATAAAGTCTTCAAAAATATATGTTTGATTACTAATTATATATCGTATATCGTGGAGTGAAACTGTCATTCACGTCAAGGGAAACATGTTACATTGTTCCTAATATATGTTTGATTACTAATTATAAATCGTATATCGGTGGAGTGAAACTGTCATTCCACGTCAAGGGAGACATGTTACATTGTTCCTAATATATGTTTGATTACTAATTATATATCGTATATCGGTGGAGTGAAACTGTAATTCCACGTCAAGGGAAACATGTTACATTGTTCCTAATATATGTTTGATTACTAATTATATATCGTATATCGGTGGAGTGAAACTGTAATTCCACGTCAAGGGAAACATGTTACATTGTTCCTAATATATGTTTGATTACTAATTATATATCGTATATCGGTGGAGTGAAACTGTCATTCCACGTCAAGGGAAACATGTTACATTGTTCCTAATATATGTTTGATTACTAATTATATATCGTATATCGGTGGAGTGAAACTGTAATTCCACGTCAAGGGAAACATGTTACATTGTTCCTAATATATGCTTGATTACTAATTATATATCGTATATCGGTGGAGTGAAACTGTCATTCCACGTCAAGGGAAACATGTTACATTGTTCCTAATATATGTTTGATTACTAATTATATATCGTATATCGGTGG
This sequence comes from Stictocephala bisonia, assembly GCA_035578905.1. Taxonomy (NCBI): domain Eukaryota; kingdom Metazoa; phylum Arthropoda; class Insecta; order Hemiptera; family Membracidae; genus Stictocephala; species Stictocephala bisonia. The sequence continues at coordinate 6,908,983 of JAQJVL010000007.1, forward strand.
AGTGAAACTGTAATTCCACGTCAAGGGAAACATGTTACATTGTTCCTAATATATGTTTTATTACTAATTATATATCGTATATCGGTGGAGTGAAACTGTCATTCCACGTCAAGGGAAACATTTTACATTGTTCCTAATCTGTTACGTGTGAAAGTAGTTGATAAGTAGTCCACGAGGAATCGGTGGAGGGAACTTAAACACAAACTCTGAGTGCGATAAGGTGGATGTGTAGTGTAGTACCTGACAAGCCAGACTACGAGGGGTCAGGGGAGGGGACATAGGGTGTTCGATCTAAAATTGAATAAAACTGTTTGTCTTGTTATAAGTAATAAGTACGTTGAGGGAAAAATTCCAAAACTTTTTTATGGAGGTTTGGCTATCTAAAGTGGCCAATTTGGGCTTACTTGGTTCTTAACTCAATAACAAACCGTGCGATATATTTCATTCAAATTTTGAGAATATAGTGTACAAATATACTAACCAATCTAGAGTAAAGTAAAACTAATAATTATAAATGTATATTTTTAAGTATAACCAATTATTAGTTATTAAATTGAGATTTGCACGAATTTCGAGTTGAAATTTGTACAGTTATCTGTGGCCTAAAAAGTTGCTTAATAATACATCAAATCTTTATTGATAAAGTTTACAATAATTGAGGGAGTTATTCCTGTTTGTGCCCCGGACGTGCAGCAAGAGTGTTGTTGCTCTCCAATACCCCCAGCAAGGCATTCACTCTGCTACACGTGGCGACAGTGACGGCGAAACGTTGGACTAAACTCCTTCCAACGCCGAACTGAGCCAGTCGGACGAACACCCTTAAACACAACCTCTGAGTGTGCGATAAGGTGGATGTGCTGTGCAGTAGCCGACAACCAGTCTACGAGGGGTCAGGGAAGGTGACCTAAAACAAGTTTACGAGGAGTCAGGGAAACCTAAAACATAACCTCTGAGTGCGATAAGGTAAATGGGTTGTTAGTAGCTGACAATCAGAATACGAGGGATCAGGGAATGAAACTAAATCACAACCTCTTGAGTGTAACGAAGTAAATGTGGAATGTAGTAGCTGACAAGCCAGACCACGAGGAGTGAGGGAAGGGAACCTAAAACACAACCTCGAGAGTGATAAGGGAAATGTGTTGTGTAGTAGTGGACAAGCCAGACCACGAAAAGTGAGGGAGGGGAACCTAAAACACACCTCGAGAGTGATAAGGGAAATGTGTTGTGTAGTAGTGGACAAGCCAGACCACGAAATGTGAGGGAGGGGAACCTAAAATACAACTTCGAGAGTGATAAGGGAAATGTGTTGTGTAGTAGTGGACAAGCCAGACCACGAAAAGTGAGGGAGGGGAACCTAAAACACAACATCGAGAGTGATAAGGGAATGTGTTGTGTAGTAGTGGACAAGCCAGACCACGAGGAGTGAGGGAAGGGAACCTAAAACACAACATCGAGAGTGATAAGGGAATGTGTTGTGTAGTAGTGGACAAGCCAGACCACGAAAAGTGAGGGAGGGGAACCTAAAACACAACATCGAGAGTGATAAGGGAAATGTGTTGTGTAGTAGTGGACAAGCCAGACCACGAGGAGTGAGGGAAGGGAACCTAAAACACAACATCGAGAGTGATAAGGGAATGTGTTGTGTAGTAGTGGACAAGCCAGACCACGAAAAGTGAGGGAGGGGAACCTAAAACACAACATCGAGAGTGATAAGGGAAATGTGTTGTGTAGTAGTGGACAAGCCAGACCACGAGAAGTGAGGGAAGGCAACCTAAAACACAACCTCGAGAGTGATAAGGGAATGTGTTGTGTAGTAGTGGACAAGCCAGACCACGAGGAGTGAGGGAAGGGAACCTAAAACACAACATCGAGAGTGATAAGGGAATGTGTTGTGTAGTAGTGGACAAGCCAGACCACGAAAAGTGAGGGAGGGGAACCTAAAACACAACATCGAGAGTGATAAGGGAAATGTGTTGTGTAGTAGTGGACAAGCCAGACCACGAGAAGTGAGGGAAGGCAACCTAAAACACAACCTCGAGAGTGATAAGGTTTTGTCTGATTCTCCACAAATACGTGTAGTACTTAAAAGTACAGTAGTCGTCTGTCCTACCACACCACAACTGCTCTACTGACTGGTACCTAAATGGCGTCCAATTTAGACAGTGAACCACTGCAGGTTTATTGGCGTATCTATATACTGTAGTATAACATCGGTTGCGGAGCGACAGTTAATAATATCTATGCATATTATATCTGACTTAGCAACATTCACTATGCACACGTTTTGATTTCTTGGTTATATATGACGGATTTTTGTATAAGTAAGAGAGGAATATACAAACGGAGCAGGTGAGTATTATGTAACACTAACATTGTACTCAATGACTGGTTATCACTTGCACTTGTGTTCGTTTGATTCACACGAGTTGACGTAAGTTCGGAGCAGGTAAGAGTATTATGTAACGTGCAGGGCTGACTGTGCATTAACCTTGCACTCAATGACTGGTTATCGCTTACACTTGTGTTTAAGCTTGTCAAGTTGTTTCACACGAGTTGACGTAAGTTCGGGTATATCGTTTGCACTTGTGTTCAAGTTTGTCAAGTTGTTTCACACGAGTTGACGTAAGTTCGGGTATATCGTTTGCACTTGTGTTCAAGTTTGTCAAGTTGTTTCACACGAGTTGACGTAAGTTCGGATCAGAAGAGTATTATGTAACGTGCAGGACTGACTGTGTATTAACCTTGCACTCAATGACTGTATATCACTTGCTCTTGAGTTCAAGATCGTAGTTGTATTGGAACAGAACACTCCTAACAGTAAAGCCCATATATGTTATCTTTACAGTTGAATTATTTATTTAACAACTAAAAACAAGTTGGAGTATATAAAAAAATGACGATAAACCTTCTTGAATGCTAGTGATGTTATTGTTATGGAAACGCAACTGTAATGCAACAAAGACGCAATATTGCATCATTCTTGCTACTTAAAACGAATTGCATTGTTAGATATTATATGTGAATTGGTTTATTTCACCTTTTTTAAAGTAGGTTAAAAAGTACCTAGCTTAAATGCAGGTATATTATTTAATTTTACTTTTATTTTTAACCTAATTACTGCCTAAAATGATTCGGGTTCTTATTTCTTTACTAGTTGAAGTAATAATACTTAAGAGTATTGATCGTTTCAAAATAACACCTTTGTAATTATATACTAATGTATAGCCTATAATTAATAAAAAAAACTATGTACTTACTTATAAGGAAATCTCCAGAACCCCTCACAGATTTTTAAAAAAAATTGGAGAGAAGTTCGCTTTTGTATCATAGAGACCCACTCTGTATCATAGAGACCAACTCAGTATGATAGAGACCCACTTTGTATCATATAGACCCACTTTGTATCATAGAGACCCACTCCATATCATAGAGACCCACGTTGTATCATAGAGACTCACTCTGTATGATAGAGACCCACTTTGTATCATATAGACCCACTTTGTGTCATAGAGACCCACTTTGTATCATAGAGACCAACCCTGTATGATAGAGACCTACTTTGCATCAAAGAGACCCACTTTGTATCATAGAGACCCACATTGTATCATAGAGACCCACCCTGTATGATATAGATCCTCTTTGCATCAAAGAGACCCACTCTGTATGATAGAGACCCACTTTGTATCATAGAGACCCACTTTGTATCATAGAGACCCACTTTGTATCATAGAGACCCACATTGTATCATAGAGACCCACCCTGTATGATATAGATCCTCTTTGCATCAAAGAGACCCACTCTGTATGATAGAGACCCACTTTGTATCATAGAGACTCACTTTGTATCATAGATATTCACTTTGTATCATAGATACCCACTTAGTATCATTAGATACCAACTTTGTATCATATAAATCCACCCTGTATGATAGAGACCTACTTTGCATCAAGAGACTCACCTTGTATCATAGAGACCCACTCTCTATGATAGAGGCCCACTCTGTGTGATAGATACCCACTCTGTATGATAGAGACCAACTTTGTATCATACAGACCCACTTTGTATCATAGAGACCCACTCTGTATGATAGAGACCCACTCTGTATGATAGAGACCCACTTTGTATCATAGAGACCCACTTTGTATCATAGATATTCACTTTGTATCATAGATACCCACTTTGTATCATAGATACCAACTTTGTATCATATAAATCCACCCTGTATGATAGAGACCCACCCTGTATGATAGAGACCTACTTTGCATCAAGAGACCCACCTTGTATCATAGAGACCCACTCTCTATGATAGAGGCCCACTCTGTGTGATAGATACCCACTCTGTATGATAGAGACCCACTTTGTATCATACAGACACACTTTGTATCATAGAGACCCACTCTGTATAATAGAGACCCACTCTGTATGATAGAGACCCACATTGTATAATAGATACACACTTTGTATAATAGAGACCCCCTGTATAATAGAGACCCACTCTATTATACACTGTATAATATTTACATTGTATGATAGAGACCCACTTTGCATCAAAGAGACCCACTCTGTAACATAGAGACCTACTTTGTATCTTAGAGACCCACTTTGTATCATAGAGATTTACTTTATATCAGAGAGACTCACTCTGTACGATAGAGACCCACTTTGTATGATAGAGACCCACTTTGTATCATAGAGACATAAGAGGAAGAAACAGCTACTCAAAGTGTTCTTTTTAATCAGAGTGTTATTGGTGTTAATTGAATTTAAGCCTACGAAATAAGATAACGATAAAGGCTATTAGCATACATTTTACTAATAGTAGTAAGAAAATAAACAAGATAAATAATGTAGATACAAATATCGAAAAAATATATTAATATATTACTTGAAACAATTGCTGTTGCTCAGTAGTAAATATTATGTTAGTATGAGTTTTAGACAAACTATATGAAAAAGAAAAAAACACACACACTTTAATGATAAATCTACTCAGCCAGTTTACGCTGCTAAAACACTGTATGTTGAGGACAGCATGTTATCTTTTCAGGGGAACGGCCCACGATGAGTTGAACGAAAATGTTCAACTTATGCTTGTATCGTGTTTGCTATCAAATGAAAGGTCTATTCAATGCCACTTTACGTGTATGGGTGGGCGGGTGGGTCAATGCCACTGTACGTGTATGGGTGGGTGGGTGGGTCAATGCCACTGTACGTGTTTGGGAGGGCGGGTGGGTCAATGCCGTTGTACGCTAAAGCCACATAGGCGGAATGTATAAGTTCTTTGATATAGTTATTATCTATATTTTAAAACGTTTCTGCCTTGTTAGAATCAAAAAAATATTTATTCGTCAAATAAAATTGAAATTACACATGGCAGTAAAATGAAATTAGTGTATCCCTCAGAAAGACGATATGGCTGTGTGTGAGGAAGAGAAATCATAAAAGTACAGAGACAAATCAGATTTTAAAAAATTACAAGCCGGCAGCCTTTGCTACGCTAAAGGTTGCTCCTTACACTTGCTTACCCTTCCACTTGCTTGTGGGTCTTTCTAAACAATCACATAAATACAAAAGCTCGGCCTACTGCCGTTCTCCTAGATAACTAAGTTTTAAAGTATTGGCGTCTCATTTGTCAGAGTAAAAATAAGAATTTTGGAGGATGCAAAAGTATTCAGAGTTAGTAGAAATGCAATGAAAACCACAATAGCTAAGCTTTAGTGCCACGTTTCTGTTTTATGTATCAGCTGTTTGAAACAAATTACTAAGCGGCCAGTGTCAAGACTAAATAACAAAGCTTCTGGTAACGACTACGTCAAGGTTATTTACATCACAAAACGTTTCGGCCATGATGTAATGTGGCATCCTCGGTGGTATCTCTAGGGATGGCAAGGATATATCAATACATCGAAAATATCGATAAATATGTTTCGATATATCGATGCATTAGAATCGATATTTTCTTTAGAATATTTAATTATTCTTAAGATGCCGATCGTCAAGATATGGGCGAATATGGATTTCGAATGAGTGTAGATGAACGAGTGTAGTCATTGTTACTGAGTTTGACTTATCTCAAAAGAACTATTTATTAATAGCCCAATAGCCAGGTCAACTATGGGATCTACAGCTTGTATAATATCGGCCAAATCGATATTTTGGTCATATTATATCACTAAATATTGACATTATGTTCCCTCCTCAAAATCATCACGATTCGAAAAAAACACACTCAAATTGCCTCTTGTGCGTACAAAACATGCATTGAAATAATAAAGTCACTTTATTTGGGTTTTTTATGTGAGAACCCGTTTTCTAAAGCTGGAAACTCTGTAACGGAAAAACGAAACAGGCTAGGTGGAAATTTGATTACCTAATTTTTATTTTTAAGTGGTTTGTCTGAGAAATATTAGAAGTAGGTATAGTAAATCAATTTGTTTAATTTTTAGTGTTTATGAGAAGCCTAATGGCATTTTTAATGTGAAAAACAAAAATAACAATGTCATAACATTATTCTTTTATAATTACCACAATAATTAAAGAAGTAATCATTCTTATTTTGAATTTCTTTCATTCAACCCCACTGACCACAACTTGTTTCGTGTAGATAAATGTATATAATTTTTACAAACCGTAGGCTATTCTAAACAGTGACAGCAAAATATGAGTGTATTTTTGGTCATGACATACAAGTTAATACATAATTTTAAACAGATAAATCAACTACAATTCGATAGATCGGTTACCCGATATAACGATATTCTTCTTTCGATATTATCGTTAGATCGATATTTGGTTTGAGATATATCGATAATTCGTTACATAGATATGTTGGAAATATTTGCCATCCCTTGGTATGTCTGAGACCAGACCTTAGTCTCAGCATACTACATTATGAGTAATTGTATTCTTAACTATATGAAATTTTAAGTTTCGATTCTATTCCAGTAGTAAATCATTGAAAAATGTAATTAAAATGTTTTCGAAACTATTTAATAATTTATAATATGTATATAAACTTCTCCTAAACTGAATTTTTTTTAAATAGATTAGATATGCATGCTAATTTGAACTTTAAATTAATAAATGTTCTATTTTATGTACTTAAGCAATGAAAAATATATACTGTTAGAAAGTAAGGACACAAATTAGAAAATTTTCAAGGGCGTTCGATCAAAAATTATTTTAAATTTTTTCCTTTGATTAAAGTGTTAGTCTTTTTGTAAGTAATAAATAAGTTGAGGGGACAATTCAAAATAAATTCGCTATGGAGATATGGCTACCTAAAGGGACTAATGTTGAATTTCAAGGTTAAAACTCATTAATAAATTGTGCTTAATATTTTATTAAAACTTTTAGAATATAGTGGAGAAAAATCACTAACCAGTAGTGTAAAATGAAACATTACATAAATTAAAGTGTTTTTAAAGTGTAACTCCCAGTTCGAAAATATTGGCCCACCCACCAGCCCCTACACGCTCGGAGGTATTAGTGATGATATTTTTTTACACATGACATCTGTTCAAATTTTAATTGATAATTATCTTTATCTGAAGGAGTAGATTATAATCTATTCCTAAACTATATATAATACATTATAACAACTAATAACATATAAAAACTTCGTTGCTGGAGTTTACTATACGTAAGGGAGTTAAGTACGTTTGTGAAATTTGCGAAGTGGAGACAGTGAAGAGGGAAACACGTTTTATGTATGTTAGTAAGGCAGGCTGTTCGCTACTCCTAGCGACAGTTGCGATATAGCCAGAACTATATTCCTTAGAGCGCTCAACTGAGCCCCTGAATGTACGCTGTTGGTCTACAGCTTATTTGTAGTAGAACGTTTTGTTATTATTTGATAGCTTTTTATAGTTTAAATATTTTAATAGCAGCAGTACTATTTCACAGTGTGAAGTAAGATATTAATTTTATTAATCTTCAAAGGGAATGTATCACTTCAATGATAAGTCGTTCCTCTATCGACAAATAGCCCTTTAAACGACATCTGATATTCATGGCAGGTAGTAACTCACTAATGGAAGGGCCGTATCTACGGTAGGGATGGCAACGGTATATCGATATATTGGAAATATCGATATATTTGTTACGTATATCGATATATATAGTATCGAACTTTTTTTTCGATACTATCGGTAATATCGATATTTTTGTTTGATATATCATATTACTAAATAAACATTGATATTATTCCCCCTGTTCAATATCATCAATATTCGAAAAAAAACATTTTAATAGGCTTCCATGTGAAAAAAAAACATGCAACTAAATAGTAAAACATTATATTCATTTTTTTACGTCACGATAACAAACAACAGTGCATTTAATTGTAGCTCAACGGAAAATCTATGTTTGTAAACATCACGTGACGTTTATGGTCACTGTTGAACTAATTTGTTAATTTGTTCTCAATAAGTAGCCTAATTAATTGTATTTTGATACATAAAAACAATTAATAATTATCTAATAAATTAGATAGTAATTGAAAGTATAAAATTATTCTGATTTTAAATTTTTCATTCAACTTTTTTTAATATTGGTTAACCGATATAAAGATATTTTTCTTTCAATAGTATCGTTAAATTGATATTTGCCTTGCGATATATCAATACTTCGATTTATCGATTTGTTGAACATCTTTGCTATCACTAGTCCTTAGGCCACTCAGTATATGTCGTGTTTACGCGGTGTCGTGCCGCTGTTAGTGTCTATTAGTGTTCAGGCGCTATAAATAGCCTTGGACACTGCTAATTACAAACACTACACAGTGTACATACAAAGTGTCTTGTACCAGAGCATGACGACAGGCTGCTTTGTACATGGAACTTCGGTGTGCTTCTAATTACTTGACGCGTAAATATGATATTATTGTGATCCCCACCTGATTTTCAAGTTTTTTTTAATACAGTTCCATATTAGTCCCGCGAATCCATTTAAATGTTTACTTAAAAATAGTAAACACTGTTTTTGTTCATTAAAACTATGTATATTACATTAACCTTGTTGGGGTTTCCTCCTAAACACGATTTTGACATTCCTTTCTTCCCTACGACAAATGACATCTAATACAAAAATTAGGTTAGGTTAGTTATTCTAGTATTTTGTGCGTACATTTTATCGTTGTGTCATATTCTTGATTAGGAGCAAAATCGACATAAGATTTATGTAACTCTTTGTTCATGTACATCGTTTTTCGTGTATATATGTATATTATCAATTATCTATTTCTATGGAGTCGTGAGGTTAATATTGACTAGCTAAACAAATACGACTCTCTGATTTTCTTTTTTAAACAAATAAAAATCAAGCAGAGAATACCTTAAGTTATTGCCTGGTACATATCTCTTTCGAATTAACCGTTAACATGAACGCTGATAAAATAAGTTTGAGATGTCTAGTTTGTATGCTAGGCGTAGTTAGGTTTCCTTCTGGTAAATAAGATGCCAACTTCATATGTATAAAGAGTGCTTCTTTATCATAGAGCACAGATCATGATTTCTTATTTCGCTCTCTGTGTTCTTTATATTCCAAGATTGCCAACCTTTAAAATCATACCAATACCAAGTAGTCCTGATTCCACAATAAAGTAAATCCCTTGGTTGCCCATACATCTGGGTTTGTCATTGATATATTGGATTTGTCACAAATAGTTATGCAGAAAGAAACAGAGGTCACTTCCGTATGGCCGCACCGAACGGCCATTGGATTATAACTAATGTAGGCCTACAAATTTATAATTGTGTACTTAAAATTGATTCGAATGTCCTTGAGTATTTGAAGGAAGAATAAGGGAGGGGCTGACGATAACCACACTGCGAACTGGAGAACTAACTACTCCATTCAACGTAATTGGATGTGACCTCTGTATATTTCTTCTCTGTAACAACTCTAAATTTGTAAGCACAGTCCTGTACAATAGTACAACAAATAGATTATATTAGTATTCATTATATCGTGTCTCAATTTGTTACATTTATAATAGGCCTAAATTATCAATAACAAAAATATTTTACTCAAAATGAACAACAAGTATTAAAAACGATTTTGTCAATTTAAAACCAAATGGTATATAAAACAAACAGTCTAGAATAAAATCACGAAACATATTTAAGTAGATAGATCATGTTTGCATTAGCTATTAAGTTAAGCTAGGAAGTGTTGATTAAAAGAACTAAACAATTAACAACGTTTATTTAACAAACATAACAAGTGACTTACATTCTATCAAGTCTATTCTAGTGATGTATGTACCAATCTAATTCCATTTATTTTGCTGTTTTGTTACAAAAAATAACGTTTCCAGTAAAGTGTGATAAGGTGCTCAAGCTGGACCTGTTTGTGTTTTATTAAAATGTATCGATTGGAAAAATATGTTTGAAATGAGAATTGGTGGATTATAATGGCTAAGATGTAATATTTGTTTCAATTAAATTTGAATGCTTTAAGAGTCTGTAGAGGCTGTCGGAAGGTGTCGACCTGGTTGGTTTTAATCCCATAAGAACAATGTTATTTGCGAATCCATATTTCTTCGTTATTTATTGACCAACAGTTATGTGTGAGGTATTGTTTTAAACGTTATCATATTGGGCATTAGGTTTGCTTTTGATATTTTGAATACATACGCCTAGTTTTGAAAATTATGTGAAAATAAAAACTTCAAACTATATATTTTTTTCTATAAAATTAATTAGGAATTCGCAAAGCAATTCCAACGTGCAATTTCATTCTTGATCAAATGTAACTTGTCAGGAAAAATCCGTTTAAAAATAACTGTTATATTGGACACACGTGATCCTATGTCCAGTTTGAAAATAACAGTGTTCTTATGGGAATAAAACCAGCATGGTCGAAAGCCTCTGACTCTTAAGAGTTTATGATACACTACATTTTAAGGTTAATTTGAAGAAGTACATGATTGGACCTTGTTTAGGGAATGATTATTCACATGATAATAGAATGTTATTTTAGGGATGATTCTCCACTCATATTAGAAAATTAAATGGATGATTATCAACATGACATTGGAATGTTATTTTAGGCACGATCATCAATGTGATATTGGAATTTTATTTAAGGGGTTATTCACACATTGGAACGTTATTCATGGGATTACGACACGTGACATTTGATTGATAGTCATTTAGGGGATGAATGAATGAATAAGTGACATTTTGTAAGTTAACAATACTGACAATTTTGAAACTATCTTCAAGAAAATAAGAAGGAATGTATGCGTTATTTAGTCTTTGAACATCGTCCACTTTCATTAAAACGGTGTCAATATTATAGTTTAATATCGTTTACCACTTGGGTGCAAATATGATAATTTTTATATGTGAATATTGGCTGCTATTTTGTAATCACTTCATCGTATCTGAGTGATCCTTGTTCAGTGGGAGTGTGTGCCATCGATAGCACCATTGTCTTTGATAGTCCGCAAGTAGACACTGTTCCTCGAAGGGACGCGCTCCTGCAGCTTGGGTGGCGGGAACCTGATGTCACGGCGGCCCTCTGGTCGGCGCCCTCGGCAACAGCGGCAGCACACCACGTACAGCCACAGCTTGACGGCCACGATGAGGCAGGAGGCGAGGAACAGGGCTGAGTAGACGACCAGGAAGACGAGCCACTCGCGGGCGGACGCCATCACCCCTCACCGACCTGTGGACATTACACAAGTCTATTAACACTGTTTGGTAAAAAAATGTACGATTTTTTCAATTTCAATGACTTTATATCAGCTATTAAACGCCTCCCAAGTAGTGCTTTCATTAAAATTATGTTTATAGTTATAAATACATCACCTGAAAGATACGAATTTGGGCATTCTTTGTACATTCAGAACTACAAGTAACTAATAAGTAAGTAACTATTTTCCCGATTATTTCCAAATTTTAAAAACAAACCCTCACAGGACTGGTCTAGCTCATCTGTTATTTTAAATTACGTAATTTTACTGCAAATTAGTACATTTTATTTTAAATAATTAATGTAATATGTTTGTTTTTATTTTATTACGACGAAAAATACAATGTCGTGTTTAGCATCTTACGCGTTTTAATATCACACAATTCACAAAATTTATTAACTTTATACACTCAACTGGATTTTGGACTTTTAACCGTATGTTATGTATCCGATCGCTACGCACACGTAAGTGAGACACAGCACTCGCACCCGCAGGATCGCGCTTCAACGACTTCCTTCAATTATATAGACGGGGAGGGGTCGAGTGTCTCTGTGTGAGTCTCGCGGTCAGATTTACAGCCAGCGGTGCGAGCGGAATTCAGTTGTCCCTAATGCCGGCCGAACCACCTTAAGCAAAGGTCCATTTATCGAATCTCCTGATTTGACTTCAGAGCGTTCGTAAAGCAAAAGCTGGAACTACGAGGAGGTTAAAAATGCTATGCCCAAAGACGTGACGATTTTAGCCAGCCGTAACCATAACAACACTTTAACGCCTTGCATGATAGTCTCATTTCAGTTGTTTAACTGCACCTTTCTAATACCTACTTGTTTGAATATGTGTACAAGTAAACATATTATGATCGCGGACTTTTATATTTACCTATACATTTTAGCCAGCCGTAACCATAACAACACTTTAACGCCTTGCATGATAGTCTCATTTCAGTTGTTTAACTGCACCTTTCTAATACCTACTTGTTTGAATATGTGTACAAGTAAACATATTATGATCGCGGACTTTTATATTTACCTATACATTTTTGTCTTCTATTGTTTATACATTGCCATAGGTTACCAGACTTACAGTACTTTTGGAAACACCGCACGTCAGAGTTTCACTAAATGCGCTCATGAAAAGTTGAGAGATTCGTTAAATCGAGTAGGGAATGTCTCTCAAAGCTACATTAAGAGTTACAGAGGTGATGTTGGTTTAAATCCAATAGGAACAATGTTAATGTTAATGTTGCGAATCCATATTTTTTCGTTATTTATTGACTAAAAGTTCTGTATGAGGTATCATTTTAAACATTATCATATTGCGCATTGGGTTTGCTTTCGATATTTTGAATACTTGAGCATAGTTTTGAAAAATAGGTGTCAATAAAAACTTAGAACTAAATAATGTTTCTATTGTTTTCTACAAAACTAATTATGAATTAGCAAAGCAATTCTAACACGCAATTTCATTCTTTATAAAATGCAATTTGTTTGGAAAAAATACGTTTAACTGTTTAATTTGGATACGCGTAATCATATGTCCGTTCGAAAATAACATTGTTCTTCAGAAATTAAAACCAACATGGCCGACAGCCTCTGTAGACTCTTAGATAGTTGATAAGAGGATTTTAATGGAATAAAAGAGGTATCGGTAGTGATCGTGAAGGTGTCTTGTGCTGTTAATAGACAATCTGAGAAGGTTATTTATTTCACAAATGAACGGTTTATTCATTTTCATTATTCCAAAACAACTCTTATTCATGGTTGTGTCTCTCCAACACCACACCCATATGTATTCAGTTTCAACATGCTTTAATGAACCCTGCCACCCTTTCCGTTACAGATGTTGCCGTCCCTAAGCACGTAATTCCCTCCTATCCGTCAGTCCACGGGTTAAGTTTGTACATAACTCACATGCAATGTAGAGGGATCACTCATGGGTTATCTCCCAACCTTGGCCTCACGGCATGGCGCATCTCTCCTTCACAAACAATGCGCGAATGATGAGTTGACCTTTAACCACACTCTGCCATTTAGTATTGTTTAGCCACTTTATATTTTAAGATATTTTATATTACTTTTATATTTTGAGATATTTTTTCTGTTTGTTTTCCTTTGTATGCTGCCAAATCAGCATGGACCTCGTTCATTTCGCTCATTTATCAAACTGGGTTCTAATTCTATAATTTTGTGTTTTTTCCGTGTACGAACTAAAATATTTACTAATTTCGTAACCCACATTTTCCTTCGTATTTTGAAAATTCATTCTCCTCCACATTTTAGAACTCCGTCCTTTTCCCCATTTTTTGCTTATAATTTAATTCCATTTTCATAACGTCTAGTCCCTTTTAAGGAGGTTCAAAAACCAATTCCTTAGATAAATTATACGTTCGTAAATAATTAAGACTTGCGTACTACTGGAGATATGTTTGAATTCTGTTTTTATCTATTATTATATACGGGGCGTTTCTTTTAAAACGCAACTTTATTTACAAGTGCAGAAAGAGAAGGTTTAAGAATATTACAAGTTCATAGGTTGGTACCCTTGGTCATTCTTCTTCCTTGGCTATCAGCTGATTTACATTGTTGCATTGTTGTTCAGTTTATTTGGGTTTCGTGTAATGACATTACGTTGAGGTTAGAAACATGGTTTTGAGCATAGACCACAGGGTGTTTGTTGTGAAGGAATATTTTAAAACCAAATCGTTTGTTTTGAGTCAAGATGCTTCCGAACTTCTGTTACCATCTAAAAAACTTCCATGGGACTCACTTTTGATGAATGTAACAATTATTTACTTAATCTTTTTAACTACTGTTCTTTATAAATTCAGAAATGTCAGTATTCGATAGGTGACTATTTTTTAACTTTGACTAAAATTTGCCATTTGTTATGAAGTGTAATTGATATAAAAGCGATGTATTAAAGAGTTTTAGTCATTATACTAAGCTAATACCATTTTTACAAAATGTTATTTAAATAGATGCCGATTTCTTGTGTACACCTTATAAAACAATATCAATTGACTGCTCATTAAAATCAACATATTGCATAAATGTACTTAAACAATTTTCCCAATCCACTATATAGAGCCACTTTTTTTATGAAAACTTAACAAAATAACCAAGTGCAATTTTAAAACTTTTTTGAGCTCTAATTTTTTTGTAAAGTAGGCCTACAATGATATTTTATTTACAAAAATATGGGAATAGTAGTTTAAGTTTTGTCGTAAAAAACGTATAGACAGCTTTGTTAGTAAAAGTAAAACATAAAATTCAGAAGCAACGTTTTACCAATCTCATAATTATCATGGAACAATGAATAACGTTTTTAAATATGCTATGTGGTGATTTCAAAGCAGTTGCCGCTGATGAACAAAGAACGCCTGTGTTACAATACTATCGGGGCGTGTTGTAACTGTGTCATAGATAAACAAATCTATTGTTCTCGACCAAGTATAAAAACCACTGGTTTGTTTATACATTTTGTGCTAGGCTGTTTATTAAACCATTACAACCACTGAGGTGCTGTGCGATAGTAACTGACGACTCAGCCAACATCCACTGGATTTTGTGTGTTAAAAACAAATATTTATGATTTAAAAATATTTAATGATCAATAACGATAATCAGACAAATCAAATTTATGAGATAAGAAAACAATGTTGGGGCAACTCAGATGCTAGTTGAGTTAATTAGTTTTACACCCCCACTGTTCCATGTTTCACGATCCATGTTACATATCTACGGTACACGTTCCTTGTTTCACGTTACGTATTACACATTCTTGTTACAAGTGGTCTACCGTGTTTCACATACTGTACTATTTTCACTTCTATATTACAATTCATTTACATACAATTCTATATACAATTCAATGTTACAAATTCATTGTTACACGTTCTGTGTTACATACCCGAGTTACAAATTCCTTGCTATACATCCATTTTCACGTTCTGTGTTACATACCCTTGTTACACGTTCTGTGTTACATACCCTAGTTACGTTCCGTAGTACACATCCTTGTAACACATCTTTGTTACGTGGTGTTACATACCACTACTACACGTTCTGTGTTACACACCCTTGTTACACGTTCTGTGTTACATACCCTAGTTACATATTCCGTAGTACACATCCTTCCTGCACTTCTGTGTTATACATCCTTGTTAGAAGTTCTTTGTTACACATCCATGTTTCACGTTCTATGTTACATACACTAGTCACGATTTCCGTGTTACACGTCCTCGCTACACGTTCTGTGTTACATACCACCATTAGACGTTCTGTGTTACACATCCTTGTTACAAGTTCCTTGTTACACATCCACGTTACTTGTTCCTTGTTACACATTCTGTGTTACATACCACTATTACACGTTCTGTGTTACACATCCTTGTTACAAGTTCCTTGTTATACAGCCATGTTAAACGGTTTGTATTACATACCACTATTACACGTTCTGTGTTACATACCCTAGTTACACGTTCCGTAGTACGAATCCTGCACTTCTATGTTACACATCCATATTTAACGTTCTGTGTTACATATTACTATTACACGTTCTGTATTACACACCCTTGTTACACTTTCTGTGTTACACGTTCCGTAGTACACATCCTTGTTGCACTTCTGTGTTATACATCCTTGTTACAAGCTCTTTGATACACATCCATATTTCACGTTCTGTGTTATATACACTAGTCACAATTTCCATGTTACACGTCCTTGTTACACGTTCTGTGTTACAAACGTACTGTAATAATATACCTCTATTACACGTTCTGTATTACACATCCTTGTTACAAGTTCCTTGTTACACATTAGTGTTACAAGTTCCTTGTTACACATTAATGTTACAAGTTCCTTGTTACACATCCATGTTACACGTTCTGTGTTAAATACCACTATTTCACGTTCTGTATTACACATCCTTGTTACAAGTTCCTTGTTACACATTCATGTTACAAGTTCCTTGTTACACATCCATGTTACACGTTCTGTGTTACACATCCTTGTTACAAGGTCCTTGTTACACATCCATGTTACAAGTTCCTTGTTACACATCCATGTTACACGTTCCTTGTTACACAATCATTTTACATGTTCCTTGTTACACATTCATGTTACAAGTTCCTTGTTACACATCCATATTACACGTTCTGTATTACATACCACTATTACACGTTCTGTATTACATACCACTATTACACGTTCTGTGTTACACATCCTTGTTACAAGTTCCTTGTTAGACATTCATGGTACAAGTTCCTTGTTACACATCCATGTTACACGTTCTGTCTTACATACAACTATTACACGTTCCACGTTCTGTGTTACACATCCTTGTTACAAGTTCCTTGTTAGACATTCATGGTACAAGTTCCTTGTTAAACATCCATGTTACACGTTCTGTGTTACATACAACTATTGCACGTTCCACGTTCTGTGTTACACATCCATTTTACAAGTTCTGTGTTACATACCACTATTACACGTTCTGTGTTACACTTCCTCGTTGCACGTTACGTATTACACATTCTTAATACGTACAAGTAGTCTACCATGTTACATATCCATCATAAACATCCAGTGCTACAATTTCAGTGACCCTCATCTGTGTGAAAAATTCAGTGTACATTTCCCGTGTTAAGCATCACTTGCGTTATTCGTCCGGGTACAATGACGCATTTAATTTGTACATTTATCTCTGCCTGTTTCATTTTATCATTATAAAGCATGTTTAAAATCCAATAAAAATTAGGACTAAACAAACAATAAACTGAATTGTATACGATCAGCCATACTAATAATGAACATCATGCCTAACACTGAATATAGATACAGTATGTATCTACTATTGTTATTCAACCAATTGATCGCTTACATTTTATTTTTTTATTATTTTACAATACTGTAAAACATTGTTGAAAGCTGAAAATATTCTACAGAATTTATTAACTGGAATTTGTTTTTAGTGTTGTTATTATTATGATTTCTGTTCTTATTAATCTGTGACATAGTTAATGTGTTGATATAAAAAAATGTACTTTTTCAATTATTCTTGAGTCTGTACTGTTTTTTTGCCGTTTTAATTTTCAATGTTGACAATCTTTATGTAACCATATTATTTTATTTCTCTAGTGCTTTCGGTTTTATTAGCTGAGATTTCTCGTCATATGTTAGCAATCCTTGTACACGAATAAAATACAGTAAACATCGCTTTTATTGAAAGGAACATGATTAACCTAACCTATCAATCAATTAATACGTAACCTAACGAAACGTAATCTTACCTACATAACCTACAAAACGTAATCTTGCCTACATACCCTACAAAATGTAACCTAACCTAGAAATCTAACGAAACGTAACCTAGCCTACTATCCGTAACAAAACTTTGGAGACTCGAGTTTGGATGACTATAACAACGAAACTAATAAAGCTATGGTGATGGGACTTGTACCAACATTTTTACAATTTCATTGTGCGTTTATTGATGTAAACCAAAAATTTTTCATGCAACATTTGCATATTTTTAATGCGTGCCGAACAAAAAAATACACGATTTTACACGCCTTTCAACCAAATCTCGACTTTAAAAATTCGCTGAATAAAAACCCGTGCATGAATCGTTTTGAAACTTTAATACGTGATTTGTTATAGTGTTGATAACGTAATACTAAAATATAAAAATTGTGCGTCCATTAGAAAAAAAGTTGTTGTAGATTTTGTACAACAACTTTTTCTCAGCAATGACTGATCGGAATAAGTTCAAATTTACACTGTTATACAAAGCTAATTTTACATATTCAACTACAAATTGTGATAATCGTTTATAGTCCATCATGTATTTTGTAGCGATTTTTATTTGATAGCGTAGCGATGTGCACTCAGCCGTGAGTAACCGACCCCACCGATGCGCCTGGTCCGCCGGTATTCGTCCGGAATGCGGGGTTGCCCGGTCGAACACGGTGAGTCACAGCGGTATGTCCACCACCCTCTACCCTCCGCAGTAAAAGAATGTCTTGAAACTATGACTGTTGTTTGTGTGTAACCCCCATGACTCATAACCTATACCTCTACATAAGGACATGGTGACACCTATACCGCCTACATTAACTATTTTAACAATTAATTTGACTTTAATGTTTGACCAAAACATATGTATGAATATATATCATAGGCGATTAAAAATATCAAAAATATTACTGTTAAAACACAGAGCATTTATTTGTATGTGTATGGTTATCTTCTGTAAAAACTAAACAGTTTTTCGTCTCTCCTGTAAAATTTTCGATTTTTCTGATAGGCGGTATTGTTTCTCCACTGGCGATTTGGAAAATTAACGCAAGCTTGAGAGCTTCTCTTGTACGAGCCAGGATGACGGCAGGACTGGCAGCGACTCGGCAACGTCGCAATCCCGCCGAGCTTGTTACTCACGGCTGAGTGCACATCGCTACGCTATCAAATAAAAATCGCTACAAAATACATGATGGACTATAAACGATTGTCACAATTTGTAGTTGAATATGTAAAATTAGCTTAGTATAACAGTGTAAAGTTGAACTTATTCCGATCAGTCATTGCTGAGAAAAAGCTGTTGTACAAAATCTACAACAACTTTTTTTCTAATGGACGCACAATTTTTATATTTTAGTATTACGTTATCAACACTATAACCAATCACGCATTAAAGTTTCAAAACGATTCATGCACGGGTTTTTATTCAGCGAATTTTTAAAGTCGAGATTTGGTTGAAAGGCGTGTAAAATCGTGTATATTTTTTGTTCGGCACGCATTAAAAATATGCAAATGTTGCATGAAAAATTTTTGGTTTACATCAATAAACGCACAATAAAATTGTGAAAATGGTGGTACAAGTCCCATCACCATAGCTTTATTAGTTTCGTTGTTATAGTCATCCAAACTCGAGTCTCCAAAGTTTTGTTACGGATAGTATATAGCCAAACGAATCGTAAGCTAACTCTCATAACGAAACGTAAAAACCAAGAAAAAGACTAATTACAACAAACTTTGTGAAATATTATTAGTTATTTTGTTTTTACATTCTTTTAGTAAATGTTTTGTATTGTTTTGTGACCCTATGTCACAAATTAGTTATTTATGCTAAAGTTTTAATAGTTATTTTTTACAAAAATCATGACGTTTAAAGGTTTCAGTTACTGTACTGGCTTTTCCGGTTGGTAAAACCCAGTCTGTTACAACTAACTTATATACTTATATAATTTAAACTGTTATGATTGTACATTTTGAGGTTATAAGCGATATGGACATAGATTTGTTTGGAATTAAAATTTTTGAGGAAAATTACAACTATCTTACTTAATACTCATGTAAAACTACCTCATCAAGCAGCAATTCCGGGAGAAGAGGCTACAACTCACTACAGAAACATTTCCTAATGTAAACGTTTTGGAAGTGGAACATCGCCGCAGAGGAGGGCAAAGCCGTGAACTGTGAACCATCATCACATCAGTAGGGCCAACGTGATTCATTCTCGGTACAGTCTGGTCAAACGATCTTCGACCCTTTAACAACTATATAGTACAGTCAGTGCACATGGGGCTTTTCTCACTCAATGAGTTGGTTTTTAGAGCAAATATCGTTAGAGTGATTCTAGGTTATGTTGTTTGCGTTTGTACCAATCAACTATCTTTTTAGCATTCCGGTGAAAACTCATGTTGGAATATGCGTGTTTTGATTGTTTATAATTTCATCGACCATTCCCATGAAAACGAATAGCCTAGATTTGAGCTGATTCGGTGCTTGTGCTGTAGAGTGTGTACACCAAGACTGTCTCTTGATTGTTCCAAAATGAGTAAACACTGTATTAGAAAGCTTGAACACTCAACAATTAAAATATTTTAGTTTTGAAATTTGTTAATGATGGAGTATTAGATGGGGAAGACAAATTTTTTGGACATTTGCCATCATTACGTGAAAAATGCCAGTACGAAGTTTCGATTTGGTAAAACCCATATCTTTTTCAAGAGCTAAAAACTAAATTACATCTAAATAAACATGTTCTAAAATTACGTTCTTAAAGTAGTAAACTTATCTACATTAATTATCTACAGTTTAAGTTCTACATTTAGACTTCTTTCTAGGTTCTAGGTTAAAGTGTAGATAATTAATGTAAATAAGTTTGTTACTTTAAGAACATAATCTTAGAACATTTTTGTTTAGATGTAATTTAGTTTTTAGCACTTGAAAAATACTTGGGTTCTACCAAATCGAAACGTCGTGATTGGTATTTTTCACGTAATGATGGCAAATGTGCAACTACCTTGCATTCCTCAATTAAAATTTTCTTTATTTATTTATTTTTATTTATTAATAAGACGTCGATCGTCAAGATATGGGCGAATATGGATTTCGAATGAGTGTGATGAAAGTTGATGAGCGAATGTAGTCATTGTTACAAACTAAGGCCGACTATTCCTTAGAAAGTGTCATTAATTAATAGCCCAATGACAAATGAACAGCCGGTGGTTATCATCTGATCCTTCTCAATATGTATTATGACTCTGATTGGGATCGAACTGAGAACCTTTAGCACATGAAGCTGGGATTGAACCAACTACGCTACCGACCAATTTTATCATATGAATGTTGGAAGATTATTTCCATTCTTTCTTTTTTTTAATCATTAAGACCTGGAACTTTTTAGAGTCTATTCTTGTTTGATAATATGTTGAAGATTTCCAATGCTTAAAGTATTGGAAATCTCCAATAAACAACGATCCAAAGCGTGCAAACAATCTCCAAACAACAGGCTGCTGTTCTCTTTGTCCTTAATCTGGCCATTTCCATAGATTAATCTGTGTAAAGAACTTATTCAGAGTAGCGGTGAGAATCAGAGCAGTACAAGGGGGACATGTCTGTTAAACAGAGCAGTACAAGGGGGACATGTCTGTTAAACAGAGCAGTACAAGGGGGACATGTCTGTTAAACAGAGCAGTACAAGGGGGACATGTCTGTTAAACAGAGCAGTACAAGGGGGACATGTCTGTTAAACAGAGCAGTACAAGGGGGACATGTCTGTTAAACAGAGCAGTACAAGGGGGACATGTCTGTTAAACAGAGCAGTACAAGGGGGACATGTCTGTTAAACAGAGCAGTACAAGGGGGACATGTCTGTTAAACAGAGCCGTACAAGGGGGACATGTCTGTTAAACAGAGCAGTACAAGGGGGACATGTATGTTAAACAGAGCAGTACAAGGGGGACATGTCTGTTAAACACTTTCATTCCAGACTAAGAATCGAACCTCCAGTATCTCTATATCAGGCTCTAAGTCCTGATGCTTTAGACCATTCAGCTACCGGATCTTCATTCCATGACAACATTTCGTGGTGTTTGTATCAGTGTTTTATATGTTCTTGTTGGTGGAATTGAAAATTTGACATCGGTAAACAAATCGCGTTAGTATAACATTGGTCAGCACTGGATATGATGTTAACGTTTGGTTAGCCTACAATTTATTTAAGATGTTATGCGTCATTTATCACAACCCAATCGTATTTTTAATATCAAATAGATTTGTGATCAACTTTAATTGATATTTTGGAATAAATGGTCTTCAAAATTCAGAAAATATTTAGTGGATGAGGTCTTAGGCTATCAAGGATAATATGATATGAAACAAAACCTATTAAAAAAATATTATTTACGTACGTTAAATATCGTATTTTTACAATATTACAATCAAATGAATGTCACCATTGATTATAATAATAAAATACTTTTGCTACGTGTATAAAATCATTAATAATACGATGAATAACAATTTTAATGTTGAATTTTGAAAAGTACTGGTTCATTATTTATGAGCCTTCACTTTTTTTAATTTCGATGTCTTCTCAAGTATCTAGGCCTAAGTAATTAGGTTTATTTAATTCTTTTATTAAAGTGATTTTGGATAACCTATAGTTTGATTCAAGGGCATGTTTAGAATTGATTATTTTCGGGTTTGTTGTATTAAATATTGTGTAAATGTTCTTGTAGCTTATATCATTTTTAAAACTAGTGACAATTAAAACATTTACAAATGTTAAATAAAAGATGAATGTTTAAATTACTATTATGTAACTTAAAAAGATATAGTTTATGTAATATTGTAAACATCTGTAAACCAGTACAAGGTAACTTAAAACACTTACTTTTAGAATGATTTTACCTCATGTGTGAAAACATTTTATAAATGCCAAATTTTTCTCTTATAATTTTTGTTTTTGGATTTTAGTATGATTTTTTGAGAAAAGCATGTTTATTTTGCACGTTTCATTTAAGTTATTTTTTTATTTTAGCCTGAAAACTAAATATTATGAATCCTCCTCCCCTCCTCCTCCCCAAAAACCCCTAGAATAATTCCCTCTTATAATCGTTTTATCTAATTTCTTTTTGTATATTCCAAAAATAGGAAAAAATTAATAGTTTATTTTTAAAATTTTCGAAACATCTTGAGATAAACAAATTAGGACATTAATGTACTTAGTTTATCCTAATTAGTATTGACATAACTGATATTAGTAATATTATGTATATTCTCCTAACGACACAGATAAGTCGTAAACGTCATTTCCTCCCAAGCTTGACTTCAGCCTTCCTCTTTGGGAAGTCCAAACATTATGTCTAATACGTACAACGAAAACACAAGTTAGTAAACAAATTTGCTAAGGAAAACAACAACCGAACGACCAAAACAAATAAGGGCGAAAACTTGTTTTCCGTAACTGCTGCGTAGTCGTTGAAGGTTTTTCTTGAGTGTTCTAAAGGAGCCTACCGTTTGGTTTGAAGCGATAACATATCGCTCACTATCGATGAATCGATGTTAAGGTGGTGCAATCGGTGTTAAGGTGGTGCAATCGATGTTAAGGTGGTGCAATCGGTGTTAAGTGCGTTATATATTTCCCAATTTTATAATAAAAATTAGTTAATGTTCCTTCCCTTGAGACAAAAAAAATGACCACGGCATTAGAACTTGTGGCCTTATGAAATGGTGAATTTAGCTGATTTTAATTCACTTTTAAGACAAAACCGTTCAAAGTACAAATTAAATTTTTTATAACTACATATTTTATACATAACTGAAGGGATTTAGAAGTTTTTCACTTAGAAAAATATTACAATATTTATAATTTTACATTAATTTAAAATATAAAAAATTCTTAATCCCGTCAGTTATATATAAAAAACGTATTTACAAAAAACTAAATATATACTCTTCAATTTTATTTAAAATCAGCTAAATTCACCACTTCGTAAGGATACAGTTCTAATGTAGTGGTTGAATTTTTTTTCCTGTCTCAATGGAAGGTACATTTACTAATTTTTATTATTATAAAATTTGGAAACAATTAACACACCGAAAACCGATTGCACCACCTTAAGAGTCTGCTCAGGTAGTTGTCGTATTGGATTTATATACCATAAGAGCTATGTATAAATGTGGTAAATTACTGTGTTTTAAGGTTGTGCGATCAAATGTAATTTTTTTTAATTTTGTAACTAGAAGTATAGCAGCATTCTTATATTATTTTCACTTGAATCAATTATTTTTCTAAAGTAAGCATTCTTAATCCGTCAAATGGCTTGAATCGTACCAATAATCTTATTATCTAAAACAAGCCACGTCCGGACGATTTTTTTTTTTTTTACTCCAATGATTTTTAATTTTTATTTCTTTTATGGGGTTTCCGACCACGAGAAATCGATTGGCACCGTCGCAACCCTGGGAAAATTCTGACTTCTGCGCCCCAGAGACCATTAGACGTCCCGTGTTATCGACTTCTAGCAGAAAAAACAATAAGGAACCATTATCGACTTCAAGCAGAAAGTGGGGTTTTAGACTATATGTATTTATCTCCTAAATCATATTATAGCATTACCTTTTGGAAGAGACAACATTTAAGGGCTCTAACCTCTCCCCCAAATAAAAATATGCTCAAAAACCCTAAATTGGGTAATGTTAAACTAATTCATCCAAGTGGGGTATCAAATTAAAGGTATTCGTTTCTTGATTACTAATATACCATCAGATTTTAGAAAAGACTATGTTTATGAGCTTCGCTACCCTAAAAACCAAAATTCATGGTCATACTGCAAGAATCTTGGCAAGGCCGCAGACCAATCTTCTTACGAGGCGACATGCCGATATCCACAAAGGGATGTAGAAGACTGACTGCCTTGGCCGGGAGGCCGCAGGCCGAGTTCAACAAAGGGGCTGAAGGTAAACGCGGAAGACCTCCGAAACGAAATTTATTAATAATCTACGAGGGAGAGCAACAACAAACGATCCCCTTAAGTTTGCAACATTCAACTGAGCGAAGCTCGGTCTCCCAGTACTACCTAAATAAAGTTATTTGTGTATTTAAGTAGGTTACGATTAATTTCAGTTAGAATTTTAATAACTTTACATTTTTTCACACAAAATATGTTAAGTTATTTAATTTGTGTTATAAGTCAGTCAGTGTTGTGCAAAACAGTTTTACCAGTGTTTATTTAACAGTTTTTTAAGTACTTAAAAAAGGTTGATTGTGTTTTTTCCAAAAATGACACCATTTCCAAATAATTTAACGTTGACGGTTTCAAATTACCAGCTCCTCCATCCCCAATACGATCACCTTTTTCCTTCAATTTGTACCTTTTTCCCTTCTTTTTCGAATACAATTACTTTGACATTTTTTAATACAAAAGTGCTGGATAATTTTCCTCTTTTTGTTACTCTCAACAGATAAATATTGTTGTCTCTCCGGACACTGTCATATATATTGCCTTTTATTCCCCTCCGGATGGTATTTCCTTAGCCGCTTGATGTCTTTATGTACGACTAGCCGACAGCCCTTGCTTCGCTACGGGTTTATTCTCACCGCTTCTTACCCTTCCCCTGAGGTTTCCTCTAAACCATCACGTCAGTATGAGCTCAACCTGCAGCCGTTCTTGATGTCTTTATGTACGACTAGCCGACAGCCCTTGCTTCGCTACGGGTTTATTCTCACCGCTTCTTACCCTTCCCCTGAGGGAAGGTTTCCTCTAAACCATCACGTCAGTATGAGCTCAACCTGCAGCCGTTCTTGATGTCTTTATGTACGACTAGCCGACAGCCCTTGCTTCGCTACGGGTTTATTCTCACCGCTTCTTACCCTTCCCCTGAGGGAAGGTTTCCTCTAAACCATCACGTCAGTATGAGCTCAACCTGCAGCCGTTCTTGATGTCTTTATGTACGACTAGCCGACAGCCCTTGCTTCGCTACGTGTTTATTCTCACCGCTTCTTACCCTTCCCCTGAGGTTTCCTCTAAACCATCACGTCAGTATGAGCTCAACCTGCAGCCGTTCTTGATGTCTTTATGTACGACTAGCCGACAGCCCTTGCTTCGCTACGGGTTTATTCTCACCGCTTCTTACCCTTCCCCTGAGGGAAGGTTTCCTCTAAACCATCACGTCAGTATGAGCTCAACCTGCAGCCGTTCTTGATGTCTTTATGTACGACCAGCCGACAGCTCTTGCTTCGCTACGGGTTTATTCTCACCGCTTCTTACCCTTCCCCTGAGGGAAGGTTTCCTCTAAACCATCACGTCAGTATGAGCTCAACCTGCAGCCGTTCTTGATGTCTTTATGTACGACTAGCCGACAGCCCTTGCTTCGCTACGTGTTTATTCTCACCGCTTCTTACCCTTCCCCTGAGGTTTCCTCTAAACCATCACGTCAGTATGAGCTCAACCTGCAGCCGTTCTTGATGTCTTTATGTACGACTAGCCGACAGCCCTTGCTTCGCTACGGGTTTATTCTCACCGCTTCTTACCCTTCCCCTGAGGGAAGGTTTCCTCTAAACCATCACGTCAGTATGAGCTCAACCTGCAGCCGTTCTTGATGTCTTTATGTACGACTAGCCGACAGCCCTTGCTCCGCTACGTGTTTATTCTCACCGCTTCTTACCCTTCCCCTGAGGTTTCCTCTAAACCATCACGTCAGTATGAGCTCAACCTGCAGCCGTTCTTGATGTCTTTATGTACGACTAGCCGACAGCCCTTGCTTCGCTACGGGTTTATTCTCACCGCTTCTTACCCTTCCCCTGAGGGAAGGTTTCCTCTAAACCATCACGTCAGTATGAGCTCAACCTGCAGCCGTTCTTGATGTCTTTATGTACGACTAGTATAGCCGACAGCCCTTGCTTCGCTACGTGTTTATTCTCACCGCTTCTTACCCTTCCCCTGAGGTTTCCTCTAAACCATCACGTCAGTATGAGCTCGACCTGCACCCGTTCTTGATGTCTTTATGTACGACTAGCCGACAGCCCTTGCTTCGCTACGGGTTTATTCTCACCGCTTCTTACCCTTCCCCTGAGGGAAGGTTTCCTCTAAACCATCACGTCAGTATGAGCTCAACCTGCAGCCGTTCTTGATGTCTTTACGTACGACTAGCCGACAGCCCTTGCTTCGCTACGGGTTTATTCTCACCGCTTCTTACCCTTCCCCTGAGGGAAGGTTTCCTCTGAACCATCACGTCAGTATGAGCTCAACCTGCACCCGTTCTTGATGTCTTTATGTACGACTAGCCGACAGCCCTTGCTTCGCTACGGGTTTATTCTCACCGCTTCTTACCCTTCCCCTGAGGGAAGGTTTCCTCTAAACCATCACGTCAGTATGAGCTCAACCTGCAGCCGTTCTTGATGTCTTTATGTACGACTAGCCGACAGCCCTTGCTTCGCTACGGGTTTATTCTCACCGCTTCTTACCCTTCCCCTGAGGGAAGGTTTCCTCTGAACCATCACGTCAGTATGAGCTCAACCTGCAGCCGCTATTCTAGACAACAAAGTTGTTATGGTCTAGAAGATCCTATAAGTCAGCTTTAGGGGGAATTTCAACTTAGTCATCTCAATATTTGATAACTTGAGGAATAGTAAATTAACTTGTGGCTCCTTTAGCTTTCCTTTCTGTGACCATGACGGAGTTTTGGTAAATATTCCTTTTGGTAATTTTACACCTTTAGCAAGAGGCTAGTTCACATACTTCCTACTTAAAATTATGTTTACCTGTTCAAAAAATTAGCACTCTGGCAGACGTGTTAGAGTCTTATGATTGGGGAAATGCACTGGGCTTCTTGACGATTAGTGCCCAGAGAGTATGTTCTAAAATGCTGTACATCATAAAAAAACAATATTAATTTTTTAATACAAGCCAAAGAAATTAAATTAAAGTATAAAAAAGAAACAAACAATGAATGGCACAACTGTGATCTGTCTCGAATGAAGAATAAATTAATATTTTTAGATAAAATTATTAAAACCAGTTCTAGACTTTCTTGTGAAATTAAACAAAGATTTAATGATTTGAGAATCAAACATAGGAAATATATTAGGTAATAACAAGTTCAGAACTGCCTGGAGAGTGATCAAATCAAACAACAATTTTTGCTCTGAAAATAAATTAGATTGTAACATATCTCCTGGCACTTTTAATAAGTACTTCATCGATTCAGTACAGAGTATTAAAAATAAAATAGGCACCCCCAAGTGTAGTTCAGAGGTATTCATTAAAACTATTAAACCAACTGCCCCAAATGACCTTTTTACGTGGAATTTTATAACACCACAAGACGTCATAAATAGAACTAAGCGATTGAAAGCATCTGATAGTAATGATATATATATTTAATATCAAAACTTTCTGTTTTAATGTTTGTTTATCTGAAGGGAGTTTTCCTGGCGAATTTAAAGTATCTAGAATTTGTCCTATTAAAAAAAAAGTCTAAGAGGTAATCCTGAGAGTTATCGGCCAATCTCAGTCATACCAGTGATTTCTAAAGTCTTTGAGCTATTGATTTTTAATCAGATAAGTGCCTTCTTTGAACAAAATAATTTACTGTCTCTCAGTTTGATTTCAGGAAAGGTAAATCCACTACTGATTCTATAGATAAGCTGGTATATGGAGTGCACAGAGCATTTGAAAATAGAGAGATTGCTCAGGCCACTATGTGTGACCTGAGCAAAGCTTTTGATTGAGTAAACCACAAAAACTTCTTAGCAAAACTCGATTGTTATGGGATCCAAGGTGTACAGTTGAAATATTTTAAATCTTACGTTATCATTCGCAAACAAAAAGTCTTGGTTAACAGTGATTGGTCACAAGAAGTAGAGGTCAATTTTGGAGTCCCCCAGGGATCAGTTCTGGGACTTTTGCTGTTTCTGGTTTACATTAATTATCTCCCAGCTTTTATGAAATGCAGTACATACTTATATGCAAATGATACCATATTTTTCCACGTACGTTCAAACACTAAAGAACTCGAAGTATCAGTGCTCTAGACAGTGCTTCAGGTTGGTTTAAGGCTAATGGATTTCTCCTAAATGAAGATAAGACCCAAAATATCATTTTTACTTTGAAGAAACTTGATAGAAATTTTGAACTTAAAAATTATGCAGATGAAGTACAAATTTTAGGTGTCCATGTTGATAAAAATTTGACATGGAACTCTCATATTGATTATGTTAGCTCAAAACTTTCAAGAGTCATAAACTTTCAAGTGATTAAAAGGCTCACTAGTTGTGGAAAGATAAAATATATTAAATGTGCTTATTTATCATATTTTAAATCTATTTATAGATACGGATTATTTTTTTATGGTAACTGTCGGAGAATTATCGACATTTTAATACTACAAAAAAAGGTCATAAGGATTATGTCTGGGGCAGACTGTATGGATCACTGTAAGCCATTGTTTATTAATTTAAAAATACAAACAGTCATTAATATATATTTGATTTGGTGCTATATATTATTATAAACATCCTGATGTTATTAAAAGTGCTACTCATAATTATAAGACTAGAAGCAAAGCAAATAAGCTTCTGCAATTGATTTTTGTAGATTAGGCAAATTAGTGAATAGCCATTATGTAGTAGCTCTTAAAATGTACAATAAATTATCTCAATAAATAGATATGAAAAAAGGTTTTTATAATAAGTTTTAAAATTGGCTTTTAAGACATCCTTTTTATACAATAGACGAGTTTTTAACACATCAAAAATTACCCTCTGAACATTAAAAAAAAAGGAATGTATATATGTTTATAAATTATTTTTAATAATAATGTAAAGTATGATATATGATTATTCTTGACTTAGCTCTTGAGCTGTTATGTATGACTTTGTCAATGAATGAAAATGTTGTGTGACAGTAAAATTATATTTATTTGTTCATATTTTGTAAATTTCCAAAATAGATTTTATACGTAATTGTATAAAGAACAAACACAGAAAAAGTGCAATTAATCGTAAACTGTAATTATTGTATCAATATATTGCAAGGGAAACACGTTGTATGTGTGTTAGTAAGGCAGGCTCTTTGCTACTCCTGGACTTTGTACCTAGAAAACTGTATTTCATCAAACATAAACATATATTTTTTTATTATTGCTTATTACATGCTTTTAGCACATTTCCCTAGTCCGTAAAGTGACATTGATTGATTCACTACAAAGACGGTATACCATCTGAGTTATGTACAAACACTCTCACGATTAAAAGAATGTTGTTTACTTACTTTTTGTGTCTGTGTATGTCTATTACAAACCAATACTTGGTAAATTAAGATTTGTATTTTGCATGTCATTCTCGTAATCAACAAATGAGTAAATTCAATGCCTAGTTTCCCCAATAGAAATAAACAAATAATTTAGTAATGGAAAAAGAATGACGAGGCCTGTACACAAGTAATATTCCGTGTCAACATGTGTTGTTGTCGACAGTATCAGAAATAAGTTGATTGTGGTAAATATACGTCAACAACTGTGATGGGCGTGTATTGACGCCTCCTCTCTCGACGTTTGTTCTCCGGTGGCACTGTTCCAGCAACAAGGAAATGTACATACTGGCTTTGTTAACAGTCATGTATAAAACATGACATGATTTCCCTAGTTTTGTATTTAACATGTTTATACCGGGATAAATTCAAAGCTGCTGAACGGTTTAATGAATAAAATTACAATTTATTTTATTAGTTAAACCGTTAAGTTACTAAAATTGAAAAAGAATTCTGTTCGGGTTTGAAAATGTACATAAAATGTACACAATTTTCAGGCGACATAGCAATCTAATGACACGTCACATGTGACACACCCGCCTCTAAACTTTCTCTCGCCCACCATCATTTCACTTGACCCAGCCATAAACCTTTTACACACAGTACTTATTAATCCGATCCACCCAATCTCCCACATAACACTACTAGTAAGGAACAGACCATTGGACAACACTTAGTGACTCACCAATTTTGACACAAAGCTCTTGTCTACCATCAAATCTTCACACAACGTCTGGTTGTTCTCAGATATGGTGATCTACTCAATATCACACACGACTCTTAGGAATTCCTTGGAATATTCCTTGGCCAAGGATTGACTTAGAATCAACACATCGACTATACAGTATATGCTCGATTTGGAATTCCTCAGCAATTTACGTTCTGGGGTCCTTAGCCAGATATTGCCCCAGTCATGTACTGACGACAGCATATTATAGCCTAATTTACTCGCATCTCAACTATGGATTAGTGATTGGGGGGGGGGGGGTCTGCAAATAATCGATTTTTGAGGGTGTTAACAGTTCAAAAATTGCGAGTCGCATAATTGAAGTTCAGAGAGACATGTAAAAAATCCTTTACAAATTTGCTACTTTTGACTTTGTCGTCCCTCTACATTGTGGAAACTACTTTATTTTGCTTGTCTAAATGTGCGTTGACAAGAGGCCGAGACATACATACTCACTAGACTTGATACAGACATAACTACCGAACGGGAACTCACAGAAAGGTAATTTACGAAAACCAGCCCTCACAAGTAGGTATTTGTTTACTCAACAAACTGCCAAAATCAATCAAAACTTCCCAACGCTTAAGGTGCTAAAAACTTGTTTAAAACGGTTTTTAACGTCAAAGGCAATTTTCAACGTCACAGAGTCTATGACATACGTCTGGGAGACCGTTCATTTAGAAGGCTGACCCCGAAGTTGGAAGAATGAAAATTGGCGAGTGAATGGAACGTGAATGCATGATAAATTTGTATGTCTGAATGTGGGTTTAGTGTTGAGTGACTGCCAAAATATTAATATATATATTTTTGACGATTGCTATACATTGTTCAATGTTGCAGTAATAAAGATTGATTTGATTTTTTCAACCACCAATTTAGACACAAAACACTTGTCTGCCACCAAATCTTCACACACAACAAATTGAACAAATGATAAACCACACAAATTTGTATCTACTCAATCTTACACGCGACACTTAGTGATCACCAATTTTAAAATACAAAAAATGACGATCCACCCAGTACTCACACAATACATTGGGAGATCGACTCAAATTAACACACGACACTTCGTGTCTATACAAACTCACACTAAATACTTGGTGATCCACCCAATTCTCACACAACAATTTGGTGATCCACTCAAACTGCCAGACGACACACAGTTCAGATCCACCCAATGTTCACACAAACATTTGGCGACCACCCAATCTTCATACACAACGGTGATCCCTCGACTACCGTTTGAAAATTATATTTTAACATTTTATCGTTATTTATTGTTGTTATTGTTGTTTTTATTTTGCGTTTTTAATGATTCTAGTATTTTAAAACATCACAAAGATTTAACAGACATAAACACTGTTTCCCTTGTTGTTTCTTACTATCTTAACCTAAATTTCAATAACAACTAGATATCTAAGAGCAAGTCAAATCACGCCAGTATCGAAAATTGTAATCAACAACACTTACAAACCAAGATTGACTATATCTGAAATATCTTGTGTTCTTACAGATTAAAATTAAAAACAATCCGAACAACAAAACATCACAATGTTGTCATGTGATAATTCACGCAAAATGATTAAAATGTGAACATTCAGCTTATCTTATATTGTACCTTGTTATTTGACCGTTGAAATTGATGCGCCTAGACACGTAACAGCTGTTGAACACCAATCCACCTCATGACCATCTCACCCAGCTTATCTTATATTGTACCTTGTTATTTGACCGTTGAAATTGATGCGCCTAGACACGTAACAGCTGTTGAACACCAATCCACCTCATGACCATCTCACCCAGCTTATCTTATATTGTACCTTGTTATTTGACCGTTGAAATTGATGCGCCTAGACACGTAACAGCCGTTGAACACCAATCCACCTCATGACCAACTCACCCAGCTTATCTTATATTGTACCTTGTTATTTGACCGTTGAAATTGATGCGCCAAGACACGTAACAGCTGTTGAATACCAATCCACCTCATGACCATCTCACCCAGCTTATCTTATATTGTACCTTGTTATTTGACCGTTGAAACTGATGCGCCTAGACACGTAACAGCTGTTGAACACCAAACCACCTCATGACCATCTCACCCAGCTTATCTTATATTGTACCTTGTTATTTGACCGTTGAAACTGATGCGCCTAGACACGTAACAGCTGTTGAACACCAATACACCTCATGACCATCTCACCCAGCTTATCTTATATTGTACCTTGTTATTTGACCGTTGAAACTGATGCGCCTAGACACGTAACAGCTGTTGAACACCAATCCACCTCATGACCATCTCACCCAGCTTATCTTATATTGTACCTTGTTATTTGACCGTTGAAACTGATGCGCCTAGACACGTAACAGCTGTTGAACACCAATACACCTAATGACCATCTCACCCAGCTTATCTTATATTGTACCTTGTTATTTGACCGTTGAAACTGATGCGCCTAGACACGTAACAGCTGTTGAACACCAATACACCTCATGACCATCTCACCCAGCTTATCTTATATTGTACCTTGTTATTTGACCGTTGAAACTGATGCGCCTAGACACGTAACAGCTGTTGAACACCAATACACCTCATGACCATCTCACCCAGCTTATCTTATATTGTACCTTGTTATTTGACCGTTGAAACTGATGCGCCTAGACACGTAACAGCTGTTGAACACCAATCCACCTCATGACCATCTCACCCAGCTTATCTTATATTGTACCTTGTTATTTGACCGTTGAAACTGATGCGCCTAGACACGTAACAGCTGTTGAACACCAATACACCTCATGACCATCTCACCCAGCTTATCTTATATTGAACCTTGTTATTTGACCGTTGAAACTGATGCGCCTAGACACGTAACAGCTGTTGAACACCAATACACCTCATGACCATCTCACCAACCACATACTCAAGATCAATTCTTATCTTAAATTGTACCTTGTTATTTGACCGTTGAAACTGATGCGCCTAGATACGTAACAGCTGTTGAACACCAATCCACCTCATGACCATCTCACCCAGCTTATCTTATATTGTACCTTGTTATTTGACCGTTGAAACTGATGCGCCTAGACACGTAACAGCTGTTGAACACCAATCCACCTCATGACCATCTCACCCAGCTTATTTTATATTGTACCTTGTTATTTGACCGTTGAAACTGATGCGCCTAGACACGTAACAGCTGTTGAACACCAATCCACCTCATGACCATCTCACCCAGCTTATCTTATATTGTACCTTGTTATTTGACCGTTGAAACTGATGCGCCAAGACACGTAACAGCTGTTGAACACCAATCCACCTCATGACCATCTCACCCAGCTTATCTTATATTGTAAATTGTTATTTGACCGTTGAAACTGATGCGCCTAGACACGTAACAGCTGTTGAACACCAATCCACCTCATGACCATCTCACCCAGCTTATCTTATATTGTACCTTGTTATTTGACCGTTGAAACTGATGCGCCTAGACACGTAACAGCTGTTGAACACCAATACACCTCATGACCATCTCACCAACCACATACTCAAGATCAATTCTTATCTTATATTGTAACTTGTTATTTGACCGTTGAAACTGATGCGCCTAGACACGTAACAGCTGTTGAACACCAATCCACCTCATGACCATCTCACCCAGCTTATTTTATATTGTACCTTGTTATTTGACCGTTGAAACTGATGCGCCTAGACACGTAACAGCTGTTGAACACCAATCCACCTCATGACCATCTCACCCAGCTTATTTTATATTGTACCTTGTTATTTGACCGTTGAAACTGATGCGCCTAGACACGTAACAGCTGTTGAACACCAATCCACCTCATGACCATCTCACCCAGCTTATCTTATATTGTACCTTGTTATTTGACCGTTGAAACTGATGCGCCTAGACACGTAACAGCCGTTGAACACCAATCCACCTCATGACCAACTCACCCAGCTTATCTTATATTGTACCTTGTTATTTGACCGTTGAAACTGATGCGCCAAGACACGTAACAGCTGTTGAACACCAATACACCTCATGACCATCTCACCCAGCTTATTTTATATTGTACCTTGTTATTTGACCGTTGAAACTGATGCGCCTAGACACGTAACAGCTGTTGAACACCAATCTACCTCATGACCATCTCACCCAGCTTATCTTATATTGTACCTTGTTATTTGACCGTTGAAACTGATGCGCCTAGACACGTAACAGCTGTTGAACACCAATCCACCTCATGACCATCTCACCCAGCTTATTTTATATTGTACCTTGTTATTTGACCGTTGAAACTGATGCGCCTAGACACGTAACAGCTGTTGAACACCAATCCACCTCATGACCATCTCACCCAGCTTATTTTATATTGTACCTTGTTATTTGACCGTTGAAACTGATGCGCCAAGACACGTAACAGCTGTTGAACACCAATACACCTCATGACCATCTCACCCAGCTTATCTTATATTGTACCTTGTTATTTGACCGTTGAAACTGATGCGCCTAGACACGTAACAGCTGTTGAACGCCAATCCACCTCATGACCATCTCACCCAGCTTATCTTATATTGTACCTTGTTATTTGACCGTTGAAACTGATGCGCCTAGACACGTAACAGCTGTTGAACACCAATACACCTCATGACCAACTCACCCAGCTTATCTTATATTGTACCTTGTTATTTGACCGTTGAAACTGATGCGCCTAGACACGTAACAGCTGTTGAATATCAATCCACCTCATGACCATCTCACCAACCATATGCTCAAGATCATTTCGTAACTGATCTCACTTTACATAATATAATTGGTGACTGTACAGTGGCATACCACTGACTATAGTAAGAAGACTGTACACTCATATTGTCCCGTGAATTAGGTTTCCCTATTCGATCAGTTCATGTTCGGTTTTCACAGGTAGTGCCAGTGGTATCCATTTCTTTCTCTCTGTTAATCTCCAGCACACGCTGAAGTAACTAATAGTGGAGCTAATATTACGCCAAACAGTCGTCCGAGCGCTTCTTTGAAATTAGTCACCGTTAGATAACAGCTCAGGAGTGCGTCTGCTTCTGCAGATGCAGCAGTTGCACTGCTTTGGACGTCTATTTATTTCTGTAGCCAATGGTCATATTAAGTACTCTATATGTTCCTTAAGGCTTCTAACAATTAATTATGAGGGGTGTTCTTTTGACTTTCTCCCATATGCATTAGCATAGAGAAAGTATTGTGATTGTAAACATTTTTATAAATTGGTCTAAAAATTCATTTTAGGGTCCCCTGGACCCAAAAAAGTATTTCCCCATAAAAATAATATCCCCAGACCATTTATTCACTTTTAGAAATTTTACTTTTTTGGTATCAATACCACTGTACGTGTATGGGTGGGAGGGTGGGTCAATACCCATGTACATGCATGGGTGGGAGAGTGGGTCACTTATACGTGTGAGGGTGGACTTAAGGTGGTCTATATCAATGTACGTGTATAGGGGGGTCAGATATATCAATACCACTGTACGTGTATGGGTGGGTGGGTGGGCCAATATTAATGTACGTGTATGGGTGGGCAGGTGGGCCAATACCACTGTACGTGTATGGGTATTTTTACGGCAAAACACATACAAAAATAGATTTTTTTTTAACAAAAATGTAATTTTATCAAAAAGGCTCTAACGATTTTGATTAAATGTTCAGGAAATATGAGAATTACAATTTAAAATATTTTAGTAAAAGCCGCATGTCTCTAACTTGACTAGTTATAGCAAAAAAACTTATTTAGAAATCGAACTGGTAATTTTAAAATTTTTGATTTTTTTAGTGTTTAATATGGGGAGAGTGTTTACCATTCTTTGGAACCATTTATTTTATTCAGACATAGTCATTTCACAGTTTTAGTATAAATTGCGTTATTTTTTATAGCTTCTTGTTAATTTAGCTTAGAAGGAACTTTAACGAAGCTGAGGCCTTTCTATCGAGGTTCGCCCATAGCATGAAATACATTTTTTTATAAAGAATTATCGATGACGCTCCACCTTTCAAAAATATTTATGAGCGTTTAACTAGAGGACATAGTCGTGATTACTACTACAGAGTTTCTGTTAATAACATGAAGATCTAAGGTAGCTTAGGGTCACGGAAAACTCAGACTCAGCCGATAGTGTCAGAACTGAGGTATGAATTTAGCAGAAAATCCAAATGATACCCACAGCCCCAAACACTTGGTCACTATTCCGGAACTCTTTGCTGGAAGTCCGCTCTCTTGGTATCTGCTATAAACATCTCTAAATGTACTGTTTATGACAAATCCCTGTCAGCTCACCAACGTTTTGACACAAAATGTATATGAATCTGGTATACTGATCAAGAGAAGCTCACAAACACTGCTAGAATTTTCAAAACTGTTCACGTTATAAAAACTAAAAGAAATAATCAGACTACTGAAAATCCAGCCGGAGTTTGAAACATCTTTTCCGAGATTTCTCAAACATGCTGGTAGCAAAGTAGCGAATTGGCTTTGGATAGTATTTTAACTTCAATGACCGATCATGAAATACATAAATGGTTTAAGGGATAACAAAATGATGGCTATTTTGAAGTCAGGTAAAAATCTGGAGCGAATTGAAAGTTCTTACCCCATACTCTTTTAGGGTTCGTTACAGCAGCTATAGAAGTTGATTTATAACATCACCTAACAACATAATTCCTATTGAAAAATCCTGTTTTGAATGTAGCATACACAGCTGATATCAATGTTCAGTATTACTAGAATGCTGCAAATAATAAATTTATCTAGCATTTGACAAGGGAATTAACTTAATTTTTTGCTTTTAAATATTTAATTGGAAGGAAATGAAGGACCAAAGACAATTTTGAGGTTATGACTGCCGGTGTGAACGTACTGCCCCGTACAGGTCGCTCCAGTTTCTAGGTCAGGTGGAGAGAATGGCGGGAGACAGCTTGGTGCCACAAAACAGCTGATTGCACATCGCCAGCTGTTCGCCAAGGTCAGCCACTGGGAACTTTCCGTCATTATAGTAATTGCTATGTGCATTGTACGACATGCGAGCTGTAACCTGCCGGGGTGAATGACTCATGTCCTTCACTGGGCAGTTTGCGAATTTCATTTTAGCTTTTAAATCAATTCTAATCAACGCTTGATTTTATTTTGAATAATTTTGATCCTCCTTCAAATCTTTTATTCCATGGAAAAATTGTATTTACCTGATAAAAGTTTCAAATCTTGTAGGCCCCCATGGGCCTCATGAGAACTTAGGCTCTCTCGTCATTCTATTTAGCTGTAAGATTAACATAACTTTTCTTGAAAAAGACACTTTTCTCATTAGGTCTTGGGAATATAGATTCGTTATGGCCTATAAAGTTTCAAGTCCCGTTTTAGTCAACTTAATATGTTACATAAAACACTTACAGTACCTATATTATTTGTGATTAACTCATCTTAAAAGTGTAGACTACGGTTTTTTATCACCGTAGTTGTTCACATTATAATTTTTTGTTTCATTAGGTCATAATCATTGCGACAAGCGAATGAGTTATTTTTATCGTTTCCAATTGGCGCCCAATCGTGGCTGTCAATCAAGGTCCAATTGGGCGCCCAGTTTGGGCAATTACTGCCTCAATGCTAGCGTGTGCTTCGTTACTCTATTTTTGTTTCGATTGATTTATAGAACTAATTACAGAGGATTCCAAACCTGTGACATAGAGGATGAATACAAACTTCAAATAGATATATTAGACGAAGAATACATGCTACCTGTCTGTGTTTTAATGGAGTAATTAATAGTACATGATAGGCCATGCTGTCAATGATGAGTTGAAGAAAGATAGAGAAAAAACTACTATTGAACTGACACTGTGAGCTTTATTGTAACATATATGTCTGGCATCGTTTATTAAAATACAAAATTCAACCAAAAATTCAAAAATCAATAAAAAAGTGTACTATGTGATAATTAGATATTTAGCTGTAAAAATTAACAAATATCTGAAAAAGAACCGTATCATAAAGCGAGAAGTGTTTCAGTTGGAGCTAGCCTCCCTGAGGAGCCCCCAACCTTGCCGGTCCGCCCAGTATCTCATGACACCAGTCATCTGATACAAATATCATCTACCTCTTGGGGTGTTAGGCTTTAAGAAGTGTTTCAGTTGGAGATGGACTCCCTGAGGAGCCCCCAACCTTGCCGGTCCGCCTAGTTTCTCATGATACCAGTCATATGATACACATATCATCTACCTCTTAAGGTGTAGGCTCTGAGAGTCTCTGTAGGAGCTGGTCTCCCTGAGGAGCCCCAACAGTGCCGTTCCACCCAGTCTCCATGACTCCTTATCTAATACACACATCACCTATCTCTTGGTGTGTTTGGCACTGAGAAGAGCTACATGTGGAGCTGATCTCGTAGAGGAGCCCCAGCATGTGCTGGTCCGCCCAGTTTCTCATGACATCCAGTCATTTGATATACATGGTGTTCGGCGCACCCAGAACGAAATTTGAGCATCTGTTTGTTGTCTGACTCTTCTTCATAATTATTTATAATTACAATTTAATCAAGTATTATCAGGTATTATCAGTATTTACTAATAAAAATACCAAAGTTTTCGTTCTAACTTTTAAATAAAATTTATTGTAAAGACTTGTATTTGGATTTCTATTTATCAAACTTCTCACAAATATTTTTTGTACGCACCCCTTCTTATGATTAAATTTGCTCCCAATAGAAAGTAATTATAGTTGTAAACTATTATAAGGATTAAAGTTATAATTTTACTAAATTGTTTCATTTCCTGAATGGTTGTATGTGCCCAGAACTGTAAAACATTTTGTAGGTGAATCTGAAATTGAAAACAAAGAGATATTTTACTATCTTTTTCATATTTTGGTCAAATATGAACTATCAAAATTGGTCGGTAGCGTAGTTGGTTCAATCTCAGCTTCATGTGCTAAAGGTTCTCAGTTCGATCCCAATCAGAGTCATAATACATTTTGAGAAGGATCAGCTGATAACCACCGGCTGTTCATTTGTCATTGGGCTGTTAATTAATGACACTTTCTAAGGAATAGTCGGCCTTAGTTTGTAACAATGACTACATTCGCTCATCTACACTCATCACAATCATTCGAAATCCATATTCGCCCATATCTTGATGATCGGTGTCTTATGAATAAATAAATAAAAAATAAATAAATATCACATATCTAACTAAGTCATGAAAGTCGTGTGTCTCTCTTTGACACTTTAATTACGTTTATTGATGTTTAAAATGTATTTTGACTATGGTAGTTAATAAGAACTTCAGGTATCTTGTCTGACGAATAAATTATAGAGACTAATCGATATACTAATTTTTGTTTAATTACATTTAGATGTAGACAAAAT
Organism: Stictocephala bisonia; assembly: GCA_035578905.1. Taxonomy (NCBI): domain Eukaryota; kingdom Metazoa; phylum Arthropoda; class Insecta; order Hemiptera; family Membracidae; genus Stictocephala; species Stictocephala bisonia. The sequence goes on from JAQJVL010000007.1 coordinate 6,949,412, forward strand.
AGTCTAATGATTACGTAAATCGTTTGTACAGAAGACCTTTGCTATAAATAATGTCTTTATCTTAAATATATTGATGGCACAAATTTCTTACTAAAAAACATTATTCGATTGGACATAAATCTATTTAAAAATAAAAAAGTTCTTTCGGATTTTATATAAAAAAAATGTATTAACTATAGAAGAGCAGACAGAGTATTGTACAAGACGATAAAATGAGTTAACGAGCTTATTAAGTGTTAATTAAGAAGCAAATGTCTTATCTCAACATCCAGCTTTCAATCAGAGAATCATTACAAATTGAAACAAGGCCACTGATTCACAATTCAGAAGACAATCAATTTCTCGAGAAAGGAAAATACACAACCGAACAGTTTCCTGTTTTCACTGGAATACCATTATCCTCTGCTCAAGTTTCAACACTGGAAGATATTAATTTTTTTATCACTGCTTCACCAACCCTACAGCAAAATGATTTAACAGTAACTGCTGCTGTCATAGGGATATGCGTGAGATGAGAAAAGAGATATTTGATTTTGAAGTTCAACTGGTTACATTAATAAAATCTGACCCAATGAGCTTCCTTGAGGCACACCAGCATTTCTTGACAGGATTATAGATAAAATACCATTCATATTTTTCATCTTGAGACCTATTTTTGATGTATGAAATTAACTATATACAACTTGAGCAGATGATTACATTTTACTCAATGATTTTGTGCAGGAAGTTAGAAGAAACGTTCTTCAGTTTCCAAAAAGCGTAATAAGGGAATTCGTTGAAAGACTAGTATTCATCGGTAGAGTAATTGTTGTTAGCGTATGTTACGTTTAGTTTCGTACTTAGTTGATAAGTTTGGCTCTCTAGTGTGATACTGATTGAGCGTTAACGGCCGTTTATCTTTGCTGAACAAGCAAAAGTAGTGATGACTTCGACTGCGATATCTTAGAATTATTTCTATAGCTGTTCTCAACAGGCGTTCTCCTATCATAACATGTCCTCTTCACCCACTCTCCTCGGTACTTCTTCATTTCGCATTCTAACTTCCCATCGTATTTTCTTAATCCTTCTCCAAATCCACAATTCCATTGCTTCCAATAGATTCTCGTCTTTTCTCCTCTTTTTGTTCCTACATTCTTCCATTTTCTTCTCTTTTACATATTAATAATCACTCCCACTCTTTTCTTATTCTCTTCCTCACTTGCACTGTTGCTTTCGCTGCCTCTCCTGTATTTTCTTTAATACTATCCCAAATTTTATCAATACAATAACTTTTTTACAAATTGTAATTTCTCAATAAATACATTTTCAATTTATTTTGCATGATCTCCCTTCAGTTTCTCTACTGCCAACTTATCTATTGTCTTCCCTTTTGCAGCTTCCTTCATCTTCATATATTTCAGATATTACTAAACTATGGTTAGAACATAAATCAACCCCTGTATAACTATTTCCACTTTTCAAACGATTCCTAAATCTCTGCTGTACTAGTAAAGTAATCAATTTGCTACATTTTTTGTAAAAACTCAATTTCCATGTGTATCTTCACCTTTTGTCTAATTCAATTTTATTTACAAAATTCAACTAATCGTTGTTCTCTTTCTTGTCCTTCTCCTAGTCCAAAGTTCCAAGCAGCTTTGCCCTCTTCTCCTTCACCAACCACCTCGTTCCAGTATTATAATATTTGCTTTTTCCTTTTCTTTCTCATTACTTCTTTGATGATGTCATGCAACCCTTCTTCCTCCTTATATTCTTATTGGCTGGTTGACATATACACCTGTTCGATTAATAAACCTTTGTTTTCCCTTGACCAATCTATCTTAAATCGTTTATCCAGTATACTTGAAAACAGCTAACCAATAAAATAACCAAAATTTTAAATTGGAGGTCAATTTAAAAAAAGTTACTGTGGAAAGAGGCACGAAGAAGGGAAGACCTAGGGAGAGATAGTGTTTGACGCAGAACAGAGTCCGGATGAGGTCCTTCATTGCAGCCCTACGTCCCCCCTAGGGATTATAGGAAATAAATCAAGTAAGTCACATGAAAGTATTTACGTATTTGTAAGAGATTCAAAAACACAAATGCCTAACGGTAAGTCTACGTGTTTGGCTAGTTGTCAAACAAACAGTTACACAAACTAACTCATGAAATTCTAAACAGTTGAGTTGAAACAGGCACCTTGCTTGACCCCATCAACTATCAATAACTCTTATCTGTAAAGAAATTTCAAATAATATATATCGATGGTATACAGTACAGGAAGGAAGATCAAATATGACAAATCCTTACAGAGACAAAAAATCTTGTTTCATGTTTACAAACGGTTTTCGCGTGACCATTATCAGCAAAGGGTGTTCGGAAACTACGCGTTGCTATTGTTAGATAACATTGTTGTAAGTTGTGACAGGCCACAGCCGGGTGGTAGGTGTTTGTGTATGTCCAGGGCCGCCTATTGTTAGCGCCGACACTGTACAAATATTTGCATTTACGATCGCGCCTGTCTGCCCTTGCGACTTAAATGTCTTTTGCGCGGCTACAGAGTTTGTACTGCAAAGAGTTATGCTTTGCGCACTTAGATTAACCTGGGCAGATGTTTGATGGAAATTCTTAGTTTGTTGGGACTTAATTTTAAGCTTATTCGTTGCAGTATAGAAATAAATATAAGATTCAAACGTCCTGGAATATTAGAAATTGTAACCAAGCATTCGCGATTTTAAACTGTTTTCTAATAAACTATATAATTCGGATTATTTTAAAGTTATTTTCAGCTGAACATAATTTTACTATTAAAAACATATTTTACGTAATGTTTTCCCTCATTTATTGTATGGATTTCACAATAAATCCACATAGATAAAAAAACTAAAATTTCTCAGTTCCGTCCCAATCAGAGTCCAAACAAATTTTGAAAAGGATCGGCTGATGACCACCGGCTGTTAATTTGTCACTGGGCTATTAATTAATTACATTTTTTAAGGAAATTTCAGCCTTAGTTTTATAACATTGACCACCGTCGCTCATTTTCTCTCATCAAACTTATCCGAAATTCATATTTCCCCATATCTTGAATATTGGCGTCCTTAAAACTAATGAATAAAAACATATGCCTGTACCAATTAAATAATGATCATATTCAGTAATGAAGTGAATTGTATCAACGAATAGTGAGTTGCGTTCAATAAACATACCTATCGAGGCAGTAAATTATAGGTGTTTCACTTGAAATGTCATACATTGCAAAGCATGCAAGTTTGAATGTCTACTTGCAAAATAGTAAGTTTAGAACATTTCTATCATTTAAAATACGAAAGGACAGCTGAAATGTTAACAAATACCATAATTATACCATATCGATGTCGACCACTTATCAACTTATTAACTTCTATGGGAAATAACTAATCAGCAATAATGATTTCATCATTACGATAATACATGGTTGGGAAACTTAGCCAAAACATCCTTTCTTACCTAATAATTTCCTTAGCCCAAACTCTGTTCGATTATGTTTTTTGGTTTTACGAACCTGTAATTGTTAAAAAGTAGTAAATGACGAGGTGTTACAAAGACTACTACAAATATAGGTACAAGAGTTGATGAACGTCGGGTGGGTAGGCAGGTTCGGTAAGTGGACAGACCCGATGAACCTGTGTTCTGAGGAACTAGGAAGTAGTAAGGTTTATGACGTCATATTTCAAGTTCGTGATGCAGGCTGGCGAAGAGAAAGGTGCGGCGGCCCATTGCAGCCAAGGATACAGACACTGTACGAGATATAGGCAATTGTGTGCCTTACAATGTGCTAATTAGCGGGTGTTGGCCAACATGTCGTGGCAGATCTCAAGGCCCCGTAGAACACACCCAGGGGATCTTACAGGTTTTGTATCTGGTGAGACCCACTACAGTCTTGGACATGGATACAGTACGAGATATAGGGGATTGTGTGCCGTCCAATGTGCTAATTAGCGGGTGTTGGCCAACATGTCGTGGCAGATCTCAAGGTCCCGTAGAACACGCCCAGGGGATCCATCAGGTTTTGTATCTGGCGAGATGAAAGGAGAGGCCCACTATAGCCTTGGACACGGACACTGTACGACATATAGGGGATTGTGTGCGGTCCAATGTGCTAATTAGCGAGTGTTGGCCAATATATCGTGGCAGATCTCACGGCCGCGTAGAACACACCCAGGGGATTCAACAGGTTTTGTATCTGGTGAGACCCACTACAGTCTTGGACATGGACACTGTACGACATATAGGCGATTGTGTGCCGTACAATATGCTAATTAGCGAGTGTTGGCCAACATGTCGTGGTAGATCTCAAGGCTCCGTAGAACACACCCAGGGGATCCAACAGGTATTGTATCTGGTGAGATGAAAGGCGAGGCCCACTACAGCCTTGGACACGGACACTATACGACATATAGGGAATTGTGTGCGGTCCAACGTGCTAATTAGCGAGTGTTGGCCAACATGTCGTGGCAGATCTCAAGGCCACGTAGAACACACCCAGGGGATCCAACAGGTTTTGTATCTGGTGAGGCCCACTACAGTCTTGGACACGGACACTGTACGACATATAGGCGATTGTGTGCTACAATGTGCTAATTAGCGGGTGTTGGCCAACATGTCGTGGCAGATCTCACGGCCACGTAGAACACACCCAGGGGATCCAACAGGTTTTGAATCTGTTTGGTGACAGTAACTTCAACAGCAATAATAATTTGTCGTGTAACAAACCATATAAATATTAGCTTTACTAGAATGATGCGTTGTGTAAGTGGAAGGGGGGACTCCATGGCCCACCCTGTATATAACACGCTTTTTTGTGGTGTTTCATGTATTTTATTTTACAATTTGCTATAAATTACATATAAAACCAAGGCACACTTAAAATTCCAATCCAGTCAGGTATATTTGGCTGGCAGAATAATTGGTTAGAGTTCACCTTTTAGAGTTTCATTATTTTAGATATCGAATAGTTGTAGAGTTCTAGCTTGCTCTAGTTAATTCATATACTGGGTCGTCGAACTTTCGATGCGGCCCCAAGGATGAAAGCTGGTCAAAGGAAGTGAAGTCGTCCCCCAGAGGAGGAGGTGGTGAAAGAGAAACCTGAGCGAGGAAGTCTTGATTGATACGATACTGGGTGCTACTGGAAGGGGATCTATACGGCTCGGCGCTGAATCAGCTAGTGGTGTGCTTTTACAAAGTTGGTTATCCCTGAGGGCGTTCGTTTCCTTTGGAAAACTGCAGCATAATGGAAACAGTACGCTCCAAAGAGGTCAAAACCTCTCCATATTCTTAACTGTAGGAATATATTATATTGGAATAGAAAATGTTTTATTTTTGCAAGGTAGGCCTATATAAAGTGAAAAATAATAACATATGCATAGAATTTTTTACAGGTATAAATACTTGGACCTGGAAACTAATATCAACAACACAGCCACAATTTGTATAGAGATTAATATTTAGTGTAAACCGCATCAAAATAGTCCAATGACATTTTAGGTGGTGTTGCCATATCGTTTCTCAGAATCGCCCAATCACATGTTTCAGATATGACAAGTATGTGTATGTTCAATTCTGTCAATTCCATTGGCATTTTGTTTACAAAATAACTGTATGATAATATTTAAAACCCTTTTAAAATGTAATGGTCAAATTAATTATGATATGGGTTGGTAAAAAAAATAGGCTATACTTCCTAATGCTATCAAATCCCCCCCGTTCAATTGTCAACCTTTGACCAATCCAAAAAACAATTGATATCTCTATGATTGTAAAACATAAGTTAAAAATACTTCTCTACTGTAAGTACTAACTTATGGCTATTTTGATGTTTTTAGAAATATGCCATAAAAGTATGTTTTTAGCAAAGTTTTTAGAGTCCAAGGATTGAAAGTAGATTGTAAGAGACATAAAAAGTTGTTTTCATGCGATAAACAAATGTCATACACAAGTAAGTGCCTTGTACTAAATAGAACTGAGTAAATAATGATAACGGAGCCTTACGATGTTTTGGAAATTAAATTGACGAGAACTTTTCGTACCACCTTGTTCAATCCAAAGTTTAAGATGGAATTCGAACCGATAATATTGAGGATTTACATTCTTTATGCTAGCACTTACAGAATCATTCACGGCCACGCAAGATATTATTCGATGTGAGAAATTAATTAAATTACACTAAAATACCATTTAGAACTGCGATAAAGTCGTTCTCGGGTCGTCGACTAGTGGTCTAGGCTATCAAGCTATGTTTGCTAATATACTATGATTGGTCTTATCAACAGCTGATAACCGCCCAATATAGCTCCAAAACCCGGCTGCTGAGATCACGTGCTGCATTTAGAAAATCACGAGACTAGTCTATTCGACAAAAAAAGTCAATCTCACTATCTTTATTATGATGTGATAAGATACTTTATAAGTGGAGTTTAACTTGCCATCCACTATTTGGTAATTACTACAAAAGCTGGTATTAACCGCTTGGAAGCTATAGGGTGTTTCTTTTTTAAACGCAACACTATTTACAAGAACAGAAAATGAAGGTTTAAGATAATTAATTACAAGTTCATAGGTTGGTAGCTCTGGTCCTTCTTCTTCCTTGGCTATCTAACTGATTTACATTGTGGCATTGTTCACTTTATTTGGGTTTCGTGCAATGTCATTGAGTTGAGGTTAGAAACATGGTTTTGAGCAAACTTTAAAAGAGGTGTCCAGAAATTTACTAAAGAGGGCAGAACGTTTATTACGGCGTATGTATGTCGCGGTAAGCCAATTCGAAAACGGGTAAATAATAATTAATGAAACAAATGAGATGTGATCACAGATTTTATTGATATTGAAGTTAATGTATGAACTTATTGAAACTGTGACAATACTTGAGATTAAAGTAAAATGTAACTGATCTAAATAAATTGTAAATGTATCTAATATATATGTAACGAATCTAAGGGTATCGAATCAATATGAGCTCGTGGCTACAACACTGCAAGAGTGGGTGAGGCGCTACGCGAGACTGACTGCCCGAGGGGTGACGGCTCGAACCCACCCCCACCCCTACAGAATTAATCAGTCTCTAACAACGGTATATACAGTAAATGCTATTAGTGGTTTTTTGAACACCAAACCTTTTAAAAAATGTAATTAATATCATGTAAATAGAAGTAATAAATGTTAATAGTAATAAAATGTGTTACAGATACAGGTTTTGTTTGTCATTTTTATTTCAAATCATAGGTTGCGTTTTAAAAGAATACCCTGTATAATGCCGTTCTTAATTTGTTCAATTTCATACCGTATTTAAATTAAAAACATATTATCACCTAAAAATGTCTGAGTCCAATGATATGCTTTTTTTATGAATGTACCGACTTGACATAAGTTCGTTTAGTGGCACTTGAGTGTAGTTCTGACGTGCGGTGTTTATTAAGGATTACTATAATTTTTCATTCTGAACAAGCTGAACATCCCTGCTTTGAACAAGCTGAACATCCCTGCTTTGAACAAGCTGAACATCCCTGCTTTGAACAAGCTGAACATCCCTGCTTTGAACAAGCTGAACATCCCTGCTTTGAACAAGCTGAACATCCCTGCTTTGAACAAGCGGAACATCCCTGCTTTGAACAAGCGGAACATCCCTGCTTTGAACAAGCTGAACATGCCTGCTTTGAACAAGCTGAACATCCCTGCTTTGAACAAGCTGAACATCCCTGCTTTGAACAAGCTGAACATCCCTGCTTTGAACAAGCGGAACATCCCTGCTTTGAACAAGCTGAACATCCCTGCTTTGAACAAGCTGAACATCCCTGCTTTGAACAAGCTGAACATCCCTGCTTTGAACAAGCGGAACATCCCTGCTTTGCCCAATAAAATATTAGAACATCTGAAAATGTTCAGATCTAAAGAAACACTCTTACTTTAACGAATAAGAATATAACCTCACAACAAAAACACTGACTGTACCCACCCACCCAAAGGTATTAACCCACCCACCTACCTTTAAACGTACATTGGTATTGACCCACCCACCCACCCTTACACGTACATTGGTATTACCGTGTAGTACCGTGTTTGACATTCGACAGACAATAATTACTTTTTGATGCAGAAATCCATTGAAAAGGCGTTTTAATTGATTCAAACAATAATAAAATAGAACAATATATAAATAAAGCGTTAAGAACAGTCTATAAACAGTAAAAAATAAATATGTTAAATACAATTTAAATAACGAAAAGGTCCCTAATCAGAATATGTTTGCTCACACTCAAATTCTCAATCTCAAACAAGGAGGTTATAAAACAGGTGCATTTAGAGAACTGAAACGTGACAACAACGTAAGCTTAAGTAGTAAAGGCGTTGTTATGGTTACAGCTGGCTAACATCCGTCACGCCATTGTTTGTAGCATTCCCAAACTCCTCGTAGTTCCGACATTTGCTCTAAGAGCGCTCTGAAGTCTAGTCGGGTCGTTCAATAAAAATAAACAATAAGAGGGAGTAGTTTTCTACAATCTTGCAATAAATATGAATTACTTGGTTCGAATAGGTTGCCTAAGAATCAAAATTCCTGTAGTTATCAAGATATTTCTTGTTTGGATTGACTGATCTTGTCTTCATATATAAAAATAAAGTACATAAAAGGATAAAATATATGAATATTTAGGACAGGACGTGTGTTTTGTAAAATAAAAATTAATCAGTTTTGTAAATCATAATCAACAGGCCTATGGCATTAAAACCAAGATAATGACGATAGTCTTAAATCTTAGGCTTAAGTGGCCGGTGTCATAACTAAAGACTATGTTTTTCGGTGACAACCGTGTCAAGGTACTACTAAACTGTATTTACAATATAACCAGAAGTTTCGCTCGTGCTGTGTTTGTCATCCTCAAGGACAATCTCAGCGATAATCTTTTTATATTGTAAATAATATAGATAATAACTTGACGCGGTTGTCACCAGAAAACATAGATTCTAGTAATAACAAGATGATAACATCGTATATAAAACTATATTAGTTTAGGTAAAGTTAGGTTAGGTCAGATTAAGGTTAGGTTCAGTTAGGTTAGGTTAAGCTAGGAGGTGAAGTTAGGTTAGGATAGGGTAGGAAGTTAAGTTAGGTTAGGTTTACGAATCCCTTCATTATTTAACCTTTCTGTGGACAAATACAGTTGGGATATTTAAAGGATTTTGATCAGTTCACCTAGAGACACAATAGCATGAGTGGACGTCATCAGATCATTACACACAATAGCGCTAACAGTCAATATCCCCCTGCCTTAAGTCATAATGTTCTTGACTAGAGTGAAAACACTGAAAACACAAAAACCCACTCGTTAGAATTACTTACGAGCTTAATCTCAAGACTAGCTAATTGAAACTCATCGTGCTTTATAGTGCATGATATTGCTGCCAGTGGCCTTGACCGGAGGATACTGTTATCGCAAGATATCGGCGTCAAGCAACATCGAGCGTGGCGGGTTGGGATCCCGTCTTGGATCCAGCCCTCATGCCCGCTCACTGGTGGTGGAACCTTTGGAAATCACCTTTAAGCCGTTCGTCCCTTTGTTAAGTGTTCAGGAACGTCTTATCCCTAATTTCATCCGGTATAATAAAACCTTCTATAACTTTGTTTCTAAACTTTTGATGGAATTGAGCTAAAACATAACGAACATCCCCACTTCTTGGGAGTTACCTTATGAAATCCACTTAAGGGTCTGTAGGGCCTGTCGGCCATGTTGGTTTTAATCCCATAAGAACAATGTTAATTTTGAATCCATCTTATCGTTTATATTGACCAAAAGTCGTGTATGAGGTGTCATTTTAAACATTATCATATTGCACATTGGGTTTGCTTTTAATATTTCGAATATGCCTACATACGCCAAGTTTTGAAAAATAGGTGAAAATAAAAGCTTTAGTAATTGTTTTTAAATTTTTTCTATGAACATTATTAGGAATCCGCAAAGCAATTCCAACGCGCAATTTTGTTCTAGATAAAATGCTATTTGTTTGGAAAATATCCGTTTAAAAATAATTCCTTAATATGGATACGCGTAATCGTATGTCCGGTTTGAAAATAACATTGTTCTTAAGAGATTAAAACCAACATGGTCGACAACTTCCAAGAGCCTCTGCAGGCTCTTAATGAAGTTAGCAGGTAAAGTAAGAGCAAGAAACAAGAACATTCTAACTCTTCTTGCAGGGTAATTTTTTAGGGTCATTACAAAATCCGAAAACCGGTGACCAACTCTCTGTCGTTTGCCTATTCCACTATTAAGTAGTGTTTCTCTTGCGTGGGTTTATAGTTACGAGAGGTCAGGACTAGCTAAATTGGGTCAAGAGGTCATTTCATGAGGAACCGTCATGACAACTTCCCTGCCTTGACCCCCCCCCCGCAAGGCAAGATCCAAAGAGGTACTCCTGAGAGAGGTAAGAGTCTGCAAAGGTGGTCGCCATATTGGATTTATTCCCTTAAGAGCAATGTTATTGCGTAACAGCGTTTGAAAATTATAATTGTTACATCATTTTAATAGAACGTAAAAGTTACTAGAGAATCTACCGTTTAGTTTTCAAAAATATTGAATTGCCAATATCACGTTGTCTTATGGGAATAAATCCAACATGGCGACCACCTCTGCAGACTCTCAAGGTTACTATTTATGACGTATCTATTCAGCAAACCCCCTCCCCTAACTATAATGTCGGCTCCATTTGTATTTGTTGCCGTTTTACCGCATTTTCCTTTTAAAAATTTAAATTAGCCGCCATTTTGAAAATTAAAATTGGATCAAGTTGATTATTTTTCTAGATTATATTATCTTTTAACATGCACAGCGAGTATAAATATCGGTTAAGCTAACTCGGAGAGATAAAAATTGTTTTGTGAAAAAAACAAAATGGGGGATATCTGGTAAACGAAGCGTTTTTGGTAAAAAATGTATTCTATAGTTCTCTTTATTTTGACCTATATAACCATTTTGCGAAGTTTGGCACTTTTACTTTTGGGACACCCTGTATGAACTGTAACTTATATAGATAGCTATGAACTAAGCATGCACTCGTATTTACTTCAAAATATAACTATTCAGTCTATTTTTTAAGATGTAGGATATGTATTAATAATGTATAAAGAATCTTACGTAGTTGGAAGTTTCCCTCAGTTGTTGATCACAATAAAAGGAACTTTCCTTCTCCGTCTCTTTCTGTTTTCTTCGTTAGTGTCTGTTTACTTTTCTTAAGTCATTTAATTCAAAGGTCAGTGTTGTCCAAATAAGCCAGTTTTATCGATATATTACATTGAAGCTTAGACCTTTAGAAATAGTTATTTTCCTTTTATCCCACAAATGGGATCAAATTTGTTGTAATAGACTAATTAAATGGCTTCAGAATGTTTTTCAACAACAAATCCTAATTTATTTTATGTATGGTAAATACAGTAGTTTTGAAAATTAACCTAAAAATTGATGGTTGATGATTCAGAGTGAGCCCCTGGTAAGTGCAGTATTGGTGTGTACAGATCACATATTCTGACACCAAGTGAAACGATTGGTATACAAATCTACATACTATAAAAAAAACTATCTACTGAATGCACTAGCGTGAGTGTGATGTACTGAATGGTGGAAGCGGGACAGAAAACTACTCTTCCACCACTGTGTAATTCGATTAAAAAATTGTCATGGCAACCAGGGCAACTGAATGCCGCGCGCTGGTGGTGCAATATCAAGCCCCGCCCACTACGTCATTAACAGCACTGACCAATGGTTGGCATTATTAACACTAACAAATCAAAATTATAACGATTAAATTAAATCATTATTCAACAGTCAAATAACAATTAAATAATAACAATAAGACAATAAATAATAATGTAAACAATTAATTGCAACTAAAGAAACTTGTACAGTTAATTATAGTGTTTTTCAATTAAACACCTTGCGGAAGTTAGTTACGCCCGTGAAGTAAGACAGCCCAGCGGTGGAACGAGTCCCCTCCGCTGCTGGAACCTGTACACGCGTTAATTCAAGGCCAACTAGATTCCACACTAGGAAATCTAGGGGGCCTTGGTTAAATACAATACGCAGGTCACTTATTGTCTGGCCCAATTATAAAAGAGATTTTCACGATAAACTTACTGCAATAACAGTGTTATTACTTTTATAAAAATATGTGTTTAGTATTGTTAAATTAATTACATCAAAATGATTTTCCAGTATTTCATACAATTAAAGAATTAAAGAAAACAAACGTAGCCTTTAATTATTTATAAATTTTTTTTCTTTTAAATGCGTTCTTTCTTATCTCTTTTGATACATATTATTAAATATTCTTACATATGAGACGCTGACACAACGTTGTTGGTATTTTAAGGCGAATATGAATGGTTATATGAGTGTAGGATGAGTGTGGATGAGTGTAGTATGGTTACTAACTGAGTTCAAGTGTCCCTTAGATAGGGCAATTTATTAATAGCCCAACAGCCAGGGTAACTAAGGGACCTACAGCTTTACGTGGAATCCGAACCACGTAGTGCTTCGGACACGTAGTGTCTGATTTTCAGCTAACTGACAAGTCTGACACTCAGTTATCTCCCCCACACAACATCCGCACAATGATTACCACCCAACATGGACACCTCAGACTTCTCTTGTAGTGTCCACGCCGATAGCAACCATCAAGCGGACGCCATGTCAGTATTAAGAGGACCGAGCATCCAACCTATCGCCTACAATCTCCCAAACTCTTTGTCCCCATGTAGCTGGGTTATAGCACTGCGCCACCAGTATTTCATGTAATAAGTGGGGAAGATATATAATTTACAAACAAGTGAGTAAATTAGACGTCAAAGCCCTCCAGCTTCATTAGGTAAATGAGAGAGGAGAACTTGTCCTTTACCTGGCGAGATGAAATTATATGTTAACATCAGAGGATAAAATAGGATCATCACAGTTCTGTCCAGTGTTTACGAACATCTGTGTCATGGTCCAAGTGATGGCAACGATATATCGGATATATTGATAAATATGTTTCGATATATCAGTATATTAGTATCGCTATTTTCTTTTGATAATATCGGCCATATCGATATTTTAGTCAGATATATCATATCCCTAAATATTGATGTTATTCTCTCTCCTCAAAATCATCACTATTCGAGAAAAAAAAAAAAACATTAAAATTGCCTCTTATACGTACAAAATATGCATTGAAATGATAATGTAAATTTAATTAGTTTTTTACTTAAGGTTAACGCACTAAAATGTAGTTTATTGTAGACCAATCTGTGGAACGGGTGAAGAAGTTATATGTAAGTTTTGGGGCAACGCTAACTCTAGGACGCCAAAGCATTCGCCTTAAAAACCATTATTAGTGTATTACTTTACTCTTTTATAGTTAACATAATAATGAAATGTATAATTATTCTTATTTTGAATTTTTTACGTTCAACTCCATTGATCACTACTTGTTTAGTGTAGATAAATCTATTCCTTTTAACATTCAGTAACTATTCTAAACATGAGTGCATTTTTTTACATGACATAGTGCATAATTTTAAACAGATAAATCATTTACAGTTCGATATATCGATATAATCTTTAGATCGATAGTTGGCTTGTGATATATCGGTAATTAGATATATTGACATGTTGAAAATATTTAGGGCAAGTGAGTGAATTAGACGTCAAAGCATTCCAGGTTCATTAAGTAAATGAGAGAGGAGAACTTGTCCTTTATCTAGCGAGATGAAATTATATGTTAACATCAGAGGATAAAGTAGGATCATCACAGTTCTGTCCAGTGTTTACTAACATCTGTGTCATGGTTCACTTGGGTATGAGCTTATTGACGTCGTCTGACCACGAGGGTACGATGGTCATCTGGTTATCGAGAGAATGTAGTCATTTAGATTGTTGACTTTAATTACGTCTATGACGAAAGTCACGTTACATACAATGAGGAGTGCAGCAGTGCAGTAGATCCATGGAGGAAAAAACAAAAATATTGAATTATTCTACTCATTTAAAATAAATCTTTCACAGAATGAAAGACATATTCACTAATGATGGCGTACGATTTTAACTGTTTCAGTTTTGGCTCCAAAGCAAGTTTTGTCCTTTGATGATAACAAAAATATAAACTTAAAATACTTGTTTGAATTACATTTTAATAAGTGCAAACATAAATTACTGGCGTGAGTCCCAGTAGATGTGTGAACAATGTTTTTTTTTAAAGTCTGAATGTAAGCCGATGATTGTAAAAGTATCAGCTACAAAAATGTTGTAAGCGAGAATGGAATATCTATCAACTAATGCTGTAGCTGAGGATATAAGATTTATCATCTGATATTGTAGCTAACAATGTAAGATGCACCAGTTGACACGTTGGTTGACAATGTGAGATGTTTCAACTGACACTGTAGCTGATAATTGAAGATGTATCAGCTGAGACTGAAGATGAGACAGATTTATCAGCTGATACGGTGGCTGAGAATGTAAGATGTATCACCTGACACTGTGGCTGAAAATGTAAACTTTATCTGCTGCCACTGTAACTATAAATGTAATTTATTTATTTATTTTTATTTATTCATAAGACACCGATCGTCAAGATATGGGTGAATTAAGATGTATCAGCTGAGACTGTGGCTGAGAATGAAAGATATATCAACGGACACTGTATGTTAGATTCTAAAATACATCAGCTAAAACTGTGGCTGGCCATGTATGGTGTATCAACTGACACTGAGGCTGAGGATGTAAAATGTATCAGCTGACACTGTGGCTGAGAATGTAAGATGTATCAGCTGATACTATAGATTGGATTGTAAAAGGTATCAGCTGAGACTGTGGCTGGGAATGTATGGTGTATCAGCTGACACTTTGGCTGAGAATGTAAGATATATCAGCTGACACTGTGGCTGAAAATTTAAGAGGTATCAGCTGATTCCGTGGTGGAGAATGTAAGGTGTATCAGACGATACGGTGGCTGAAAATACAAGATATATCACATATTAGTTTTGCCGAGGATTTAATTGAAATGTGTACATAAATTGTATTCTGTTAGCATCATTTGGAAAAGTACAACAAAAGAGACTATTATTTAGATTTTATTTCTATATGATATTCTAAGTCTTCTAACTTGCCGTGTGTTATTATTTTGCTGTCGTAGGTTTGAAATTAATGTTGCTAGCAATATGAATTTGGGAAAGCATGGCCAAGGTCCGCTAGATAAAACACCATCTTACTGTTAATAGGCCAATCTAGCAGACCCTAGAGAGTTTGAGAATTTCTAGTGTTGTGGGTAATTTACAACTGGATAGTAATAGAAACGTCTAGCTTGGGATCAGGGTGAATTTCCGATCTCACATCTGGAAACTTCTGGATTGCAGCATCAACTTATAAAAAGACACCCTCCGGTCCACTTTTCAGTCTTAAGTAACAAGTGCTGAACAGTGACAGTTCACGTAGAGCGGTAGATGCTGATAGAACATAAACTTGTGGATGTTAGCTGACAACAATATTTATAAATAAAAGTGATTTGTTTACATGTCAAGCTAAAATAGAGTTTAGACATTAATATTTTTCAGTGAAATCGGCCCTTGAGTGAAATCGACATGATTTAGAATTCTTTAAGGCCGTAGTTGTATATATATATTTTATGTATACTGTATATGTTATTATCTTTATGCTTTAGTGTTCAACGTTTAACATAATTATTACAGGTAAATCATCTTGTGAAAAATCGTTCCGATGTGTGCGCAGTGGACGACGTCGCCAATGCGCATGCGCTGGCACGTGACAGCTCAGTCATCCCCTGCAGTTTCTCGTAAAGTTCGCTAGCTGACAGAGTACTACGCGCAGTTCTAAAAACATTAGCTTTAACGTTTAGTGTCACGAAATTTATTTTAGTTTTAATTTTTTAGCTTCGTAAATAAGTGTTTAGTGTCGTAATCGTTTAGTGCATAGTGTATATAGTTTCTGGAGCATAATGAATGTGCAGCCGGGTAGTAGTACTAGTAAATCAAATAAAAAAGACCTGTTATTCATAGTCATACGTGAAGTATTATTTACAATGTATATAGTTATTTAAAGAAGAAAAATGAAGATTTATCGGAGAAGAAGTTGCTCACAGAAGTGGCAGAAGCATGTGGAATATCCCATAGTTCTGCATATAAAATCGTCAAGGAAGCTGCCCAGTCACCCGGACAAGAAAAGAAGTTTGTAACGCCAAGGAAAAACGGACCTAAGAAAACTCCAATAACGGGTTTGGACAATTTTGATTTGTGTGTTGTGCGACGGACAATTAACAATTTTCACACATTAGAGGGAGAGATGCCCACTTTGAAAGGAATCCTTCGGGTTCTTGAAAAAAGAATTAACTTTTCGGGTGGAATAACAAGTCTGAGGAAAGTAGTTCGCAATCTCGGATTTAGATGGAAAAACACGGAAACTACCAGAAAATTGTTGATTGAAAAATCCTACATTAGATTAGCTAGATTAAAATACTTGCGTAAGATAAAAGAGTACCGTGAAGAAAATCGTCCGAACGTTTACAATGATGAGACATACTCTCATAGTTCTTCCTCTTCCGAAAAATCATGAACTAAAAGTGAATCGGACAGATTAAAAAAACCCAGTGGGCAAGGGACAGAGAGTAATTGTGATTCACGCTGGCGGGCGAATGGGCTTTATTCCGGGTGCTCTCTTTTATGTTTAAGTCTGGAATGAAGAAAGGTGATTACCATGACGACATGAATAAAAATAGTTATACTAAATGGATAGAAGAAAAGTTAATACCAAATTTACTAACAAATAGCGTGGTTGTGATTGATAATGCTCCCTACCACCGAGAACAAATAATCCCAGCACCGACTTCGTCCTCGTTGAAAGCTGATATGATGAGATGGTTGTCTGAGCGAGGTATTCATCATTCTTCGAATCTACTAAAACCCGAATTGTACGACCTCATAAAAAACACAAACCAAAATTCGTAACCTACAAGACAGATCACATCTTAGCAGCAGCCGGCCATACAGTACTGTGACATTCAGAGTGGTCTCCATCCTGGGAACCGGTGATGCGGAAGTAATGGATGGGTCGCTGACCACCTGCCCTGCTTGTTTACAACCTTTGGGGCACAATGGCTTACGCATGAACGCCCCTTTACCTCTTCACTGGACTTCTAGAATCTTCTGGGTTGACGAGCCAGCTCTGTCATGGAACTTCGGACGCAGGGGAATTCAAGAAGCTTCTAGATGGAGACCTGCAGGTAATATATACGGCCCGGATACCGGAGTCAGTCAGTCAGTCAGTCAGTCAGTCAGTCAGTCTAGAGCCTACAGCCCAGGTGTTTGCAGCGACAGTGAGCGTGAAGTGTCCGAGTATAAGTGGTCTACGGAGAAGTTACCGGTGAGTGGTTCGTTGTGGGGATCAACGAAGGAGCAGTGCGGTACTTGTGGACGACTTCTGAAGGGACACTGAAGAAACTGTGAGTGAACTGTTAGCATTGGACTGTAGGTAGTAGGGAATCTAGTAAAGTCACTTCGTAGTCAGTAATTGTAAATAATAGTAGGAAATCTAGTAGAGTCACTTTATAGTTAGTAATTGTAAATAATAGTAGAGAATCTAGGAAAGCCACTTTATAGAGCTAGGAATTGTAATTAAAAGAAGGGAATTTAGTAAAGTCACTTTGCAATTAGTAGTTGTAATTGATTGCCATTTATTGATGCCATCTAAGATTGTAAATATAAATTAGTTTAACTGTAAAAGTAGGCCTAATTAGTAAATTGTACTTTTCACAATAATTAAAGTTAAGGAAATAATTCATTTAATTATAATAAGTTAATTTTATATATTCAATAAATTTAGCAATTAATTGTTTAGTATATCGTGTTGCTTATTTGTAAAACCCACATAGCGATTAATTATTTATAAATTAGGACAAATTAAAAACGTCACACTGGTGTCAGAAGTGGGATTGATTTGTTGAGCAACACGTTTAATAGTTTTATTTATTGATAGTTATTGTTAAGCTGTTTATTGAATTCATTTACTGTAATTCTATATTGTTCAGACGTAGTTTTGCAAAAGAACGATGGCATCTAGTGGAGTTAAGTTAATAGACTTAAAAGTGGCTGATTTAAAGCGGGAGTTAGAAGAAAGGGACCTAGATCATACTGGAACAAAATCAGTTTTAGTAAGTAGACTTAAGCAGGCAATGCTAGAAGCAGGGGATGATCCAGAAACATTCCTTTTTGAAACTGAAGCTAGTTCACTTAGGTCTATGATTAAAAGAAATGCAGAGGAATTAAAAAATGACTTAAAAGGTGACTTAAAAGAAGTGAAAGATGACTTAACCGAAAAACTAAATAGTAATTGTAAAACCTTGAAGGAAGAGTTAGCTACAGAATTTAATTATAAAATTTGCCAAGTTGAAGACGAATTTAAAAAACAATTAGATGACTGTTCGAACGAATTTAAAAAACAATTAGATGACCGTTCAAAGCAATTAGATGATAGGATTAGGGTTTTAGAAGAAATGGTTCAGGGGAGGAAGAAGTCAATAACCTGCAACGAACCACCTGGGATCTCAGGAAGTGGACAGCCACCGACCAGCCTGGAACCTCGGCCCAGTGTGAGTCCACCCGTAAATAACGCAAGTTTGCCAACCTTTGACGGAAAGATGTCCTGGGAAGATTTTATTACTTTGTTTGAGACTGCCGCTGCTGTCTACAATTGGCCATCATCAGCGAAGGCGTCCATGTTGTGCCTTTCACTTCGTGGAGAAGCTCTGAGCGTACTGCAAACCGTTCCACCTGCTGAGCGACAGAATTACGAAGATTTGATTAGACGGTTAGGAATGAGGTTCGGACATAAACACATGGAACTGGTCTACAGATCTCAGCTCAGGAGTCGTCACCAGAAGTCCAATGAGAGTCTTCAAGAATTCGAAGCTGACATCGCACGATTAGTGAGGGGCGCTTATCCCACAGTGGACGAAGCTGTCTACGAGAGCCTATCCATTGAGAGGTTCCTCGATGGGCTGCGGGATGCTGAGACGCAGCAGGCTGTAAAGTTGGCCCGGCCTAACACTTTAAACGAGGCCCTGACGCAAGCGTTAGAGTTTGAGGCCGTAAAGCAATCCGTCCGGGGCCAGGCACGTCTGCGAGGAGTCTGCGCAGAGGAAGAAGAACCTATGAAGATAGAAGACATCGTAAGAAAAGTGCTTGATGCCCTGAGGGACCGGAAGAAGGAGATTCGCTGTTGGGGGTGTGGAGAGTTAGGCCATCCCCGAAGTAAATGCCCGAGTAAAGCCTCTCGGGGGCAGAGGCAGGAAAACTAAAAAGGTTTGATGGGAAGGGGCAACTGTCAACCCAGCAACTTGAGGCCCCAGCTAAGAGCATCATCGTAGCATCTTTGTCAGGTCAGACCAACAGCCTTTACATAGACGGATTGGTAAACGGGGAGCCCAGAAGCCTTTTGCTGGACACTGGTGCATTGATGACGATATTGAATGAAGATATTTGTCCTTCCTCAATGAAAATAACTCCGACGACCTGGACAGTGAAGACTGCGACTGGGGACTTTGCCAGGGTCCGCGGGGAGACAGTTGCCACCTTCTGCATCGGGGGTGCATGTCTTGAGCATCGCGCTCTGGTAGCTGACATTGAGGAGGACGTCATACTCGGCATGGACATGATGACGAAACTCGGCTTACAGTTAGACCTCGGGAACGGAGTGACGACCATTGGGGGAGAGGAAGTTGCTCTTCAGCATAGGAAGAATTTATCTTCTTGGGTGCGCTTGTTGAAGGACGCCACTCTGCCACCTCGAACTCAGAAGATCGTCAGAGCAGAAATGGACAAGACTATTCCGGAAGGCCAGAACTTAATGTTGGACCCAGTTATAAATGAAGAGGAACTTGGACGTGGGGTACTTGTAGGGAAAACACTGTTTAAATCTTCTAAGGAAGTTCCAGTCCGTATAATGAATTTAAATGACCATCCTGTTGCATTGAAACAAGATAAGCTCCTAGGTAAATGTTCTTCGGTTTCTTCTGTTTCACGAGCTGGTAGGACTATCTCTTCAGACCATAAAAACCTTCCAGAAGACATAGCGGAGTTTGTAAGAGATGCATGCAGGGGAATGACATTGGATCAAACGAAGCAAGTCGCTAGGCTAATAACAGAGTATCAAGATGTGTTTGAAACTGCGACGGGGCCAAAAGGTAGGACAACTGTGGTTCAACATAAAATTGATGTTGGAGACGCTAGACCAATCCGTCAAATACCTAGGAGACTACCCTGGGCGAAGAGAGAAGAGGCAGAGCGAAAAATAAAAGAAATGGAGCAAGATGGAGTGATTGAGCCCTCCAGCAGCCCATGGACTTCGCCGGTAGTACTAGTAAAGAAGAAGGATGGGACTTCCAGGTTCTGCGTGGATTACCGACTACTGAACAATGTTACGAAGAAAGACAGTTATCCCTTGCCCCGGATTGACGACACGCTGGATGCTCTCGGAGGCTGTAAGTTCTTCTCGACCCTGGACTTGAAGAGCGGGTACTGGCAGGTGGAGATAGCTCCGGAGGACAAAGAGAAAACAGCGTTTTCCATAGGGAATGGAAACGGACTTTGGCAGTTCACGGTGATGCCCTTTGGACTCTGCAATGCTCCAGCTACCTTCGAGAGACTCATGGAAAATGTGCTACGGGGACTGACTTGGGAAACTTGTCTAGTGTATCTGGACGACATCATAGTCCTAGGGAAGACGTTTAACGATCATCTTCAGAATCTGGAGAAAGTTTTTAAGAGGCTTCGTTCTTCCAACCTGAAGTTAAACCTAAAAAAAAGTAATCTTTTCAAGAATAAGGTTAACTATCTTGGACACGTAGTGTCATCCGAAGGAGTGACTGTGGACCCGGAGAAGATTAGCACCGTGAAGGAGTGGCCTGTCCCACGTAACAAACATGAGGTGAGGAGTTTTCTTGGACTTTGCACCTACTACCGCCGCTTCGTGAAGGGTTATGCTGATATTGCTAAGCCACTGACCAAGCTCACCGAAGAACAGCGTAAGTTTGAGTGGACTCCGGAGGCTAGTGAGGCTTTTGAGACACTTAAAACTTCTCTTTGCAGCGCTCCAATCTTAGGGTTCCCACGGTTTGGAGAGAAGTTCATTGTGGACACGGACGCCAGCGATGTGGGTATAGGGGCAGTCCTCTCCCAAGTTCAGGACGACCATGAAGCTGTAATAGCTTACTTCAGCAGAACGCTATCCAAAGCAGAGAGGAATTATTGCGTCACCAGAAGAGAGCTACTTGCAGTCGTGAAGTCATTAGAGCATTTTCACAAGTACCTCTATGGACAGCCTTTCCATTTAAGGACCGACCATTCTGCCCTGACTTGGCTAATGAACTTCAAGAACTTGGAGGGACAGACAGCTCGATGGGTGCAGCGTCTTCAAGAATACTACTTCACCTCTGAACACCGACGAGGGAGAAACCATTCCAATGCCGACGCCCTGTCTCGCCGACCTTGCCCAGAGGGTTGTAAGCACTGCTCCAAGGTAGAAGAAAGGAATCCGTCCGTGAATGTGCGTTGTGTCTCTTTGGAGCCAGCTAGTGGATGGGAGCCGGAGGAACTCCGTAAAGAGCAGCTTGAGGATAGTGAGGTTGGACCACTGCTGCGGGAGAAGGAATCGGGGGCTCGTCCTAGCTGGGAGGACATTGAAGCTAGGAACCATGTGTATAAAAGCTACTGGGCACAGTGGGACTCAATGAAGGTTAAGAACGGAGTGCTTATAAGAATCTGGGAGGCCCCTAATGGTAGGAAGCAGATTGAACAGATTGTGCTCCCCAGAAGTAAAAGAAAGGAAGTGCTGGAGGAGATCCACAATGGAGCATCTGGCGGGCACTTAGGTGTCAACAGAACGGTGGACAAGCTACGTCAGCGGTTCTACTGGTTGAACTTGAGGGCTGATGTAGAGAAGTGGTGCCGCCAATGTGATGTCTGTACTGGAAGCCGAGGGCCACAAACAAGAAGTCGAGGCAGAATGCAACAGTACAACGTTGGGGCACCCTTCGAGAGGATCGCCATCGACATCGCCGGTCCATTTCCCATGTCAGATGCAGGAAATAAATATCTCCTGGTGGCCATGGACTACTATACGAAATGGCCAGAAGTATACGCCATACCAAATCAAGAAGCCGCAACAGTGGCTGGGTGCTTGGTGAACGAATTCATCTGTCGGTATGGAGTGCCACGTGAGCTGCACAGCGACCAAGGGACGAACTTCGGATCCTTGTTGATGAAGGAGGTGCTTCAGCGTCTCGGAGTGCACAAGACACGGACAACTGCGCTTCATCCGCAATCTGATGGGATGGTCGAGAAATACATAAAGACACTCGTTGGACACCTCAGGAAGGTTGTGTCCACCAATCAGTGGGATTGGGATCGGAAGGTGCCCATTTTCCTCCTGGCGTACAGATCTTCGGTCCACGATACTACGGGTGTCACCCCAGCGAGGATGATCTTCGGAAGGGAGCTGCGGCTGCCTAGTGACCTCATGTTCGGCCTGCCACCTGACGCAAAGCAGCCCGCAACGGACTACGCTTGCGAGCTCGTCGACCACCTACACGACACTCACGAGTTCGCTCGTCAGCACCTAAAAATGGCCAGTGACAAAATGAAAGCTCGCTACGACCGGCAAGCCAATTCCACTGGATTCCAGGTGAACGACCTGGTGTGGCTCTACAGTCCCATCCGGAAGAAGGGGAGATGCCCGAAATTTCAACAGGATTGGCAAGGACCTTATCGGGTAGTGACACGAATCAACGATGTGGTCTACAGGATTCAAAGACACCCAAGAGGCAAGATGCTTGTGGTCCACCTTGATCGCCTAGCACCGTACCATGGAGCGGAAGCTGATCGGGACGATCAGCCTTAAGGAGGGGGCACTGTGACATTCAGAGTGGTCTCCATCCTGGGAACCGGTGATGCGGAAGTAATGGATGGGTCGCTGACCACCTGCCCTGCTTGTTTACAACCTTTGGGGCACAATGGCTTACGCATGAACGCCCCTTTACCTCTTCACTGGACTTCTAGAATCTTCTGGGTTGACGAGCCAGCTCTGTCATGGAACTTCGGACGCAGGGGAATTCAAGAAGCTTCTAGATGGAGACCTGCAGGTGATATATACGGCCCGGATACCGGAGTCAGTCATTTAGTCAGTCAGTCAGTCAGTCAGTGAGTCTAGAGCCTACAGCCCAGGTGTTTGCAGCGACAGTGAGCGTGAAGTGTCCGAGTATAAGTGGTCTACGGAGAAGTTACCGGTGAGTGGTTCGTTGTGGGGATCAACGAAGGAGCAGTGCGGTACTTGTGGACGACTTCTGAAGGGACACTGAAGAAACTGTGAGTGAACTGTTAGCATTGGACTGTAGGTAGTAGGGAATCTAGTAAAGTCACTTCGTAGTCAGTAATTGTAAATAATAGTAGGAAATCTAGTAGAGTCACTTTATAGTTAGTAATTGTAAATAATAGTAGAGAATCTAGGAAAGCCACTTTATAGAGCTAGGAATTGTAATTAAAAGAAGGGAATTTAGTAAAGTCACTTTGCAATTAGTAGTTGTAATTGATTGCCATTTATTGATGCCATCTAAGATTGTAAATATAAATTAGTTTAACTGTAAAAGTAGGCCTAATTAGTAAATTGTACTTTTCACAATAATTAAAGTTAAGGAAATAATTCATTTAATTATAATAAGTTAATTTTATATATTCAATAAATTTAGCAATTAATTGTTTAGTATATCGTGTTGCTTATTTGTAAAACCCACATAGCGATTAATTATTTATAAATTAGGACAAATTAAAAACGTCACAGTACTTATACTTGTAGACTTCCTCCTTATCACCCTGACTTGAACCCGATTGAAATGATATGGGCCACAGTCAAGTCACACATTAAAAAGACAAATATTAAATTTACAATAGATTTTGTAACACAACTTGCTTCGGAAAAGTTCAACTCCATAACTCAAAAAGAATGGAAATCCCGATGTTCACATGTAGAAAAGGTAGAGGACGAGTTGCAGCCGAAGGGATGCTGGACAATGTGACAGAACGTTTCGTCATAAACTTAGATGAAGACAGTGACAGTGACTGTGATAGTGTATGTGCCAGTGGTAACGGTGAAGATGGAGGTGGCACCAATGACGTTAGCTTCAGTGATGGAGATGGAGCCATGAGCGGAGTTGAAGACATGGGAACCGAGAGGGAACTGTCTTTCGACCAGTTTTAGACCAGGAACGAAATATTAACATGTGAGTTAATATCGTTTAAATTCCAAATTTTCTTTAGTAACACAATGTTAATTATTAGAGTAAATTATTAATGCAAGTTATTAGAAATATGTTTAGGTTTGTCGCTCATTATATCAGTGAAATTAAGTTAGTTTAATCTTAACTGCAAACATAGCAATGAAATAATTTACTCAGATTAAACCGTAATAATAAACATAACATAAAATTAAAAAATAGTACATAATACAATCTTTCTGTTGGTTAATTAATTGAAGGAAAGTTTTTTTTCAACGAAATAATTCACCAAACTTTACCATTATCATCGAATATATACCATATGCGATTATGTTGGGGCAGTCTAATGTGTTGTTCATTTCGTTGAAGGGCTAATTTGCAGCGGAAGGGATTGGAATATGGACTTTCACCGCTCTCCGACGGCTGGCCACCCCTATTGTTTGGAAGGTTATTGCTCCATGTCACTGCACCACCATTGACCAGCCGAAAATACGCAGCCAGGCTAGTAGCGCGTTGTTGTTGTCCGCTCTGCTCCTCACTCCCCACCACAGACACTACCCCCGCCACGCAATCTGCGCGAGGCGATTTTTGTTAAAGTGATTCTACTTTTACGCGATGCTTGTTTCTAGCAGACCGTTGACTACGAAAACTTTTTTGTCGTCCTTGGAGAGCATGTTATGTTATTAATTGACAACGACAGAGTGGAGCCCCTAATTAATTGATAGCAGCTTGTCTCGGGCGGCCGTTCAACTTCAACCTATGAAGCAGCACTCGCGACCGGTTTGAGGGCCCAAAACTGAAAGTAGGCTGCGATCTGCTCTGCCAACACGTAGTGTATAGTTCTAGTCTAGAATGTGAAAGCGAGAACTGTTTTTATGTAGTTTGCAAGCTTTTTAACTTGATTAGATAATACAGCGATGGTAGTTTTGTTATCAATCAGTAAAGCCAACAATAATGAATGTGGAAAACTGTTCTGGATTTTGAATATTCAGAGAGTCCACATAGCCAAATGGTAGTACAGAACCAGTCAGTCATTCATCGGAGGACAATTTTATCTAGAAAATTCTAAAACACGACTTTGACTGAGGTATTATTGTTTTCATGGTCGATAGCGTAGTTGGTTAAGTCCAGCTTCATAAACTAATGAATCTTAGTTCGATCCCAATCAGAACTATAACAAGTTTTGAAAGGGAAGGGATCATCTGATAACCACCGGCTTTTCATTTGTCATTTGACCATTAATTAATGACTCTTTCTAAAGAATAGTCGGTCTTAGTTTGTAACGAAGACAACATTCGTTTATATACACTCATCACATTCATTCAAAAAAAAAATTAGCACATATCTTGACGATCGGCGTCTTAAGGATAAACACACACACGCACGCACGCACGCACGCACGCACGCACGCACGCACGCACGCACGCACGCACGCACGCACGCACGCACGCACGCACGCACGCACGCACGCACGCACGCACGCACGCACGCACGCACGCACGCACGCACGCACGCACGCACGCACGCACGCACGCACGCACGCACGCACGCACGCACGCACGCACGCACGCACGCACGCACGCACGCACGCACGCACGCACGCACGCACGCACGCACGCACGCACGCACGCACGCACGCACGCACGCACGCACGCACGCACGCACGCACGCACGCACGCACGCACGCACGCACGTACGCACGCGCGCGCGCGCACACACACACACACACACACACACACACACACACACACACACACACACACACACACACACACACACACACACACACACACACACACACACACACACACACACACACACACACACACACACACACACACACACACACACACACACACACACACACACACACACACACACACACACACACACACACACACACACACACACACACACACACACACACACACACACACACACACACACACACACACACACACACACACACACACACACACACACACACACACACACACACACACACACACACACACACACACACACACACACACACACACACACACACACACACACACACACACACACACACACACACACACACACACACACACACACACACACACACACACACACACACACACACACACACACACACACACACACACACACACACACACACACACACACACACACACACACACACACACACACACACACACACACACACACACACACACACACACACACACACACACACACACACACACACACACACACACACACACACACACACACACACACACACACACACACACACACACACACACACACACACACACACACACACACACACACACACACACACACACACACACACACACACACACACACACACACACACACACACACACACACACACACACACACACACACACACACACACACACACACACACACACACACACACATATATATTCCATTGTATACCCATCATAATTGAGACGGTTTTATGATAAGAAAAAAGGAACATTTTTACAAAAATACACCACGTTTAAAACATGTTCTATAGAAGCCGGGCACTTGCTAGTGAGTGTGCTGTACTCATACCTGAATAGGCTTACATATATATATATAGGCTACATTTTTTTTTTAATAATATTTCAGACAATGAAAAACATGTATTGCCAAGAATAAGTTGTCAGTTACGCCCTTGACCCAATTACTGGTGTCGTAAACGTATCTTACAACAGAACCTAACCTAACCTAACATATCCTAATTTAACTTACATTCAATTACCTTTTATCCTAAACGCACATATTATACTATAAAAATATATTTTGAGAATGGTTGCTCTTTTCTAAAAAAATATTAAAGAAAAACTAACCATTCAGCAAGTGTCTTACTTAAGGCACATATGTAAGAGAGATGCAATCAGTGGTGGAAGTGAGATAGAGAATTACTCTTCCCCTTATGCGTAATTCCTGTTAAACTTTATTATAGCAACTAGGCCGCGGACTGGCGGCACGGTACTAAGCCTCGCCCACTACGTCATTAACAGCAGTGCAGTGACTATGGGTTGGTTTGATTAAAAGTAATGAATCAAGATTATAACGATTAAATTGCATTATTTACAATTCCAATAACAATCAATAATAACACTAACACAATGAATCATAATATGAACAATAAACAGTTAAAAGGTTTCAAGATACTTGTACATTTGAAGGCGGAACCTACTCACGCCCGTAGGCTAATGGAACGTTCCTCTCCGTTGCTCAAACCCCTATATGTGTTAAAAAATAACACGTAGAGTGCTTACTGTCCGGCCCAATTATAATAGATGATTAGGACATTGTAAAAAAGCTGATACTTTACTTTTTCAACACCCCATTTTATTCAATGGCTCTGCATTGAGTTGCTGTCTACAACAAATATGTCGTTTTCTTGTGAAATTCTAATATGATAAACGATGGTAAAGGTATTATTACATTGCTTATAACCCTCGTGGTAAAAGCAATAAGTTTTGGCGCTCTCAAAAACACACCATTACAAAACCAATGAAAGATTATACGACTCAAGTTAGTAACTAGACTACACCAGCCATGTACATTGCTAACACTCGTCCAACTTGCAGCACATATATTGTCATGGTGACTTAGTTGTATAAAAAAACAACACCTACATTCTTTATTTAAATATAAATGTTATTAAAAAAAAAAAAAAAAACACGTTCTTAGGGTTTCGACAAGGCAAGAAATATGCATATATTTACTTTCACATTACGTTGTGAGAGAATTCTATCTATTGAAAGACTGTGTTATCGTTAATATTTATTAACCAAAGATAGTTAATTGTTTGTTAGCTGACTCCGAGAATGGTGGCCTGTTTTTTTTCTTTTTTTATAAATGGCTTTAAAATCAACAATAATTCGAATTCATACGAAATCTGCAGAGATTTGAAAATTATTGCTGAGTTAAATTTAACAGGAAGAACAGTATTTTTAACTACAATAATACAATGTAATCGTACCAGTTAAAAACGACAGAGATTCTTGTTTCCTTGTTGCAATTGGTTTTGAGTTTGAAAGGTTATTCACACGGAATCAAACTGGTAGTTTGTAATACCAAAAATACAGGGTTATAAACAAGGAATGACTGTAAACGACTGTGTCATTCGGTGGTGTTTGGTCGCCATCCAGCTGAGTTTGTTTTTATTTCCTCGAATGCCATCTCGTCTAAAAATAAACCGTTTATTTTGCTGGTTCTAGACCAATCTAAATGGCTGACACATGGAATATAGTGACGCCTTTGTACAGATCGCGGACTTTAGCTGTGCGCGTGGCCTTAGCTGCGTGGTGATAGGCGGGAGGGGTAGCGGGGTAGTGTTATGCGCTCTGTCCTGAAAACACTAACTCACCTGCAACAACCTCCTTACTGAGCATCGTAATGAAAATAACAACTAGCCTACCTACTTCCTGGCTAAAATAAGTCTTTTCTGTGACAGTGATGAGTGTGGTTGTCATTTGTGCCTAGTTATTTGTTAAACCAGTGCGTGCGGTTTACACCGATTATTAATATAGCCGTAGTTACCGAGTATTTTATTTGTGATATATTTTGTTAGTTGTAGTGTTTGTTAATTTTCCACAATGACTGATGAGTTCAAGTCGCTAGTCAAGAATAGAGTAATTCATAGTCAGGGCCGCGAAATTATCGTTAACGTGTTTAAATTTATGAAGGAAGAGGCAGCCCGAAAAACTTTAAATATTCCGTTGGCAAAGGTTCGTCAAAGAACAGCAGCAGCTACGGGGGTAACAGAGCGAGTTGTAACTCAAATAAACAGAGTTAAAAAAATTGCATGTTAGTGGTCAGTGCGAGGCATGTTACTACGCTAAACAAAAACCGACAACGACGTAAAACAGTAACTTATTTAGATGACTTCGATAAATGTGTAGTGAGAAGACTATTGTATAATTTTCATATAGAAGAATATAAAATACCAACTTTAAAATTATTGAGGGAGGCGCTAAAAAAGTAATAAACTTTCAGGGTTATGATAAAAGTTTGAGACGCATATTAAAGGATTTATGGTTTACTTGGAGAAAGACAGCAAACAATAGAAAGTTGTTAATTGAAAAACCAGAAATCCGAGAAAAACGGATAACATATTTGTGAGCGTTGAAAAGCTACAGGGAGCAAGTACGTCCAATAATTTATTTAGACGAGTCTTAGGAAAGTGCAAGCAAGTGGAGAAGATAGAAAAAGACTATGCAACGGCAAACCCCAGATAGACAATGTTATAGAATCCTTTGTTATATCAGTTGGAAATGAATCTTGATACAGACAGTGACAGTCTTTCAGATGAGGAGGAAGAGTTAAGTGGGATTGAAGAACTCTAATGAAGTAAAACGATTATATTCACATTCATTATAAGAAAGTACTTATAAGTTACTCAACTTTTTACTAACTATTTACAAAAATAAAATGCCTAAGTAATATTATTACAGTCGTTTTAAATGAAGTAGACAAAGAAGCAGGAATAATAGCAATAATAATGTGTTTCTTGTGTTTGTGAAATTTACATACTTTCCGACCTACCATAAAAATACAGTTACCACAATACATTTAAAGTTTTCAATTTATAATACTTTTTCTCATACATGTTTAGCTGTCAAATAGTAAAGTGTAACCGATATAGAACCCGAGAAGAAGTTTTGGCGCCTTCATTTCAGCGGCGAGCGCGTGAACGCAACCCGTAAAACATATTGTGTTTGTTTGTTGAATGGGTAGTAGTTTGTTTCCGCGCGCAGAGCTAAAGTCCTCGATGTGTACTGTACCTCATTAGCGTTCAATGGCTGGCTGTGCAGTATTATTAATGCCGGTGTCAGTCTTTATCTATAAATAAAATTCCTAAAAATAGACTTCAAATACATTTGTTGTAATAAATCGAATACGTGTTTATTTAGTGCCCATGCGGTTTCTAGACGCTTCGTAAATCTTGACTTGGCTATCGCCAGTTGGTAGAATCAGGACTATATTTTCAGAGGAAATAGTTTTTATTTCGTGAAAAACTCGTTTTGTAAAAAAAATAAGCAAATCTTTAGACACTGTTCAATGTGATGTAGTGTTTCCGCTATAACTCGGCAAATAATTGTTGTAGACCAAAATAGTTTTCAAATTCGTGTTCAGCATGAAAACTACATAATTGAACAAAGGTGAGAATATCGCACGTAATAACGGAAATATAACATTTTCAAAAATTGTTATTACTGTAACACGAATTTTAAAACTATTTTGGTCTACAACAATTATTTCCAAACGTAGTTTTCCAAATTATATTTGGAAAAACTACGTTTGGAAAAAATCGCCTACATGCACAATGTTAATAAAATATGTAACTACCCCAAAAACAAATTTGCCGGAGGAGGCCAAGCATCCGATTTTAACTCATAACGATTTTTTTTTAGTATACAGACAATTAGAATACATAGGTTAGATTAGTTTTGACTAGGTAAGTAATAGCGTATTTTTTGGGCCGTAAAATAATTGTATTGCAAAATCAATTATATATTCGCTTTCAGCACAAGAAAGCTTGTAAAATAAAAATATACTGTTAAATTTACGATTTAAAAATAGTTTTTACACTGTCAAATGAAATACGAGTTTTTTATTTTTCGTAAAGAAAGACTTCCGAGGTTGAAATCAACCTCCTATATGGATATAAGCTTGTATTTAATAACTTTTTAAGTAATAAATCTCATATTCAGAAGCGTCTAGAAAGTGCATTGTCACCATATTTTTGTTATATAAATATGAGTTTTTAATTTTTACTATGGTAGATAAAACTATGGTAATTATGGTATATAGAAAAGGGGCCTTGTCTATTTTTAGGCTGAAATATTTTTGCTTAGTAGACAAATAGCTAAGGAACAATAATATGATCGTTTTTTCTCAGCGGGAAAGCCTGTAGGCCTACTACTGTTTTAAGTAGTAATAGTAAAAATGAAATTATAATAAATATTAACCAGTATTTTTTACGATCATAAACTATTTAATCACCATGTAAAACAACAGTTACAGCTGTTTTAATTTTAACTTAACGATCCAAAGTCATTTAGTACTTTTAATTAACTTTTTTAACGATCCGAAGTAGCCGTTGTATCGTTTTCATCCCCAAAGCCCTCCTACCACGGATATCCGTAGCATCCTCAATCAGTCCTTCGTTACTCCATGCATCGGAAACTATTTTTTACTTGGGGTACACAACTACTTCCTCCCACATCCTGGTGGTAATGGTAGTAAATCCTTCTAGAGAAAGTGTGAACATCTCTTGTTTCCTCACCAGATTTGATCAACAAAGAGAGGTGGTAAGGCAACATTACCACCTTATTCACAGAGAAGAAAGAAACACAAGTCGCATCCGATAGTGTGCTGAATGGATGTCGAGTACATAGTTAGTTCTCCAGTTGTCCGTGCGGATGGCAGGGCTAGCACCGTTGCAAGTCCATTGCCTTATTTACCTCCAAATCCTAAAGGATAGACGTAGTAATTATTAGTACAGATGTATAAAGATCTACATTAGTCTTAATTTATTTTGTATAACTGACACTGAGGCTACCCTAAGAGCCTACCTCTATTACCTTCTCCCATATGTGTTAGCATAGAAAAAGTATTGTGATTGTTTAAAAATTTTTTTACAAGTTGGTCTAAAAATCCATTTTAGGGTCCCCTGAACCGAAAAAGTTTTTTTTCGAAAAATTGTTGGTATCTGTGTGTATACCAACATACCACATACCAATTTTTATTAAATTTGGTATGTGGCTGTATTTAGCCAATAGTTCCATACTATTTTTCATTTTTTTAAATTGTATTTATTTATTTTTATGGGCAAAAACACACAAAATTTTCTCAAAAACGGCTCTAACGATTTTGATCAAATGTTCATAAAAGATATGAATTACAGTTTAAAATACACTTCACTAGTTTTTAGTTATGGTAACAAAACATATTTAGGAATCAAACTGGTAATTTTCAAAAGTTTAAATTTTTTTAGTGTCTAATATGGGGGAAAGTTTGAGCCAGTTCTTTGGAACAATTTATTTTCTCTGGGGTGGCGAGTAACTTTGTATTGTGGGATTCTTTAACCATACTACAAAGTCACTCTGTCGTGTGACATATATAAGTGGTAGGTGCAAAAAAAACTACTTGGTCTGAAAGTTATGAACTAGAGTGGTGTTAAGTTTATAATCAGTTTATTGTATTCTTTTTATCCTGAAGCCACTGGTAATCTAGTAAAAAGGATTTTTAACCATTCTCTCCAAATAACTCAAAATTTGTAGAACACCCGTCTCCAAAGGACACGATCAGATTGACGACTGTTTGAAAGATAACAGCGTATTATAGCACTTATTCCTTTTCATTCCCTTATAAAATAATATTTTTTCATATAAATCACAAACAACTTGTTTATCAGTATAATACAGTAAACAAATACAGTTTTATTTGGACATAATATCATAACTTTAAGCTCAAATAAAAATGTTTATTTCACGTGCCTTAGAATTTTTGCCAAATCTAACAATAAAAGTATATTATTCATTATAATAGACTATATAAAAAGCATAACCGCAGTCCACATCGTTTCGTTCGTTGTTCTTTTTTTAAACTTAACGTATAAACGTTTTTTAATTAAAAAATTTCCAAAAATTAATTCTTAAATTTATTGTTTATTTAAACGTTTTTATAAATCGGACTAAAAAATCAATTTTAAATAGCGTTTCATCGGGAGATTTTGTTATTAAAATAAATATTTCATGTAGGCTACCACTAATCTCCTCACTGATTACGTATCACACACATGTGCAGTAGATTTATCGTCCAATGTTAAATTTTCAGTCTCAAACTATCAGCTGTTTTTGTGGTCCATTGTGGAGCGCTAACGTAGTCCCATGTAAAAGTAATGCATTTTTAAACCAGCTTTAATAGCAGACCTCACTAACTAACCAAATTACTAGCACAAATAATCATATTTCTTGATATATCTACCTGTAATTAGTAATATAACCAAGGGTCTTACCTATTTACATATGATATCAGTAGGCCAATATTTATGTTGAGTGGCGTGATAAAAACAATTTTCACTTTCTGGTACAAAGAATGATGATTCAACACTCTTAGTAGAGAAAAACAAGTCACTCCAATTGTAGTTAATTTGCACATATTCTCGCCTAAATGTTGTACAGTGTCATGACTGTTGCAAACGAATGTCCTTGAAGTCGTATTCCAATTTATAAGTACAACTTTTTGGCTCTGTCGACGTAGTTTCTTTTCTTTTTCCTGGGTCCATTAATAAATGATGAAATTTCCAACTAGATTTACATATACTTGCACTATTAATTATTTTGTATTTATTTTGATATCATGTAATATGCTACTTGTAAAGGAGCACAGCAATAAAAAAAAAGGGTTTATTAAAGCAGCCAAGCTAACTGCTCGTTTTTATTATAACCTAGAAAGTATGACAATTAAACCTAACCGCTTAAAGAGGACTGCTAAGTATGTGTGTGTTTTTCTTTTTTACAATATTTATGCTAATTTTCTTAGAAAATTAATTTAAATTGTTAAAATAGTAAACCATACTATATATATATATATATAAATCAAACTCTTTGTGTTTAGTCACTCCAGTGGTTCAAATATGCAAACTGCCAACCGTTATTTGAGGTTATATTAAAACAAACTATATAAAGAGAATGAAGCATATGAATATGTATCTAATTCTCATTAGGTAAGAGTTTTAACGTGTCCTTATAGTTGAGAACATAACCTAAACTAACACACACTTATGTAATAGGCCTAATAAACTTAGAATACAAAGTGGCATAGAGGATTAACGACGATTTCTCTGTGATGTTTAACAGCAGAGAACTGTCAGGACATATAAACTGTTTTGAGTTGAGAGTTTGAGAGAGCTTGCGGTTAGATCAGGTGATGTACATCGTAGCTTGTAACCAATGAGCATTCTCCTTCCCCTCAATCCCCTACTCCCCCACCACGTCGGAGTCGGCGCGCGCGCGGTATTTTCTTCAGTTAGGTGGCAGCTGGTTCCGTATTCTGAGCACAGAAAGACAAACATATGACCGCCAGTGAGCGGCTCGCTTAGACGGGTCCGAAGCTTGAATCAGCTGTTCGAGAGTTCGGCGCGGCGAGCGTCCCTCTGTAGGCTTTCATGTGTAACAGGACGTTCAGCTTTGCTACAGTGCATCGTGGATTTAGCTAGTATAGGGTCGAGTGTGCAGTGTTCTGGTGTTGTGCCTTTTTTATTTTGACTAAACGTTGTTACCATTAACGGCCTAACCATTCCCATCGCCAGTGAAAAGCCGGACTCGGCCACGTCCGGAGCTACTGCAGAGGAAATGGGTCACCATGGAAACCGTGATGTAAGTTTACATCACCCAGTTGTGTCTTCCTGTTACATTATAACTTAAATTAAATATGTTTGTATTTTATATTTTTCTACCTGCATTAGGGCTTACTTATAGTTATAGCAAAATAATTGTCGCATTTTCATACCTAGCCTACACAGTGAATTATCAATTATCTGGTTCTTAGTAATATAACATATTTTTATGAGCACGAGAAAAACGTTTGTCAATTATTTACTTTTTACAGACCTTAAAAATCATTCTAAGTACCAAAGCAAACAGTTTTTGTTGGTATTTTCGTATCACTATATGTACTCTATCAAAATTAGTTATTTATTTAAAACTTTCACTCAGGATAAAAATCAGGATTGTACTGAGTTATTAGGTAAAGAAAACACTGACTTTAAGTTCCTTATCTATTTGAATATTTTATGAAAGAGCTTTAAAACAGGATTTAATTACATACATCATATTCCTATAGATATTGCAAAGGCCAAAGCCCAAACTTGACGACCGTAATCAAAACTTTCTATATATGTGATTAAATTGTTATTTCAACTTTGTAAAGATTATTAAGATCACTTAAAACATTTGTCCCTTATTTGGGAATTACGGAATCGTGCACAACGTTTCTGTCTGTGTGCCTGACTTTTATCAGATGATCTATTTCATGAAAATGAAAAAAAATGATTGAACAGTGATGTTATTGAGAGATTAATTTCACTATTTTCTTTATAGAAATTGACGAATGAATGAACAGCTTCAATTGAATTCGTAATCATACCATCTTTGTAATGAGTCCTCTTTGTAATCAATACCCATTTAAAAGTACACGTTTTACAAACAAGTCAATTACTTATATTATACAGTATAGGTTATATTGTTTTTAGCTACAAACACATTTTGTTTGAAATCGTTATATTTGACAAATATTGTCAACGTTGTTGTACGCTAAATATTTATATGCAATTTTATGTTCATCAATAAAATTATTATATAAGAAAAAAAGATAGAAAAAATACTTACCCAATCAAAGTTACCTAACCTAACCCAATATATTTAACGTCATTCTGCCTCCGAGATGACTTGTCGGTCGACTCTCCAACGGAAGCGCAGCATGTACAATTTTTTATTTCGTTATTAGCCGTTTCTTGTATAACCATGAGGCATTCGGCCGTGATTCACCGTGAAAGTAGCTCTTAAGCATTTCCGTGAAAAATAAATGTAGAGACGGTTTCACACCCGTGCTTATCGTATGGTTATGGTTAAATTAAGTTAAAACACGAGTTTTTGACGGAGTAAAAAAATATCATGAAAATATAGATCTATTTAACCATTATTGAAATAAAATTACGTATTTGAGAGGAAAAGGCATAAACACAAATTCCCTCATTGAGTAGGACTATAAATTTAAGCACATTTTATTAAACTAATAAACTATGATTTTTAAAAATTAATCATTGCAAGTAGAGTTCCGTGCATCATTGCCGTTCTCCGTGGTATATTATGAAACTTTTTATAATTCCTTGTCACCTGAGGAATATCGGCATTACCTTTGTTTTGTTGTTAGGGATATTACACGCGATTTCTTGAGATTGAATGAATTACATTTTGTAAGACTGCGGTAATTATTCAGTTTCCATTCGCCTAACAAAATTAGAAAACTATCTGAAATGGGTAACGAATTGGCTATATATTCACGAGATTGCTATTCAGCTAAAACTAGCTCTTTTATCTAAAAATAAAATAAATTTTCATTCACAACTTCACAACTTGTAGTATTTTTGACATATTTTCATCATGTTAAATGATTGTATATAATTTTTTGTTATTTGACATGTTTTTACGCTGAGTACGAATTTGTAAATGATTTTAGTCCCTGACATTTTTTAATTGAAATATTATGGAAAACCAACTTTCGCGGCAAATCGCGATTCGCGGCCATTACGTGATCATTATAAATACCGGTAATTAACCACAAAAAACTAATTCGCATATATTTTCGCCGGTCGGACAGCAGCCAGGCCGTTCAGAAGCCTGGCACCCGAATCACGAATCATTGTGCAGGATATATTCAGTTCGTTTAAATGTTAAGGTTTGTGATAAGTTTTTATGGGTGAACATAATATTTTTTCGCTAAACCAACTACATATTCGTGTTCAGCGTAAAAATGCAATAATTGATAATTTTATTAACGTTAAAAAGATTGTTAATTTTCTTGTAATAATCCAGTTTTCAGATTTTACGGCGAAAAATGTTTTTTTCGCGCGATATAATGAATCTAATTCTTTTTTCTTTTTTATTCTTTATTGTTAACGGCATAACCATTACTTAATGATCATAAATATACATGAAGTTAGAGAGTAAATATACATGAAGTTAGAGAGTAAATATACATGAAGTTAGAGAGTAAATATACATGAAGTTAGGGAGTAAATGTACATGAAGTTAGAGAGTAAATATACATGAAGTTAGGGAGTAAATATACATGAAGTTAGAGAGTAAATATACATGAAGTTAGGGAGTAAATATACTTGAAGTTAGAGGGTAAATATACATGAAGTTAGAGAGTAAATATACATGAAGTTAGGGAGTAAATATACATGTAGTTAGAGAGTAAATATACATGAAGTTAGAGAGTAAATATACATGAAGTTAGAGAGTAAATATACATGAAGTTAGAGAGTAAATATACATGAAGTTAGAGAGTAAATATACATGAAGTTAGAGAGTAATATACATAAAGTTAGAGAGTAAATATACATGAAGTTAGAGAGTAAATATACATGGAGTTAGAGAGTAAATATACATGGAATTAGAGAGTAAATATACATGAAGTTAGAGAGTAAATATACATGAAGTTAGGGAGTAAATATACGTGAAGTTAGAGAGTAAATATACATGAAGTTAGGGAGTAAATATACATGAAGTTAGAGAGTAAATATACATGAAGTTAGAGAGTAAATATACATGAAGTTAGAGAGTAAATATACATGAAGTTAGAAAGTAATTATACACGTGGAGTTAGAGAGTAAATATACATGGAATTAGAGAGTAAATATACATGAAGTTAGAGAGTAAATATACATGAAGTTAGAGAGTAAATATACATGAAGTTAGAGAGTAAATATACATGAAGTTAGAGAGTAAATATACATGAAGTTCGAGAGTAAATATACATGAAGTTAGAGAGTAAATATACATGAAGTTAGAGAGTAAATATACACGAAGTTAGAGAGTAAATATACACGAAGTTAGAGAGTAAATATACACGAAGTTAGAGAATAAATATACACGAAGTTAGAGAATAAATATACACGAAGTTAGAGAGTAAATATACACGAAGTTAGAGAATAAATATACACGAAGTTAGAGAATAAATATACACGAAGTTAGAGAATAAATATACACGAAGTTAGAGAAGAAATATACACGAAGTTAGAGAGTAAATATACACGAAGTTAGAGAGTAAATATACACGAAGTTAGAGAGTAAATATACATGAAGTTAGGGAGTAAATATACATGAAGTTAGGGAGTAAATATACATGAAGTTAGAGAGTAAATATACATGAAGTTAGGGAGTAAATATACATGAAGTTAGAGAGTAAATATACATGAAGTTAGAGAGTAAATATACATGAAGTTCGAGAGTAAATATACACGAAGTTAGAGAGTAAATATACACGAAGTTAGAGAGTAAATATACACGAAGTTAGAGAGTAAATATACACGAAGTTAGAGAATAAATATACACGAAGTTAGAGAATAAATATACACGAAGTTAGAGAGTAAATATACACGAAGTTAGAGAATAAATATACACGAAGTTAGAGAATAAATATACACGAAGTTAGAGAAGAAATATACACGAAGTTAGAGAGTAAATATACACGAAGTTAGAGAGTAAATATACACGAAGTTAGAGAGTAAATATACACGAAGTTAGAGAGTAAATATACGTGAAGTTAGAGAATAAATATACGTGAAGTTAGAGAGTATATATACGTGAAGTTAGAGAGTAAATATACGTGAAGTTAGAGAGTAAATATACATGAAGTTAGAGAGTAAATATACATGAAGTTAGAGAGTAAATATACATGAAGTTAGAGAGTAAATATACATGAAGTTAGGGAGTAAATATACATGAAGTTAGAGAGTAAATATACATGAAGTTAGGGAGTAAATATACATGAAGTTAGAGAGTAAATATACATGAAGTTAGGGAGTAAATATACATGAAGTTAGAGAGTAAATATACATGAAGTTAGAGAGTAAATATACATGAAGTTAGAGAGTAAATATACATGAAGTTAGAGAGTAAATATACATGAAGTTAGAGAGTAATTATAATGGAGTTAGATAGTAAATATACATGGAATTTGAGAGTAAATATACATGAAGTTAGAGAGTAAATATACATGAAGTTAGAGAGTAAATATACATGAAGTTAGAGAGTAAATATACATGAAGTTAGATAGTAAATATACATGAAGTTAGATAGTAAATATACATGAAGTTAGAGAGTAAATATACATGAAGTTAGAGAACAAATATACATGAAGTTAGAGAACAAATATACATGAAGTTAGAGAACAAATATACATGAAGTTAGAGAATAAATTAATCCAGAATGCTTTATAATTTAGTAACATGTAGTGTATAAAAGTAACAATATAATATATGATGGTAAATACAATAAATTAATCAACGAACATTTTCTTGATAGTTCTTATTAATTATTATTAGACTTATTGTTCTTATGATTATATAACTCATTTTTAACAACTTTAAAACACTACATTTGGATTTTTATGAGGTCGTCTGTGTAAACTGCACAGTTACCAAAAATACTTCTGAGCCAAGGCCTATGAACGCTTTTTATAAAAAAAGTTTGATTATTTAGCTCAATATTTATTTAACAACATTCCTTTAGAGTTGAAAAAAATTGAAAATATAAGTTTTATTTGGAAAAAAGTTAGAAAATGGCTCTGTACAAGGGAATCAGTGGAAGATTATCTAAACATGTAATTCATTTAGGATTAAACATCAATAGGAAAACTTGATTATATAGAAGTGGTTGTGTAGAAAATTTAGCCTATTTTTGGTTTCAAAGGCTACATTTTTTCAATGTACATTTTATTCATATAATTTTGTGTTCTTTACTATATTTAAGTAAAATATATATTTTAAAAATTGGTTTGAAAGCAACTTGACACAACAATAATTTATTTAAATAATTAATTTAAGCTATGTGTCACTATCTTTATTAGTCTACAGTATTATTAAAACATTGAATATTATTTCTAAGTGCTCCTCCACACAAGCTTAGTCTTGGAGGTTTATTTATTTTTTTCTCAGGTTTCATCACCATATATATATCTTTCTTTATAATATGAAGGCCAGACTTGGCATGTAATCAGACTCTTTATTCTTTGTTAGTTTTGGTTTGTTGTGTATTTTATTTCTTATACTGTTTATTGTAATGACTATGTTTGTAGTATGGTTATATTTGGCTATGTAAATTATGTGCGTTGTATGAGAAAAATGGATTATTATTTTTTTTTAAATATTAAAAAATAAATGTAAAAAAGGACGAATCTAATTTCCTGAAAGGGTCTCTAAAGAGCTATTTAGATGTTAGTTTTATAATATGCTTATATTATTTCGGAAATGTTGTTGTGAGGTTATTTGGAAGATGTTTGCCATTAAAATGGCTGAAATTAATTTAATTCATCTACGCCAATAGTCAATTGATGATACTAAATTAAATTGTCACACTGTGCTTTCAAATACATTTAGAGGAATTATATTTATGCAATCGTTGGCAGTACAACAATATCTACCACGGAATCTTTAGACGTTTTTCTATTGAAGGTAAATTTATATTAGTTCACTAACTTAATAGATTTATGTCTTAATCCTTATGTAAAAAGTACTTGGTCCGATATCAATTAAAACAAAGAAGCTCACATTGTAGAACGAATCAGCCGATGACTCCTGAAGGCTACATTAGTCACTTGGACTGTTTGCAACAAAGACTAGCTTTAGTCATTCTCTTGCCCATTCCAAATGAAGACATGGATGGATATGAAGCAGTATCCTTCTTCGTGGGTCTATATTACTGGCGTTGTAAATTCGGATGTGCTATGTACCGTAGTTTTTGAATTTTGAATTATAAGGGGACATATTTAGCTTCCTAAGATGATGAGAAATATCAATGTGAGGATAAAGTAAGCAAATTATTATCCTCATAGTTTACAAGATTAGTTTGGTTGTTGCAAACTCCGATGATTGTCTTTTTTGCATATTTTCAGTTCGATCCTAATCAGAGCAATGACACATTTTGAAAGGGATCAGCTGATAACCACCAGATGTTAATTTGTCATCGGCCCATTAATTAATGACACTTTGTAAGTAATTGTCGGCCTTAAAAATTGAAGTTTTTAACAATGACTTCATTCGCTTATTTACACTCATTCGAAATCCATATTCGCCCATATCTTGACAATCGACGTCTGAAGGCAAACTTTTCAATAAATATAATACAACAATATAATAAATTCCTGGAATACAATCTTTTCAACTGTTCAATAAATATATTGAATCGATCCCTTCCACGAAATTTCTCAAGATAAGATAACTTAATTAGATTCAAGGTCAGTGGGATAAATATTACAAATGTATAAGATTACCTGCCTCCCACTGGCTCTATAATATCCACTAAATATTGTCACCAGTGTTTTTCATAATACATATAAAAAGCTGTTTTTGTAATGTTTGTGCCGGTGTAAACTTTGTTTATTTATTTCCAAGACGCCGGTCGTCAAGTTATGGGGGAATGTGGATTTCGAATCAGTCTGAAGAGCGAATTTAGAAAGTGTAATTAATCACTAACTCTTTAGAAAGTGTAATTAATTAATAGCCCAATGACAAATGAACAATCGATGGTTATCAGCTGATCACTTTCAAAATTGTTGTGACTCTGATTGGAATCGAACGAAGAACCTTTAGCTTCGTTACCGACCAAATGTTAAAGGAGAGTAGTAAACTGTACTTACTATTTGTTCTGTTCTTTTTATTAATCCCGTCACTCGAACGTGTGTAACGGGGCTGGCACGCCAAGTGTACAGGAGTGGCCCCTAATTGTTATTAATTACTTATATCACACCCTGAGTGCCTGTGATCTGACGACGACAGGTATACCAACTAAACGACCCGCATGATTTTGTGAGTATCAGTCGCCAGTTGGTATTACGTCATAACGAAGGACTCCCACTTGTTTGTTAGGAAATTAATCCCTCTAAGAAATAGATATTCTGTACAAGCAATGAAAAAAACGTGAGAATGGATTAAGTTGACAATGCGTTGTGGAGCGTAGCGCGTCTCGCACGCGCGGCTTTGTGCGTTGTGCAACCAGGAACAAGGGGGGCAAGATAGTGAGGCTAAAACTGTCCCAGGTAGATGTCCTGCAGCCGAACAGCTGATCGCCCAGCGTTGCCAAACTGTGCAGTGTCTCCAACATGGTAGTTACATATAATTGCTCCTATAATACCCGCTTAGACTTCTCCACAGTAGTAAATCCATGAAGAGATAAATTATTATTTAAAAAGTGTAGACACTTGAATATTTAAAAACTTGTCAAATTCTTCTAGCTGTCCCCCAAACTTAACATATGTTTTAATGTTTGTATCACATATCCATAAATAGCCTATATTAAAATAATTAAAATTAGTATTTCATGTATGTAAAATAAGCGTTTTAATATATCCTATAATACATTTGGTTACTTTCCATCAATAGTTTGAATTTGGGGGCAGCTAAAGTAATTTGACCTTTGAATATAATATTTTTACATAGGAATAAGAAAGCCCTTTAATGTATGACGTTATATATTTTTCATTGATTCTTTAGTAGACTAAGCTAATAAATATCTTAATTGAATGTTTTATAGTTTTAAAATTATAAATATTTGATAAAAGGCGTGTAGCTACCAGTTCAGTAGGGCTAACGTTCGGGCAAATGGGTATTTATCATCACAGAGTACGAGCAACCTAACAGCCAGCGACAGCACAAGTGAATCAAGTGATGCAACCAAGGTTTGGGGAGAGAGGCCAACTGTGGGGGGGGAAACCTGTTGAACTTGGCAGCTATTCAAAACAGGGCTTGTTGCTGTGCCAGCTCTATAGTCATGTATTGTTCGACTGAGTGACCGGGGACGAAACTGACAACAATATAAATGAAAACAGCCGATTTAAACACGTGTCTCTTTAATTACGTTCTATATTTTCCTTAGGGCAATCACGTTAAGGTGCTGTCTTACACTATTATCAGTTACATTTCGATATACTAGATTCGTTACAGCTTTATTCAGCTACATTTCCGATATATTACATTCGTTAAAGCTTTAATCAGTTACATTTTGTTGCATTAAATTTGTTACAGCTTGATTCAGTTACATTTGTGATACATTCGTTCATTCGTTACAGCTTTAGTCAGTTACATTTGTGATGCATTACATTCGATACAGCTTTATTATTAAGTTACATTTCAATATATTAGATTCGTTACAGCTTTATTCAATTACATTTCTGCATATTAGATTCGTTACAGCTTGATTCAGTTACATTTGTGATACATTAAATTAGTTACAGCTTTATTCAGTTACATTTTGATGCATTATATTTGATACAGCTTTATTCAGTTAAATTTTTGATATATTTTATTTGTTACAGCTTTATTCAGCTATCTTTTTATTAGGTTTAAATATTTTTTTTATATTTTTAAATAACACATACATGTGTTTAAAATACCAACGTCTTACATTCTTACATGTGAGACGCCGACACAACGTTGTTGGTATTTTAAGGTGAATATGAATAGTTATATGAGTGTAGGATGAGTGTGGATGAGTGTAGTCTGGTTACTAACTGAGTTCAACTCTTCCTCAGAAAGGGCAATTTAACGCCAGCCTTTTAACGCCTTTTAACTCCAGCCTAATTTTTCATGGTGGTGCGAAAAACGCCAAGCTAATTTTCAGTAGATGTGCGAAAAACGCCAAGCCAATTTTGACTAAAATGCAGAGTCTTGCTTAAAAATTCACAGTAAATTCATTAATTGTCATAAATTAATGAAATTAGTCTTGTTTTGTTGGTATTGAGTTGTACTATAACATAAAAATAAAAGTTTTAATTGTTGGCCATTTTTTGGTTTTGTTAACAAACAAATATAAATTTACTTTTTTTATTTTTAAAAATTGTTGTACTTTGTAGTATCATAACATACCATAAATATCAAACCACCACATATGTTAGTATTTTATCATATAAAACATTTAATTGTTAGCACATACACAAAATTTGAAGAATTTACCTTGATATATACAGATGTTATGTTGCATTTTCCAGATATTTACATTTTGAGAAAAATCACATGTTATGCCATGGTAACACAATTTTTCATTTGAAGTTCATAAAAAGTATTAAATTGCACTAAAAACTTATACAACAGTCTAATATTACTAAACTAATAAACATTTGAAGAATTTACCTTGACATATACAGATGTTATGTTGCATTTTCCAGATATTTACATTTTGAGAAAATCACATGTTACCATGGTAACACAATTTTTCATTTGAAGTTCATAAAAAGTATTAAATTGCACTAAAAACTTATACAACAGTCTAATATTACTAAACTAATAAAATAAGCCCACTTTTTTATATTTACAGGGTCTACATACAATTTGTAAACAAACCACAAACACACTGAATGGATGAACTGGGTCATCTAACAAAAGTAAACAAAAACAACTTTGGTTCCATAGATAGAGTATAATGCATAGAAAAAATCCAAAGAGGTTAAAATATTTTTCTTTATGTTCCTTATATACTATAGAAAGAGTGTGCCAAATTTCATTGACTTTGATTAATATTAAAGACATGAAAAAAAATAAAAATGAACGATCGATATAGCGATCGTTAGCAGTTTTAGCGCGACTATGAACGATCGT
This sequence comes from Stictocephala bisonia, assembly GCA_035578905.1. Lineage (NCBI taxonomy): Eukaryota > Metazoa > Arthropoda > Insecta > Hemiptera > Membracidae > Stictocephala > Stictocephala bisonia. Next base: position 6,994,140 of record JAQJVL010000007.1, read on the forward strand.
TATATCGATCGTCGGCGATTTTCGCACAAGTGCCGACGATCGATATAGCGATCGTCGGCGTTAAAAGGGTTAATAGCCCAACAGCCAGGGCAACTAAGGGACCTACATCTTTACGTGGAATCCGAACCACGTCGGAAATATTAATATTCTTTTATTATTTATTCTCATTAAAAAAACTAAATACTGTTTGTATTTGGATAGCCAAAGTAATATAATTTGCACTTTCCATTAGGCAGTTAAAAATTATTTATTTATTTATATTCTGTCGGTCGAACTACGAACCTCACTTTTTTATGAAGAGGAAAATTATTTTGAATCCATTCACCTGTAATAGAAGGATCTAGTAATACAATTATTTGAACTACCAAATTAAGAAAGTGAGCCGTAAGTAGAGATGTCAATTAGGGATATATCGATATATTGGAAATATCGATAAATTTGTTTCGATGCATTAGTATCGATATTTTCTATCGATAATATCGGTCATATCGATATATCGGTGCGATATATCCTAGCAATAAATATTTACGTTATTCTCTCTCTTCAAAATTATCACAATTCGTAAAGAAAACACACACATTTAAGTTGCCTCTTATGCGTACAAAACAGGCATTGAAATAATAAAGTAACTTAAGTTTTTACGTGAAAAGTGTAAAATTGATTTCCAAACTTTTATTTTTAAATGGTTTACCTGAAAAGTATTGGAAGTTGGTTTAGTGAATTAATTTGTTTCGTTTTTAGTGTTTATAAGAAAATCTGGCATTTTTAAATATGATAAAAATAATAACGCTATTACATTAAAATTTTATTATTAACATAATAATTAAACGTATAATTATTCTTATTTTAAATTTTTCCAATCAACCCCACAGACCTCAACTTGTTTCGTGTTGACAAACGTATTTAATTTTTATATTCAGAAGGCTATTCTAAATGGTGACAGCAAAATATAAGTGAATTTTTGGTCATGACATTAGAGTTAATGCATAATTTTAAACAGATAAATCATTTACAATCCGATATAACGATATTTTTCTATCGATATTTGGTTTACGAAATATCGATATTTTGATGTATCGACTTTTTAAAAATATCTGCCATCCCTTGCTGTAAATAACCTCAGAAAGATATTTTAACGTGTTTTAAACAGTGAACTATTCACATCCCTGATATATTATTTTATTTAAAAAACATACAATCTGAGAGAACCTGTTGGAAGTTGTCGCTATCACTTTTTTCACACTTCACACACCAAGTAGTTGCACAATGCTACGTCTGACCCCGTTGGCGTTGTGTCCACTTAAAACACTTGCTTAGCGAAAGATAAAATTTTTTACAACTCCCAGATAACAGATGCTGGATCTTGTCAGCAACCTTGGATTTTTCCAGAGGGTTAAGACAAATTAAAAAATTGTATCAAATCCCATAAGCAAAAATAAACTCGCTAATCAGCTATATAACACGGTTCGCAAATTTTGACGTTTTTATAACCGATGGGTGGAAGAATCAGGTCTATAATTAATTTCTAGGAAAATATGTTTTATCCTGCAGATGATTGTTTTGTAAAAAAATCGAAAATTGTATTACAAATCGTATTTTTCGTTATATCTGTTATTTAGAATGATTTTTTTCCTTATTTTGTAGCGTTTTTTGCATTGAACACGAATTTGAAATCTGTTTTTATCTACGACGATTAATCTCAAGATAACCCGGAAACCCCAATTTGAGGCAAATCGCGTGTGGCGGCCATATGAACGATGATAATTAAACTATTGACCGACTACGAACAATCAATTAATTTGCATATATTCCCGCCTGAGGAAACCGGCAGACCGACTCGGATGTTAGGAACCCGATTTTAACGCAAATTCCTTAGAGTTCATATAATATTAGGATAATTCAGACATTATTCAGACGTTTGTTTTGATAAGTAAAAGGTGCGTTTTGAGGGCCCAATACATACGAGAGTTTATTGGAAAAATGCAATAAAGAACGGGAAAATTAAAATAAATAGCTAACAAATAACGGCATTTTAAAAAGTTTTTTTTTCATTGTCAGTTAACAAACGAGTTTTCCGTGGTTCTAAACAATCTCCCTATAAATAAAAAGTTAATTTTTACCACTTTTTAAAATAAAAAATCAAATGTTCAAAAGCGTCTAAAAAGTACATAATTACCAAACATTATGGATTTGGTTTAGTATTTTAAGATTTAGACCACATTCGTCAGTCATCAAATTGTGGAATCATAATTTCATGATTTTCACAACAATCGTTATGTAATAAATTTTTTTGAGAAATCACACTTTTCGAAAAATTAGAAAGTGAACAGTTATACTGTTGGTCATATTCATTAATTTATACTTGTAACATTGAATTGTTTTTTCTCTCTCGATCTGAAAAACATTCAGGATATATACCATATTGGAAGGATAAATACAATTAAAAATACAAGTCTCTTCTGACAGATATTCTATGAAAAATTAAAGCAAACATTGACAAGGAAAGTCCCAACCAAATAGAATAAATAGACTCCACTATTTGGAGTCATGTGTAGGATCGCCAGAAGGATAGCATTATAACATGACCACTGTAGGTGTATGGGTGGGTGGGAGGGTCATTACTAATGTACGAGTATGGATGGCTTGGTGGATCATCACCAATTTACCTGTGTGGGTGGGTGTTAACAATCGTACATTTATGGGTGGGTGGGAGGGTTATTACTAATGTACGAGTATGGATGGCTTGGTGGATCATCACCAATGTACCTGTGTGGGTGGGTCCTAACGATCGTACATTTATGGATGGGTGGGAGAGTTATTACCACTGTACGAGTATGGATAGCTGGATGAATCATCACCAATGTACCTGTGTGGGTGGGTCCTAACGATCGTACATTCATGGATGGGTGGGAGAGTTATTACCACTGTACGAGTATGGATAGCTGGATGGATCATCACCAATGTACCTGTGTGGGTGGGTTTTAACAATCGTACATTAATGGGTGGGTGGGAGAATTATCACCACTGTTTCGTTGTATTCACTGTCGTGATAAAAGTCATTAAACGCTAACAGAACGCTGTAAATAGTTGGTAAAAAGCTGCAATCACCTCGACCCGATCAATCTACTTATAAATAGGAACGTGGAATAATTAATGTAACGCTAACTTGGCTATCACTCAGCCTCAGTAATATTTATGTGACATTAGCAGCTAATGTGATAAGTATTGTATTAGACATGTCTGTTAGTTACAGAATTTTTGTACTCGATAATTAATTACGTTGGGTGGTTTTGACGTTTTAAATTGATGACTATCTTGGTATATTTATTAAATTATGCAAAAAAAACACTCAATTTGCATTGAAATGGATTTCAAATTGACACAATTATTATTCTATGTATTGTCCATTGGAACTTGTGTTCTAACGATATTATGCCATATTTTGTGTTTTAATTGTAATAAATAATGTTATAATTTTAGATGTAAAATTCATTGCGTATTGCCATATATTGCGTAATTATATTAATTTCGATTCTAATTTAATTGTGAAATGCTTTATCTAATTTAGCAGATTGCTAATTGATTAATTAGTAAATAAATTATTGACTGATACAAAAAATACTTGTGGCATATAAAGTGAACTTTACAATTTTAGCAACATAACTATCGACCAAATGCACTAATGAGAATATCTATGCAGTTTTTGTTTATTGATTTTGTTCTTTACTGATGATTAAGTGGTTGTTTGTACAACACATACATGACAACCTACAATGTGTTTGGACTGTAGTTAGTTACAACCAATAAGGCTCTCACATTTAGCCAATCCCCTGTCTCGACTTTGCTGAGGTCAATTGGACCGGGCTCGTTACTTATCTAGTCAATAGTGAGGTGACTGACCTGCCATTTGTGTGTTTGTACAAAGATACATATTGTAGGACTGTAGTTAGATACAACCAATAAGGCTCTGGCTGTACAAAGACAGTACAAAGATACATGACATATTGTAGGACTGTAGTTAGATACAACCAATAAGGCTCTCACATTTAGCCAATCCCTTGTCTCGACTTTGTTGGGGTCAATTGGACTGAGCTCGTTACTTATCTAGTCATTTTTGTGATGTCAGATCGGTAAGACCCTCACGAATCATTTGTTTTTAGATTTGGATGGACGACATTACTGGATCGTTCGTTTTTGAAGGTAACTTTGTAAAACCATCTTGGATACCACAGTTTGGACAATAGTTTGTTTGTCTAGAACTAAAAATGTTAGTCTATGTTTAGGTTAGTATGTTGTAATTGTCGTCATATTCATAAACCATGTTGTGAGTGTGTGTTTGTGACGTTACATCTATATAGCGTGAAGTGTTTTGGAGTAGGGAAGTTCATTCATTAAAATTATTTATAAAAAAATGTTTATTAGCTCTGTAATCGTTGTCTAAGACTTTGTTGTCTTTGACTTCCGACATTATTTCATTGAATGTTACATAATAACCAGACAGTGACAAACAATCGGCAAAAACTCGGGCCAAGGCAGCGTGGACTGTGGAGTCAAACAGATCTTTACATCAATAATGCCGTTGTTTACCGACTGATGCTATTTATAGGGCTTCTGATACCACCAAACACTAATGCCTCAAACATTATACCAGTTCATATTGCTTGGTCACGTAGGACTCCGCCTCCGTGAGTCCAACATAAATAAATAGTTCCAAAGAATTGGCACAAACTTTCCCCCATATTAAACACTAAAAAAATCAAAATTTCTAGTTTGATTCCCAAATGTTTTTCTACATAACTCAAAAACTAGTCAAGTTAGAGACATGTGTTTTTACTAAAATAATTTAAATTGTAATCCACATCTTTCCTGATAATTTAATCAAAATCGTTAGAGCCTTTTTTGATAAAATTCCTTTTTTTATGTTTTTTGCCCATAAAAATACAAAAAAAATCAAAAAAGTGAAACATTTTTCGGATATATTGGCTAAATACAAACACATACCAAATTTCATAAAAATCGATCCATCCGTTTGGTCTCCAGCGAACTGCACGTATACACAGACATACACACATAAGGACATACACAGTTCCAGGGGACCCTAAAATGGATTTTTAGATCAACTTGTAAAGAAAATATTTTTGGACAATCACAATACTTTCTCTCTATACTAACGCATATGGGAGAAAGTAAATTCGGGCATTTACTATACATATTTTATAGTATATAAGAACTCTATATTGTGCGATAACCTCCAGTTATTTTACGAATTTTGTTTTACTTTCATGTTGACAGGATAGGATTTAAGTGTTATAATACAGGTGACCTTTAGACACTGACTCAAAGTACATAGCCATTTCTTCTGTATTTTTACTTTCTCCCATTAGCGTTAGCACAGAGAAAGTATCGTGATCGTCCAAAAACAAATATTTTACAAGCTAGTCTAAAAATCCATTTTAGGGTTCCCTGAACCAAAAAAAGTGGATTAAAAAAAATTAGATCTGTCCGTATGTGTGTCTGTCTGTATGTATGTTCAATTCGCTGGAGACCAAACGGATGGATCAATTTAAATTAAATTTGGTATGATGGTGTATTTAGCATTACTAAAATATTTTAAATTGTAATTCACATCTTTCCTGAAAATTTAATCAAAATCGTTAGAGCCGTTTTTGTGAAAATTCCTTTTTTGTATATATTTTGTCCATAAAAATAAAAAAAAAATTAAATTAAATGAATGAAATGAATGAAATAGTGGCCTGGAGATATTTGCAAAATACACATTCATACCAAATTTCATTAAAATTGATCAATCCGTTTCGTCTCCAGCGAACTGCACGTACACACAGACAGAAAGCAAAATTGTTTTTCCAAAAATCACTTTTTTGGGTTCAGTGGACACTAAAATGAATTTTTAGACCAATTCGAAAAGAAAAATTGTTGGACGATCCCATACTTTCTTTATGCTAACGCATATGGGAGAAAGTAAAAACGAATTAGCATATATTGTCGCCGGAAAGACAGCGGGCAGGCCGTCCCGGTGGCCAAGCACCCGAATTTAATGTAAATTGCCAATTTTTGTGAAGAATATGTTAAGTTTGGTGTGTATGTCAGGTTTGTGAAAAGTGTTTTTATGGGTGTAAATAATTAATTTGTTTCACAATCGATTACAAAATTGTGTTCATCGTAGAAATATACACATTAAATGAAAAAACCAACAATTTTTTAAAAACTGTTTTTATTTTCTTGTAATAATTGTGTTTTCCTATTTTCCACAACGATGAAATTTAGGTTAGTGGACATTGCACAATTACCTACCTCACTTGCAACAGATAGAATTTTAGCTATTAGCCCAGTCAATGAAGGTTTTGTGTCGCAACTAATTAGGGGAAAGCTGAATTTTTGCAGGGTGTTAGTATACAAGGTAAACAATCAAAAATGACAAAGTCCCGATCCCCACCCCTCTTGCTTTCCCCCCAACCCCCTCCCAAACATCGCAAGAGCAGTGCTTTGGTTAAATACTCATAGCTCGAAAACTAATACAGTTACAGACGTGATTATTTTTTTATATTACATCTAACAATATGGCAAACAAATTATGTATTTAAAATTTTTATGTGTATAACTTCGTTTAACCGTAATACTGATATACATGCAAAAAATGCCTCTGCTAATTACAAAAACTTACTTTAACCAATTATATCATTTTATCCTTGCATTGTGGAAAGAAACGTCTTCAACAAAACTTATAGATAATTTAATTAGCTTTAAAGTGATGTATCTAACATTGCTTACCGTTGACATTATGGCTTCATAGAGAGCGATTAAATAGTAGCGGGTATAGCGCTGTGCCGCCCCCACGCTGCTCATAGCAGTGCCGCTGCCGCCGTTGACACTCGCCGCTGAGGGGCATCGTACTTGTATCTCGTATTTGTGTACTCGTATCCGTAGTCTTAAGTTATTTAGAGCAGCAATATAATAATTTTCACTTAAGGGTCCATAAGAAAATAAAGATTTAGTTCACTTGTATCACTAATAAATAACCAAATTTCACTGTCTAGGCTCTGTTGTTTAGTTTAAAAATCTTAGTTTTGTGATACAATAAATGCAAGATAGTATTTTCTATATATATCAAAACCAGTATAGTATTTTTATAGCTTCTTATTTCCATAAGAATGAAGGAGCTCCTAGTACCCATTTATTTAAGTGCTCTCAGTTATTCCTCGGCCATGAGTTAGACCTCCTATTGTTTTTAAAGATTTCATCAATGATTGCTCTATACACATGTCACTCCAATTTCCAGACCAGAACTCATATTTTCTTCTAATAGTGAAGAGACCTTTTGTCACAAAGATATCGTACTCTGTCTTAGTCAGCTTTGATTTGAGTTTCTTCATTTCTTGGACATACATCTGAGCAGATTTTGCATAAGGAATGTGTCCTGCAGCATGAAAGTAAGGAAGCATATCAGTGATAGTGTCTAGGTGCAATTTCCAGTTCCCCGTTCTCTCTGCTAGAATAAAATTTAGCATTAGGTCGATTTGCTGAATTAGATTTAGCCAGAGCTTTGATATTCTACTCTCAGACTTCTTTAAACTAATGAGGTCTGTCAGCTTTGCCAAGGCTGATTGAATGGATTTATCATCACACGCAGTTGCTTGAGTAATATCACAGTGAGAAAGTTGGTCATAAACTGTTTAAACCTCGTTACAAAACACACTTGACCGTACCTCTTCATCTTCTGTCACTTGTTCAACAATAGCAGCATAGGTTAATTATGTATGCTCTCACAGCTCTAGCGAAGGCATGTCCAGAAAGCATGTGTTTCACCGTTGCCTTATCATAGACAGTCTCCCACAATGACTCTATTCCACTACCTTCCATTATACGACCAATGTATCCCAAATACGACATAAACAAATGGAAACCTCCCAACCTTACAACAATCCTTGACAAATCAGATTGATCTTCAGAGCCAGCAACGATTTCCATTGCTTTTAAGTATAGTGGCTGGTCAAAGGTCACATGTATGTTTCCTTGTTCTTGCTACATTGTTCAGCTACAAAACACAATGCTGTATATAATGATGATGGGCTATTTGGATCAATGTCTATAAAAGGAATAGCCATGATGTATGAAGTGTCCTGCCCTTTTAAGTATAGTGGCTGGTCAAAGGTCACAATGTATGTTTCCTTGTTCTTGCTACACTGTTCAGCTACAAAACACAATTCTGTATATACTGAAGATGGGCTATTTGGATCAATGTCTATAAAAGGAATAGCCATGATGTATGAAGTGTCCTGCCCTTTTAATTTTCTAGTTGAGACAATCATAAAACCATTCCAGTCTGGTTGGATGTTACATCCGCTGACCCATAACAGATTAAGTGTATGAATAAAGGATACCGTGTTTGCAGTTATTTTCCTCAACGATATGGCACCTGAGAAGTCTTCCATAACAATACGAGCTAAGCCACTCGTTTTTCGCTTAATATACGACCGTTTACGGGTTTCTTCTGCAACCTTAAATGATCCATCAACTAATCTAGGTACTTCTGAGATGTGACATGTGACGATGGAGTGATGCATGCAATTCCTCCCATCGCATTAAATGTGTTCAAGCCATCTAACGATCATACGTTAACATCAGCGTTGTCGAAAACGTATTGTGTAAAGGAATCAGATTCTATGACTGGGGGGCCATGCGTGATTAAAGACCTTATATATCTGTCACTTTCATAGTATGAGGAACATACTCCTAGCGCAGAAAGTACCTCAATCAATTTTTTTGACCCATACATTCTATTTAAATATAGAGACAAAGAAGTTTGTATTGACGATAGGAAGGACCTTGGTCTTACAGCGGACATTATTGAATGGTTTATCACAGCACGTTTTTTACTTATGTCAGAGCTCGAGTTTTCAGTTTGTTTTTTGGTCACTGTAGACGTAAATAGTGCCAATGTTTCAGGAATCAAATCATTTGGTATGGTACTTACTTCCTTCGCTCTTGAATACTTTCCACAGTCATAATTCATTTTTTGGACATCTTCCCTAACAATTTCTACTGCTGTTCTAACAATTCTTTTGCGTTCTTCTTCAGAACTGGTTTCTCTGTTTTTGTACCAAGAATCTAAAATTTTGTGACTAGTATGTGACATACCTTAAATACTTTTCTTTCCAGATAAACTATGCACAACTAGCCTATCTTTGAAAAAATCTACAAGTTTTGCTGATAATGGCCGTCCTACCTTTTGTTCACTACTTTTAGGTTTACAAAAGTTCTTATAACATTGCCCATGGTAACGGGCTTCAGCGGCAACTAAATCAATAACATCTAAAAGCCTAGACTTAACTTTACAGGCCCAATCATCACTCCTAACATCACAAGCATTGAGGAACATTTGCTTTATTTCAATAGTTGAAACCTCGTGAATTCTGGTTCGGTACTTATATGGAAGTTTAGCGTCAAAAACCGCACGTTATCCACATAACAAACAATCATGATTGAAATCAAATGTGTTGTCTAATTTTCTGAGAAAGTGCTGCGGTGTAGAAGGTTCTGCATTTTGCGCTTTTAATGCTGCTTTAATGTTGCTAGGTCTGGTATAATTTCGCCTACATGTAGAATGTACCTTTATTAAATCGACATTAGCAAGTAATTTATGGATCTCGTCTTAATTCCAGAAACAGTATTCAACAAGATACGTACTAAGGACTGTCTACGTACAAGTTACAACATGCAGTCCGACGCATGGAGACATCCAAGCGCCTGATGAGTCACTGCTAGAAGCAGCGCCGCGCCGGCGGTGTAGTGTCCGCTACTGTTTAATCGCTCTCTATAAAGCAACTACGTCATTAAATAGCTTGACTAGACCCATCATATTAAAGCTAATTAAATTATCTATAAGTTTTGGTGAAGACGTTTCTTTCTACAATGCAAGGATAAAATTATATAATTGGTTAAAGTAAGTTTTTGTAATTAGCAAAGGCATTTTTTTGCATGTATATCAGTATTACGGTTAAACAAAGTTATACACATAAAAATTTTAAATACATAATTTGTTTGCCATATTGTTAGGTGTAATATAAAAAAGAATCACGTCTGTAACTGTATTAGTTTTCGAGCTATGAGTATTTAACCAAAGTAATGCTCTTGCGATGTTTGGGAGGGGGTTGGGGGGAAAGCAAGAGGGGTGGGGGTCGGGACTTTGTCATTTTTGATTGTTTACCTTGTATACTAACACCCTGCAAAAATTCAGCTTTCCCCTAATTAGTTGCGACAAAGGGCATTTTTTTACCTTTATTGACTGGGCTATATAGTCAGTGGTAGAATATTCTGAATTCCTCGCTACCCGTGACTAAGGATGGCAAATATTTTCAACATATCGATGAATAGAACTATCGATATATCACAAACTAAATATCGATATAACGATAATATCGAAAGAAAATATGCACTAACTATTATGTCATGACCAAAAATACATTCATATTTTGCTGTCACTATTTAGCCTACTGAATGTAAAAATTAAATACATTTATCTACACGAAACAAGTTGTGGTATATGGGCTTGAATGAAGAAAAAATCAAAATAAGAATAATTATACCTTAAATTACTATGTCAATTACAAAGGAATAATGTAATAAAATTGCTATTTTTGTTCTTCACATTTAAAAGAACTAAATAAAGTTACTTTATTATTTAAATGCATGTTTTGTACACATAATTTAAACGTGTTTTTTTCCCGATTCGTAATGATTTTGAGGAGAGAAAATAACGTCAATATTTAGTCATACAATATATCGGACCAAGAGATCAATATTATCGAAAGAAAATATCGATATATCGAGACTTATTTATAGACTTTTCCGATATATCATCGGAAACAGATTTTGAGTTTAAACCAAATAGAATACGGTTGCTTTTATTTCTGACGAGTACATCTACACTGCTTTATAGAAGAAACTTATCAGCTCGGACTCCTTCTATCTTGACTGTAGTGAACTGCACCTGATATCAAAAAGATAACGTGCATGGCGTTATTTAACGAAAGGTTGTTAACATTATGTGATCAATACAATTACAACCGCAACATGGTTGTCGATAGTGACGCCATCTATGTCAAACTGTAATGAGTACTTCCAATGGTGACTTGAGCATTGTTACTTCTCCTCAAGGCCCTGGACCGTGTTACAATGTTCTCACGCGGTTGTTGATCAGTAACACAATCGTTATGAAAGAGTACCCTTACCATTGCCGATTCAGCAGTCAGCATAATTATTTACTGCACACAGAACAATCGTCTGTCTTGTAGATAATGCACACTGTCGATACTGCACTACTATCTATACTGTGCCACTGTCGATCCTGCATAACTGATGATACTCACTACTGTCGATACACCACCATTGTCGATACTGCACCACTGTCGACATTGCACCGCTGCCGACTACACTGTCGATACTGCACTACTATCTATACTGCACCACTGTCGATCCTGCATAACTGATGATACTTCACTACTGTCGATACACCACCACTGTCGAAACTGCACAACTTTCGATAATGCACCACTGTGATACTGTAGAACTGTCGATAATGCACCACTGTCGATACTGCAGAACTGTTGATACTGCAATATCGTCAGTACTCCACTACTTTTGATACTCTACCTCCGTCGAAACTTCATTACTGTTGATACTGCACCATTGCTGATACTGCATGATTATTGAGAATCATCCCGTTGTTCATACTGATAACATATTTATTGCGGTATTTCCATCATTGTCTATGTCTATACTTTTATTTTTTGTAATAGCCTACTCACCAAATTGACTAAATCCATTCATCATATCACAGTTGATAGATACATCGGTAATACTCGCTTATATTACACTATATAAAGTTATGGCAAATGTCTTTTTCTCCATTGTTCTGATTAACGATTGCTAAACAATACAAAGTTACAGTTATATTTAACAGTAAAAAAGGTATTTAACGCTGAAAACTGTGAAACGATTCATGGCTTTGGCTTATTTCCATACTTGATTATGAGAATCAAGTACATCAATGCAATTGTTTTTAACTATGAATGTTCTATACCCTTGAATAAATATCTAAAGAGTCTGTTCACGAGAGATATGCCTACTTATTATTCTGTGGAAATTACGTTTTTAATAATACACAATAATAGGAAAACCAATTTTACAGCTTTTAGTGTTATTATTTCATATTTTCGTAATTTAAGTTATAACCAATTTTCTGTACAGTAATTATTTCTCGTGGAAATTCGCAAAACACCACCTTCGTGGTAAATCGCTTATCACTGCCATACACACGATGTTTATAATCAGCAGTGATTGATCTCCTAGCACAAATTTGCATATATTTTCATCGGAGAAACGGCCGGCAGACCGTTCGGGAAGCTAGGCACTCGAATTTTACGCGAATCTAGTTTTCTTCTGAAGGATTAAATAGGTTATGTTCCGTTCGTGAATAGTGATTTTATGGGTTAAAACAATACTTTTACTGCAAACCAATTATACACTCGTGTTCATTGTAAAAACCACATTAAATATAAAAAATTATAATATTTTAAAAATTGCATATATGAGTAAAAACTAGTTTTCCATGGGAATAAGTTATTTAACACGTTTCAACAAGCAAAGTGTTTTTAAGATGTAAGAAGAAAGTGCACGATTACCAAACATTAGTTAGTAGTATGATAATAATTTACTATTATCATACTCACTCACCCGCACACTCATACACGTACAGTGGTATTGACTCACCCGCCCACTCATACACGTACAGTGGTATTGACTCACCTGTCCACTCATACACGTACAATGGTATTGACTCAACCGCCCACCCATACATGTACAGTGGTATTGACTCACCCGCCCACTCATACACGTACAGTGGTATTGACTCACCTGTCCACTCATACACGTACAATGGTATTGACTCAACCGCCCACCCATACATGTACAGTGGTATTGACTCACCCACCACCCATACATGTACAGTGGTATTGACTCACCCGCCCACTCATACACGTACAGTGGTATTGACTCACCCACCACCCATACATGTACAGCGGTATTGACTCACCCGCCCACTCATACACGTACAGTGGTATTGACTCACCTGTCCACTCATACACGTAAAATGGTATTGACTCAACCGCCCACCCATACATGTACAGTGGTATTGACTCACCCACCACCCATACATGTACAGTGGTATTGACTCACCCGCCCACTCATACACGTACAGTGGTATTGACTCACCTGTCCACTCATACACGTACAATGGTATTGACCCACTCACCCACCCTTACACGTACAGTGGTATTGACTCACCCACCACCCATACACTACAGTGGTATTGACTCAACCGCCCACCCATACACGTACAGTGGTATTGACCCACTCACCCACCCTTACACGTACAGTGGTATTGACTCACCCGCCCACCCATACACTACAGTGGTATTGACTCAACCGCCCACCCATACACGTACAGTGGTATTGACCCACTCACCCACCCTTACACGTACAGTGGTATTGACTCACCCACCACCCATACACTACAGTGGTATTGACTCACCCGCCCACTCATACACGTACAGTGGTATTGACTCACCTGTCCACACATACACGTACAATGGTATTGACTCAACCGCCCACCCATACACTACAGTGGTATTGACTCAACCGCCCACCCATACACGTACAGTGGTATTGAACATTATCCCTACCGTAGAAATATATGTAAGTAGTCTGGAGGTTCCTATTCATATATCTCAAGACTTAAATAGACTTTTAATTATTATTAGTTGATAAACAAATCGCAGTCGTTAATTCGATAGCGTTTATTAGTCGGAGGCTGTTTCCGGTGTTTGAACCTTCCAAAGGCCTCCAAGTGATGACTCACAGAGTTGTTATGCTTATGTAATATTTGACCAGCTTAATTATGTGTTTGCCTTCAGTGATGTTGTTTACGTTACGCGGAGTGTCTGTTTGTTCGCTTGGCTCACACCAGTAGCTTATAGAATACTCTGTAAAATGCGACTTCTTGGAATAAATACGAGTACTTTCTCGGTATACATTAACTTTAGTATATTGTCGAGAGTATATAAGTAAAAAAGTATATATTTATGCTGTTTTGGATCGCGAACAATTCTCGTTATTTTATCATATATTTTTACTTAAGAGTTTGCAAAGACTGTCAGCCATGTTGGATTTAATCCCATAAGAACACCTAGGGGATACCCCTGAACGCTTTGCGTGCCAACCTCGTCTCTCGCTGCACCGTTCGTGACTCTTCGGCCTCGGCATGTGACATTTTACTTCAAATATTAGTAATCAAACTGTATTAAGTAAAATCGTATATTTAAATTCATTTACAGTACCTCACTCACTGCACTTATTTGCACTATATTTATAGTATAATAATTATAAGCCACCGATGTTTTTATAATTATTTTTCCAATGTTTTTATAAACTAAGCCTATTTCAAATGTTTTAATTTTATTTAACGGCTGATGATAACATACACACAGACAGACGTGTATTCGATATTTTATAATTAACTTGATAGGTTACTGTGCTGCTCTCTATATTTAACCTAACATATTATTTGGACCATTTAACATTTGTTTATGCCGCCAGCTGGTCAATTAAAATTAATCTCCATAAGAATAACATTTCAACGCCGTCTAGGACAAAAACCTAAGGGAATTTCAAAAAATCTAGCTCTATTACGACTTGGAAATCAAAATTACCTCTTTAATAAAAAAAATTCATTAAAATCGGTCAAGTAATAAGTTCGTAAAGTGAGTGAACTAAATAACCTGATTGTTTTAATATATAGGATGTTATTTTCGAACCGGACTTACGATCACGCGTATCCAAAACTAAACAGTTATTTTTAAACGGGTTCTTTCCAAACAAATTGCATTTTATTAACAATGAGATTGCGCGTTGGAATTACTTTGCGAATCCCTAATTAAAATTATAGGGAAAAAATAGTTATTTTGACATTTTTATACCTATTTTTCAAAACTAGGCGTATGTATTCAAATTATGAAAAGCAAACCCAATGCTTAATATAATAACGTTTAAAATGACACTTCATACACAACTGTTGGTTAATAAATAACGACAAAATATGGTTTCGCAAATAACATTGTTAAAACCAACGTGGCCAACAGCCCCTGCGATGACTTTCAGCATAACTAATTTCACATCTAATTTTTATTTAAAAATTTGATTCACTAGTAATTATATGAAGTGTTTATCTATGTGTTTATTAAAAAATTTTTATATTTATAACAAAACTAGTCACAAAATAGCATTTTAAAATAAGTGTTTACAGTCACGTTAGTTTACATAGAAGACTAAGATCTGCAGAGGCTGTCGGCCATGTTGGTTTTAATCCCATAAGAACAATATTATTTGTGAATCCATATTTTTTCGTTATTTATTGGCCAAAATTTGTGCATGAGGTGTCATTTTATACGTTATCATATTGAGCATTGGAATACAGACGCCTAGTTTTGTAAACTACACTTACTAAATAGTTTTTTTTGTATCAAACTAATTAGGAATTGGCAAAGCAATTCCAACGCTAAATTTAATTCTTATCAAATGTAATTTTGGGGAGGGAATCCGTTAAAAAATTACTGTTTGGTTTGGATACGCGTAATCGTATGTCCGGTTCGAAAATGACATTGTCCTTATGAGATTAAAACCAAAATGGCTGCAGCTTCAGACAGCCTCTGCAGACCTTTAAACACTAATTTCACAGTTGTAGTTCAATTTATATATCTCTTGCAAGAGCCAAGTTAGCTCTATTTAAATCTTCTTAGTTTCTTGAGCTCGTGTTAGGATTTTATTCAAACGTACAACACTTGCCAATTACCAACCTTAACATGATAATGGGCTAAATGTAACTTGTAGGCCTAAGATAAACTTGTTGTTGGTCTGTCATAAAGTTTTAGTCATCATAATACAATAGTGAATGCTTTATATAGAACCAACAATAGGAAACATGTAACATAAACACATCTTTCACTAGCTTCGTGTCAAAAAAAGTTGAACATTTCGGGGGTGTCAGGACACCCCCTGCGTACGTCCCTGACCCACATCTAAAAGAGAGGAGCTATTCTACTTGTAGGCTACTACCTTTTCTAAAATAAAAAGAGTGAGAACCTAACCCCTCTAAAAACAGTCATTAACACAAAATCATTGTTACAGAATATAATCTAAACTGTAAATACACATTTCACCAAATATGGATCAAAGCTATGGATAGGATAGGTTATGGCTTCATGCACAATATAGTATAGGCTATGGCTTCATGTAATATCTATGTAAGATACAGTTTAATGACTCGATACCACTGTACGTGAATGGCTGGGTGGGAGGGTCAACCTCTCTGTAAAAAAAATCAACAATGTTTCTTTTAAATACTAAATAAAATACTACAGGAAGAAAATGAATATCAAATGATATGTGTCAAATGAAAAATGACTTTGTTTTAAGGCGAGGTTAGGACTGAGCAGTCCTCTATACCACCTAACCTTAAAAATATCAAAGTTGTTAAATTGATCTCTATAGTACCACCTGTACGTCAACCTATTTAACGAATTACAACCTTTGCTAATATTTTCTAGTTACTTTTGCCTAGTCTATTAACAGACAATGGCAATCCCTTAGAATATAATTATAGACAGTACCATTTTAAAATGTTGTACTTGTTTTTTATCCCAGCACATTAACAGTATTCGTAGTAAAATATATAAGGAAGAAAGTAAAATTTAATTAAAAAGCTTAGTGCATGAACTCTTTACTTCGACGGTCAGTTAATTATGCAGAAGTTCACGCTATAATAAAAAAAAATACCCTCTCCCTTGTAAATTAAAAATAAAAGTTATATTTGTTTCTTATAATTTTTTCGAAACTTCGAAAAAGCTAAATATTTTCAATGCTATATTGAATGAATGAAAATAAATACAACATTATTTTTATTTCCGGCATAGAATAATAATTGAAATGGCGCACAATACAATACCATATTCAATAGATTATAGACTGAATTACTACTGTTTGAGAAAAAAAATCAATAAAAACATAACAAAAATAAAACTAATAATTAAGGTTTACAATAAAGAGGATGTATATAAATTAGTTCTGTAAGTAAGGAAATAAGCCTACGTGTACATGGGCATGACGCCTGTGCGTAGCCCCGAGTTGTTCAAGTCAACCAATAATGATTGAGTTTAAAAATCAGCCGGAAAAACAATAATAGAAAAATGTGTTATTTATGTATAAAATCAACATAAATAGGAATTATAAATAAAACAAGAATTTCGAAAAGAAATACAACAGAAAAAGTAAAATAAATAAATAAATAATTTACAAGGGAAGTAAATTAAGTAAATAATAATAAATTTGATGAACTAGAGTGTTGAAAAAAATTTAATTTACGAATATTTGTTATATTGAATTGGTGGTGATAAAAAAATGAGTAAGGGTTGTTACAAGAAACATTGATCTCCCATATGATATGATTCATCGAAACATTACATCAAAACAATAATAAGAGATTTAACCTCTGTATTACTATCAGACAAGCGAGTAAATTCACAGAGGGAACAGAATGTTTTTTTTTTCTCTGTGGTAAATTACGAGTTCTTGCGAATGGAGCATCTTGTGGTAACCAGCTAAATTGTTACCAAGAGAATAATTATTCATCTTATAAAGCTACTTGTGTCAAACAACCTAGAAGATGACAAGGTCGTGATAAATACAAATCGTGTGAAGGACTGAAAAGTAATGAACAAATACATGATAAGGCCGTCGCACTGGCTGTAGTCCGTTTTCTTATACATATGAAAGTGTACATTAACCTACATTATTGCTGATAACCTTCTCGTAACAAATCGACCTTAGTATATATTTAATGTAGTCTAAATGTTGTACTAACCAACGCGCAATTTACTTTGGCATCACGGACGTTGTTTTTATAGATGTTGTTCGCAAATTGGCATTTGCGTCAGTCATTTGGCTCACTCGAAAGCCTAATTATAACCATTGTACGGTGTGTGTTGTTTTGGGTTAGCATTTCGGTGGTGGAATGTTGTTGCACCTGCTCGACAACAGCTGTGATCGCCAAACATAAACTATAAATAGCTTGCCAAACAGCTGCTTATTTCTTGGCTATGCATCTTCTATGCTGTAATAAACTCGTTTCAACCTCAACTCGGAAGAAAACTAAATTCATTTCAAAGACTATTGATTTTCCTGTTACAGCTAAAATGTTTGACGTTTTGGAAGAAATTTATTCAAATAAAACATCAATCCCACATGGTGTAAGTTTGGTAGCCCTATATGTGTACTGCAATGTATTTGGACTAAATGCACTCAGCATGTGATTACTGTAGATTAATTTGCTCTCTTTTTTTACCGTGCTTTATACTTTTGTATGGTTTATTGAACAGCAATTTAAATCTATATAGTATTTCTGGATAGAAAAATTAATGGAGGGATGTTAAAGAAAAATGCATCCTTCAAACAATAATACTTGGTATCAAACGAATGTTAGAATGCGACCTTTCGTCTCATGTAATTTGCATCAGGACGTGGCCGATACTCCAACTGTAGTGTGTGTTATCTTAAACGTTGTTTGCTAATATAACGATTCTCTTGAATTTTGTCGATACCACTGTCAATATCAATCGATTGTATATTCGGTGTTATTTTGACCTTTACGTTGTAAACGGAATAATATTAATGCATTTGTAGAATCCTCGTTCAATAAATATCGTAGCTGTTTTATGACAGATACCAAGCCATTTCTAAAATAATAGTAAAGAGAAAAATATATTTTTATACAAAGCTGTGCATGTCTCTAAAAAAGGAACTGTTCTACATAAAAATTAAACTTTTACGAAAAGTATCTTTCATTCGTATATTTATATGAATTAAACAAGAAAAAATATTTCCTGCAATTGCATTTTTTTATATATTGCTTATAAAATATTCACGAATTGTCGTAACGCTACTTACAACTTTTTTAATATAAGAAATTAAGTAAACTTTTAAACTCTAGTTCTCTGAGTCAGGTAATTAATTAATTTGTACAAGTGAACTTGCAGTTAATGTGAATTCGCAGTTATTCAATTAATTGTAATTCAAATGTGCAATTAAAGTATATTTAAAATGTAGGAGTAACAAGTATTTATTAAATCACAAAGGCAATCTGTTTAATACAAAATAAAATTGTTCCTCTACAATAAAAACAAGTATTTTGTACATTGTTGTCAGTATCATTGAGAATGAGGCTAATACATGATGTATTACGGCCAAAGTGCATCACGGGTGTGTTAACTTCCGCCTTCATGCTCCCGTCTGTGCTCAACTCCCGCACCTGAATGTAATGGTAAGAAATAACTCTGTTACTGTATAAGTTTGTTCTATTGATATTATTTATTTTTTACGTTATTATTATTTATTGTGAATTGTTATTTAAATAAGAGACGATGGTTTAATTTTTCTGTCTAAGATTCGTTAGTGTCGATAAAACCAATCAGTGTTCACTGCTACTAATGACGTAATGGGCGAGGCTTGATACAGTGCAGCTAACACACGTAAATTTAGTTTCCATGACAACGATAAAATTGAGTGACACAAAGGGGGAAGAGTAGTCCCTCTCTCGCACCAGTGCTTTCAGTAGTTTCAATATAAGTGGCTTATCTTTAAAATATTAATCAGTGATTAATCATAATCCAGTTCATTATGTCTCAACTTAATATGCAATCACAATTTAATTATCATGCTAGACTACATTTACATTTCTGTCCTAAAGGACTTTCGACACAACATTTCTTCCGTATTTGAACACAACAGAACATTTCACACATTTTGGATCGTTTAAGGCTGCTTGGTCTAAAAACTTCTTTTTTTTCGATTTCAATTACTTTATATCAGCTATTAAACGCCTCCCAATTAGTTCTTTCATTCAAATTATGTTTATAGTTATAAATACGTCACCTCAAAGATGCGAGTTTGGTCTTTCTTGGTACATACAGAATTAAGAAACTATTTTCCCGATTATTCAACAATTTTAAAAACAGACCCTTACAGGGCTGGTCTTGTTCATAAGTTATTTAAAGTTACGTAATTTTATTTCAAATTAGATTTTAAATAATTAATGTTATATGTTTTTTATTTTATTGCGTCAAGAAATACCTGTCGTGTTTGCCATCGTATGCTTTTTATATCACACAATTTACAAAATTGATAAACTTTGTAAGATCAACTTTTGGTTGTACTTTTAGCCGCATGTTATATTACAATCCAATCACTACGCACACGTTAAGCGAAACACAGCACCAGCAGGATCGCGCTTAAACGACTTCCTGCAATTATACCTCACCCATTCCAGGGGAGGGGGAGGGGTCGAGTTTCTGTGTATGAGTAGATCACGGTCATATGTACAGTCAGCGCTGCAAGCGGAATTCAGTTGTCCCTAAAAACCGACCAAACCGCCTTCATCTTGTGTCGTTCCTCTCAGATGCTCTACTGTAACGTCAACAAATCTACTAGGGGAGTACATAATGAAATAAGGTTATTAGAACATTAAGCATTTGATTATGTGCATAGATATTTTCTTGAAAGGTTCCTTATTTAAATTTTAGAACTCACTTTGCATACAAAGCTTACTTTTTTAGCAAATAAACTTATTTCATTGTTCTTAAATTTTTATTCTACTCGAGGATTAATTTAAATATATGTGTACATTATATAATATGAAATTATCACGATAAAAAATTATGTATTAAAATTGTTTGAATGTCATTAAGACTGATTCTAATTAGGAAAAGCAGTTCTGTAAAAAATGAAACTCATATCAATCGTAGTTGTAAATTGCATCCATTAATGTTAAGTTGAATGAAGACAGATTTTATGAATTACGAGTAAAATCCATCCGCGACAAAGAAGAACGGGTTTCCACAACTTGGATTTTACGAATCACCGCTTTTTTAGCAATAGATGAACGTGCAGGCATTTGTGATGTCGCATATTGTGATAAACCTTTGAAGATATCGGTCTAAAACAAAAACTAAATCGAAACAAGATAAATTTCTGACTAGAATCGCTTCTTAAAATTTCAATAACACAATTTTTTTTCATTCATTTCATTCATTTTTCATTCTTTTAGTTTCATTTTGGCACAAGTTTGAATATTGGGTAACTTCAGTAACTTATAAAATCAAAACAAAGAACAGTTCGAAAATTTTACAAAGCGATTCAATTTAAAATATCTTTATTTTTAAATAGATATTTCAATTATAATTTTATGACAGTAAATAAGGGCAGTATCTGCGCCCGCGCAAAACAGTTTTTACGCTCTCAGCACGGGGCTCCTTTAACTACTATTTACTAATAAGAAAAGCTTTTATAATTATTTTTGATAGTGTGTTACCTGTGAACAGAAGCCACAGTCTGAATGAACCGCCACAGCATCTCAAAAACTCTAGATCGATTCGATTGTATACCGAATCGATTGTATACTCGAGTGTGGTCGAGTAGTCATAGTCGTTCGTAGGCTACTACTCGTTCATACTAACCTCGCCCTCGCGCTAACCCAGACTCTGGTAGCTCACAAAGCCTCTACCTAACTGTCACCGAGTCGATGAGTCAGTCTTCACATCACTTCTTATATTGACGAGTTCTTCCTAAATCCACCATAAATGTCAAATGGAATATTATGTTTTATTTAATCATTATTATTAATTTTATTTCTTAGTATAAGTGACGAATGTAATACAATTGTATATACTGTCAATTTGCATGATAAAGAATTTGAATAACCTTACTTCATTTTTCAATGCGGTATTTTGAACCGTTTTGGAAGTTTGAATGATCGGCCATTATTAAGATTGCTAGGGTTTACAAAAATTGCAACAGACAATGTTTTAAAAGAGCAAAAATTCTAAAATTTGAACAGATTGCAAAAAACAACCTTTTTCACATGTGGATAAAGTTTCACTGAATTATCTTTAATACTTTTTGTTTTAAAAATGTTTAAAGTTGAGCTTTACTCCAAAAGTGCTAAAATTTCGTGTTTTTTTGTATTGTACCTACTTTAAAAAATGTTTAAAGCCTTCAAAAATATGTAACTTATATTAAATTACGTAGAATTAAATAAGCTAAATTTTTGTGTACAACACAACGAAATCGGATGAGTATTTATTTTCTAGCAGAGGTTCAAACTCGAGTACATTGCTTTTTGAATCCGACAGTAATCTTACTTGAATATGAACAAATCAAGTATGATATTTTGTGACTGCGATATTTTAGTTTTTACTATCGCCAGGTAGAGAATTATTTAGTTTCTCCAAATGGTGACAAGTACAATACCTATGAACATAACCACGCCAGGAGATGAATTTTAGCATTGTTTCTACAAACAAACACTTCAAATATAATAAAGTTTCTTTTAAACCTTTGTGGTTGTGTCCTTACCTCAATAATTCATCTTATATTAGTCCTAAAATTGGAATAATTTGTATCGAAACAAATATCGATAATCGAATCAAACAAGTACTGAAATAACAGAATCGAAACAATAAATATTTTTATCGATTTTTGGTAACCGTAAACAGTGTTTTGAGCAGTAGTGTAAATTCTGTTGTTTTATCCAACTTCAAATTTCTTTAATGTGTTTGTTTAGCACGTTTTGTGTGAGGAGAAATTAATTTTAAGAGTCTGCAGAGGCTGTCGGCCATGTTGGTTTCAATCCCACCCATAAGACCAATGTTATTTTCGACCCGGACATACGATCACGCGTATTCAAAGTAAGCAGTTATTTTTAAACGGATGTTTTCCAAAAAAAATTGCATTTGATCAAGAATGAAATTGGACGTTGGAATTGCTTTGCGAATTCCTAATTAGTGTTACAGAAAAATATACAAAAAATATTTAGTTTGAAGCTTTTATTTGGTACTCTTATTTTTCAAAACTCTTATATATTCAAAATATGAAAAGCAACCCCAACGCACATTATGATAACGTTTAAAATAACATCTCATACATAACTTTTGGTCAATAAATAACTAAAAATATGGATTCGCAAATAACATTGTTCTTATGGGATTAAAATCAACATGGCCGACAGCCTCTGTAGACTCTTAACCACTCGGTTTGACTGATGCAAAGAAAAGACCCGTGTACGATGAAAGCTACGGCTTGTTTAGGACCCCTCCGCTGCGTAGTTTTTTTACTATCTTGAATCTACCTTAGAATGGTGTGTGACCATGGGGGGGGGGAGAGGTTAAAAACAAGTTGTAAACAAGAGAAGAGGAGTAGGCGTGTTAGTAAACAGGAAGAGGAAACCGGCCAAGGGCGTAGTGACGACCACGTGTGAGTCGAACTACAGAACCACGACGTGCAGGCTTGCCTGATTGGTGTTAGTTGGATCTCAAGGTCGAATAAACCTGATGCTGCCATACATTTCCAATGGGCTAAGGCTGAAGATTCCAGTACGGCAGGGATCTTTGTTGATTATTATTATTATTATTTATTACTGAGGTTTGAGATGTCGACAGAGGTTGTGTAGGACTGTTCACAGTGGGTAGGGGCACAGAGAAGAAAGAAACATGGTTCCATCCAATAGTATGCTAAATGTTTGTATATTAGTTATTTCTAGTTTGCCATGCCATGACAAGGCCAGCAAGTTGTCAGTCCCTCCTTTTATGCCTTCAAATCCTCAAGGATGAAGTTTTAATTATCACTATAGATGTACATTAGTTGAAATCTATTTATAAATGCCACTTGAGCTTCTCTTAGTTCGTAAGAAAGAGACCCCGGTTTCTTAATTCTCTGTGATTGGGGTGTGAAATTAATAACAATAAGTTCGGTTTATTGTTGAGGGAAGCTGGAGTAACTAGGTTTGTTCATTTTTTAAATTTTAATTATTTAAATGTTGACCAATTCTTAAGTAAGCTTTATATCAATTGCTTTTTGGCGTGTTTAGTTTGCTTGTTTGTTTTCATTTAAATTAATTTTTTTAAATTTAGAACAAGTTCAAAAGTATGTGTATCATGAACATTAAAATAAAAAAATAAATACGGAAAGCAAATCTACATTCTCCATTAAAATACCTAAAATATTATATATCAAACACGACTATAAAGAAAAAAAATATGTAAAATATAGACATAACCATTTAGAACTTCAAATAAGATTTCATCCCGTGCGTTTATTTTATTTTACAAAACAGTGGAGAGGACTTTTAAGAAACTATATCCTGTTAAAAAAAGGTAATTTTATATGTTCGTTTATGTTTATTCATGCTCCTTTCTTTGTTTTAACTATCCTAGAATATTAATGAGTAAGTGGGCTTAATATAAAGTTTATGGTTTTAATTATATGGTGAAATTTAATAAAGTATTTTCTTGTTTCAGTCCCACCTTCTACTGATAGATGCATTTCTGCAGAACAACCGGTTGGACCATGTCACTCAGCTGATGGGCTTTCATCCCAAGTATTTAGACGTTTTCATGAGGACCCAGAACTTCATCCTGAGAGGTGATGGACCTCTGCCATATGACTACAGGCACTACATTGCTATCATGGTGAGTAAGTTATGATATCTAACAATTACATATCGGGTTTAAAGTAGTGATAATAACAATTTCTTAAGTAAAATTGGTTTTAGTATAAAATCAACTTTCATTTTGATAATTGCCATGATAATAAATGCATTATTGGCAGCATTCACAACTGACTGAATGGTTGAAGGATAAAATTATGCATAGTTTGTTTTTTCTCAAACTTAGTTTAATATGAAGGTTGCTATATAAAATTGGTCCTGTGCTGAAAACAGACATGTTAAAAGTCAGACAGCTTTATGTTTACTTGTCTTTGATTATAGCTTGAATCAGTAGGGACCAATCTAACAATGGATATTACAAATAAATAATACAGGTATGAAATGAGTAAAGCTTGAGACTAAAATAATGGAAAATGGCAAAAACATCACAGGGACAAGGACTGATCCCTGAGGTACACCTGTCCAAGTCAATACGTTTAGAAGCTGAACAATTGGATTGTTTTACCATAAATTAACACTTCTTATT
This sequence comes from Stictocephala bisonia, assembly GCA_035578905.1. Taxonomy (NCBI): domain Eukaryota; kingdom Metazoa; phylum Arthropoda; class Insecta; order Hemiptera; family Membracidae; genus Stictocephala; species Stictocephala bisonia. Next base: position 7,019,291 of record JAQJVL010000007.1, read on the forward strand.
TGTCTACATTTAGACAACACTTGACTTAATGCTGGAAAAATATCCCTTTGCTTGGATAAGGAATAATTTTCCAACTTTAATAAAACATATCACAATTTTAATTTATTTATGGATTAATTAAAGCTTGTCATTGATTTGAATAATTTAACATTAAACTTGAGAGCTAAATTTTCATCGATAGCCTTCTAGATCATTTAACTAGTATATTTACACTGTTTAAGGCTTCCGATTTTGACTGTGTCAAAATGCTGTACACAATGTATATCGACAGTTCAATGTTTGTTTACTGTTCAGAAAGCTATCTTATAAACCTAGTTTTTCATTTGTTAAAATTAAGTGATTTAATTAAACGTCATATAGCATAGTATACCACACTACTGTTGACTGTTATTGTTATTCACAAATTGACGTTAAACCTTACAGAAAGATATGCTCCCTCCACTACTGGCTGAAAAGGCGGCTGATATTTAGTTCCCTTATGCACCGTAGAGTGACGCAGCGCTTGTGGTGTTTAATGTTCTTAGTGTAATGTAAATAACGCTTGACAATACGTTGTCTGCTACCGTTTATTAATTTCCAATAACTTGCACCAATTTGTAGTCAATACAGTTCAATTACAAATTCAAGATATACAGTATATTGAAATCTACAAAATCCCACACAAGAAGAGACTCAATCAATCGCCATTAATTAATGGGCTAACATAATTTGCCAATAGGAATTATTGTAAACTCAACAACCATAATCATGTTTGGTTTACTAATGCCTACAAAATAAGAAATTTTGCTTTTATGTTAGGAATATTTATATCAGTTTAGTTAGTTTAAACAATTTCTTGTAATGACCTTCTGAAGTTTTATAAATGGTGGATTGATTTTAAAAACATGTCTACTGCGTGAATTGTTAAGCCTGTTAGTTTAAAATTTTAAACAAAATTGTGCATTTCTACTAAACTTTGAATAATAATTGATTTAAGAGAGTGACACGATCATGATATAATAATATGTAAACAGAAACAGCCTGGTACATTATATTTCCAGTGTAGTGTTTGTATATATAATTAGCCTATTTATAGGCCTACATTATTTATTTACCGTCAATGGACATTGGACATTCAACTGTACAACAGTGTATTGCAGCCAAACGAACTGAGTTGCTTAATTTGTTTCAACTGAAACCACTAAATTTTTACCCCAAAAAATTAAATAAAAATATTTGTATCCCTAAAAATCGTGAAAAGGGCATAGAGACGGAAGGGTAGTTTTTTGAACATTTTCAAATAGGAACATAGGTTACTCCTCATTTTAAAGGTTTTAAAGCCTTATGTTTACATACAAATTTTCATATTAGTCTAACCTAACCCCTAGGGGCAGGATGGCCCAAAATACAAACAACTTTGTTTTTTTAAAGTTGATGTTACTGTAACTCTTCTGTACATCATAAGTATGTATGTATATTTTTATCCAACACTATTAATGAAATGTCCTTTTCAATTAACAATACAATTGGGCACTTATCTCCCATTCTTCAAAATTGCAAAAATCGTTATAGTTTTGATAACAAAAAAAATTTGTAATAGGACCCTATGCTATGTAGCACGTCAAATTAAACGACTTTAAAAATAAAAACAATTTTATCTACAGTATTTATCAAATTTTTGGTGGTTTTTAAATTGCAGTGAAAACGCATTTTTTACAATGAAAATGGGGTTAAGTATATAACATTTGTTACATCAAACTAAGTTATGTCATGCTGCATATAAAATTAAAGGTCTCTAAAAATAAAACATTATTTTGTATTTAATGTTTTGCAATTAATTCTTCAATACTGTTTTCAAATGGGAAACTATTTTTTTTAACTTTTTCTTAGTTTTATCTGTATTTTAGTTGTTACTTGTTTTCAGTTTTTCCTTTAATTTATGAGTAAATAAATCATTGCATTTCTTGTAAGCTGACTTGTGTAGTCTTTATTGATTTGTTACACCTTTTTTAGCTTTGATTTTTTTATATAATTGGGCGTAGGTGTAAAAATATTAATTCAATATATAAGTTAAGCTAATCCTGATATTTGAGTCTCAATCCTTATTCCTTAATCCTGTAGTATTTGTATTTATTTTACTTGTATTTGCAAGTATTTATATCCAGTAAAAATGTCTCCAACCTCTCAGGTTTTTTGAGGTGGGGGGTTAGGGGTGCCTCAATATTGTTCGCTTACATTAAAAAAATGTGTTCGGGCTCATGACCACTTTGTATTCCAGCATGGGCAAAATGTGACTGGACCATAAAAACATGTTGACTGATCCACTTTCTCAATTAAGAATACGGTTTCAGTTGAACAAATTCTTCTTCTGCTCGCTTTACTAGTACAGAAAAAATACACCGAGCTAAAGGTTACAGCCTACACTCTCAACAAGGATGACAAGTGGAATTTATAACACACTCAATAAAGACGCAAATAATTTTTAATTATTTCCACTCGCTTAAAACATTAAAAACTGACAAAACACAATGAGAGGAAGCATTCCGCTTGACGAAAGTTACCGATAACATAAAGTTAGTTATATATTAGTCTAAATTTAAAAAACGTTTTTTAGAGCAGTTAACTATGTTTAAACATTTCCTTTTTTCTGAGGTACTAAGTTGTATTAAATATTAACAATTTTCCCTTCTAAGAACTAATATAAAAATTATGTTTAGAAAAAATTTTTTCCAACATATTTATTATTTTTTCAAATTTAATTATTAAGATTGTCAAGATATGGGCGAATATGGATTTCGAATGAGTGTGATGAGCGTCATTATTATAAACTGAAGCCGACTATTTCTTAGTAAGTGTAATTAATTAATAGCCCAATGACAAATTAACAGCCGGTGGTTATCAGCTGATCCAAATCGATAAATTTGGACATTAGGTTTTAGTACAGATAGTAATTGATAAATCTAGTTTTCTAAAATTACATGTCTCTGAGAGATGATTGTGTACAGGCGGCGGGCAGACATCAGTGCAGCTATGTGATACAGTTGCAGAAGCAGGAATTCATCACACAAGGAGGTGACAAGGGTTGGTTGAAGGGCTTGTCTTACATCCCCCCAAAACTAAAGAACCTGTACGAGATCAACAAAATCCTGGCACACCGCCCCTGGCTACTCAACAAGTCGCACATACAGGTCAGTGTTTGTTGTCTGCTATTATTTATTATCTTTTAAAAGCTAAAAAGCTGGAATATAAATTTGGAGGAAGATCCAAACATCATGTTATTTATCGATAAAAATATAGAGTGATCTTGTGTCATAAAGCTAAATCCAATCCATCAAGCCATTTAAAACTGATTCTATGTATGGTAGGTCTTCCCTCCGTAAAAGGGCACAGGGGGCACTCTGTAACTATGTGATCCCTAGCTTTCTGCAATCACATGACTGATCTAGTGTCAATCCCTATTTATATTTCCAATAGTTACATCTGCCTGTGCAAGTTCGGAAGCGGTTGAAAAGTGTCCATTCCCTACGAGGGAGTTTTATCTCACCTACAGGTATTGAGAAATTGATGATAAAGAACTTATTTCGTCCATCAAAACTGTTCCATGCTATGGGTCAGCAAATATTTGGTGAGAATTTTGATCTGGGGAGTGATGTTGTTCGCGTTTACACAAATCTATAAAGCTGTAAGCACCCCCTGGGTATTTCTAAACAAGCAACAAATCCGGTAGCTGGGCTGTTACGAATTTGTGATCTCATAGCTATGGCAGCTACCACATAAAATAAAAAAGTTACACATGGCTTGGATAGTTAAATGTAATAGGTCATTAGTTTCTTGTTTATTTATCAATAAGATGCAGATCGTCAGGATATGGACAAATCTGAGCAGCAAATTAATAAAAAGTTAAAGATCGTCTTATTTAACCAGGCGAAGTTAGGCTAAGGAGTCCTCTCTAACACTTAACTTGGGGACCAACGGTGTTACATGACTTCCAAACCACAGGAGCGGCAGGGCAAAATCTATTAGTGGTCACATCAGGAATCTAACCCGGACCTGCTGCGTGGCAAGCCCGCTGGCTAGCCCATTATCTACGGCCGCTCCAAACGTAATTAATGAAGATAAATGAGTATAGCCATTGTAATTAAGATGAACTGTTCCTTAGAAAGAGCCATTTATTATAAGGTAGATTGCCAAGGCAACTAAAGAACTTTGAGGATAGGGTGAAGTCCAAGTCAAACCACGCGTTATTTGTCTGATTTTTGCGGTTAACTGACAAACCTGATGATCAGTTCTCCTCCCTAGACAACATCTGAATCATGACCTCCATCCAACATGAACACGCCCGAATCCTCAAGGCTAGGTTGATGTTAACCGTTGAGAGAACACCATGACAGTGTTAAGAGGACTGGGAACCTAAACTACAATCTCCACAGTACTCAGCCTAGAAACTGGGTTACAGCACTATGCCGGTTAACGATCTTAAATACTAACATTTTTTCTAGCTTTGATCTTGAGTTAAATCAATTCTCTTAGCCTTTAGTTTCCTGCCTTTTTCTATCTGGTCTAATAAAAGTACCAAAACCCAAGAGCTGATCTTAGTGTGACCTTGTGTCTTTCTTTAATTCAACTTATCAAGTAATTAAGAGTGATTCACATGGGGACCTCAAATGTCACGACTATGTTATGATTCTAAGAACATTATATTAGGGGCCGTCCCTAAATTACCTAACGCCTTTAGGGGGGAGGGGGTATTGGCCATCGTTATGCACCATTACGGAGAAGGGTTTCTGTGCTACATAACTATTAAACCTCAACAATTTGTTTAAATTAATTTTAAAATTTGAAAGTTTTCCCCAAAACTACAGGATTTTAAAGTTAGTATTATATTCGTCCCCCATCAGAAAACAAGCGAAACAAAATAAATAAATGACTATTATAAATCATAATCTGCATTAAAATGGATGACAAAAATTGGAGGGGGGTTGGTGACAGCGTTACATAATTTTTGAGGGTTTAGGTATTACCGTTATACGGGGGAAGTGAGGTTCTGAAAAGCCCAATTTTAGTGTTACGTTATTTAGAGATGGCCCCTAGTAGCTTACCTGATAACAGTAGAATATAATCAAAGTAATAAATGAAACATAAATAGGAAATTGGAATCAATACTCTAAAAGATTATTTTTTTTAGCAAGTATCAGTATGCAATATATACAGCAAGTTCCGCAAACATTTGAACAAATTTTACCACATTTTTCAGTAGGTCGATACTAACAAATAATACAGTTACTATAACTTATTTCTATCTCAATTGCTATCCTGTCCCTGGGCGATTTTTACAAAAATCTAAGTATCTCAAAAACGCCTTAAGATGAAATAAACTTTCTATGAATATTTGTTGAAAAGGCTAAATAAATTGTGTACAAATTTATTTGTGAAAACATTCGCAAATATCTTGATACTAACTTTTTAGTTTGACCCTTTTAGTGCTACCGCGTTGCTATTTGCGACTGTGCGATAAAGCCTAAAAGTGTGGTAGTTGCAAATAGCGACGCTACGTATTTTATAAAGTATTGTACGACGTAATAATTTAAAGAGAATGCTCGCTAACATCCTTTTCCTGTTCTAAAAGCTTCAAAGTATTAGTTTTGACTCCAGAGGATATCTGTGATCGTTCGCAGCTGACATAACATAATAAGAACATATAAATGTCTGTTTACATCCAGAATATAGCCTACAAATAAATACATTGTTGCAGTTTATTTTTGCATCTTTTTCCCCAGTAATACTGTGTTGTATTACTGTTTTGATATTATAGTTAAAAATTTTAATAGTTAAAAAAAAAAAAGTTTCTTTATAGTAGTAAATATAAAAATATAATAATCATAGAGATATATCTATTCAAATAAGTTTTTTATAATCTATTTGTAGTATTATTTTATTTGAAATGTTTCACAAGATTGATTTTGATGGCGGCAGTGTTTTACCATTTTTTGGGTTCCTCACTTATTTATATTTTTTTTTAGATAAAAACAGTATTTTTTAACTGTTGAATATTTATTATTCTTTTGCAGGAATAGAAGGAAAATGAATTGAAAAATAACTAGAATCTACATTTTCCGGTGACAAATGTGTCAAGGTACTATCTACAATATTTACAAAATAACCATACGTTTCGCCCACACTGTGATGTGGCATCCTCAGTGGTTTCTTACTCAGTCACAGAGAAACTACTGAGGATACCATATCACAGTATGGGCGAAACGTCTGATTATCTTGTAAATATTGAAGATAGTACCTTGATGCAGTTGTCACCGGAAAATGTAGATTCTAGTTTTGACACCCGCTTAAGCCTAAGTTCTAAAATTGAAAAATAAGTTAAATATTGTAATTTTACAAAAAGTTTATATTTTTCTGTTTTTATTGTTACTATTATTTTTTAGTTTAGGACTTATATGTTAGTAGATAATTATTCTGCATTCTATTCTGAATGAAGTAATGTAACATTCATATAGATATCTCTTCAAATATGTGTTTTAAGAACTGTTTTGTAGTACTCTGTTGGTTTTACGATTTTCATACATTTTTTAGTAACGGTAGTGTTTTACTCTTTTTTTATGAGATAAAAACTGAATTATTTTGTAAACTGTAGAATAATTGTTGTTCTTTAGCATGAATATGGTTGAAAAATAATGAAAATTATTTTGAGTATTTTTATTTTATATAAAACAATACAAAAATTTTTTTCATGAATAATTTATTTGAATTTTTGTTTTTTATTATTTTTATTTATATTCGAGAATTTATATGTTAGTAGATAACTATTCTACATTCTATTCTGAGTAAAAATACATAAAATTCATAAAGATGTCTTTTCAAATAAGTGTTTTATGATTTTTTTTAAAAACCTCTGCAATTATGCATAAATTGGCCTAGCATCTTTCGGTATAGCAGTAGGCTAGAGGCCATAGCACTAAAAAAGTTAATATGAAGTTGAAACTTTAATTACCAGCGAGCATTTTCATAATAGTTGTTCCAAGTGGTATCCTTGAACTTTATTACATATTCTTAATCATCAAGGATGATTCTCTCACCATTTCAAAATGATTGCTTTCTTGAATAGTGTAGCAGCTTCAATAATTCTAGCAACAAGATCTATAGTGTCCAAAACTAGAGTTGGATAAAATAATTTTGGTTCACTTGTCCCCTAAAAAAAAATCAGAGGATGGAAGTGAGATCAGGGGATTGTGGGGGCATGGTACATAATTTATGACTTTTTCTATATAAATATTTTTTTAAAACAATTCATTTTAGAACCAGTGAAATACTTTGATCTAAACCACTAACTCTTGTTAACACCAGTCATATGAATTGCCTCTACAGTCACTGATAACAGCTTTATGTAAAACATGCATTTCCTCTGTTATCATTAGCTCAGTGATAAAACCTGATACATCTGGTTTTAGCATAATATTGCCTACATTTATGTATCTGAAAGATTTGTCCTAAAATTGTTAGTGTTTTATATGTTTATCAATGACATATTTTATTGTCCCCATTTTGAACAAGATTTTTTGAGGAAAGAAAAGGTGTTCTATTTAGGTTATTATTCTTACCGAGTCTCAGTGTTTTTCTTAAACCGATCTTGAGATACAGTACTTAGATTTTTTTGTAAAAATCCTATAGAGACACATAAACAGAAAACCAATTGAGATAGATTACGTTTTATTGTATTATTTGTTGGTATTGAACTGCTGAACAATATGTTACAGTCTGTTCAAATGTCAAATGGTTGCGAGACAACCTGTATACCGTATTATTGATTGAAAGGAAGTATCTTCTAGTTGCACAGTCAGTTATGTGTCATTTATGTTGTAGTGATAATGTATCATTGCTTTCTTCATTTTCCTTTGTACATTATTTTATGTGGCGTTCCGCTGGCCTAGATAGCATTATTTTCATAATGAATCATTCTCAATGACACAGCTAATTAAGTTCATGGTTGAGTACAAATAACCTACACTTCCGTTGTTATCTGTATGGCCTTTTCCTTTATGACTCAAAATTTCTTTGTTTTCAATATAAATGCCTTTTAAATTTAAAAGTGGACAATTACTTCAAAGGAAGCGTGACATATTTTTATAAATATAAAAGCCAAATTCCACAAACAGACTCATCACAGTTTCTAAAAAATTATATGGTTTTAGACCATGAAACTTGGCATAAATAATCTTTATTATCGCTCTAGATGTGTATTAAGAAAGGATTTTAAAATTTTTCCTCTGAAAGAGCTAAAATAAGATAGATAATAACCGGACAAACAAAGCCTTTATTACCATTCATTGTACGATCAACTTGAGCAGCTATGAACCCTTGGGAGATCTAGCCCCTGAGTGTAGCTAGCTCATTTATAAGCAAATATTACAATGAACAAAAATTGTCATTGTATGTACACTGTTACAATGCACAATAAAAATTCAGTTGCCATTTTATTTATAAATTAAGAAATTAAATGAATTCATCTGGTTATGTTTAGAAGTTGACAAAAGGCTCTAACAACTGGTCTCTAGCAGAGGTTGTCCACGCCATAGTCTTGCTGGTCCACTTTCACTGTCTGTGCAGTTTTGTTTTCGGCTGTGGAGTTAGTGAAGAGGTAAGTTAGTTAAATGATAGAATACATCTAGTTTGCTGACTAGGTGCTCAAATTACAATTATTAAGTTGTAAACCATCTTTGCTCTGCAAGAACAAAATTATAAATAAATTAAATACTGTATTAAGTATTAGTGCGACCTTATAATTAATCTTTCTGGGTAATTGGTTGAAAAGACTCATGTTGAGTTTTACACAAGTTCATTGCAACCAAATTAGATCTAGAAATTCAATATACTGCAATTTAAATAATAATTAGAAGCTAATCTAAGTTAAATAGAACTTTCTATGTTAGAATAACTAAAATAGGCTTTATTCTACCAAAACATTAACAGGCATTGATCAATAAGAAATGTAGATTTGTAAAAAGAAGTGATTTTAAACAACAATGCTTTTAGTATTTTGTTAGCTTTTAAGTATTGGTTGTTTTTATTTTATTTCTTAGCACAACATTAAATTTGTAAAAATTGTTTTTAATTAACTGTTGTAATTTTTTTTAGAAAAAAATTATAAGTTTTTCAGCATACCTATTGATACAGATATATTTTATTCATGAACATCAAGAACAGAATGTGTGTCAAAATGATGTATTGTCACAAATTATTTTTAGATTTATACTTTTGCGATATTTTAAATTCTGAACTTTGCCACTTCTGTTGGATCCGACAACAATTATTTTTACCAACGGTAACCTTGAATTCACCATGATTAATGCCACATGCTTATAACGTTGCCCAGTGAGATCGTCCATACAGCAAGTAAGACACTTCATAGATTTACTTTTGAATAAATAAAACACTAGAAAGAAATCCATAACCATTTCTTTTCACAAATGTTGTTTGAATATTGGTTATGGACAGAAAGTGAATACCTGCTGAGTGTATGTATGCAATACATAATCATTGTAGGAAATTCAAGTCCTTCCTCACTTTGGTAGCGGTGCTAAATTCATAACAAACCAACTAACCGCTCACTAACTGACTGTATTTCTTGCTGCATTCCAACCACACAATCCTGGCTGTTGTGAGGAACTGCTTACAACCTCCCCTTAACACATTCAGTGCTAAGGCCGTATTTTCGTTTTCACCATGTGTGGCTGCATATATAAATTATAAAACTTACCCCAATGGCTGACAATTTTTTCCCAAAAACTCATTTTTGTAATCACTACAATTTAATGTAATGTAATGTAATCATTGACACTACAATCGTGTAGTGTCAATTGTGTCAATTTATGACTGTCAGAAGTAGTCTGTATAATTATGTGGAAGGCTCAAAAAATTAATTTTTATGTATGGCCGTCCTGGTCAGCCATCAGCCCCTGGTAAACGACTTTGCCAAAAAATTAATGTACAAGATTTTTCACACCACTTTATTTTGTTATAAACTAGTTAGTAATTTAATGAATTAAGTAAAACAAATGAAAAAGATTAAAAACTAGTATTATCAGGTCCAAATCTAACATATTTTTACAAATAGTGTAATCTGAGATAAATTTTTCAAAACATGCTATAGAAGGTTGGTCAGTTTGTAGAACATAAATACAGTATTTTTAATTTTTTCTTTGCAGTACATTTTACACCATTTTTGCTTAATTCTATTCCTAATTTCTCGAAAAAAAAAAACAAATTAAAACAGTAATAGAAACTCCAAAAATAACCGTAACCAGAAACTGAAAACCACGTCCTACTCGTAGGTTACCACAGAGGTGCAGGACCTACTAGTGAGCAAATAATGTGACAGTATGGCCGACTAGATGGCCATCAGCCACCACTGGTGACAACCGCTTGGCCGACTTTATGGCCACGTAGCACTGAATGTGTTAAACCCCTTATTTGCATTGCATTGCCACATCACACGGTCTTTCTGATACAAATTACTCGCTAACCGATTTACGTGAACCAATGTGTTAATGGTGTGCTTGTTTTTTTTTTTTTTACATTTTGCTGTATAAAGTATTGGAAAAATTAGTAAAACTATATTTGATTTTTACCATAAATATTTAGTGGCTATAGTCAGCTATAGTTAAGCAGGATTCCGACTGTCAGATTTTAAATTTATTAATCCATTTTTACTATAGCAATATAATAAATAAAAAATATTTTATTTTTATGTATTATAAATGATAAATATGTAATTTTGACAAGGGATATTTAATTGAAGTGCACCTGAGAGTCCACGATAAGATAGGCAAATCCATGCTACTCCGTTAAAGGTGCTATTGATAACTTTTCTACTTTGAATGCAAACGTATCATGCAGTTACTATACAAATAAATACTTTGTACTGTTTTAAGAGTGAATATAAATAAAATTTATGTAATAAAAATAAGATTTAGATAGCCTTGAATAATATTTTCAGACTAAATGTTCAAAAATTGTCTGGGGAGAATCCCCATTTTGTAGGGGTATTCCATAACTCCTCCCCCACTACCCTGGAGGAGTTATGCATCCATGAAGCATTAATTATATTGCCTTTATAGGTTTTACAAGTAGGCTTGTAGCATATTTTTTAAACAAGAAGTTAAAAATAGCAGTTTTTAATGAAAAGTTACTTTTGTCATTACAGAAACAGATTGAGAACCATTTAAGGAATGTACGAGGGTAACAGAAATAACAGATGTTGTTTTGAAATAATAAATTAACCAACTGAAATAGGAACATTTTATTATATACATTTAAAAGCTACACTCATAGCTATTTTCAGCGTAATCCCCTTTCAAGTTGAGACATTTATCATAACTGACACAAGCTTTTCGATTCCATCCTTGTAAAAATCTGCCGCCTGAGATCTTAACCACTGATTAACGCCAGCATGAATTTCTGTGTCACTATCGAAGCACTGCGTTGCGAGCCAGGTCTTCATCGCTGGAAAGAGGTGGTAGTCGCTTGGTGCCAGATCTGGGCTATAAGGCAGATGATCAAACACTTCCCAATCAAAATCATCCAAGACTTGTCGTGTACAATTGACTGTATGGGGACATGCACTGTCGTGGAAAAACAAAACCTTTGAGCTCAATTTTCCCCTACACTTGTTTTGTATCGCTCGCCATAGCTTCTGCAATGTTTCACAGTACCTCTCTGCGTTGGTTGTTGATCCTCGTCCAAGAAAATCAATCAGAATCACACCCTTAGCATCCCAAAAAACAGTTGCCATAATTTTTCTCGCTGACAGAGTTTGGAGATATTTTCTTGTTATTTTTGGAGAATGCCCCCATTCCATAAACTGCATTTTTGTTTCACAGTTGACATATATCACCCATGTTTCATCACCAGTAATGATACGATCAAGAAGTTTGTTACCATGTTTGTCGTATTCATCAAGGAAAGTTTACGATGCAGCAAGTCTTTGTTTTTTGTGATCTTCCATAAGGTTTTTTGGAACCCACCTGGCACAAAATTTGTGGTATCCAGCTTTCCTACAACAATTTCATGGAGTAAACTTCGTGAAATTTGTAGGAAATGTTCGGAGAGTTCAGTAATTGTGAAACAGCGATTTTCACAAACTTTGTCATTGATTTTCAACATCAAATCTTCAGTCACTAGGCTAGGCCGACTGCTACAATTTTTGTCATGAACATCAGTACGGCCATTTTTAAAGTCAATACATCACTGCCTTTTCTCTGCTTTCACTCATTATTCCATTTCCATAAAATTCACACAGTTGGCGATAGATTTCAATTGGTTTATGGTTTTTTGCCAACAAACCATCAACAAACTTATCACTGAACGCACTTCACAAGTGGCGGGATTTTCAATTGCAGTACACATTTTAATTAATCAAAGTGAGACAAGTAAGAGATACAGACCACGTGAGACTACAGCTCAATGCGTACTGAACGCCAGAGTGTTTTGACACCAAGATGGCAGCTGTAGCTCCGCTCACTACCGCACAATTCAAAAGCGTCTGTTACTTTTTGGATAACCCTCGTAAAACGAATCAATGACAAGAAAGATCTCTCAACAAATTCTGATCTATTTGTTGAAAAAACAAAAATAATTAAATGTACCAGTTAATCTGCAGCATTTATTGCTTGATTAAATGTGTTTAGGAAATCACTGTGAAAGTGGCTTCGAAGTTGAATGCCAACTACTGGCTTCGTTTGGTAGTTTTCCACCACAGATTAAAATCAATTTGTACCTTTTTAAAGAAGTTTTATATTTGTTGAGTACAGTATATATGTTTAGTAATTTAAATCTGATAGTTGATGTACAGAAGACAAAAAAGTTATACAAATCTCAGATACTTCTAGAGAACATAAGTGTTGGCAATGTTATATTAGCTCATTTACTCTGGTTGATCTTCATAGGTGGATCAAGCCGCTGAAAACCCACCTGAGGTCACTCCCAGCCTCACAGAAACTAGTGAGCCTGATGCAGGAGTGGGTGTAGATACTCTGATGCAGCGCATGAAAAGTCTGTCTGAGCACACAGAGGAGTTTACTGCAGAAGAGCGAGCCAAGCGATTTGAAAGAGTAGAATTGCAGAGCGTAGAGTTAGGAACAAGTGCTGGACTTAGAGTAAAACCCAGTATAGGTCACTTTGTTGAAGATCCATGTTTCATCTATGAGGACTTTGCCCGCCGTGGAGAGATTTCCTCCATCCCTACTTTTAGAGTTCAGGTGAGATTGTTAGTTTTTATACGAATAATAATTTTAGGTTAGGTTATAGGGCACTAGGCCAGGAATTAGTATATTGGAGAGATAGGACATCAGCGAACTTACCTTAGAAGACAAGTTCACTAACACTAGAGTAGTAGCCTTGATTATATACACCTACAGTAGATAAACCATCTAATAGGAATATTTGTGCATTAATTTTTTTAGTTAGTGTGGCCCGCAACTACAGCTAGTTTAAACTGCATTACATTTACATGGAGCTACACTAGCGCTCCACAACGGACCACAAAAACAGCTGATATTTTGACATCAGCTCAAAATTTAACATTGGATGGGAAATCTATTTGTGTATAAAATCAATAGTAGTAGTAACATAATCACGAATGTTCTGTACCACTGGCACTTTCTTCAGGAGACTAGAAGAATAGCTCTCTCTACTCACCTGAAGAAAGTGCCAGTGGTACAGAAAATTCGTGATTATGTTACTACTACTCTGGTATTAGTGAAATTGTCTTTTAAGGTAAGCTTGCTGATGTCATATCTCTCCAATATATTAATATACGAATAATAACAAATATTTAAATCTGTAAATCTCAGTTAGTTGTACAAGTGACTCATCATATTATGACACTTTTATGCTAATTCAAGCAGTAGTAAAACTATGTATGGAGAGAGGGGGGGATAGAAAACCACCCCCCTCCCCAGAACCACAAAAATATTTGTCTAGCAGCAAAAAAACTTGATTAATGAAATAAGCTACTGAAATTAAATATCTTAGTTTTAGTTGGCAGACTTATTTAAATTAATTTTTTTGTTGTGTAACCAATAAGAAATTAACATACAACAGATTACTTTAAAATATCAACATACTAACGAGAATATTTCATTGAAAAGAATTACATATAAATCTTATAGCCTGTGTATGACATAAGCTTATTTAGTTTTTTAATTAGCATAATACGTGTTGGTACAAATACAGTATAAATAAATGTCACACAACACAAATTTATTACAATATAAGCACAACATTCACAAATATATTACAATACAAGTACAAAATGCACAAATATTTTGGTGATCGATTTCGGTGAACCGCACTCACCTTCCTTAGACTAGAGGGATTCACAAAAGAATCTGCATTTTGTACTTGTATTGTAATATATATTGTGCTTATATTCTAATAAATTTGTGTTGTGTGACGTTCACCTGTACTGTATAAGCTTACTTCCACAACAAGTTGTAAAATTTGGTAAAAACTTCATACTTTAATATGTATATTAGAGAGATAGGACATCAGCAAACTTACCTTAAAAGACAAGTTCACTAACATCAGAGTAGTAGTCACAAACACAAAGTAGACATAATCTCACAAATGTTCAACACCACAGGCATTTTCTTCAGGTTCCCCTCTACTCACCTGAAGAAAATGCCTGTGGTGTTGAACATTTGTGAGATTATGTCTACTTTGTGTTTGTGACTACTACTCTGATGTTAGTGAACTTGTCTTTTAAGGTAAGTTTGCTGATGTCCTATCTCTCTAATATACTAATTCCTGGCCTAGTGCCCTTTAACCTAACCTAAAAATACTTTAATATGTGGAAAAGGCTTTAGTTAGTGTTTAACCTAAAATTGCCCCTAACGTAACAAACACAAAATTCCCCACATAAACTCCCCTCCCTACCATTACACATGTGTAGATGATGGATGGTCAAGTGAGTAAGCCTACTTGAGTCACTTCTATCCCTCACCCAAAGTATTTGGCAAGACCTAGTTATGCCACTGTGATGCAGCAATCTAAAAACAGTTCCTAGAGACTTGGTTATCGTTTATTTATTTTTCAGGTATTTATCTTTATTGTTAGTGACTTCTGAGAATTTGTCAAAGTATTTGAGAAACACTCTGTATATTGTGTTTCAGGATTATTCATGGGACGACCAAGGTTATTCCTTAGTGAACCGACTGTACAACGATGTGGGCAACCTGCTAGATGATAAGTTCAAGACAGCTTATAACCTAACATATTACACGATGGGTGGCCGTAAGGATGTTGATACATCACGCTTTAGGAGAGCCATTTGGAATTACATTCAGTGCATGTTTGGTATCAGGTGAGAATGGTTTGCTTTTTTTGGTATCAGGTGAGAATGGTTTGCTTTTTACAAATATTTTTGGCTATTTTAGCAATTATAAGAATTATAATCAGAATGGAATTGCATTTTTTTTTAAAAGAGATCAATCAAAGAGATGGACTAATAGATTAACCCGCATCACTCATGCTATTAGATTGAATCTAACATTTTTAGTTCCTATGAAGAAATTTTCATAAAATTATGATTGTATATGCCTGAGCGTATAATAATGCTTTCTTTAGTACCTAGCCACCTGCCTGAGTAGTTAGGGAAGATTAGTGTGGTTGTAAGGGGGGTAGTAGTGGAGGGGGAAGTGGCACGACTCCGCTTTGTCCTAACTGTGCGAGCGTTCACGTTACTACCAGTGTTAACACTTACATATTCCAATAAAATCTTATAAATTATGCTTGGGGTCTTTCGAAAACAACTGTTGCTTTTGATAATGAAAACCTTATTTTCGAAAGCCGCAAGGATAATTAAAAAAAGTTTCTTGGATTATTCCTACAAATTATAACAAAATAATGTTTTCAAATGAAGTAGATAATGTAGATTTTTGTTCAAACATTATGTGTCATTATGGAATTCAATTTATACATATTACTTCAGTAGCCTACAAATTACTTTCATTAAACATTAACTGTGTTGAAACATTTTCATCTCATTCTTTATTACTTATTTTTTGTTTATTAGATCCTGGTGTTTTGTTGTTTATTGTTAATTCAACGGTGGTCTTGTGCAACAAGTGTTGCGTATAGTAGTATGACATCAAGTAAAGATAAATACTCAGTAATAATCGTAATGTTGACAGAATTATTATTAGCGAGTCATGAGTTGGCCCCTGTTTTTTCAGCATATCAGCAAATTGAAGGTGCTAACATCCTCGCTGCAAGTTCTATTGTTACTGTGTGACTAGAATATTACTAGCATTATTTTTTTAACCAGACTTCATATAACAACATGATTTAAGTTTATTTTTTAATTCTTATTTACATCTTATTTGTAGTATTTACTTACATAGCAAACATTTTTGTGGTACATAATAAACTACAGTTTTTATTTGAACCCTTAAGGAGTAATGACGCCATATTGCTTTTTGCAAATATGTCAAAAAAAGAACTAAGTAAAAAAAATTACACAAGAGTAAGATTTATTTTCTTCTAATTTACTTATTAATAATTTTAAGTATTGTTTTTCATAAAAAAATATTGTTATAAAATCACCACTTACGATAGATTAAAAATAAATGTTGCACCCAAGGAGTAAGCTTTGCGCAGTGTAATAACGTGTGTTCATAAAAGGCATAACATTTTGTGAACAATAGAATAATCCAATAATTTTAAATTTGACATTATCAGTCAATTGGGGAATATGTCATTGATGATTTATATTAAAAATGGTCATAACTACATAAGTTTTTGAAGGTCAAGCAAGTATTTTGCTGACTTTTCCCCTAGATACCTTTATGGTAGATTACGTGAACTGTTAGCTGATGGAAAACCTTCCATTTCATAAATATATAAAACAGCCATTTCCCACTCATCACTATTTCTCCAAAACTATACGTCCAATTGACGAAATTTTGGCCCCTAGAGGCTCGCTAAGAAAGGATTTTCCTATGCAACCTCAGGATTCCGTTCCACTGGCTTCCAAAATTCCCATAGTATTCTCATGAAACTATATTAATTAATTGATTTATTTGATTAAGAGCTGTTAAATAAAAACAAATTGAGTAAAATTGTGGTAGGCTAAACTTTTAAAATAGTTGAGTACAGTAGTAAATTATTCATATCAGCTGTTTTAAATTGGATGTTAGATCAAATAATTTTGAATAATAGTGGAAAAATACAGTGTAAACTGAAAGCTTGCTGCACATTTCTATTAGGTATAATCAAACTCAATATTATGACCGGCGAAGTGGGCGGGTACAGCTAGTAGAGTTAAATTGGTCAGTAGCATAGTTGGTAAAAAACCAGGCTAATTAGCCAAGACTTATCAGTTTGATCCCAATAATTCATACAAAATGTTGAAATGGATCAGCTGTTAACCACCAGCTGTAGATGTGTCATTAATGACACTTTCTAAGGAATTTGGCTTTAGTTTGAACAATGACAATATTCGCTAATCTACACTCATTCGAGATCCATATTCACTTATATCTTGATGATCTGGCATCTTAAGAATAATAAATAAAATAAATTACAGACATTGATTAAAATATTAAATTATTGAAATTGATAAACAAATAGATTTCTAAGTTCATAAGTACACAAGCAAACCACAACTGGTAGCATTGCAAACTATTAGTTTAAGTAATCTTAAATATTTATAACTCTATAAAGAGTAATAATATAAACAGGCCGAAGAAACAACCCTTTTGTCCATTATAAACTTCTAAAAATCACTCCTTTACGTAAAAGCTAATTGTAGATTGAAAGCAACAAAATTATATTAAAATATCTTTTAAAATGGAAAGGCTTATGAAAGATTATGTAATTATTAAGATTGATAGGATGGAATTAAAGAGGTGTATTTTTATAAAATAATTGTATTTCTCATGTTTAAATTTTTATATGTACATTTTTCACAAAAATCTATTTAAACATATAAATGTAATAATAATGTATGAGCTCCCTGTGTAATACATACAACTATTAAAATAATTATAAGTATTAAATTGTACTATTTTGTGCAAACAAATAAAGCTATTTTTGAATTGAACTGAGCTTAAGGACTAATGCAAACACAAATAACATAGCAAAAAACTCAAATAACCAAACTAATGTTACTTACTATTTGAAAAATTAAGAAGTTATGAATAGAATGTTTCCCAAATCAATTACAGTTTTTTAAATTGTTAAATATTATTGCCTTACAATTTGAAATATTTCCTTAATGCCTTAAATTAGTATATTTAATTTATTTCAATCTTATAAGCAAAGAAAGTAAATATTAGGCAAATACAAATTTATCATAATTAGATCATAGCTAATTATTAATACGTTACACTTAGTTATAATGCTAATTAATTGTGGCCTACTACAGTAAAGAAGAATTAAAGAAATAGATGTAAGAAAAACCAATTTTTTTTATAAGCAGGAAGACATTCTTATTTTAAACAGCAGATATTTTTCTTAAGCAGCAAATAGACAAATTGTTTACCTTGTTCTCTTCGGTTTTTTTGTTCACACAAACCTGAACATATAACCAGGTATGTTTTTTCTTCGTTCAAGTAGGAATAAATACTAAATGTAACAATTTTGCTTTCAAAACCATCTTTCAGTTCAACTAATTCCATTTCTACATTTCTATTCCAAAAAGGCATTGAAAAGATCTGTCTTTTAAAATGGTTTAACTTTCATAGAAGTTAACACTTGTGTAACTTACATTCAAAACATATGGGAGTAAAGTCTCTTTATTCACAAACTATTATGATTTTCTGTATATCACAGTACCTCCTTGTACTTTCTAAATTACATACACTGCAGTTTTACTGGTAGTTTGAAAGCCAATTATAAGTACGCATCATTGCTTTCATATTTATCAGTGTCAGCTTTTACCGTGCATCCATTCAAACTGGCTCATCAACTGTAACAAGAGATAAAGTGAGGTCAAATTATAAATAAGTCAATTTTTTTATGTAGTATGTATGGATAGATTTTGTAGGCCGTGATCAAACATCTGCACGAGACAGAAGCTGGTATGTAGGAGAGGGACGCAGTGGAGGCCCTCCACACTTCCACCCACCCAAAAATGGTTGGTAGTGTTGACCCTCCCGCCCACCCATACATGAATGGTAGTGATGACCCTTCTACCCATTTATACACGTATAGAGGTGATGATTTACCTAGCCACCACCCATGCTATATGGTAGTGATGATTCTCCTTAGTTACCATGTATGTATGGTGGTGATGATCTACCCAGCCACTCATACCATATGTTAATGATGACCCTCCAACCTACCTATACTTGTAAGTGGTGATGACACCCTACTCATCCATTTACAAATGATGATATATAGATATATACTCACACATTTTAGGTGGTGATGATCTACCCAGCCACCCTAGATAACTTAAATAAATCTGACATTCATAAAAACGCTTTTTTTTAAACTGTGGAACCTAAAAAAAGGTAACGAGTAATGAAAATAAAAGTTGCACATATATTATAATTTAGTTTATAGTGAGAACAAAATACCATTTCGCCAGGGCCCACCCATACACATTATAGTGGTATTCACCGACCCAACCAACACAGTAAGTGATATTGAACTGCTCACCCTACCATTTACGTATAATGGCATTAATTTCCCATCCATTAACTGACCTACACAATACCTATAGGGTATAAGATATGTAGTGGTTATATAAACTATCAGTGTTTATTATAGCAAAATAGTGTCAGTAAAAAGTAGTGATGAAATGTCTGATATCCCTTAACCGTCTGCTAGCTATAGTTCAGGAAGGAATAACTTCTTAATACTGAAAACTAAACAGCTAAATATCGTTATAGTTAAATTTTATTTCATCTGAATAAACAGAAATCTCAAATGTTGATTAAAAACTAGGAAAATTGCATACCGTATATTTGCTATTTTAAATTTTATTTAACGATCAATTCATAGCGTTTTGGTCTCACCAAGTTTCATAGAACAATTGACTGTGAGGTCCATTTGTATAAAAGCAAAACTACAATTACATAAATTTAGAGATATTTTATTATAGAAAATAAATTTGTAAACAGAAATATCTAACTATAACAAGGCTTTTGTTAAAATTACATAAATAAAGAGAAACACTTAGTATATGTGTTTTGTAAATAAGTAGAAAAGATAGTTAAAAGTAGGTTCAGTGGAGTTTCTTTGCTGGCCTTGAGTATGAATGTCTATATCTTGATTGAACTTTCTTCCATATTATTTTAACAACAAAGTATTATGTTTAGACATGATGATTACGACTATGGTGAAGTCAATCAGCTGTTGGAGCGATCTCTAAAGTCTTTCATTAAATCTACATGCTGTTTCCCTGAGCGCATCACCAAGGCCGATTATGGCAGAGTTCTCCGAGAGTTCAAGCACAGTGAAAAGGTAATTAGATACTCTGCCAAATACAATTACTCGTATTTGTAAACTGCTTTGCCCAAATGTGTGTAAACCAAAAACTTTATTGCTCTACAAAAATTAAAATGTTGAAATCTGTTAAAAAAGTCAATGCAAAGCAACTGCAAGCTAAGCATATGCTAGCACCACTTTTTATGGATGTTCTATAGTGATGTGTCATATATATTATTATTCATCTCTTAAGACGCCGATCGTAGAGATATGGGCGAATATGAGGAATGAAGGAGTGTGATGGGTGTAGATGAACGAGTGTAGTCATTGTTACTATCTGAGTTTGGCTTAGCACAGAAAGGACTATTAAGAAATAGCCCAATAGCCAGGGCAACTATGGGACCTACAGCTTTACGTGGAATCCGAACCACGTAGTGTTGGTCTGATTTTCAGCTGTCTGACAAGTCTGACTCTCAGTTCTCTCCCCTACACAACATCCGAACCTTGACCACCATTCAACACGGACACTCCAGACTTCTCTAGTAGTGTCTACGTTGATGACAACCATTGAGACTGTATATATAAGACTGTACCGCAGACCAAGTACGCTGTTCATATTGTAGCTACATCACTTATACCTTACTCAGACATACAAATTATTAAATTTCTTTGGCTTCTGAAAAGGCAGGTTTCTTTGTTCTCATCTGATTGTTTTAAGTTAACAGAAAAATGACTAAAAATATTATATTCATTCACCCTAAAAAACAATGAAATATATTCAGTGCTACTAGGTACATACTTACATAATAAAGTTGGCAAATTCACAATGTTATGGTTATTGACAAACCTAATAATCTTTTTTTTCAATAATCTGTAGTTGTAATAATAGAGAAAACATATTGTTGATGGTCTATTTGCCTTTTTACTGAAAGCATTGTTCACTTCTTTTTGCAGCAGGGTCATATATAGAATTAGTTAGCTATGATTTTTTCCCGCCGTTGTTCATTTAAGTAAATTTTATAATTTAATTTTCCCAATTGTTCTATAAATAAAATTACTTAGCAAATAAAAGAGATCAAGAATTTGACGAGTTAGTATAATGCACACAATTTATTTAAAACAATTAAACGTGAATACTAATAAATGAAAATGTCGTTTCAGGTCCACGTGAACATCATGGTGTTGGAAGCGCGGATGCAAGCTGAGCTTCTCTATGCACTGCGTGCAGTCATGCGTTACATGACATAACAGACAAAACATGTATATAACTTGTGTTAACCAGTTCGAATTAAGATTATGTATTTTTAATGTATAAGTTTTAAATATGTTGAAATATGAATTTGTGATCTAAGATGTAAGCTTGATGATTGTTATGTTTTATACTGGAAAGATTTATATTTATACTTAGGAATGACTCCACATACTAGTTCAACTCCACATACTAAACATATGTTAAACACATCTGCCAAAATTTCGAGTCCAAACAGTAATTCCCTCATACATAATGTAAGACCTATTTAAAGTATATTTTTGAGAATTTGCAAATGAATTTATATTATATGAATTTATTATATATGAAATCACACGAAGAACCATTTCATCTCAATTTCTTTTTCTCATTGTCATTCTAATGTGTCACTCATTAACATTATTTATTTTCATTTTACCATACAATATTTGTCTTACGACAAAAAGAAATAAACAATAAAAACAAGTTTCTCCCACTTTAATGACATCTGCTGCACAGTTTAATATTTTATTATTGCCATAAAGCTTATTGACTGTTAGTTTGCAACCTTGTGAGGTATCTGAAGAACAAACTGACTGAACGCCACTTTGGAAGTGAATAGTATTAAAGTGTCTAAATACTAGTATCTAAGACGGAGAAAGAGAAGTATGAGATTCTGTATACAAAGGATGTTGCCAGTAGTTGCTTGATCTCAATTGAACATCATTTTCATTTAGTTTAAGGGAGGAGATTTCTTACTTGATCCCACAATTTTCTTTCAAAATGTTTTGTATCATACTCTGTAGTTGAACTAATTTTGTTTGTATATTTTTAGATTACGTATTATTAAATTTCATATTATAGGCCTCTAATTCTTTCTGCAATCTCATCAATAACTGATGTCAAAATTTATTTACATTAAAACGTTTCCTTTAGGGCA
The DNA here is from genome assembly GCA_035578905.1 of Stictocephala bisonia. NCBI lineage: Eukaryota > Metazoa > Arthropoda > Insecta > Hemiptera > Membracidae > Stictocephala > Stictocephala bisonia. The sequence continues at coordinate 7,041,880 of JAQJVL010000007.1, forward strand.
AATCAGTTAATGGTTCCTAAAGCTATTTGGAAGTATTATGTTTTGAAAAATCCATTGTAATTTTTAATGACTAGTTAAATTTTGTTTTAGATTTAAATGTAAATTCTGAAAACAATAGGGCTATCCAGAAAGTAAGTTCCGTGTAGATAGTAGTACATTACAGTAAAAGGTTCTTTTATACTAGAATCCTCCCTTGATACCAATCATTTCAGCTTAGCTGTAATGAAGTCATGTTTGTGATAATAGACTCATATAGTTGATATTTTATTGTGTTTTAAGTTATCATCCTGTTTAATAGTTTTAAACGTGTTAGATTAAAAACAAATTGATTTTTGTATGTTTTGGAATAAATTTATGAAATTTGTCACTGAACTAAAACTTCATTGTGTTTGACTCACAGTGGCACCCGCAGATAATAATAAATATGAAATTGTTTTCTAACATCTATTCTATTCTTTTTTTATCCTGTTTTATAATGAGCTAGGCTAGTTCTATTTTAAGCAAATCCTCAATCCACATATGTGCGGGTGGCCTAGTACTGTACCAACCATCCTATCCAGCAAAAAATGGTCAGTGTGACTTGAGGATCGGTCCGGGACCGAAGGTTATGTTGTTTTTGTGTCGTTTGGGTGTCTCTAATGTTACGTTTAGCATGGTTCCAATATCTGATATCTGCTAAGTTTTTTCTTGTTGTGTTAATTATATTAGGTGTTTGTGTTAGTGACTTAGTATAGTTTTCCAGAATGTGGGGCTGGTTTTATCGATATTAGTCCCGCAGTGAACGTGTAAAGATGTATAATGTAATTTCATTACGAAAGATAAAAAGTAGACTCCCCAATTCTATACTAGTGAGTAAATGAAGGTGATCCTTTTTTCACATAAGAAGTGATCCCATAACCTTTCATTTGTGTTCTATACTAAAAGGGATGAATATGAAACCATCTCCACGGTGACCAAACAGAAGCTGTGAAACTTGAACTGACACAGAATATTCAGCTGCTCCTAGCCATGAAGAGTTGTGAAGCTATTTGGCAAACTCATGTGAAAAGTGACAATTATTTGGTCAATGTCACTGAATCTTCAGTAGCGATGGGAAGTATCAGCTAGTTGCCATGCACATTGATTACAGTAGTATCTTATTTACTTCAAATCACAGTGATTTTTAATTGCTACTTTCTATCAGTGATTTCACTTATTGCCTTGATGTAACGGATCGGCCGTGAACTCCAGTAAAGTAATAAAGATTCAATACAGTTAGTCATAAAACCTAAAGTAAATGGTGCGTAGAGAAGAGATATTGTTTACTTCTCCCACCACAGTTCCCTTTCAGCTGTAGTGGGCTGCAAGGTACAGTCACATACAAAATATATTAAATCAATAATGGTAAAATATTTGAACCATGAAGAATACTTCAATACAACTCAATTGATTAAACAACACAATAGAAGATCCAATGTAAACACTGTGACAAGTGAGATATTGTAATGACAGATCCATGCTTCTAGCAATGACAATTCCAAGAACATTAGAGTAGAATAGAATTTATTTCCTTCATTTTTTACAAATACAAAATAAGAATACAAATGGGAAATTCTGACATCTATTTCAAGTCTATGATGACAGCGCAGATTAAATAAATACTCAAACTTTCACTTGACAGTCTATAAAAACAAGTTCGAAGTAGCGGTTCACTGCAGCGTGTCAACAAAGGCATGTATGTATCATAGCGACAATAATACATAATTTATACACATACATAAACATAATTAAAGAGACTATACAATACTAATATATACAGTAGTTTAATATACATAATATAGTATAGTTAATATATATTATATGAAGAATATCTAATATTAGTAGTGCACATATATTATATGTTTCTAATAAAGTATGATAATAACAGATGGGCGGCTGATGTACATTTATTTTGCAAAATACGTGCCTAGGGAACATTCAAAAGGATACTATGACAGTGCATGGTGGTGGAAAAAATGTGAAGTTTAATCTGAAATACATCCAGGCTATTTCATTAATATTCCAGCATAAAAACACCTGGTAGTTTATCAGTTTCGCTATAATATTTTTTCCTCAAGTTATAAATTATTCATTGCAGTTGGCCAAGCTTGCAGACGTTATATGCAACAAAATGTTGACACGGCGTCTGCTGAGTAACCGGTCTCAGGGTAACAGCCTGAATACCTTCGTAATTCCACAGGCAGATGGCAGCACTTGTCAGGCTGTAAGGACTGTGAGTAACAGACCTGGTCAACGGTTGGAGAGGTGAATTGGGGGCAGTGCGGTCATAGAATTGGTAGCGTATGGTACATGCGGTGCCAGACTCCCCCCACCCCTAAATTAATCTAACTTACATTCTCTGATCAATTCTGTAACTTTGTAAATGTGCTTTTATTTAAATTCCTTATTCAGAAAGAATTAATTTACTCATCAACCCCTGGCTCTCATTTCATTTACTTAAAACTCAGCCAAAACAGAAAAGGAGTCGCAGCCCTACCACCTGGTAAGAAGATTGAGGACTGACATTTCTACACCACTTTCAAACATTCAATGCTTCTACCAAACCACAAAACAGTCAAACACAACCAGTAATCATGTTTCAATGGTTGTTTCACATTAATTTAAGTATATTGTTTCTTCAATTAAGTTATTTAGTGCTCTGATTTTGCTTTATTAATCATTATTTAAGTAAACAAATTCCATTAAAAAATTGTACTGAATAGTTTTTAAAATGTAAAGGCAATTTTGTGTAGCGTGTAATAACGATGCCAGATTTGAAACTTAAATTAACAGTTTTTAATAATATTGAGCGTAATCAAAACAAAAAACAGCCAGTGAGAACATAATTACATTGTTCCAAAGTTCTCAAATCAGCTGTTTCTTTACTATTTTTATTTTCCTCATTTTTACTGACATAATACATTCGAACATTAAAGGAGCAATAATAATTTCAAAGATGTTTTTTATATATGTTTATTTATATTTTTGTCATATGTCTGCTGTGGTTTTTTTTTTTTTTTTGCAATGACCAAGTGTATAGAAAATCATTTCTTTGAGTCGAATGACGAGCTCGACATTGTGGATGAAGTTAGAAGCCTTATCGTTTTCAAATGATACCAAGAGCTGAAATTCTCTTACAAGACCAAATGTAGAACTCCCACACAAGGTTGTATGCCAAGCCACTCTACATAAACAAGCACATGTGCAAAAACTTATTCTACCTGAATAATAAGTAATTTGCCACCTTTGTACTCATTGCTTCAACAATATTTAGCAAAAAAGCACTTATTATTTAATAATTTCATCTATAAGTGGTTAATATGAGCTGATTCAAAACATAGTCTACATAACGTTCCAGAATGGCAGAACTTCTTTCATCACTTCACAAGGTCAATATTCAGTTTCCTTTGTGGTTGCTTTAGAAAAATTGTCATATTAATGTTTTTGTACATTCCTAGTATACAGTAAATTAGAATACCTATAATACTCCAACAAATTAGAAACTAGCTCTAAAACTTATAAAAAACTTTTAAGTTATTTATCTCCTAAATCACATTATACCATTACATTTTGGAAGAGACAACATTTGAGGGCAGTCTGACCAGAAAATATTTTATTTTAATCGATTTTCAGTTTTTGGTTGAATATTATTCTTTGAAATCTCCTCTTTAAAATGATATACAACACTTAATATACAAAAAATTGTTTATATTCGAAAAAAATAATTTGTAAACACATGTCACTCAGTTTTTAGACGAGATTTTGAGCCTCTTGTAACAATGTGTTTCATACATACTGATTATTCATGGAAATGAGACAATTTCGTTCTGTTGTAGTTTTTTGTTGGTCACACTGAATGACAGACGAAATAACAGCAGTTAGACAGTGTTTGTTTACTTTATTTATTTTGGTTATATTTTGTTTGAGTTTTGATGAAATTAAAAAGTGTTATTTCTATTTCCCAATAAATATTAGTTGAAGTGTGAAATTATGGGAAACAAGAAGAAGGTTGGATCTCGAGGTGCTTGTTATAAAGTAAGGAAACCTGTTGGAAAATCCAGAACACATCATAGCCCTAACACTCCTGACCCAGAAGGTAGGCCTAGTACTACATCAAGGTCCAAAAAGAAGATTGGCAAGAACTTTGATAATTATGACAAAAGAAATGATAGCCTTGAGTTCAGTATAGTAAACCTAGTCCAGTTTGAAAGTGTTAAAAGTGAGTTAAAAGACACCTTCAGAGACCTATCTAAAACAGAACTTCTGGAAAAGTGCCTTTCCGGAAAATCCCAAAATCCGAATGAATCCCTCAATAACTTGATTTGGACTCGCGTCCCCAAAAGAACATTTGTATCCCTGGAAACACTGAAATTTGGAACATTTGAAGCTATATTGTCATACAATGATGGTTACTTTAGCAAGATTACAGTTTTGGAGCACTTGGGACTTCAAGCCGGCCGTTATATGGTGGATGCTATGAAAAAACTTGATAGTGATCGAGTACGCAAGTCAGAGAAAGCTGCGATGGACTTGGAAAAAAAAATTCGTCAAAAAAGAAGCCTATCCAAAAGAAAACTGGAGGACTTGTATGATGGCCAGGAGGATCAAGATAACCCATCCTACAGTGCAGGACACTATTAGCCACATTATATTGTAAGTAATGACATTTTTTCAGTAAAGTTAATTTTGTTTTCACGATTGCGGAAAAGTTACTTTTTTAAACTTTGATGTAAGCTGGATCAATAACTATTAGAGATATCATCACCAAATTTGTTTTGCTTATACTTGGCATAAATATCTAGTTCCTGACACAGGGATATTGCAATATCTTTTTGTAGGGCTGAGTAAAAAAATAATTTAGGGAAAAAAAAGTTTATTTTTTACAACCATTTTTAAATTTAGTTTTAAAAATACTTTTACTAAGAAAAACAAAAAAACCCTGTGTGGGGAACTAGACAAAGACAACACCTTAAAAAAGAAAAAAAAAATTAGGCCTCTATCTCTAATGGTTGCTGAGATATCTTACATTTAGTTAACATGGAGCTCTTATGCGGGTCAGACTGCCCTTAAGGGCTCTGCCCCCCTCCCCATCAATAAAAAACAAATTCAAAAACCCAAAATTGGGCAATGTTAAACCAATACACCCAAGTGGGGTATCAAATTAGAGGCATCCTTCTCTTAATCACTAATATACCATCAGATGTTAGAAAAGACTATGTTTAAGGCCTCCATGGACCCAAAAACCAAAATTCATGGTAATACTGCTTAAGAATCCTGGCTAGGCCGTAGGTCGATCTTCCTTACGAGGCAACATGCCAGATCCACAAATAGGACTGTAGCAGCGTGCCTTTTTGAGGCTGCAGGCCAAACTTTCCACCGCGAGGCCGTAGGCCGAGTCCCACAAAGAGGTCTGTTGTAGAACATCTTGACGGTAGGCCAAGATCCCCCATGAGGCAGCAGGCCGAGTTTCACAAAGGGTTAAAGATAAACTGGAAGACCTCCGAAACAAAATTTTATTAATAACGTACAGTTCAAGGAATAGTGACAACAAACGATCCTCTAGTGGATATGGATGCTACCTCTCCAGTTTGCAATATTCAACTGAGCGAAGCTCAGTCTCCTCATTCTAAGCTAAATATAACACAACTAAAAATAATTATTGTTCAATGAAAATAATTGGATCAAATAATTAAAACTAGCAACTATGAGACACTGAGTAACTGTCAACTGACGACAATATTCAACAGGTCTTAAGAGGAAAACCAAAGTTGACTTACAGCAGACAGTTAAAACAGCTGCATTTGTCCTTGGGCGTTAATTTAAATATGGTTCCAAGAAACGGTTATTACAAAAAAACTTAATGAAACGTCATAGTTTGAATTTAGCGGTTACATTAATAATGTCCCCACTTCTACAAAAGATAGCATTGTCTCCCACAAGGAGTCAGATGAGATACCAGGATGTGACTATCAATCGTCTGAAGACAATGCTATTATTTTGTTAAAAATTTAGCGGTTACATTAATAATGTCCCCACTTCTACAAAAGATAGCATTGTCTCCCACAAGGAGTCAGATGAGATACCAGGATGTGACTATCAATCGTCTGAAGACAATGCTATTATTTTGTTAAATGATCTTAATGGATATTTTTAAGAGTGGCTTGCCTCATCATCTAGGGCTGTTGTGTGCTTCTATAATTTGAGTGGCACTTTATAAGCTATAGATAGAAATACACTCACATCACAAAAAAATCATAACTGGTTAGCAAAAAATATTTTGTGGCCACTAGCCCCTTTCTCAGTCACTAAACAACTGAATTGTTTATAGTGACTAAGGAAAATGTCAGTGACCCTGAAATTTATCACTAACCAGTTCTGTTTTTAGCTGTATGAGGTATGCTGATTTCCTTTAATTTTGTAATATAAATAGGATTTGTATTAAGAGAAGGTACAGGAGGTCAAATCTTGATTGTAAACAAAAACTACAGTCAGAACATAAAAAATGCCAATAACAACAATATTCATTTTCATAAATACCGTCAACTGGGGTGGCTTTAGCCCTTAAGGGTGACTTTGGCCCAAAGAGAAAAAAAACTTTCAATCCTACACTGTTCATTTCATTTTCCACCAAATTCGATGTTATGGTGCTCATTTTGCTGCTTACTCTATGTTCTTTCTAGTCTATGCAACTATAGTATATACTCTATGGCCTGACAGTTGGCAATGTTGTCAACACAGCTGTCTGCAACTTTGGTGAAAGGTTATACCGGTTCAACTTCTGATGGTCACAGTTGTGCATTTATAGCTTTACTATAGGTAAGTGTCACAAATTATTCTTTATATATCTGCTAAACATCATATTTATGTGATTTAAATGTTTTCCTTATGATTTAATTTTTATCAGCAAAAATATGTGTTGGGGTGACTTTAGCCCAACTTTTGGGGTGTCTTTAGCCCACATATTTCTAGGTTAGAAAATAGTGTTTTTAAGATGCTGTCATCTAAATGTTTGTATTTCCAATGTATTTAGGTCCCAAAACACTTTTATTAACTTTAACAAATCAATCTAATGCATAGGCACCTTCTTTTTTGTTTTAGGCCCTGTTAACCATGCCTAGAAAATACAAAAGGACTCTCGGGTCTAGGCCTTATGCGAACTACTCTTCAGAGACGTTGGAGGAATGTTTACGAGCAATTCGTTCCAAGGAGATAACCCAGCGTGCTGCTGAAGAGAAGTATGGGATTCCTCGAGCAACAATTAAAAACAAGCTAGCTGGTAAACATTCAAAACCAAAAGGAGGTACAACGACTTTCACAGCAGAAGAGGAGCGAATTTTTGAAGAACACCTTGTGCGGTTAAGTGACTTTGGATTTCCCGTGAGTGAACTTGACTTTCGTTTTACTGTTAAAGCCTACCTTGATAAAAAAGGAACTAAAATTGGAAAATTTAAAGATAACTTGCCAGGCTATGACTGGGCTAAGGGATTTTTGAATCGGCACCCTCTTCTGTCAACCAGATTCAGCAAAAATATTAAAAAGGTTAGAGCTCAGGTTAACGCAGAAGTTATTGATTGTTACATGGAAAATTTGGCTAAAGAACTTGATAATGTGCTGCCGAGTCATATTTTTAATTATGACGAAACAAATCTGACAGATGATCCCGGAAGTAAACGGGTCATTTGCAAACGGGGCACAAAGTATGTTGAGAATATTTGCAATTTTTCCAAAAGTTCTACCTCAGTAATGTTTTGCGGCAATGCCGAAGGCAAATATGTTGTGTTCAAAGCTGAACATTTGTGGTCTACTTGGACCGAAAATGGTCCACAAAACTGCCGTTACAACCGGACAAAGAGCGGTTGGTTTGACTGCAATACATTTGAAGATTGGTTTGAATCGCTATTTCTACCATCTGTCAAAAATCTAGCTGGGCCTAAGGTAATGATTGGTGATAATCTATCTTCCCACATTAGCATTAGAGTTTTGGAACTGTGCGAAAACCATAATATTAGGTTTGTTTGCTTACCGCCTAATACAACTCATTTAACACAGCCTTTAGACGTGGCTTTCTTTTCGCCGATGAAAAGAATTTGGCGATCCATACTACGTAAATGGAAAGAGTCTAAATCGAGTGCCAAGTTTCAGACTGTCCCTAAAGACATTTTTCCAGGACTGCTAAATGAGCTTATGAATGGCCTAAAGGGAAACCAAGCTGCAAATCTTATCTCTGGTTTTGCTAAATGTGGTATTTTTCCACTAAACAAACAGATGCTACTCGATCGTCTCCCTAAGAAATTGACCGAGGATGATGTTGGATATGTCGGAGAGGCGTTTTTGGAGCAACTAGAGAAAAACCGAAGTGACTATGTTAACCCTTCCAATTCGGCAAGAAAAAAGCGGAAAAAGGTAGAAGTTCCTGCTGGAAAGAGCATTTCTGTTCAAGATGTCTTGACTGCTGAAAGTGAACAAGTTTCTCCTGTTGGAAAGCAAAAATCTATCCCAAAAAAGAAGAAGCGGAAGAGTCCTACTCCAAGTTCCTCGTCCGAAGATGAACCACAGATACTGTTGGAGTCAGATGGAGAGTCTGAAACATTCTCTGATTGTGAATTAGGCATAGACAGTGGTTCTCCAATGACTACCGGTACAAAAAGTAGGCCTACAAGTACTCGGGTTGAACCACGTGCAAGTGTCAAAAAATCGCACGTACCGGTAACCTTTGACGACTGTGAGATTGACAATTTTGTGATTGTTCTGTATAATGGTCAAAAATACCCAGGGAAAATAACCAGTTTGTCAAAAGAGAATGTAACTGTTGAGTGCATGCAGCAATGTTTGAAGTGCTGGAGGTGGCCAGAGCGGGTCGACTGTCATGAATATCAATGGGACGACATTCTGTGCAAAATCAACCCACCAAAAGTGCTAAAGAGGAACCAATTTTTGGTTCCTGAACTACAAGTTTTCATTTAAGTTTTCTCAGTAGGCCCTATATTATTATTATTATTTAACTTAGTCCCCCTAGTTTTTACATTGTGAAAAAGTCACTAGGCTTACGTTAGTTTACTTATTAAAATTAATTGTTATTAATTGTGCCAATATTTGTCTACCATCCTAAACCCCATTTTATATACAGTATGAACTATATTGAAAGTAAAATATGTGTAGGTTTAGCCCAAGTCATCAAAGACATGGTTTTTATATGGTATTTAACATTTGGGCTAAAGTGACCCCAAGTCAGTGTCAGCTTTAGCCCAAATTTAAATATTAAATAAAAATTCCTAATTGAGGTTAACACTATTGTTTCTTATTTTAAAATGTTCAATGGTTCATGTACAAAGTAAAACTAATACTGGTTTAATGGTTTTTTAAATAGTTACATATATATGGAACAAAATTCAGCAAAAAACTTGAAATTTAGGCCAAAGTGACCCTGGTTGACGGTAACAATAATATTTTTAATACTTATACAATTTAAATGAACTGTGTGACTAACATTAGTGAAATCTATAAAATGTTCACTCCCATTTAGATTGTTTGAGTTTATAAACTTCTTTTCCTTCTTGGTCAACTGCTGGATAATAGCCCATTGCGGTATACTTGTGCCTCATGTAAGCGATGTAGCTAACACATGCCCCCATTGCCACTAGTCCTAGGCCCATGACCACCTTGTTCTGAAATTAAAAAAAATAAAATTACTGACTCTAGATGTAGTCTTAAATGACTTGAAACTGTCTTACCTGCAACCTTTTGCACTTACCACTAACAAATTACAAACTTGTCCCATTTCTTCAAGCACTATTTACGCCTAGTGTTTTATGGACAGTTATGTTATTCTGGCTTGCATCAAATAAAATCCTAGGAGGCGAAACAACGCCCATGATGTCTTTTTCTCATGTTACAGCACGGCCGATGGATCTCCTGCTTGTCCTAAAGAGGCTAACATAGACAAAATGAAATCCAATAGTCTATAACGGCAAAATCATTTATTTATCATAAATCATAAATGATACGAGGTAATTAGAAAAGTCCCTTGTTACACCTTTAAAATCCATATAAATCTAATAAACAGAATAGAAATTATTGTAAAGAGCACATTATCTTTTTGAAGTTTTTTCTCAAATTCCTCATAAACAAGGTCATTGTTAAAGCAATTAAAAAAATGTTGGGGAGAAAGCAGTATTTTTTTACTGGAAAGAAAGTGTTTCACTGAGTTGTATAGAACAAATGGAAATATAGGTCTAATTATTTTTTCTTAAATATAGCGTTGTGGGTACTCAACTTGTGCAGAATTTTGTTTTTATCAATAATATGTCAAGTGTTTTGCAATCGGACCATGATTAACCCTCAAACCGCAACTAGACATATTTTCTGTCGGTTACGGCATTCCTATACTGGCAAAAGACATCATTTCTGTCGGTTAGCAAATATTAGCTTAAGGGGAGTGGTAACGCCATAAGACCGTAATGCTAAGTTTATGTTAAGTAGCACAATAACTATTATTGCTACAGTATTGCAGTTTTTTCTGTTATAAAGATAAGTTCATTATCTAGGTCCCTGCACAGGATTTTTGTAAAATACCCAAAAACAAATTTTTTATGATTTTTTTAAAATTATAACTTATCTTTTGTTAAAATTATACAAAAAAGAATTTGTTTCTTTGGATGTAAATGGAATATCATAAAACCCTTGTGCAGGGACCTACAATATATTGTTGTGAATCTACCCTGAAAATTTCATAATGTTATCTTTAATAGTTACTGAGCTATACAACATCAAAACCTAAAAAAACCAACTTTCGGAAAATCGACAAAAACTAAGAATAAAAGAATTAATTTTTTGAAACACACACTTTAGTGCCCATCAGCTGAATATGATGGTTTGTCTGGATCCTCTGCCTCCAGGTATTGGTCCTCAAGCTTCCTCTTAAGTAAAGTTCTACTTTGTCTAATTTTTTTTTTCAAATTTTTCAGCGGCTTTTTCACTTTTCTGTATTCGCTCATCGACAAATCGTTTCATACTTGCAAGCAAATTATGTCTTATTTTCAACCCTAAATGTTCTATTACTTTGCACTTGGAAGAATATCCATCATTGAAGGATAACACTGCATCTTGTGCTCCAAAATTCAATGTATTTAGTTTTATAAATGTTCTTTTAGGAATACGGGTCTAAATTAGGTTATTGACGGACAAGTTGGGATTTTGGGTTTTACCTGCTAGACAATTTGCTAGTAATAGTGGGTTTGAAAGATCTCTGAAAATTGGTTTGGTCTCTGTTAAAAGAATTTCTGGTAAATGGAAGTAAATAAACGTATAATAGGCCTACACAGAGTGTTGGTAAATAGCACTATAACAAAGCAAAGTTTGGTAAAAATCGCAAAATCTATCCATACTCTTCTTTATATTTAATTTTTTTACATGTTATATAATTAACTAATATAATGTTATATATATCAATGAAAAGAGGAATAATTGGAGAATAAAATACAATAAAAAAATAAATTTGTAAAAAAAATAAAATTTTCACGTTACCACTCCCCTTAATCATTTATTATAATACAGTACAACCATTAATGATAGCGACATGATTCGAACGTATTTAGAAACAAGAGGGGTTCCTGTTTGAAAATATATATTTGTTTTGTTTCTGAGACGAAAGGAATGGTGGAAAAGAATAATAGGAAAATCAAGTAATCCAACTGGCACAGTCGCTACACAGCTTAACGTCAGCCGTGTTGCACTGTCGGATATAATTTCTTATAGTACATCTATTAATGATATCAGCATGATTCGAATATCTTTGGAAACAGGAAGAGTATTAGTTTAAAATCATATGTTTGTTTTCTTCTTGAGTCTAAAGGAAGTTTTCCACGTGACTCCCTTTCATTTTTTGTATTTACGAAAAAAAAATTTTCCAAGATATCAGGGTACATAGTGTAAAAAAATAATTGTTTAAGCTTAAAGTGTAATATTATAATTATAAAATAGCCTGGTTTATTTAAAGTAAAATTATACCAAATACAAGTAGGTTTATATAATTTCACTAGTTTTTATGAATTTCATACCTTCCAGACCAGGCGCTTTTATTTATTTCTTCTAACGGTAAAAAACCAATACATAAATACAAATCAATAGAAACATTCAACAATAAATAACACGTGATATTCTAATAAATATAGAATAAATAATTCAGTAAAAACAACAATAAATAATAAATATAAATGGTATAATTAATGCATGCAATATTTCTAATCAAAAAAAGCTGAGTGGTTTAACCAAATAGAGCGTAGAATAAAAATAGCTAGAGATGAATTGCAATGCTGTACAAATAATAACAATTATTACAATAAATAATTCAGAGCAACTATAAATAGATACATCATGCAATAAATCTAATCAGAGATAGTTAAGTGGCATAACAATATAAAGCTTAGAAAAAAATACTAGACATGAAATGCAAGACCTATACTAATAATAACAACAACAAAAAAATCCTAACATAATACCAAAACAATAATAAAAGTAACAAGACTACAATTAATGAGGCAGTGGTATTTTTTATAGATCAAGACAGGCCAAAAGTTTCCTCTTGATGGTAACACTGGACCAGACGTTAGCCAGATATTGCAGACGAGGAAAAGCACTATTGAACACTCACTGTGTTGAGTACTGCCGTCTTGCAAACAACTGGGGATGACGAAGATGATGTGACGTCCAAAAATCAAAGTTTTTCAGTAGTTCAGAAGCATCAATGGAGGAGCAGATCAAATTTTTCAAGAACATAAGATCATTCATCTTCCTTCATGTATGGAGAGGTTTCAAGATCAGCTGGAGTCGGAGGTCATTGATTGGAACACAGTGGTAATCAAAGCCCAGTCGCCGCCAAATAAGTCTGACTCCAAACTGTGGAAGAAAACTCAAGAATGGATCTAACAAGATGTGCAAAGAGGTTTTTAAGATAATGTGTCACAACTGGTTCTGATAATGAAGTGGAATGCTGAGTTAGTCTTTTGGAAATATAATTAATATGAGCATGAGAACTCAAATCAGAAGTGAGGATAACACCTAGATTCTTGATTTCAGAACAACATGTGAGTGGTTGATTGTTTAGTCTATAGTGATGAATAATAGGAGTGTTTAATCTAGTGAACGATATAATGGAGCATTTAGAAATATTCAAGAGCATGCCATTCTCTTGATACCATTTGATCAACAAATCTATAATTCTAGGGGACACCTCTGCACGCTTCATGTATCAACTCCGTCACTCGCTGTGCTCAAGACACCTCAACCTTTGGCCTCGTTATTACCGGTTGGTGGTAAGTATCACTCGCTACACTCTTGACACCTTGGCTTTCGGCCTGTGTGCCTACAAGTGGGTAAACGGTATCCCGTAAAATCACAATATTTAATTTATTTACAGTATCTTACTAACATTACTTGCATTGTTACCTGTTTATTAGTATAAATACCAAATACACAATGGTATTACTTAGCCCATTTCAAACGTGTTCAATTCATTTGTTTTTGCTAAACAGCTTTTTGTTTCATTTAAACCTCTCTCCATGTTATTCTTATGGCCGAAAAACGAACTTTGAAGGTTTCCTACACCTTTCGGGCTAAAATATTGAAGAATTAAGACCTTGTTGCCCAATGTCGAACTGAGGCAAATTTTTCGACACCCTAACCGTTTAAATTTGTCAAGGAATAACGGAGGAGTTACGTTGACAAAAAACAGCTTCACGTATTATATATTAGGATTTTGTAGGGCCATGCAATCATCCGCAGATCAGCAAAGAGAAAATATTACAACCCAGATATTGAACCAAATATTAATTAAAATCAGGACCAAAACTGGGCCCAGAAGGGAACCCTGGGGTACACAAGAAACAGCAGTGAAGGGTTGGTATAAATAACCCATAACTCGCATCTGAAGAACACGACCAAAGAGGTATCTTTCTGACCAACTTAAGAGAGTTCCACTGACACCAACAGCTTCAAGCTTAGCAATTAGGTGTTTGAGGCTAATTTGATCAAACACTTTAGAAAAGTCTGTGTATTGAATTTTGACCTGATGAGAATTGGAGAAAGCTCTGAGAATGTGATCTTGAAAAGAGGTAAGAAGTGGTTAAGCACGCTTTAATTAACCCACGTTGTTCAAAATTGATAGTACTCTTGAAATGGAACATCAGTCTTCTGAGGACGAGTGATTCAAAAACGGCCTCCCCTTCCTCACAGCTATATTTGCATGATGATATTGAGGTAGTTGTTTCAAGGTCGTACATACTGATGGATTAGACAACAGAATCCTGTAAACTGAGGAGACTTTAGAGAACAGATTGGATGTATTTTGAGGTTTTCTGCAGTTTCACCATCAAGCTGCACTCTCGAGGGAAGAGACAACATTCTCTTGGAAGACTTGGTATAGTTCCAGAAGGTACGGATGCTACCTTTTATGGATGAGTCTCCACAGCCTGGATGTATGCCCTGTAACACTAAAGCCAGTCTTTTGCAAGCAGCACGTGTACCACAAAACTGCAGATAAATCCAATCATCAAAACTTCAAAAGAAGATTTTGAAGCGCATGTGTAAAATCTTCTTAATTATCATCGATTTGAGCTCTGGAGAGAACCATATAGGAGAGCATCTGCGTCCAATATACTTTGGTGGGCTCGCTTCTCTAATAGTAAAACTTAGATTGGAGCAGAAATCAGAAGACACATGGTCAACAGAAGCTGTATTATCAAGAACAGGATAATTAAGAGTAGCCATTAAGTCAATGTCACATTTTCTTACATTAGGAGCAACAGTACTGTAATTATGGTCATCTTTAGGATGTACGGCTTGTCTAGTTCCATTTATAACGCAGGGTGAGGGCCTTCAGAAGCAAGGAGTGGGTCAGAGGATTCTGTGATAAGCAGGTCCTGAGAAGAAAACACTAGATCAAGCAGCACACCATGCTCATTTCTAATATAGTTTTAATGTTTCAGATTAAGGAAGTGCATAACATTATAAACAAGTTGTGCAGGATGAAAGTTCAATGACTTTCAATCCTGCATTGAATTTCATTGAATGAATTTCAATGAAAAATTAATATATTTCAGAATTAGCCTTTTTACATTATTTACTAATCACTGAATGTTAGGCCTATCAAATGACTTTATTTATTATTAATAGTTTTATATTACTACTACATGTTATAGTGTTTTTTTTCAGCAACTCTTTTGAAGAAAACTGATTGTATGAGACGCTATCACGATAAAATAAGAGTAAAGTGGACACTGAATTTGCAAAAAGAGAGAAAACAAGACAAAAACAAGGGAAGATCTCAAAAAGAAATTAGAAAAGAACAAACACTAGAAGAACAACGTGAAAGGATCCTAAGCAGAGTAAAAAAACATAAAAGGTCTCAGTCTTTAATTAATGGAAAAATTTCCATATTTCAGGAAGATGAATAAACTGAAGAAAGTTTTGAGGAAAATTTAATCACTTCCAGCTTCAAGACATGTCTGCACTATGATGATGTTTATTCTGAGGATGAGTCTGAAAATATAGACATTCTGTCAAGTGAAACTGTTGATAGTAGTGACCAGTGACATTTGCTCTGATTTATTTGTTTTGGTTAATGTTCCATGACAGCAATCTCATGAGCAAAAAATGGAAGAAGGAAAAATACATGGTGCTGATACATGGCGGTTTGCCTATGTTGAAAGTAAGGGTTTGTAAGTCAAGTTTTTAAAGTCACAAGGTTGTTCAAAACCGTATTCATTGTCGACAACAATAACAACACGGTTAAATTGTACAAGTTAGCAATTTACAGTATCCTACAGTGAATCCCAAATCTTATGAATTTTATTGAAATTGATTTTTTTGAAAAGTGAATGATTACGAAGTCCACTGTTAAATACTAGGAGTTGATTTACCAATCAATTAATTTTAATTTATGTAAAAATAATGAATAATTAAGTTAATTATAAAGTCCACTGTAGGATTTCATTTACCAATTATTTTGTTTTTAATTTATGTTGTAGATCTACCCTATCCCTATTCATTCATATCATAGATGTATAAGACTGATTTTTAATAAATTAATTTTTTCTTTACAGGACAAAATATTTTGTTTTGTTAAGAATTGAAATATAACCGTGTAATGTAGGCTATATAATATATATATCAGGTAAGTATACGCTATTATTGAAAAATATATACATTTCTATTTCTTAATGTGACTAAAGAAATATGAATTTATTATTGTCATTTTACATCTTAATATTATTTAATACAGATTAAAAATCATAAATTTGGCAACTGGGTAACACCCGTTATACATGATTTTATTTTCTACTTAAGAAAATTTAATACCAATAGTAATATTAATTACAGTTTCATCACATAATTTACTGAGGAATACCACCAATTTTTTTCATAGTTTTACAGTTTTTAAATTCACAGAGTTTTAAGAAGATTTACATTAATCACTATCAATGTCCTTTTTAACTAACACCCGTTACGCTCCTTTTTTATGTATTTCAGGAAAACTAACAGGGAAAAAAAAGATTTTTACTATCACATATAATGAAGACGGATGAATTATTTTTAGAGACAGTTTGATATTTCAGATTAAATCATTCTTTTTGCATTTAATTTATTATCAAAGTGTCAAAAGTGTAACACCCGTTACAATGGAATCCCTGCCATGCTAGTAAGAGTTATTTCAATATATATAAAAAAACCAAGATAGCAGTTTTGTTGCAAATTTTATACATAAAAAGAAAATATATACATTAGTCTATAAAGTTTATTACTACACTGAAAAAAGGTAATCAATAAAAAGTGAACTATGCAGGCTCTATGCTGCGTTTTACTGTATTAGAAACATTGTAGAGAAACATTGTTAGAAAACTCATCGGCCTCAATGTCACTAACATTACCGCATAATAATTCCCTAATTTCATTTGATTTGTTATGTAAATCGTCATCCATTTTGCACTAAAACACAATAAATAACATCAAAATGAAAACTATAACATGGCAGACAGTTTCACTTGTATTGAAACTGAAACATTGACAGATTGTAAACACAACATCTGTGTAGTATAAATTCACTGCATTTTTTTTTTTTGTTCAGGAAGAGAGGAAACCCAAAGGAATAGAGGAAACCCAAATACTTGCAATGTAAAGCAGAATCTTCTCTATTGATTCATACAAATTATGATATATTAATACGAAAAATAACCGAGTTAACATTATAATTTCTGAACGATTGCTTGATGTTGACAACAAGCATCATTCAGGGCACTGCAATTGCGGTTGAATTTTCGACAAGTAACACCGGAAGTGTTAAGAGATAAAAACTCATATTCATTACATGTCTTCTGCAATAAGAAATGATATTTTCAAAAGAGTTTAATAGGCTAGTGGCTTCTCTTGGTAGGTAGGCTAGGCCTATTGCAAAGAGCACATTATGGGTTTTTCAATTTTTTCCAAACCCTCATAAAGTGGTCTAATTTTGAAAGGAAATTGGAAAGAAAAGCCGGAAAAGACATGGAAATAAAGAAAACATAAATATTTTCTGTAAATATAGGACAGTGAGTAGGTCTACTCGAAGTTGGGAAATTTCATCCAGTTAGTTTAGGTTATGTTTTGTTTAGTACATTTTAGTCATGTACAATTTGCTGGTAAAGTTAGATGGTGATTTTGCAGAGCTGATTGTTAAGTAGCCTATTTTTGAAGGGAAAACACTAAGTTTTGACTATTGTAGCTCAAGTTTAATGCTTAAAACGTGCAAGTTGCATTGAAATTGCTGCCTCTACATGAGCTTGATAGCTGTTTGCTTTGGTTTGAAAAATCGGCATATCTGCAGTTTCCTGCCACCAAACAAATTTGGTACATTTTGCTTGAAATAGGTCTAGAACTTTCTGTATTTTCATGATATATGCTTTTTATTCCGCGGAAATAACGTATTTTACCGCAAAATTCGAAAAAAAAACAATGTTACAACTTTTAGTATTTTTTTTATATTTCCATTAATTTTAATGGTATTTTAATCATCTTTTTTTATTTTTGATGTTTTTGGCGCTAAATACAAATTTGAAAACTATATAGGTTATTTACAAATATTTCTCGAGATATAACGGAAAAACTACTATCGCGGCGGATCCCGATTAGCAGCCATTACGCTAATGCAACAACTATTAATACAAAAACCGGATTCACCTATATTCCCGTCGTCATAGAGGCCAAACACTCGAATTTAATGCAAATTAAAAATTTTTTTTGAGAAAATAGACAATTACAATAAGTTAGGTTATGTCAGTAAAAAAAGCATTTTTTGAGCTGAAAAAATAATTTTACTACAAAATTAGTTATATATTTGTCTTCAGCATAAAAAAACACGAGAAATGAAGAAAGTTGTCGAAAAATAACGATTTTTTTTAAAGTTTTTTTTTCACTAACAGATAAAAGACTAGTTTTTCGATTCTTCGTTAAAAAACGAGTTTTCCGCGGATGAAATCAAACTCCTCAAGAGATATAAACTCGTATTTCACCACTCTTTCAACATGAAATCTTATTTTCAGATGTGGCAAGAAAGTGCATGATTACCAAAAAATCAAAGTCTGTGACAAGTCTCTACAGGGTTTACATATAAACTAAACTAGTTAAGCATGAAAACTAAAATATTAGGCATAAAAACTATAATAATAGTATCACTAAGAAACTGCAGTTTTTAGTAATCAGAATGAATAATTAGTTACTTACAGGAGTAGCATACAGTTCAAAATTAACAACACGAAAGACTGAGCTTGTCTTTAATGATTTTATTCCATCTCCAGGTTTATGTTCTTGATTTGACATATTGTATGCTTGGGTTTCAATCAATTTAATATAGTTTCGGACTAGAAAATAGAAGGTGTTTGTGCAACAACTGCATTGTTATTGTGAAATATACAAACAAATAACAATAAAATGGTTTTTTTTTTTTGTTGTAATAACAGTAATAATAACCTCGTTTTCAATATTGACCTTGTTGTGTATTTATTTGCTTTTTTTTATGTATCTTCTTTGGTAGGCTATGGCTATACACCTCAGCCTATGAAAGATGGCTGTCATAGAGTCTGCGTGCGTTTTAAAATGAGTTTATCAAATATGTTTATTTGTACTGATAGTTACAGACTTGAATGAACACGGATTCGTCCAGCGTACAGCCATTTGCCACTTATATTAATAAAACATATATCTAAAATAATGAAGGCGTTTTCATGTTTATTACAACTAACATATGTGACCTAACGAATTTATGTAGTACACATTTAAAATTAAACACAGACTAATATTTTACAGTTTTTATATTTTATAAACGTACAAAATGTTTTATTTCGAAGTAAAATAAAGCAATATATGTGTATTTCAACTGTAAACCCTTGATGTATGTTTACGTGGAACTGAAATATTCTCGTAATGTTCCTTGATAATTCTTACATGATTCTTACAAATGAGACGCCGACACAACGTTGTGCGTATTTTAAGGCGAATATGAATGGTTTTATGAGTGTAGGATGAGTGTGGATGAGTGTAGTCTGGTTACTAACTGAGTTCAACTGTTCCTCAGAAAGGGCAATTTATTAATAGCTCAACAGCCAGGGCAACTAAGGAACCTACAGCTTTACGTGGAATCCGAACCACGTAGTGCTGGTCTGATTTTCAGCTAATTGACAAGCCTGATACTCAGTTATCTCCCCCAAACAATATCCGCACAATGATTACCACCCAACATGGACACCCCAGACTTCTCTAGTAGTGTCCACGCCGATAGCAACCACCAAGGGGACGCCATGTCGGTATTAAGAGGACCGAGCATACAACCTATCGCCTACAATCTCCCAAACACTTTGTCCCCATGTAGCTGGGTTACCAGCACTGTGCCACCAGTGCCGACAGTAAGTTATTTTAAAGTAATATAGTATTAAATTGTTATGCTAACATAACGTGTTCTTTAACATAGTAGACTACGGAGTTTTTTCACGACATAATATAATAATATGGATATAGAAATGTTCAGGGGAAAAATAAATAGTAAAGCTGTAGAAGGTTGATTTTCACAAATTAATTAAATTACAGTCAGTGATTTGTTAAACAATGTATCAATTTAAAAAAGTGTTGCTATCTGTACAAAAATGTCTTATATAGAAAATATTTAATAACGGCATCCTTATCATGCGACTTAATAGCCCGGTGCACCCACTACAATACAGCCTGTAGAACGCCTGCTAACCAACGTTAGGCAAGGGGAAGCGTTCATTCAAGTCTGTAACTATCAGTAGTTAACAACATTACATTGCATTACAAACGTCAATTAAAAACTAAATTAAAACAAATCTCCATGTGTTAATCGAATATGATTGTCAAATTCAAAACATACATCTTCTTTACAACACGTAACAACCCATTCCAGCAAAAATATATGCAAAACATAACTCTTAAAATAATGTTAAGAAGTTACAACTAATAGAACAAGTCAAGATATTCGGAAATCGAATAACAAGCTCCATCCAAAAGATACTGGTGTAGTAGACTTTTGAATTTTTTATTGCAAACTTCTTGTTTAATTGTATCTGGCAGTTTGTTATATAATTTAGGCCCTTTATTTTGAGGAAGCCAGGCAGCTGATTTTAATCTATGAGAGGAATTTCTGTTGGCTTCTTTGTCTCCTGTTCTAGCTATGAATATTATCGCCGGTTATTATTGTTGTGCATATTAATTTATAAAATAATAATAATAATTCATAAATGTATATCATTGTTAATGTTAAAATTTTTAATGATTTAAATTACTCTCTGAGTTGACATTCTCTGGGTGGTTGATTGATACAATTATATTCTCAAGGATAATAGTACTTCAGGAGTCTAATACATACTTTCATGAGAGCTCAAGAGTGGTTTAGATACAGATCCCAACACAATTCCATCTTAGTTTGTCTGTTTGACATAGTCTTCAACACCACCTTCTGTAAATCCCATCTTCTCTCCTATAGAACTTTAGACCACTATTTCCCTCTTCTAACAAAACTAACCCCATCAATCAAAATCTCTTTCTCTCCATTTCGAATTTATTTATTTATGTATCCAAACCGACATCGTCAAATCTACATGAATCGTTTTAACAACGGCTTAATTGTCTAGATACTAAACTTTACATCAAAGCAATTAAGTATACATTTGAATGCGGGACAGTTAATAAATATTGTTGGTGGGAATTATGCAGACTATGTCTCTGAAGAAGTCTTCTCTCACAGACAGTCTGTTTCTCAATGACTGAAAACGCGCCTCTGTTATGTTTTTTGCATAATCGTTCGGTGGTGTTGCCTTACATTTAGATCAGTGATCAGTGGTGTGAGTTGAGGAGGGTTTATGAAGGTGACTAAGTGGAGTATGTCAGGTCAGTACATTTCTTGATTTAAAAGTTTGTGCGTTGCACAAAACTACGCTGGATGCGTTAAAGTTTTTTGCAAAGTGTGGGCTCCAATGTATTCAATAGCATGTCAAACCAAAGCACAGTCGTTTTGTTTCCAAGGTGTTTTGTGTTGCTAAGAATGAAACGAGTTATTCTGTGTTCTCTTCTACAAATGTTATGGATGTGTTTTTCAAGATTTTACGAAGATGTTTATTAATGCAGAGTAAAATTATGAAAAATATTTTACGTATAGACGGTGGTTTGGTACATAAGTAGTGAGTCAAGATTCAAGAAGTTTCATTGTCAGTGATCTATATAATACAAGAAATAGGTATAGTCAATATTGTAACTTGGAGAAACTGTTTCAGATTAAGAACTTCGTTAACAATATGGTGCAATCTAAACCTTGGTTTCAGGAACTCTGTAACAACCTATGAACGAAAGTGAAAAAGCGTAATTATATTATCAGAAAATTCCTTTAAATGTGTTTTAAATTTAGGAACAAGGAAAGCTTTTGTAATTATTTTTGATAATGTGATACCTGTGAACAGAAGCGACAGTCTGAATGACTGAATGAACCGTTACAGCATCCCAAAAACTCTAGATCGATTCGATTTAATACCGAACCGTACATGGTCGAGTAGTCATAGTCGTTCGCACTACTCGTTCATACTACTCTCACCCAGACTCTGATTGGTATTAGCCTCTACCATTGATTATATAAACCTACAACTTTGTGTATAAAGTCAATGCCTCTACCTAACTGTCACCGAGTCGATAAGTCAGTCTTTACATCACTTCCTTCCTATTCACTTGTATCGTGCAGTGTTTATTTGATTATCGTTGTAGAGTGTTTGTGTCATGGCGTATAAAAGGGATGTTGCAACTGCAGTCTGCAATGATTTTACTTGACGGATTGGGTGTTTTCGAAGAGAAGAAGAAAAAAGGAAAATGTGGGCAAAAAACTGGCTTATGAAGAGGAATGAATATTCGCACATGAGTCTTTTGACTGAATTAAAACAAAGCGACCCAGATGAGTTTAAGAACGTCCAAAAAGGATTTATATTCACTGTTTATTCACAAAATGTCTCCATTAATTGCAAAAAGATAAAGAAAGAGAACTGCAGTTAATTTGTTGAATATTAAAAAATTCAATTCTACAATAAATAAAAATTTATTCTATTTAGTCGAAAGAAAAAAAAAAAACTTAAGAGTGCAGAGGCTGTCGACATTGTTGGAAGACCAAATTTTAACACCAAAGCAAAACTGTTTGCACTGTAGATTTAATTTTAAAATTTTCAATTGGGAGTTTTCCGATGTTCTTATCTTATTTGGCTATCTGGCAAGAAAACCAGTAAGATACACTTATACAGAATTATTGTATTTATAGTTTATACTTGATAGGATTACTAGAGACGGCTATGAGATAAATTGTCTTCAGTGATCCCAAGGGGCACGAGCGAAGCTAAGGAGGCTGAAACACCTTACACATAATAAAAAAAATATAAAAACGAATCATCACCATAAGTAATAGTGCGACTTTTTGAGTCAAGACAGTACAAAATATATACAGGGTGCTGAAAAAGTATGGAACCCCATCATTTCTCTTAAACGGGTCCATATAAATGATTGATATTTAGTACATCTCTGCAGAAAGTTTTTTTCTTTTCTATCTTTTCATACAGTTTGTAATTTTTTTCAATCTAGAGTGTGGCCCTGGGAGAATATTGTAAAAACTTTAAATGAAAGGCTATGATGAGTTGCCCATCATTTTAAAGCCTATTTTTTATAAATGAAACGCCACAAGCTTCAAGTTTTAAAAACCACCCTATCAGAGATGGCTACTGGTTAATCTTTCGTAGCAGAGGGTTTTGAACAAGTATGGAACCAACTTCATTTCTTTTAAATGGGTCCAGGTAACTAAAAAGGTTTAGTGTAACTCTGTGAAAGGTATGGAACCTTTCTTCTAAAGGTTTAGTGTAACTCTGTTAAAAGTTTTTTTCTATCTTTTGATGCAGTTTATATATTTTTATGCCTAAAGGGGAAGACCCGTGGAGGATCGTAAAAAGTTTAAACGAAAGGCTGTGATGAGTTGCCCGCCATTCATAGCGTATTCTCCTTAAAATATGCACAAAGTTGTGGCGGTGTTTCATATCTAAGAATTTATAAAAGTAAACACATTTAATATGTAAAATAATGAATACTTAAAAGTAATAAAATAATATTTTGCTTAATATTAACGTGTAAATGAACTAAATAAAAACACGTATATTTGCATTCAATGGCTTTATTTATTGCTAATGACTAATAAAATGAACTTGTTTACGTATACATGTAAGGATTTGATCAGTAGGCATACAATAACGTCATTTTACAATTAAAATGGACTTAAGTAAAATAAAGATATATTTGAACGGAAAAAGTTATGTAATATACCAAACTGATATAGACATTGAAATTTAATTACCGGTATATAAAAACTTAATAATGATTTGTATCCAAAAAGCTACAGTAATGCCTAAATTAGCAATTCTAGGGTCCAAATGTAGTAATGTAACATATTTCGATTAATTATATGATCTTCAGTTTATAAAAAAACTGCAATAGAAAACATTCTGTTAGATAAGTTTATGTGCTATAAAAATTATCACTGCGGCGAAAACGCCAAAGCATATTTTTTAATTATTAAGACATTAAAATATAGCTTAAGAAGAAGAAGGTAGGTAACGAAATATAAATGTCAAATAAACTTAACTAAGCAGAGCTTGTAAGAAACATAATCACTCGCGTTTCACTACAGTACGGCTCAGCTCATTACTTACAAAAAATGTTAAAAGATTGAACAGCTTAAGTAAAAATGGTGGAACAAAACACGAAACTAACCTAAACCCACTGGAATGACCGTTTAAAAGGGGATGAAAGAATATTACATTTCCCGCTTTATAGCACGGCTAGATAATTTGTTACGCAAATTTGATTGACTCATCTAAAGATAGTGCATAACAAAATCACCTATTAACGTCAGCATTGGAACTAGTTTGCTGTTAAACTACACAATCTTGTGCGAGTGTATATAAAAACTAGAGTATGTAGATGATTTCATGCCTGTATACTGATTAAAAATTAATTATATTCATGAATGTAATACTTTTAACATTTTAACAACAAATTCAATTATTTAATTTATCGATTTCACAATAATTTGTTAGATTTAAGGTTTGTAACAGGTTCTGACTTGGCTTGAATTATGTTTTGAATTAGGTCTTCTACAACCCTTCTGTTTATTTTTTTATTGAATATCATCATTGATTTTATGCACAAATAGATTTCCCATCCCATGTTAAATTTTGAGTTTCAAAACATCAGCTGTTTTTTTGGGCCATTGTGAAGCGCTAGTGTAGTCCCGTGTAAATGTAATGCAGTTTAACCCTTTCAGCCCTAGGCATTGAAATATTTTAAATTAAACAATTATCTCTTTTGATTTTTGCTGTAATAGGTGTAATTTGCTTAAAATATTTTTTTTTAGATTTTTAAAAATTTAGTAATATATTTTTTTTTATTGGTACTTCTGAGTACCGACAGGTCTTTACTGGTGTTTGTACCCCCAGATACACAGGTACTCTAAAGTACCGTCAGGTGTTTACACTATGGACACAAATTTGCCCTAAAACATGAGCTATGTGAACAAAAAAGATTCTAATAAAACAATGTTGGCAGAATAAAACAAATATTTATTAGAGTAAACTAATGTTAAAAAACACTAGTAATAACAAGTTGACTAAAAAAAGAAAAAATGTGTACAGTTATTATTACAGACAAAAATATAGCTAATCAGTAAACAACTTGAATCTATTCTATACCATGGTATTCTGAAAAGCAATTTTTCTTCTCATTCACACAAAGAAAAACTTTGCAATGAGAACATTTTGAGTGGGGCCTGGAATGAATTTTTTTTACTGCAGACTTCGTACCTCCCACGAGATTCCACAAAATTTGGCCAGTGAATCCCTCTGTTGCTCTCCCTGACATCTTTAGGAACAGAGAAGTCCTGCTTCCTCCTCTTTTTGTCTGGCTGATTGCATGGAGAACTGATCAAAGATCTCTTCTTTGACATACTATTGTTTTTCAGTGAGATCAACCCTTGGGACACATTCCGGCGGAATTCCAAGACAGGGATTTTCTCAAATAGTTGGCAGTAAATGACATAAGCGTTTACAAATGTTATGTCCATAAACCCCCAGAAAAGCCTGTGCCACTATTTCCTTGACTTCCTATCCACAGGGTAAAGAGATCTGAGGTGGTCCGCCTTATCCACACCACCCATGAATGTGTTGTAATCCTTTACAACTTTTGGACAAGAATAGGTTTTGGTCGTGCCATCGGATTGTTTCCTTTTTATAGTTGTTTCTTCTACACTATGGTAATTAGAAATAAAAAAAAACCGACTTATTGTCCATCCACTTGAAACATCCTATATCAAGGCTGGAAATCCTGTAGTCACTCTCACCCCTTTCCATATTTTTGTCTGGAATAAAGTTAGAAGGGACAGCCATCCTATCACTTCTTATAGTGGCACAAGCAAGAGTTTGTTCACATTTTAGTTTTTCCATGAGCTTTACACTAGAAAAATAATTGTCGAAAGCAACAACTCTACCAGTTCCCCAAAAGTCCTTTGTCAGGGATAATACGACTCTTTCGCCTAGTCCAAAGTCTTTGAATTCTTCTTCAAGCTTTTCATCTTTTCCTTCATACACTTTAAAATAAAACCCCTCTGATCAGCAACACACCAAAGTTTGTAGCCACGCTTGATCGGTTTCATAGGATTATATTGCTTCAAGCTGCTTCTCCCTTTGAACCGAACCATTGACTCATCAACACTTACTTCCCTCGTGCCATGATACACATTTTTGAATTTTATGTTCAACTTTTCTATGAGAGGACGCAGCTTATACAATTTGTCTGGCTTGTTTGGATCAATCAAATTGTTGTCATTGATATGTAATTTGGAAAGTATAGCTACAAATCTATCTCTTGGCATTGCACCAGCAATGATTGATTGGCACTTGAAGATCTTCTGAGTTGGACCAATAGTCTCTTAACGATGGAAGAGTGTGGTATCCCATGACAAAATTTACACCTAAAAATACTAATAATTTGTTTTCTTTTAAATTTAAGTGTTTACCTTGTTGAGTCGCATACAGATTCGTTTGATATGTTACCTCTTCGACTATATCTTTGTCTAGCAGTTTCAGAAATACATCTGTTGCAGATTTACAGTCATCAAATATTGATTCAACTACACCTGAAAACAAACAAAACATAATTAGTTTAGCCTAGCCCTAATATTTCCTCTGAATTGTATGTCTTGATCAAGTTAAGTCAGTTGTGCACATATGTTGAACTGTTAAACTCTTAAACAAATTGATACCTATCTTTCATGTTATGAAATGTTACTGTATCTTTATTTTATTGTATGAATCTGAGGAAATAAACATATTATTATTATTACTATTCTGTTTACTGTTTATTAAAAAAAGAAATACCTATTAAATTATAATCTTGCTCATGTAAATGTTTACTTTGATTAATTACACTAAACGTGGTACACTGCAATTTGTGTTCATTTATGACCACTTATTAATTATTTAAAATATTTAAATTTTCTTAATACTACAGCTACCGTTCAGTTAGAAATATTTTATATGGTTCATTCTTTGTTAATTAAAGAAACTGGTCAAAATAACAAAGAATGCAATGAAAAAACCCTGCGTGCACACCTACTGCCATGCTATCTGAGTTCCCCATCTAGTGTGACTTTATGACAACAACCTGCGGGCTGTATATCTAGTGCGGCCTTGATCTGACCCCCATCTACAACTTACTTTGATGTACCTGACTCCACCCACAAATCACTGTGATGTACCTGACTCAGGGCCTGATTAAGGATTTAGGCGCCCGTAGGCTATCTTGGGCTTGGCGCCCCTCTCCCACCACCGAGCTTCTCTCTTTTGATTCAATAATTAAAAGGGCTTAGAGGTGCAGCGGCCATTTAAAATTTTGTCATATAAAACAACATACGTCAATTAAAAGACCAATTTACTCTCTTAGGAAGAAAGAAAAGCTCGGAAATAAAATATATATATTTTCAAAGGTCTTAATAATGCGCTGTACTATATACAAATTGTAATGTATTGTCCTGACTACAAATTCAATGGTTAAAATAACTACGTTTGTTAATATTTCTAAAACAAAAAAACAGTAAGATTATTAAACGTATAAACTGCAAACTTGCAAAGGATGCTGAACATTGATTTTATCATGTAAGATGGTCTATTGTTGTCTAGGTAATATTATTTTATCTTTTAAAAAGAAGTATGGTTTCTAATTATTTAACATTGGTCTTTTACGACAAACATAAATATATCACAGTTATATTACAGTAGACGTTTACATGAATTTGTATACATATGTTATGAACGTGTTAAAACTATGTGCATTTTATCACGTAAGTATAAACTGATGATAATGGGTACTTAAATGGTTTTCCATGTTACTGAGCAAACTGAATAGCTACGTATTTAAATTACTTTTTTAGTCATTCTGGATGAGCTCTTATAAGATATTTGTTAATTTTAAATTGTAGGAAAACTCAAACAATCCAAATCCAATAAATAAAGTTATTTATTGTATACGTATGGTTTGAGTTTCTCTACTTTTTCTACTTTAAATCACTGAAAAGGATTTCAAATGAATTAATGTACACTGTTATTAACTTTCTCTTATTTATTCAAGTAAAAATGTTACATAGGATTATAGGAATGACATTATTGATATAATACTTTGTGATTAATCATTTAATTACAATACCTAACAATGAGCTAGAAGATAAAAAAAAAAAAAGTTTAATTACAATTAACAAAACAGTTTAGTTACTTGTGACGATTTATATATTTCTTACTTAAAGTCTTTTTTCCGTGCTTTTGATGAGGCGAACGCATTAATCAAGTCATCAATTGGAACGAGCTGCACGTAGTCACTTTCAATGAATAAGAGAGCGAGTGCCTGTAGTTTTTCTTGCCGTAGAGTTGACTTCAAAAAATTCTTCACTCGAGTAAGAGCAGAAAAGGACCTTTCTCCGCTGCAATTAGTTACCGCCATGCTTAAGAAGATCCTCAATGCAACTTCCACGTTAGGAAAAAGAGACTCAAGTTTTAAAGTTTTTAAATGTTTCAGTAGCCTGTAGGCTTTAGTACCTGGTGGTTTCATTTTTTTCTCTTTCGCCAATTTGTCTGCCAATACATTTTCCTCTTCATAGAATGTGTTGCTGTCTTTTAAAAATCTCTGAAAATACAAACACTCATCTGGAAATGATTCGTCTAAGTCTGTTGAATACTCATTCATTAACTTGGTTGCCTTTTCCTTCAAAATTGTGCTATCAGTTTGATTCAAATTCCACAAATAGTTGAATGAGTCTCGCAGTGTGATATAAATCGATTTTCTCATTGTTAGATGTCCTAGGAGTGTATCAATAGCTTTGAAGTAACAATTTATCACGAATGATTTTCGTCCATCAAACTCTGTGTGCCCCTCTTTGCTTTCCCCAAAAGGCATTTTTTGTTTCTTTTTCCTTTTTTTATCTTGTTTGTATTCTTGAGAATTGCACATTAACGATGCCTTACTTTCAAAAATGGAAAATTGTTCCTCGTTTCTTAATGAACTCAGAGAAGACTCTAACAGCTCGTACAAAAGTGCCGTCTGATCTAAGTCTCCATCTTCATACTGAAGTTGTAAACTGACATCTTGAAACTTATTAAGTATTTCATTCCAAAAGCAAATCATGATGGTTATCTCTAATGACTGAAGCTTCTCTATCAGCTGTTTGGCTTCAAGTCGAACTTCCTTTTTATCTTCTTCGTTCGAACTGATGTCTTGTAAAGCTGCGACTATTTGTTGATAGCACTTGTGCATAGCTTTACTGGCGTCTGCTCTTGCACTCCAGCGAGTTTTTGAAAGGCTTTTAACTGTCAAAGAGTGTTTATCATAATGAGACAAGAGAGTATCCCATCTTTGTGTAGAAGAATGAAAAAAGTTGTAAATTTGCTGTTCAAGAGCAAAATACTCAACAGAAATAGCGCTACTCTCAGCAGCAGCCGAACCTACTAGCTGTAGAGAATGAGCTGCACAAGGAATGTAGTGAGCAAGTGGGTTTTGCTCTTTAATTCTGTTTTGTAGCCCTTTGTAGCACCCTGACATATTACTTGCGTTGTCGTAGCTTTGTCCTCTGCAGTCACTGATATTTAAGTTCAAACTTTCAAGGGTATTCATTACGGCCTTCTCCATGTCTTCTCCTTTATGGCCACTATTTGGGATGAAAGTTATGAATCGTTCATTAGGTGACCCGTCAAATGCTACAAAACGAATGACAAATGTCAACTGATCTACGTTGGAAACATCGGGAGTAGAGTCGACAATGATTGAAAAGTACTTAGCATTCTTGATATCTAACACGATTTTGTTTTTCACATGGTCTGCTAAAAGTACAATAAACTCGTTCACTATCGTAGAAGATAAGTATGAGGGCACTCCCTTGCCTTTATTTCCAAAACGAGCCACATGGTCAGCCATAAAAGGATCAAACTTGCAGAGAAGCTCGATACAACCTAGAAAATTCCCATTACTGGTTGATCCCAAAGTTTCATTTTCACCATGAAATGGAAGCCCTCGAGAAGTTAAATACTTAACTACTTCAACAACCCCTATCAAAACACTTCTCCAGTACTTCACTTCTACTTGATGCTGCTCATGCAGCTTTGAATCAATTCTCTTAGATACATTCATTCGGGTTAAATATTTGTTCATACATTCCCTGTGTTCTAGACTTTTATCGTGTTCTTGGATTTTATGAGAATTTTTCCAATCATTAAAACCACAGTTTGCCAAAGCAGTTTTCCCCCCATAAAGCTTGCAAGGAGCACAAAATACATAACCTGTCGATTTTGAATAAATAAGGTGAGTTCTCTTCACTACCTCGCCATTTACAAGTTTTTTGAAAAAACAAGCTTTATTCAAATACCGGTTTTGACCAGAATATTGTCTCATAGATTTGGAAAAATCCCCATCGTCATTTTGGTTAATACTGTGCAGCGCAAAGTATTCGCGCAATTCCTCGTTTACTTCCCACAAAGCAGGATCATCAAGATTTTGTGGATCTTTTACCTCTATATTTGTTGATGATGAATTCTGTAATTGCTGTCCAAAATCTGCAATAGGTTCGCTTGATGAAGGTACGGGGACGAAGGCAGGTGCAGTTTCCGGTGCTAGCAGTATGGTGTCTGACTCATCCGTGACACTGGTGGTCGGAGTCGCCTCCACTACTTCGTTTTCCTCACTACACTCAACGATGGGTTCACTTCTAGTAGCAACCGGTATTATTTCAGAAGAGCTAAGAGTTTTAGGCTTATTAAAAAATGCCTCTAGTTTATGAATTTTATTTACGAGAGCACTTTCGCGTTCATTACGCTCCCGAGCCCTTTTACGATAATCAGAACCACTTGGCTTTTTACTCATGGTGTTAGTGTAGCCTAGCCTACAATCTTTGGAACAGGAAAACCAGTTAGAAGTTTCAAATAGTACAAACACTATACTACTCTCTCAGTTTCCAAGTGTGTATACTTAACTAGCGACGACACCAATTTATACCAACAAACCATAATTATTAAAACAAACAAACAATGCGGACTTAGCGGAAATACAGATACACTGACTGACCTGACTAGGCTAGTGACTGCAGTTAGTTGCTATACAATCTTTCAGAGCGTCAGTGTTGCAAACTGCGCATGGTAGTCTACATGGCGGCGCCCGTCCCGCGGAACAAAATTTCCCTTTTAGTTTCCTACCATTACGTTACGATAATTCATTTCATTTCGATGGCTATAGCTAGGCTAGACGCTATTTATTAATGACATCTTCCACTTAATATTTTTTTTCTATTGGTAGTTTGTAGTCAGTCTAAGCTGGAAATCATATATTTTTGTTATAACAAGCACTTCATCTTAAATTCCGAAGCGCCCCCCAAAATGCATTGGCGACCTCGCGCCCTAGGCTGTAGCCTACTTAGCCTACTGGTTAATCGGGGCCTGACCTGACTCCACCCACAACTCATTTTGATGTACCTGATTCCCACCTCAACTCAACTGTGATGTACCTGACCCCCATCTACAACTCACTTTGATGTACTTGACCCCATCCACAACTAACTGTGATTCAAAGATTTATTTTGGCCATTCAGTACATTGCAATACAATAGGCTAAGTCAAAAGATATTATTCTAAGTATTTAATAAATACAAATCATGCTAAAAAATAAAACCAAACTAAAAAAGCACAAAATCACACCATGCTAAAACTAGTAAGTTATATCAATAGATTATCTAAAACTAGCAAGTCACACAGCTAAAATAAATAAAAACAAACCAAAACAAAAGCAAGGCAAGCCTGCATGCAGCACCCCATGCAAGGAGAAGGAAACCAAGCAAACACAGACCTGAACTAAGCATTCACATGCCCAATTAAACCTGAGAAATCAGCCTCAAAATATTCGCTTAAGCTATAGAAGGGGTTCTCTAAGAGCCAAGCTTACAGCAATGGTTCCAGCTTAGGCCTAGCTAAGGTTCTTACAGCTAATGGCAGGTGATTAAAAAACCTCACACCTGAAATAGGAAAGCAATTTAACACTTTACCCAACCTAGATCCCGTCACATGAAAGTTATTGCAATTTTGTGTTACATGAGAATGGATTTCACGATTAGTTAAGTACCCACTCTCATGCTTCTTAATTGCAATGATACACTGCAAAATATATACATTAATTACTGACATTATGCTATTAGATACAAATAGAGGCTTGCAATGATCCAGATAATATGCATCACTTATTGAGCATACAGCCTTTTTCTGTACCAAAAGGACACTCTGGACCTTGCTGGAGTGGCCCGAAAGCCTCGTTCCATAGATCAAGTGAGACTGAAAGAATGCATTGTAGGTAAACTTCAGAAAGCTATTTGGCATATTCTGTTTTAGTCTACGTAAGAGAAATAAAACTCTACTTAACTTTACACAAAGATGATCAATGTGATCACTCCAGCAAAGTGCAGAGTCAAGAGTAAAGCCAAGCAATTTTACAGGTGTAACTTGTTCCTTACTCAATCTCCTTAAACTAAACAAAATAGACTGAGTTTTTTCATAATTGAGAGCCAATTTGTTTGATCTGAACCAGTCAGAAGCAAGATCAAATGACTGTCTAACTCTAACTGTGGCTTCAGCATAAGCACAATCTTTATCACTAGCAAACAAGGAGGTGTCGTCTGCATAAAGTACTACATTATGATTAAGTTTATAATACAGGTCATTCATGTATACAATAAAAAGAAAGGGCCCCAGAATGGAGCCCTGAGGAACCCCATTCTTAACATTTAAAGGAGTGGAATTTACACCATTCAAACTCACTATTTGCTGTATGCTACTAAGATAAGAGTTGATCAAATTGAGGGCAGCATCCGTCAGACCATACTTTTTAAATTTTGAAATAATGATTTTGTGACTCACGCAATCAAATGCCCGAGAGAGGTCACAAAGGAGAACTGCAGTAGATGACTTCAGTTCAAAAGCAGAAAGAATCTGTTGAAGAAGAGAGTCCACTGCCGAAACAGTGGACTGACCCCTTCTGAAACCAAATAATGGAGAATATGTTCTTGGTTTCCATCAACAACTCACTGTGATGTACCTGACCCATAATCTGACCCCCACCTACAACTCTGTGATGTACCTGACCCACACCTACAAGTTACTGTGGTGTACCTAACCCCCATCTACAACTTAAAGTGATGTAACTGACATCAAGCCACAAGTCACTGTGATGTTCCTGACCCCAATCTACAATTTACAGTGATGTACCTGACTTCCACCTATGACTCACCGGCAGTTACCTAACCCCCACCATACTCTTAGCTTTTGTATAACCGTGAATTATTGTAGTTTAGATTGCTGATAACTCACATAGGTGATCAATGCAAGACCTTTTTAAAAACATTATATTTTATAATATATTACAAACATGTTTTTAATTGTTTTCTATAAAATATTGCAATACTCATTGACTTACTGGTGGATTTATTTCAAGTAATCCAGAAAGTAAGCTTTAATTGGTGTCTTGGAAAGTTGGCTCTAGATTTGCAATGCAAGGAATGTTTCTGTTGTAAAGAATATATTCCAAGTTTGTGTAAAATTCAAGCTTAGAGAAATCTGATTGAAATTTCTTGTTTTGTAGAGCTATATATATTTAAATGGCCTTTGTAGCGTAGTACTGTAATCGAGTTCCATGGGAGTTTTATGCTGTAGATATTTACTATTGCCTATTACTGCAGTGTCCATATTGTGTAAAAAACAAGATATTTTCTGAGGGGAGGGGGAAGAATACAGTACCAGGATAGTCAGTTTACTGAAAAGCAGACCAATACTGTATGGTTCAAATTTAACAAAAATCCATATGCCCCTTACTTACTTGTCTATTGAGCGATTAACTGACTCTTTCTAAGGATCGGTCAACATTAGTTAGAAACAATTACTACTGTCGTTCAACGACACTCATTCGCAACGTTTATTCATACATATCTTATATCGACATAACAAATAAAAACAACTTATTAAGGAAAGAATTTGTATATGGTGAATCATGGTTGTTTCGCATTATTTAAAACATTTCATTAATAAACCATCACAGAATTTTAACTCGGTGGAACTCAAGCCTGGATCTAGTACATAACGCTGACTTTGTAATGATGACCCACTCGCCCTCCCATACAGTAAGGTGGTGATGGCCCTCTCTTGTACTCACACATTTAAAGTTGTATGAGTTGTGGTCAATACCATCATACTTGTATGAATGGGTGATTAGGTAAATAATATCTTTCATGTGTAGGTAAATGGGTTAGTACCACCATATGTTATGGGAAGATGGGAGAGCCACTACCACATCCAGGAACGCCATTACTACGAAAAGTGGTATTGACCTCCCATCCACCCATAAAGTGGTAAGAGGAGACCCACCCACACATGCATGGGAGTAGTGGCCTTCCTGTGTACCCATTAATGTAAAGTGGTAATAGCCCACACATCCACTCATATATGCACAGTGGTACTGACACTCTCACCAACCTGGGTGGTAATGCTCATTGTTACTGTACGTGTAAGGGCGGGTGGTAATACCCATTGTCACTATACTTGTAAGGTGGGTGGTAATGCCCATTGTCACTGTATGTGTAAGGGCGGGTGTTAATGCACATTGTCACTGTACGTGTATGGGTGGGTGGTAATGCCCATTGTCACTTTACATATGAGCGGGTTGTAAAGCCCATTGTCTCAGTACGTGTAAGGATGGGTGGTAATACCCATTGTCTCTGTATGTGTTAGGGTGGGTAGTAAAACCCATTGCCACTGTATGTGTAAGGGCGAGTGTTAATGCCCATTGTCACTGTACGTATGACCGGGTTGTAAAGCCCAATGTCACTGTACGTGTAAGGATGGGTGGTAAAGCCCATTGTCTCTGGACGTGTAAGGGTGGGTGGTAAAGCCCATTGTCACTGTACATGTAAGGGTGAGTGGTATAGCCCATTGCCACTGTACGTGTAAGGGCGAGTGTTAATGCACATTGTCACTGTACATATTAGCGGGTTGTAAAGCTCATTGTCACTGTACGTGTAAGGGTGTGTGGTAATGCACATTGTCTCTCTACTCCATTGTCACTCTACCACAGGGCGAGTGTTTAATGCCCATTGTCACTGTACGTGTAAGGGTGTGTGGTAATGCACATTGTCTCTCTACTCCATTGTCACTCTACCACAGGGCGAGTGTTTAATGCCCATTGTCACTGTACGTATGAGCGAGTTGTAAAGCTCATTGTCACTGTACTTGTATGAGTGGCCATTGTCATGGTAAATGAGAGGTCTTACAATACCTCAAGAAGTCATCGGTAAGGTGTGTGTAGGCCCCAAACAGTATCATAAGTGATTTAAACTGTTGCTCTAAGGTGGGTGAAGTCGTTTACTTTAAGAAATGTTATGTTTATGGGTAATATAGTATATATCCCTAAGTAATATACATAATAGTAAATATAATTTGTACTTTAAAACAAGAAAATTCTCTTAAAATTACAGAACTGTAGCATCTGATTGGAATTTAAAAAAATGTGTAGCCGTTCTCATGTTAAATAACGTAAAAGAGTAATAATTGTACGTGTTACATGAACAATAAGTGGACCAACAACGTGGATTTTTTTAATGTAAAATATACATTGAATTCATTAGTTGAACATTGAACTACAGATGTAGAATTTAACAACTATTACAACACAAAGAACGGATAACATTTAGTTAGGATAGTTTCAATTAGGCCTAATAATTAATTGTTAGCGTTATATGTTGATTTTATCGTTGGATTGAATGACAAGAAATTGTAAATATTGGACTGATGTCAGATCAGTTTGATTTCTATGGTAAAAATAAAACAAAATCTATGTACTTTTTCATTACATAACATAGCATAAAGTCCAAATTTTTAATCAGTGCCAAGACAACTTTGTGTACGAGTGAAAACTATTAGTGTCAAATAGGGATGAGCATCGATAGTCGATGTTTTCAAATCATCGATGGTTTTACTCCAATGATCGATGTTTTTACATCGATGTTGAGCTACCGATGGTTTTAATACATTGATGTTTCTCTTCTGCCGATGTCCCGATGATGTCACTGTTGCCAACAATCCCAGTATTTGTCATTCAGTCGCATTCTTTCCACAGTTGTATTTACCGGATATCGTTTGTTTTGTTCTGTTGTCGATGACACGAGTTTATTGAAGTTAGTAAAGTTAGTATATACTTTTTACTTTTTATTCAATTACAATAGTCAATTGGAAGAGTTGTTCAATGTCAATTTATTCAGCAATTAGTTTATATTGTTAGGTTGCAGTTAAATTTTATCCATAAAAATTACAAATCTACAAAAGTATATTAAATAATATATCTTACATTTACATTACAGCTTATTCATTTTCCCCACCCTTTAGGACGAATAATTTAAAATGTTGTTTTAACTACCAAACTTTTTGTAAACTCCAAACTGTATTGTATGACTGTACTGTTTGTTAACATTATGTGACAACATATTGATACTGTAGTTAACTTTTGTGTTCATTAATTTTAAAAATCAAATTTTCACTGCTTATAATTTAATAAACTTATAAGCAGTGAAAATTTGATATATCGGACGTTCGAGTTTAGGCCAAAACGCCTAGAGCCAACGCACACGTCATACGTACTACTGCTCTGTCACTGGTTATTCAGCTGCTGAATATAGTGCTCCCGTATGGCTAAATAGCGTTCATACTAAAGCGATTGATGTTCAACTTAGTAGAGCCATAAGAGCTATTAGTGGCATTCTCGTGGCAACTTCATTACTTTGGCTCCCGGCGCTGTGCAATATAGCTCCTCCAGAGATAAGACGTTAGGAGGCACTACGTAAAGAATTCAATAATATCTTGAATGCCCCGCACCTCCCCATTACCCAGGATCTCTCATTTCAGAACGATCGCTTATAGATTGTGAGCATCAGGTGAACCAATGTGTGCTCCCAACTACTAGGTCCTTTTTTCGGCGCTGCGCAAGCTTGTTTTTGCAAAAATCATAAAAAATACTAAATATGCTCCAAATGTAAATGTTATCATACAGTTTTTCTTCTCAAGAACTGTATTTTCACATACTACCATCAAAACGTACACAAAGAATTAGTAAATAATTACTGTCATGAAAAGATTGAAACAAAGTTTTTAATTTTGTACGTGAATTATAACTTAACCCTCCTTAGAAGCACTAAACATTTGTGTAAATAATTCCAAGATAACCAAATTGTTTATTATTTTGTGCACTATTATAATATGTTGTTACATTTTAGATAAACTAGTAGGTTTTTTGGAAGTGTTTGTTTACATAAAATGCAAAAATGAAAAATGTGCAAAGTTACAGTATGATCATTGTAGGTAATCAAACAGTACATATAAAAATTCAAAAGAAAATCACCATTGAATAGACAAGAAAAAGTTGTTTAGAAAAATAGACATATAGTACCCATAATCAAAGTTTGATATTTTTAGTTTATTTGGGGAAATAAAAATGTAACCACGGAAACG
This sequence comes from Stictocephala bisonia, assembly GCA_035578905.1. Taxonomy (NCBI): domain Eukaryota; kingdom Metazoa; phylum Arthropoda; class Insecta; order Hemiptera; family Membracidae; genus Stictocephala; species Stictocephala bisonia. The sequence continues at coordinate 7,079,574 of JAQJVL010000007.1, forward strand.
AAAAATGTCTATAATAATCTATAAACAATCTAAAAATAAGAGGTATGTATGGAGGAATGAAACAAAGATAAATAAAGATAAAGGACTTATCTTCTCTAGTATATTATGTACTCGCTGGGGTCTACGCGAGATTCATGTGTCTAGGGAACTTTTAAGTAATCTAGGGAAATTTAGATTGTTCATCTAGGGAAAAACACCAAGCTAGCTCACAGCACAGATTTGAGTTACAGTACTCATCATAATATTTTTCTTACGTTGTTGTTGGTTCGCCTATCGTCTGTTCACGTTCGTTCGACCTGTGGTGCATTCCAATGTATGGGTCGTGGGTTAATTTGTGGATAACTGAGTAACTAGTGGACCTTATGCTCAGTAATTGAAGAGTTAATATTAATTGTGCCAGATTTTAAGGATGCACTTTCATTTCGTGAGTAATAAAAATAAATGTTAAGTCTTTCTACTCAAGTGAGGCTGGATGTTGCATATTTATCTCATTCTTGTGTTCTCTCGTCCTCCAGTGCAAAACATTTTTACTTACTGAAAGTTTTTACATAATATTTGTGATCGGTAAAGTAGTTACTTAAAGGCCATCTTCACAAGCTTAAGGCCCTCAGTTCAATCCTAATCGAAGTGAAAACAACATTTGAAAAGGGGTCAACTGAAATGACCATCGGCCGTTTATTTGTCATTGGGTTATTAAATAATGACACTCTCTGGAGAATAGTTGGCTGTAGTTTGTTACAAAGACTAAGTACATCTGCTCATCAACACTAAATCGAAATCTATATTCACGGGCATTTTGATGGCTTAACCCTTTGGCTACCACAAATTTTTTTGGGGTGGTGTGTTTGTGAAAATGCGTTTGGCAAGGTAGTGCAAACAATTAGCAGAGCAAAATTGCCTATTTTGTAGTTCTTTCTTTTAAAAAATGAATTGTAGACTACTCAACATATTCGGTCGGATGTAAAAAAATTTTTCAGCATGAAATGGACGCTGTTACAATTAACATAATATCAGTTTCCTAAAATATGATTTAAAAAAATAAGTACAACATTAATTCAGTACCGTAGTTAAAATATTAAAAGTTTTTGGTCATATACTTAAAACTAACAAACTGATATCTTGTCAGTGGCTTCATGCTCTTCTCCCTAAACTTACTTTTATAAGAACATATACATTCAATGCCATTATTGAAAAGAAGTTAAAAGCTACCTTCTTGGAATATTTGAGGGTTCTTCCTTCATCTAGATGTGTGTAACTTAAAGCATCATATCGACATAAACTATACCTCCTGTATGGTAAATCTGTTGTACTGGAAAGTGACTGCTGGTTTTGTTTTAGTAGCTTGTGTTTTATTGTTTGTTTGTAATATCAGTATCTCTTATTTCTTTATTTGAGGAAATTAGCAGAAACGATTTCTTTTGGGATTTTTCACAGTTTGCCAAAACCACTGTTATTTTTTCTGCAGTATATTTTTGTGCCAACAGGTACTTTTTTCTATTTGATTGTGTTTGGTAATCCTTTACTATTTTTTTGGATTGTGCCAGTTATGAAAGTATTTTCTTCATACAGTTGTTATGCCCAAAGGACACTAGTTAAATAATAATAAAGAAAGAGCTGATAACCCTTACATAAATAATTACTGGACCTCAGTAATATATTCTATACCATGTTCTGCAATTTGATTCTTATCTTCAATGGATTTGCCCTTTTGTAGCAAAATGAACAACTATACAACAATTAGTAATGGACTCATAAAGAACCCAACATTTAATTCCCTAACAATGATTAGAGTCTACTAGATGGGAATGTATTGAAGAAGTCTAGTAAGATTCTTTATGTCGATAAGTTTTTCGTCAATTAAATCTCCTTATTAGCAGTATAATAATAACTAAACAGCTGATTACAGTGATCACTTAGTGGTTGAAACTTTAGGCAGGAATCCTATCCTGGTTCATCGTGTTTAAGTAGTCGATTGATGTCTACTATGAGAAAAAATGACTTTGTTTTAAAACAACTCCTCGCAAACATTTTTCCAAACCATGGTAAGGATTGAGAGGATGAGGTAGCCTTTGATGCTGAGTTTCTGAATCAGGCCCATATTCAGGATTGCTAAAAGTAAGCATCTCTACTCTATCTCTATTTGAAGAAATTGACAGGAGTCAATTTCACAGTGGCTATGGGAAAAATATTTCCTCCTTTGCCTGCTATGTTATCATTTGCATGTCAGTTTGTTTCAATTCAATTCAATCTTTATTGCATAAACTTCTGAGTACGGTACATCAGTAAGCATTACAATCTACAACTACATCATTACAATCGTCAAGTGAACTTAAAAACTAATAACATAATGAACAATATTACTACAGTGTATTTAAAAAAGTACAGAAACATTATGGTACAATAATTAATTATAAACTATCAAGATCTAGAATGCTAAAAAAACAAAAAAAGACATTTTATGAACGTTATGATAAGCAGTTAAATTCTATACAAAACATAGCTATAAATATATTCAGAACACATTTGTTCAACCATTAGGCTTAAAATAGAATAAGTGACATACATACAGTAAAAGCTATATATATTCAAATGCCACTCCAAAACATATACATTTGCTTTACATTTCTGTAATAATTAAATCATAAAATTCACAAACAAGATAGATTGGATTATTTAGAAAAAATTGCTTTATAGTTTTCTTGTATATGTCAAAAGGCAATTTTCTAATACCAAGTGGTAGCTTATTAAATATTTTTATAGCTACATTGGTGAAACTTTTTTGTGTCTTTGAATAATTGTAAAAATGTATCATTACATTGTTTTTCCCCCTTGTGTTATATTCATAACACATGCCATGTTCATAGTATTTATTATAATTTTCTTTTATATATAACAAGCATTGAAATATTAATAATCCAGGAAGTGTCATCACTTGAATTTTCTTAAAACTATCCCTACAATGGCTCCTGGGATGAAGACCACAGATCAATCCAATAGCTTTTTTCTGTAATCGGAAAAGTTTGAGACTATAATTTTGACCGCCCCATAATAATGTACCATAAGACAGATGACTATGTATATGTGCAAAATATACTACCTTCAATACATCTAAACTAACACTAGACCTTAACCTCCTAAGCATAAAAATACCTCTATTCAAATTATTACTTATCTTATCTATATGACTAACCCAATTTAACTTAGAATCTATATTAAACCCAAGGAAATTTACAACTTCAATTTTTTCTTTTTGGATACCCAGTGAAACTGTTATGTCTTGAATTTTGTCCACATTTAAACAGAGCAAGTTTGCATTGCACCAATCCTCAATATTAAGGGTGATGCTTTCTACATCTTCTAATGGGTTTAATCTAGATTTTTTACTAACACAAACACCAAAATCATCTGCAAACATGTAACCCTTAGCCTCTGGGCCAATAAAACAAGGCAGATCATTTATATAAATAATAAACAATATAGGGCCCAAAATTGACCCTTGTGGTACACCATATTGAACATGTAGATAACTTGACTCTGAATCGTTAAAAGCAACTTTCTGAAACCTATCTTGTAAATAAGATTTTATAAGTTTAATAGCACTGTTTTCTAGACCATAATGTTTCAATTTCTTTAAGAGTAAATCATGAGACACAGTATCAAATGCCTTGGACAGATCGAATAATCTGGTATGAATACTATTTCTTGCTTCGATTGATTCTACAAAATCGGAATACAATGAAATAGCTGCTTTGACTGTTCCCATACCTAACCGATATCCCAACTGACAATCATTGAAAAGCTTATTACTTTCAAAATATTTAAGGAGCTGATTATTTTTTCGTATACTTTCTTTAACAAAAACATCTAATAAGGTTTCAGTGCAAAACAAGTTAAAAATATCAATTGGAGTAGTTACAGTTTGGGCTATGTGTTTTGGCCCAGGTATTTTAATAAAATCAAATGTATGTACAAAATTTAATGGCATTGCCATGCTAAATTTTTCTAATTAGTGTTCATATCATCATCATTATCACTAGACTAGCACTGACAACTTGCCCATAACCAATATGAGGTGGAATTGTAGGCTTATATCCTATCTTAACATTAGTAGGTTAATTTTGTAATCTACTAGATGTTGACGGTTCTTCAAATCCTTAAGTTCGTTCAGCATCACTGTCATCTCTGTAAAATTCATCAGAACTAGCCTACCACTGAATATATCTTGCTCATTATCAACTATCAGAATCTTCACCATATAGTAAAAATTCATGGTTTACTGCACTTGAACGCAAAGCTTCATACGCCAAAGCGAAATATTCAATTATTTACAAATACGCTTCACACCTACAAAAAGAATCAATATTTACTACACATACTTATATTCATAAACATATACAATTACACATAAAACTACAGAACACTAGTAACATTTTAACAATGAAAGGTAATAAACAAAAATTATTGATAAACAGCTCACTGACATACCTGTACACTATCACCAGCTGAATTGCGTTGTTCTCCAAATGGAAACATCAGCTGATCTTTTTTGTTTATAAACTCTCAGACCGCTAAATAAAATAAATATTGGTTTTGTTTTGTTACTTACTATATTTAGTAATCCAAAATACTTTTCAATAGCTTTAATGTGAGCAATAACAAGCAATCTGGTAGATGATCAATTTTGGTACATATTATGGTTGGCGATACACTGTTAACGCAGTATTTTTCGCACCAAGCATGGTTGATGATTGGTTGTCAACCAGTAGCTAAAGGGTTAAAAATTAATAAAAATTTTTATAAAACATAATAAACTGACTTATATAGCCCTACATAATAATTATTAATTCATGGTACTATATTGTTAAATGTACCTTTAATTTAATATAATAACACAGTGGTGCATTAATGTATAGGCCTATTTCTCTTTGTTGAAAACAGGTCCAAGCCAAGTATAAGTAATTCAATAATCAGACTTTAGATGTTGTTAATATTACTAGTCCTGTAGTAGTATATAGTTTATGAGGGCTAGTAACCGAGCGATCTATACTGTTAGGGCTTTGAGCCTGAGTTAGAGATTATGCCGGTTCTGATCCTGCCCTTGACTGGAAGTTTGTACCAGGAATGCTCGCATTATATTGTATTCGTTCTACCTTAATCTGTATGAATAAGTTCTCCACACAGATCATTGGGGAATGGGCAGAGTGAGGTCAAAGAGGAGATCAACCTCTCTTTTGTATTAAGGGTGTTTGTCTGGGCGCCCAGTTTAGTGCTGTAAAGAATTTAGTTCTAGATTTTATCGCAATTGCCGCTAAGAGTAGTAAAGATCCTGACTCACTAACGAACAAGTATTTCCCTACCCTCTCTCCCCTTCATTGCCCCTGCCTGCTCCTCCCCGCAAATTTTACAGATGGATATAACTCCCTCATTTATAGTAAACTCTAGCAATGAATTTTATTTATATTATTTATTAATTTTTTTATCCAAAGATGACTCTATGAATTTCAAGTTGAAATTTGAACGGATGTCATTTATAGAAAAATAAGTGGTATTTTTTGTTTTTGAGATATACTAGGCTGGTTAGTAGATTTTGTCCACTATATTCTCAAAATGTTAATAAAATATATCAAATGGTTTGTTCATGAGTTATGCACCAAAAAGGCCAAATTAGTCACTTTGGGCAGCCATATCTCCATAAAGAAATTTTTTAGAATTTTTTCCTGTAGCACATTTATTAGCCTACTAACAATTTTATTCAAAAAGATTTCAAAAATAATTCTCGACCTAACATCCTTAAAAACCAATTCAACTGTGATCCATCATTCCTGACGTTACTTACCCCTCAGCATTCAACTGTGATCCATCATTCCTGATGTTACTTACCCCTCAGCATTCAACTGTGATCCATCATTCCTGACGTTACTTACCCCTCAGCATTCAACTGTGATCCATCATTCCTGACGTTACTTACCCCTCAGCATTCAACTGTGATCCATCATTCCTGACGTTACTTACCCCTCAGCATTCAACTGTGATCCATCATTCCTGATGTTACTTACCCCTCAGCATTCAACTGTGATCCATCATTCCTGACGTTACTTACCCCTCAGCATTCAACTGTGATCCATCATTCCTGACGTTACTTACCCCTCAGCATTCAACTGTGATCCAGCATTCCTGACGTTACTTACCCCTCAGCATTCAACTGTGATCCATCATTCCTGACGTTACTTACCCCTCAGCATTCAACTGTGATCCATCATTCCTGATGTTACTTACCCCTCAGCATTCAACTGTGATCCATCATTCCTGACGTTACTTACCCCTCAGCATTCAACTGTGATCCATCATTCCTGACGTTACTTACCCCTCAGCATTCAACTGTGATCCAGCATTCCTGACGTTACTTACCCCTCAGCATTCAACTGTGATCCATCATTCCTGACGTTACTTACCCCTCAGCATTCAACTGTGATCCAGCATTCCTGACGTTACTTACCCCTCAGCATTCAACTGTGATCCATCATTCCTGACGTTACTTACCCCTCAGCATTCAACTGTGATCCAGCATTCCTGACGTTACTTACCCCTCAGCATTCAACTGTGATCCAGCATTCCTGACGTTACTTACCCCTAAGCATTCAACTGTGATCCAGCATTCCTGACGTTACTTACCCCTCAGCATTCAACTGTGATCCATCATTCCTGACGTTACTTACCCCTCAGCATTCAACTGTGATCCATCATTCCTGACGTTACTTACCCCTCAGCATTCAACTATGATCCATCATTTCTGACGTTACTTACCCCTAAGCATTCAACTGTGATCCTTCATTCCTGACATCTCAAACCTATGGCATCTGTCTATGTCCCAAATAAGTAAAAAATTTGCCTATTAGATATACGGGACTTTATTAAATGAACAAAGAATGTGATGTCTTTCCTATAAGAAATAGACAGGGAAAGATTTTCACTATCTTCTTTCAAAAGTTTGCTGTTTTCTTTAAAAAATTTGAGATGGAGATTAAAAGTCAAGAGACCAAAGTTATAGAAAATTTCAACAACGGAAGTCTGATTCATTATATTTGAAACAAACAAACTTGTTTAAGTTATAAATTAGACCTAGAGAGAGATGGCATGGTCCAGCTGCTTTCTAGTCAGTGTAACCTTTTTATTTATTTATAATACCAAAGGCAAAACACCAATTTATAAAATATTATACTAGATGGTTCAAATAAAAACATTATCAATTAGCAACAATAGTAAACTATACAAATAATCGCTGTGTTAAGATAAACTATGAAAACAATAATGTGAAAAGTTGTGACAAAATTATGATTAACAGCACTACAATAATATAAACAATAACAGGCAACATACACAATTAAATAACGTATTATTTAAAATATTGCATTAGTATTTTCATCTGATTTGAATTAAGAATATTTATGTACTATCTTGCCTCACCACGAGGAGGTGGCTGCAAATCAAGTCCCACCCACACTCTGCCCAACCGTCCAACCAATTGTTAAGGTGTGTCTACTGTCTATTACTTTAATTCAAATTTTGGCATTAAAGACCTTGATCTTAAGGTTGCTCTTATGTAACCATCCCGGTTTTCAGGTCCGCAAACGCTTCCAGCAGCCTCCGTTATAAGTTTGACGCATGTCTTACTGCCTGAGTGTGACAAGGAAATTAAAAAATTCAAATTCAGGCAATTTTTTTCTTTTAATGATAATTCAATGTAGTCAGCTGTTATATACGACATCAGTGGGGGTGGTGTCAGCTTACACTGTGTCCAGTCGACAGGTTCAGTACAGTCTTTTGCCTCTAAATTAATTGAGGGGAGCGTGAAATATCAAATACCACCTTCTTGCTGCTAACTTAGCTTTAAGTATTCTTCTGTAGTCCAACTCACGAATGTGTTCTCTGTCATCTACTATCATAGCTAAAAGTATATTCTCTGGATGGCAAAAAAGACATTTCTCTGAATGACAGGATTGATTAATTTCTTTGTGTTTTCAGGCAAATTTCTTTTGGTTTGAATGACCTTAAGAATGTGCTTTGGGCCATCTTTGAGTGTACGATGTCTCTTGATATCAAACCAAACAGTAGCATATGTTTTTATAATATAGTTTGCCATTGTCTTCAACTCGTTCCTTGGATTCTTTGTGGATACATATAGTCTTAATAACCGGTTGGCACATGTTAACCATTGGGAGTGGTTGAGGGTCGAGAAGTTTTAACAGCAAATTCTGAATCACATATTCCAGTTGTTACTCAAGAGACCATATATAAGAAATATTTATGATCTTCACTGAGGTCAATTTTAGTAATATTAATCACGTCTTCAGCTACAATTGCTTCAAACTGTACAGCAATCGTGTGTGCGTGCGTGCACACGTGAATTTTATAGATTCAGTTTTAGACTTGAAATGTATTATGTTTATCTGTAAATTAATTAATATAGTTAAAGAAAATTTAATTTTCATTATATAATCAAACATTTTTTTAGTTTCTTGCTTATGTATTTATTTTTAACATTTTAAAAATTTGTTAGTTTTAAGAGGTTAAATGTACGGGAGGGCAATATTTCTCTGATTTTGCCTCAGTAAAAAAGTTTTTCAACTCAATAAAACAATTTTTCATAACTAGACAGTTGTTTTTCAATCGGGCCACTAAATGGCGTTGGCCCTGTTGTTCAATTTAAGTATTCGAACAAATGCCTGTTAGGCAGTTTATTAAAGTGCAATAGGCATATAAACCACTGCAGTGGGTATTGACACTTAAGTTCAATGTTGCAAATGACACCGCTTTTCCAACCGGTATTTGTAGCTGTCCCATCACATCCGATAGCTTGAACTGCATTCATGTCATAACCTTTCTCTTTATAAAATCAATAATACAGTTTGCAACATCAACACCAGTTCCTTTTTCTGGTGTATAACGTGTCCGACATATTTGCCACCAGGTTAACTAATAACGCTGATGTGTTCTTCTTTTCATTCTCTGCAGTAAAATTTTGCTCCTAATTTTTCTTTAATTGTAGTTTTGTCTTTTCTGTCAGCAAAATAAATTCCTTTCACTTCTTTGAGCTGGCTGTGATTGTCTTCTCTTACTTCTTTACGCAGCTTATCCTTTTTCCTCCTTATCTTACTTCTGTCTATTACTTGTGACAAATCTGAATTAGAAATCAAGCCAAGATCATGCATAACACCAGAAGCAATAGCTGCTGTAGCCCTATTGGAAACACCCTATTACTTATCAAAGCAGTAGTAGTCAATTTTGTACGCATTTGTGATGTTGAGGGCAATTGCAAACTTGTATCACAGCTTCTTTGCAGGGAAATGTTTTGACTATATACTGTATTATCACTTGTACTGGAGGATGATGAGGTAGTTTCTTGATCCGAAAGTTACTTCCTTCTTTCTTCTATTTTTTGTAATTTCACTAACATTGTTCGGTCAACATTACCAATACACATCAGTCTGGTTGTTTGTTGGTCATACATAAAATTTAACTCCAAATTAGGAGTATTTTTATTTTTTTCACAGTTGCATGCTTGTACAACAGGACTGTCACAGTCAGTTGATTTCTTATTATACTGGCAAGAAACGGTAATAGCACATTTACAAGCTGTAATATCAAATAGTTTTGACTTAGCATTATTTACAAAATCCTATAATCTTTTCTTATAAAAGTCTTTCTCTTGGTCTCGGTTGTGAGATTTTCTTAGTTTATAGTATTCATCATGATAGGAGATGGTCGTTTGTACAACACGAGTGTGATTCACTGCTGGAATTAAGGCTTTTTCATACATCCTTTCGACTTCAGTAGCAACGCATTCACAATAGGTGAGAAACCCAACTGTTTGTTTGGGTTTGTTGACAATGATTATATGTGTCTCTTTTCAAAGCAGCACAGTAGCAAATCTTCATATGTTGGCAGTATTTTATCACTAAGGGACATACGTTAGGGTGAGAAAGTCTAATTACAGCACTTTTTGGAGACGCCATTTTACTATTTGAAAACAGTAGTTCGAATGTACATAGTGTCACACAACTGATAATACTTAACAGTATTTATTATAGCATTGATTTACAAACACACGACAAAATGCATTAGCAAAACAGTAACGTGATGGACATTGCATGCTGATCATGAAGTCCGTCAACGCACTACGAAGGAGTAGAAATAGATAATTATGTTGCTGTCATTGAAGGGGCTGGGTTAGTTCACTCGCTACACGTAGGAAAGTAAGCTTGGTGGAGAGCGAGGAGAACATTAAATTGGTACGTTTCAGTTGAACTATTACGCAGAGTGTTACAAAGTGAAGATATTATCAATTTTTTTCTCAAGTTAAGGTCTTTTGTGTGATATCAATATAAACAGAAAGACGAGCTAAAGTATGTTTACTATCTTAAATTACTACAAAGAATAAGTTTTACAATATTAAAGTAAAATATACCTTTTTTTAAAAATTCTATAATTTATAAAAAATTCAGTTGTTACGTAATTTTTATAAACTGTATACCCTTTGCACAATCTCAAAAATAATAACAAATTGTCCCGTTATTAGGAAGTCCATGCGCAAGTTTTCTGCGCTATTAGAAATCGATTTTGCAAAAAAACAGACTTTTCACTCCACCATATTATGCAGTATGTAACTAACTAAAAAGGTGTTCCGTCTATACATTTTCGGATTCTTCACCTAATTTAGAGCAGTAAATCAGGGATAAAGTTTAATGGAATTCCGCTCCGTTTAGGGTTTATCTCTGTCTGTTTGTGTTTTTTACAACATCAACAAAAATAATACCTCAAGGATGGTTTGACTAACTGACTTGAAATGTTGCACAGTTCTATACACTAACACTATTAAATGGTATAAAAATAGCAATTTAGTTATCTTTAGTCATTCCAAAATGACGGTTGTTTACATTTAAAAAAATCAAAATATCTTTTAAACTGTTAGTTTCATCAATTTTACCCAAAAACAATAGCTTTATTTTATTGCAACTTTATTGGCACCTTAACTTATATTGTCAGTCTATTATTAGTGGATTAATGATAAAAGATGTATTAGACTGCAAGTATTTACAGCACCCAAAAACGACAAATCAATTAATAACTTAAGAACAGTTTGATCGACTGACTTGAAATTTTGTGCATAGTTCTTTACATTTACATTATTAAACGGTATAAAAAAAGCTATTATTATCTGTAGTCATATCAAAATGGTGGTGGTTTAAAATATAAAAATATTCTATGTGTTCCATCAACTTTTTACAATATTATGTGTACAATTAATTTCTTAGGAAGTATAGCTAACCACTTTACAAGTTGTGTGGTTAGCCGAAATAAACAAAAAATAACATAAAAAACAAGAGTTCAGTTATAATCATAACTATTAATAAATGTCAACAATGCCGCTTCATATGGCGTCCAAATGAAACTTTAAGGGTGTTCGATAAAAAATTATTTTTGAAATTAAAAAAAATAAAATTGTTTATCTCCTTATAAGTAATAAATGTGCTGCGGGATAACAATTCTAATGGTACCTACATTTTTATTTGAAGACAATTATTTATTTATTGAAGACAAGGTGTGTATGCGGTAGTGTATGAATGTGTAATGCTTTCTGTATCAATATTGTGTAATTATAGGCGTGGGCAAGTGTCTGTAAATGTGAAATGTGTCCAGGTTTTAGGTCAGGTTTTTATGGTAGTATTTTAGCGGATTACAGTACTCTTTATTATTATTATTAGTTTTTATTTATTTTATTTTTATTTTATTTGCTGTGGCTTCTAATGTTATGAAATTAGTTTATAAAAGTGTCTCTTTGTAATTTAAGTAATAATTGATGTGAAACATAAGTTTATTTATGTACATTTTTATTTGTTTACATAATAGTAACATTTTCATCTTATTTTACGTCTGGCTGGTAGTGGCCCGTTCCCCTCCCACAGGCATGTGCACATGAGGGGAACTATTTCCACCGTTTATATGATCTTTATATTGTAATTATTGTTTTTTGTGAATAAAAATGCTTATCTATATCTATCTATCTATTTGTGGAGTTTTGTGAAAAAACGTGCTGTTAATACTTGTAGTAAAATATATATTTTTTAACAAAACTTTTACTTTAATATACTGTCAGTAAAACTAAGGTACCAATAGATTTGTAATAAAATTAGCTCAAAATTGTTGTTTTTATGTAAAATTGAACGTAACAGTTTAAAAGATATTTTGATTTAAACAATGTAAATGACTGCCAAGTCAGTCGGTCAAACTGTTCTTGAGTTCTTAATTTTTTTTATAAAGAACACCAACAGGCAGATAGACACTAAACGTAGTGGAATTTGATAAAACTTTATCCATGATTTTCTGCTCTAAGTTAGGTGTTGAATCCGAAAATATATAGCCAGGACACCTTTCTAGTTACACCCTGTATGTATATATGAAAAACGTAAATATATAATTTATGTTTATTTGGTTACATTAGCAACTCTGGAATTTTCAGCTAATTTACTTTGATACTATTTTCATTTGGTAGGTAACGTAGTTGGTTGAAGCCCAGCTTCAGAAACTAAAAGTACCACAACACTCGGATGTGAATAATATCACAGTGGTGCTTACAACCTTCCCTCTGGTTTAACGTTATGAAAGATCTAACCTCCTCAACATTACAAACACCATTGTTTACATTTCAACAGCTGTTGAAACTTTTTGGAAATCATTATTTACATTTGAACAGCTGTTCCTTTTCGATTAATTTAAATCTCTCTCCATGTCGTTCTAATGGCTGAAAAACGTACTTTGAGGACTTCGCTATATCCTTCAGTGTGAAAATATTGAAGAATTAAGACCTTATTGCACAACTACGAACAGAGGCAAATTTGTTGACACCTTAACCGTTTAAATTGGCCAAGGAATACGGGAAGAGTTACGTTGGCGAAAAATGGCTTCACGTTTTATATATAAGGATGTTCGCCCGTATTTGATGATAAATAAATAAATTTTAAATTAAGTAAAATAAATTATAAAAATTTGGACTATTCCATTAGTATCTAACACTTAACCCCTAAATAGCTAGGCACACACAATCCTTCATTGTCAACTGATATGCAAGAACATTTTTCTATTGTTAAATAAGCCATAGAAATCAGTAGAAAAAATTGTTTTAGAAATGAAAAATACAACTATACTCAACAAATATAATAATACCAGCTAAACCCAGCCAAGTTTTGATGTGTCTTTTCTGATAGTAACTATTAGGGATGTTAAGTTGTCAAAAAATAAAGGTTGACTATTACTTGATTTTTTCAGAAATAAAGTAACTTACAGTTGTTTTCATGAGTAAACAATCATTTGGCCACAGTTATAATCTTACAGGATATGATTTAGATATAATAATGTTATAATAAAAAATAATAACTGAGCACCCTTAAATAGTTTTTTATTAAATTTTATGATTTAGATATAATATGCACATAAATCAGCTGGTAACACTTTTTCATCACTGACATTTATTTTTATTTGTGAAATCTGAATAGGTCGAGAATTGCTTGAAATGCCCTGTTTCCATTTACAATTTAGGAATTAAATATGTAAAAACACTCTTATGAAATATTTATCTGTTATACATACCAGTATGTAGAAAAGCAATTTACCATTTATAGAGTATATAAATTCAATGTTTTGTAAAAATATAAAGTGAATCCTTTTGTTTGAGTTTTGTGTACACATACATACAGAAGTTTGGTATATATACTAGCCGGCAGCCTTTGCTTCGCAACGGGGATATTATCTGAGCTTGCTCCCTTCCCCCATAGTTCCCTCTAAAATCTAAACCTTCACGTCAATATAAAAAGCTCTACCTGCTGCCATTCTTCTAGATAACAAAGTTCGATGGTCTATAAAACCTTAAAAGTCTGTAGAGGAATTACAGCACTGTTATCTCAATATCGTAATTTCCCTAATAGATTATAATGGTGATTGTATAGAGAAAACATGTATAGAAAAAGTGTACCCGGTAATTAATTAATTGTAAACTCTTAATGCATCAATAGAATAAATGTCAAACATACAAAATAAACTTGACTATTTATTTATAAAACAGCTGTTATGTACAATTTACTAAAATCAACCCAATGTTATCTTTATAGAACAATCTTTTAGGGATGGTTACTACCACTTAAGGAGTATTTTATCAAGATGAAAATACTTTAGTTTTCCTGTGTAGCCTACGACAAACATTTGTACCAAATTTCAGCTCTGTGGGATTACGGGAAGTGAAAGAATTAGTGATGAGTGAGTGAGGGATTTCTCTTTTATATATAGAGATTGAAGTTTACAAACTTTGATTGTTTAAAAAATCTGAAAGTCTACTTTTACAGGCTGTAAAGTACGGCAGTTGACTCTAAATCAATGAAATGTGGGGGTTCTCACCATGTTTAGTCAGGTCCGATGAACTGGCTATACATGTGTTAAAATTAAATTAAAAATTTTCCTCCTCTACAAAACATAACTTGATCCGCCCACCCACCCTAAAACACATAGTCTGTTGGATGCTCCCATCACCCCTGTAGATTAGATTAGATTGAAAGGGGATGTACAGTTGGTCCAGCCAACCCTTGCAACGAAGCCTGAGGCTTTTTGTGCCAATCCCGGTGCCTAATCGTCGTAAAGCTGGCAATCCTTGACCAGGTCAAGGAGCTTCTTCACTAGATTAGTAATTTCCGACTGTCCCAGAGGTGAGCCTTCAAAAAGTACTCTTCTCCTGGCACCAAGAGCCTCACACTCCAGGATAATGTGTTCTGCCGACTCTTCGTCCTCCCCACAGAGGCGACAGATGGGATCCTCCGTAAAGAGTCCCACTGTTCTTAGATGCCTCCGGAATTTGCCGTGACCGGTGATGAGTCCCACCACCAGCTTGACGTGCAATTTACTCAACCCAAGAAGTGACTTTGTAAACTTCTGGGAAGGATTTCTGACAAGAACCTTGCCGAGTCTTTGCCCTGGGAACCGCCGCCATCTTTACAGATGTCTGGCGCTGACCCAGTTTTTGATTGCTGTTTTGACAGCTGCAGCCGAAACGCCGCAGGCGGGCTCAGGACCAATGAAGGGCTTGATAGCACCTTCCCTAGCCAAGGCATCGGCCTGCTCGTTGCCTTCTAATCCCCTATGTCCTGGGATCCATTCCAGCAAGACCTGATTTCTTGAGCCCAGGATGCTGAGGGACTCCACACATTCCCAGACTAGACCAGACGAAACCTTCCAGGAGTCAAGAGCCCCTAAGGCCGCCTGACTGTCTGAGAGGATGTGGATATGTTTCCCGCAAATCCCTCTCATGGTTTGCGCTGAACGTATGGCGACTTCAGCTTGGAAAACGGTGCCATACGCTCCCAGGCTCACGCCAGCGTTGGTCCTAGGGTCGCCAGTATAGACACCAAATCCAGCTCTGTTGCCCATTCTTGACCCGTCTGTGAACCATACAATTCGGTCGTGAGAAGAAACCGGGCTACTAATAGCGTCCCAATACTCCCTCGACCTGAAATCCACAGTATGGGGTCTGGTGAAAAGATACTTAGTCCCAATGAAGTCAAACTTCATTGAGAGTACCTCATCGTTTACTAGATTGACCACTGAGGAGTGACCTGTACAGGACCCCCTCCAGTGGTCAGTCAGTTGAAGCCTGTAAGCCGCCGCCCGAGCCTCCCCAATAATGAAGAGATCAAGGGGCGGCAGGTTAAGAAGAACCTCCAGTGCAATTGAAGGGGTCGCCTAAAGGCCCCTGTCATGCACATGCAGGCAAGCCTTTATTGGCTTGAAAGCCTACCCCGGACACGGTACGGCACGGGAGAGTGGATGTTTGGTAGGATAAGGAATTAATGGGATAGGAGTGCTCTCAGTATCGGGATCACACTGAGAGCTGTGGGAAGGTACCCTCCTCCTTTCTCATCGGTTATGGGAAAGATGAGACCCCGGGCCTGGGACCGGTGCAGCGGAGTTCGAAATTATAATGGTGATTGGATAGAGAAAACATGTATAGAAAAAGTGTACCCGGTAATTAATTAATTGTAAACTCTTAATGCATCAATAGAATAAATGTCAAACATACAAAATAAACTTGACTATTTATTTATAAAACAGCTGTTATGTACAATTTACTAAAATCAACCCAATGTTATCTTTATAGAATAATCTTTTAGGGATGGTTACTACCACTTAAGGAGTATTTTATCAAGATGAAAATACTTTAGTTTTCCTGTGTAGCCTACGACAAACATTTGTACCAAATTTCAGCTCTGTGGGATTACGGGAAGTGAAAGAATTAAAGATGAGTGAGTGAGGGATTTCTCTTTTATATATAGAGATTGAAGTTTACAAACTTTGATTATTTAAAAAATCTGAAAGTCTACTTTTACAGGCTGTAAAGTACGGCAGTTGACTCTAAATCAATGAAATGTGGGGGTTCTCGCCATGTTTAGTCAGATCCGATGAACTGGCTATACATGTGTTAAAATTAAATTAAAAATTTTCCTCCTCTACAAAACATAACTTGATCCGCCCACCCACCCTAAAACACATAGTCTGTTGGATCCTCCCATCACCCCTGTAACATAATATCGTACTTGATGGATGGAATATTATAGTATTGACGGCACTGGTTGGAATATTATTCTATTTATGGCATTAAAACTGCCAAAGAGACTGAAGAATATTACAAAAGCTGGGGACAATCAGTTGACACGTTGTTGATAGTTGTGGAGTAAGAGCCTCACTCTTTAGAAACATGTATCTTATCAACTCTTAAAGTGGCTAGATAAGTGTTCACACCTTTTATTTTATTTAGAATGGATTCTTTTATCAAATGTATGGTCATTTTGACTATACTATACTAGCTGTACCCGCCCGCTTTGCAGGTCATAATATTGAGTTTGATTATATAATTGAAATGTACAGAAAGCTTTAAGTTTACACTGTGTCCAATTTATATCCAGTTTAGAACAGCTGATGTTATATATGATTTACTACTGTACTCAATTATTTTTCATTTGAACTAGAATCTAGATTTTCCAGTGCCAATCGCGTCAGTGTACTATCTACAATATTTACAAGATGACCAGACGTTTCGCCCATACTGTGATGTGGCGGACTCTGAGACTCAGAGAAAAACACTGAGATTCAGAGAGTCTCAGAGAAACCACTGAGGATACCACATCACAGTATGGGCGAAACGTCTGGTCATCTTGTAAATAATGTAGATAGTACCTTAACGCTGTTGTCACTGGAAAATGTAGATTCTAGTTACGACACCGGCCTCTTAAGCCTAAGTTCTAAGATTATTTTTCATTTTAAAAGTTTAGCCTAATAAAATTTTATTCAATTTGTTTTTATTTAACAGCTGTTAATCAAAATAAATAAATCAATTAATATAGCTCCATAAGAATACCGTGGGAATTTTAGAGGCCACTGGGACGGAGTTCTGACGTTGAAGAAGAAAATACTTTCTTAGTGAGCTTCTAGGGGCTAAAATAAACCTATGTACAAAATGTCAAGTCAATTGGACGAATATTTTTGGATAAATAGTGATGAGTAGTAAATGGCTTTTATGTATATAGTTGTATAGTTGTATTATGGCTGAATTGAAATTAAAATTGTAATCTTGCTATTTCAATCAGAATTTTCTTGTAGTTTACAAACTTTGTTTAAAGAAATCTGAAAGTCTACTTTTAGAGACCGTAAAGTATGGCAATCGACTCTAAATCAATTAAATGTTGGAGTTCTCGCCATGTTTAGCCAGGTCCGTTAAAATTACATGTTTTAAAATTAAATAAAAAATATTCCTATTGAAGTTAGTTTGTTCTCTTGATAAAAAAGTTTCAAACTCTAGACCAGGGGTCGGCAACTATATTTGGGTGGGGTCCAGATATATTTAAAAATAAGTTTCGGGAGGTCCAGGAAAAAACTAGGCAAAACTTCGTTATACGCCTCCATCAAATTAATCAAATCAAATTAACGCTCAAATCAATACTATTGACTATTGAATATATATGTTTGGGTTTTGACTATCATAGATAAATAATAATAATGTTCATAGAAGAGTAACAAATCAAATAACAACAAATAAAAATATTCAAGACATTGTAATATCTGATTGTAAAAATGAACTAAAAACCTAACATTACCTAAATAAGCAGCTCTACTAGATTTACCTCTTTCAGAGTGTCACTAAGTTTCCCACATAGAGCTACCTGGTTTGTTATGAATTGCTAAGATAGTAGTTAAGCATTCTTTTCTTTGATTCGCTTTGTAAGCTTCCTTTCTTTGCCGACCATAGCCGGAGCCCCATCAGTTGGCAGAGACACCATTTTATCGTAACTAATGTTTGATTTGTCATGAAGTCATCAACAGTCAGTCTGGAATAAATTTTCTCTAAGAGTCTGGCCTGACTGCAAGCAATTCTTCCATTAATATTTTATTTTCAATATAATAAAACCTCAACAAAATAGACATTTGTTCGTCGTCAACAATATAACATGATTCATCAAGTGCTAGGCGTAGCAAGGCGCCTTTTGTAGAAGTTCTAGCAAACTCCTTTTATTGTCTCCAGCCAATATTTCGGTTGTTCTTGTATTGCTTTTAGCCGACGATTAAATACCTTGAAATGCGCCAAAACGTCCTTTTTATCTTCAAAAAGTGCTGCGACCACTCTTATCATATATTCTTTTACTATCTAAGAGTCAGAAAATGGCTTCTGCGTCCAATATACATGAAAAGCTGCGTCTGCAGATTTTCCTAGCTCGCTTATACTTCGAACTAGTATGGATGTAACATTCTTCAAGCTCGTTTCTTGCTGGATATATAATTTAATGTTATAAGATGTAAAAAACAATCCAGTAAATAGTTTTTTAATTTTGTTAAGCCTTTCGGTAACAAAGTTACCACCTTCAGACATACAAAGGTAACAAAGTCTGTGTGTCTGAAAAAGGCCTAACGAAATTTAAAAATTATTTACTGGACTGTTTGTTTCATCTTATAACATTAAGTAGTATAAGATGTGCTTTTTTTGTAAAAAGCTAGATATTACTTGAAACTTTATTGGCGAGCTTCACTTCCCAGACGAAAATTAGGATGAAACTGCTAATGGGTCGTTTCACGCCTTTTTAAATTCGTACTTTTAATAAGAGCGACAGTTTTATTGCATATTAGGCAAACTGGAACAGCGCCTGGTATATCAAGAAGCGTAAAACAATACTGTTTAGGTCATTCAGTCAAAACATTTATATTTTCACTATAAACTTTACGCTTTTTATGATCCATATCGATAAAAAATAAAAATCAGGAGCAGCGACAATAATTACTAAATAATTTGATGTACAGTACTAATGAGGCTGGGCAAGCTAAGCTGGGGTGGTGTTGCCAACTCGACGTTGACATTCAAACTTAGGAAAAGGCTTTTTTAAAATTATATTTATAATTTATGTGATTGAGATATTAAAATATTTTTAGCGGTCCAGTCTTTGACCTTCCGCGGTCCGGACATGGACCGCGGTCCGCCAGTTGCCGACCGCTGCTCTAGACAAATCTGTAAGTCTACTTTTAGAGGGCACAAATTACTGTAGTTGACTCTGAATCAGTGAAATATCAGGTTTCTCGCCATATTTAGCCATGTCTTGTGAACTGGCTATGAATTTGGTCAAATTAAATTTTTAATTTTCCGATTAAAATCAGTTTGTTCTCTTAGATAAAAAAGTTTCAAAGGCTAGAAAAGTCTGTAAGTCTACTTTTAGAGGGCACAAATTACTATATTTGACTCAGAATCAATAAAATATTGTGTTTCTCGCCATGTCCTATGATCTGGCTATGCAGGCTTTAAAACTAAATTGTTAATTTTCCGATTGAAAACATTTTGTTTTCCTATATAACAAAGTTTCATAGTCTAGAAAAATCTGTAAGTCTACTTTTAGAGGGCGTACAGTTCACTAATTGACTCTGAATCAGTGAAATATTGTGTTTCTAGCCATGTTTCGCCATGTTCTGTAATCTGACTATACATATGTTCAGATTAAATTGTATATTTTCCAATTGAATACAGTATGTTTTCTAGATAACAAAGTTTCACAGTCTAGAATAAAGCTGTTGTTCTACTCTTAGAGGCCGTAAATTAACCAATTTTATTTATACGCACAAATTGAAAATATAGCTCTATATAATGTAGATCATCTCAAATCAGGCACAGAAAATGGTGTTAGTTTAGCTGTAGAACCGTTCCAGCATTTAGCGCTACAGTCCAATTATAGAAATGCTGTTTTTGGCATTTAAAATTGTTGGCACTAAAAAGGCTGCCATCTTCGATTTACTAAGAATTTATCAAAATCCTTTCTTATTGCACATCTACAACAAAAGACTTTTGACTTTACAAAATTTCAGCCTCGTAGGCATAGTACTTTTTTAGTTACAGCGATGAGTGAATGAGTCGTGATATTTGCCTTTTATAGGTAAATATATATACTATGCTACTTTATTTGTTTATAATGTCTAATTTTGCAAATTGATGTTTTAAATATATGCACATTAGTTGCACAAACATTTTATATACAGATCACCTTGGGAAATGAATCATTGATATGCCTACTAACTTAATTACAGGAATTGTACAACAACTTTTCATCATTGTAAGTTAGTTCTATAAGACCAAACAATCTGAATCAGCTTTTGAAGACATTACAAATGACCAGCAGTTTGTCAACCATTGTTATGATATTGATCAGCTGGTGACAACAATGTATCGCTGTTCATTTTTAGCTGATCTATAAGGCTCAAGCCCTTACGAGCTCCTTCAGTGTATTTCAGTACTTCAACTGTAAAAGACTTCTGATTTTTTCATAGTAAATGAAATTACTTCTCTGCCGCTTTTATATTTTTCAAGTAAGTTTTAGTAAGAATGTCCTTAAACATTCATGACTTGTGTTTGCTCCTTAATTTTCTAAATTAAAAAAAATGTGTTAGGGCCTGTTGTAAATAATTTAGCTACCACAAATTAAAATTTTTACAAGTTAATAATTAATGTATTGTTGGTCAACAAGTCATATTTATTAGTTTGTTTTGGAACATGATTGTTGTAGTGATGTTTTGGATGTGTCTTTTTTTTTAGGTTTCTGTTAAATGAGTTCTTATCATTTTCTTTACTTCAAATAAGAAAATTCATGAAAAAGATTAGGTCTTGAGCACCTAATGAAGTGTTCTCTTATAAATAATAAATTGTAAGAAATATGAAATATTTATTCAAATTTAATCTAAAACCTTTTATTCTTAACTAATAAAAATAATTATTTAACAAACAATAATTAGCATGACAATTATGGAAGCAACTTTGAACATTTTGTTAATGTCACAACATATATGTTTTAATTTACTAAGAATGTCAAATTATCAGTTCACACTAATTGCTAATTTTTAACTTTAGATCCACATAAAAAGAGCATACTTGATCTTATCAATTTTTTTTTTTTTTTGCTTTTATTTTGTAAAAAAGGAAAGGTATTGATTGTAGATCCGAGCAGAGAACTTAATCGGACATAGTAAGGAGATTCAGTATTAGTATATAGTGCAAGGTGAACATTACTGCTCGGTCAAAGACTCTCCCATAAACATGAATTTAATGTAATTAATACACGAATCTGTTTTTATAGGGTTAATTTTAGATGCATATTTTTTATAGCTGCATAATCAAAACGTGATTTTAGGGAGTTGTACCAGTCTGCTACTTCTACATCTTAAAAAAAAGGATTTAAGCTTAATAAAAAATTGTTTCTTAGCATATTTATTGGTACTAGAAATAAAAAAAACAAATGAACGTAACACTATACAGATTTATTAGAACACAAATACAAAATTATTTATTCCTTCATGAATCCCTCTGGACTTGGGTTGGTAAAAGTGGTGTACCGGAATAGATCACCATAATATTTGTATATTTTGTAGTTATATATTATAATAAACTTGATATTTGCTAGGGGACACCCTTGCATGCTTCGTACGCCAACCCAGACTTTCGTTGCGCTCGATACACCTCGGCCTTAATTACAGGACTCGCAGGCCTCGGCATGCGACTTTGACTGCAAATAATAGTAGATATTTCACTGACACTACTTGGAGTATTACTTAGTTTAGTATAGGGTATTATTAGTATATATGCAGTGCTACCTATTTATTAGTATAGGGTATTACTTAGCCTATTTCAAACGTGTTTATTTCATTTGTGTGTGTTTTTTTTTACAGCTGAAGATTAAACTCTTAATGCATCAATAGGGTAATGTCAAATATATAAAATAATCATGTTTATTTATTTACAAAACAAATGTTATTAATTTATTAAAATCAACCCAGTGTTATTCTTTTGGAAAAAAAAGGAAATAGCCTAAAAAAGGGGCTTTTTGTACTCCTTAGGAATGGAATTCCAAAAAAATCCTTTGTTAGTGAGTCCCTTTGATACTAAAGCTAACTTCCTTTAAAATTTCGTGGAAATCCGTTCCGTGGTTTTTGAAATTTTGTGATCATTCAGTCAGTGATTGAGTGGTATTTGGCTTTTATATATACTAGTGGATCCTTGCTGCTCCGCAGCGTTACTCGATATTGTTTATTAGTAGGGAGCGTTTATCTGCTTGAATTATGCTTCCTCAGGAGCATCATTTTTAAACACACATTTTTAAAATCAATATGGTTATGGTTGTGCCATTATCTCTTCGCCTATAAAGTGGATAGCCATTTACATTTTCTTTTGTTTCATAAATGAAAAATTTTGGAAAATATTTCTTACCATCTTACATGCAAACACGGGATGATTGAGATGACCAAAAGGTCTATGTACCATATGAGGTTTTACGAATTCATAGAGTTCTTTATGTGAATGTTAGGGAATTTCAGCAGATACAACTTTATCAATATCCTCTAGGTCCCTAAACTTGAGATTATATTCTAATGTTAAAAGCACATAAATGTGGGGCAGTCCACGTTTTTGATATAACACAGTGTAAAAAACGCTTTTACTGCTCCAAAGATTTCCACTTTACAAATTAATCGTATTAATCCTTGCACTTCAGCATGAAAAACTTGTACCACAATGTCTGGCCTATTATTTGGTGTCTCCCAAGAATAAATACTATCAGTTATTTCAGACCATGTAGGATTGGAAGTAAATGTTATGAAGAGGTTAGGCTTGACAAACTTTCTCACTAATGCCATAGCATCTTGGCAATTCTGCATCATATATCTTGGACTCCCGATAAAAGATGAAGGCAGAACTACATTCCTACCTACTCTCAACTTTTCATGCTCAGCCCTCACACGTAAAGCATCTGTTAAGCCTATGTATGTCTCTACACGCAATTTGGTTTGTTCCCTTCGGGTGTGCTTCAGTCTATTTCCTTCAATACGATTGTAATAGTCCACAAAAAGTTGCTGAGTAAGTTTTAGAATATTTATTAATGGATTGAAGTCACCTACAGGACCATTTTTCATTGGTCTGAAATTCTATATAAAAAGTAAAAGTCTTTTGTATTTTGGTTTAACGCACACCTTGAGTTGGCATATCTATGTGCCAACCAGTTTCACCATATGGCCAAAACAAAGCTTAGCACATAGGATCACAATGCATACTATTATAATCTATCTTTTGTAAAGCACCTGCTCTTTCATAAAAAGTTATATGTTTCATCAGCCGTTTCAAACACTGCAGCAATTTCAGAAATAGTAGGATCATTATATCGCCGCTGATCTGCTGATGGTTCATGGTAGAATCACATAGCAAAGTTTATTGGTGAACGACTTAAGTGCAAGGGCTTTATACTATTTAAGTTTCTGTATGAACAGACATAATGATTGAATTTACTAAGCAGGTCACTCAAGTTGGTAAGTATCTGGTTGACCAAACCTTTGTTAGCATCATGTGATATTTACATTTCATTAGTTTTGGAAAAATCAAGAATATATAACTGACCATATGATGTACTTTGGGAATCGTCAGGATATAGTAGAGAAATGTATGGTGATGAACCATGCCATGGATTCTAAATAAAGTCTATAAGAAGATGGAAGTTTGATTTTTCCATCATAGCAGCAGAGAGTGAACTTTCTAGCTGTATTTTTCTCAGGTTTGAAATACAATGCTGAGCAATACTGACAAACCCCCTCTAGACCACCTACAGAATATGGAGTGACATTTGGAGTAGCATCATAAACCGCACACCTTGAAACAAATCTAAACTTCTCACTACTCCTACATACTCTGCTCTCTTGATTTTTTTGGGCTTCTGCCTTTGCCTTACGGTGGCCAGTCAGAGTGGCCTTGCCTTTAGTCCTCTTAATGTTAGGATCAACAACTATAGAACTTAAGTCAAGTGTTTCCCTCATAGATATTCTAGAAATATGCTTCAGCACACTATAATGCAAATTATCTAGGTTTCCAGAGAATAGCAAATCATGAATAGTCATCCCTTCAGAACTATAATTAGTAATTATGTCACCATTTTCCTGATAAACTCTAAACAAACAATTTGGAAATAGTTCACTCACACTCTGAAGTTCATCATGTCCTGCATACCATTGGCACTCATTACACACTTATCATCAGTAGCATTTTTACTACTTTTCCCATATGTTTCATCCCCAAAAATAATATTTTTAAATGCTCGCCACTTCTTAGCAATGTGGTCAATAGCAGTCAAACAGACCTCATGTTGTTTGTCTTCAGTTCCAAATAAACAATGAGAGATTGCATGAAACAGTTACCATCACCCATAATTGAAATCACTTCAAAATTGTTGATGTGTAAAGAACCACACGTCATTAAATTAGGATTAGCTGGTGAAGGTACCAGTTTGTCTTCTTTTAGAGGAAGAAGGATCGGATGTAATCAAATCAGCATCATCAGGACCTTGTCTTTTTCTTGTGGCTGAAGGACTACATGTCATCAAATTAGATCCTTCAGTCTCCAATTTCCATTTTTCACTATTCCTGCGAGTGTCTTTAGTTTTCCTTCCAAGACCCATAACTCAAAGTAGAAAATACTCACAAAACTTGTAAAGTAACTAAAGAAATGTAACTATTCTACATTAAACTTACATGAATAAATGGCATATAAATAACAAAACATGTTAAAATAATCAGAATATAAACAAACCTCTCTTGAGATGCCTAATGCACAGCTGACAATGGCTTGTTTATTTACGTTCACAACATGAAAACTCCTTTAAAAAACCCCAAAATTTAGGTGGAATGTCCGCGCTTAAGTCTCGAAATAAAGCGCACATTTCACTGAGTGTTCTTAAATCAAAACGAAGTATGTCGGTTAATTAACACAGGAAAAACTGAAAAAGAAATGGTAATGATACGTTTCAGATCCCCATAAGAAATGTATAGAGGAAAACATTTTTGAGTAAAATGTGAAAAGTACCAAAGCTAAGTCATTTTTAATACTTGATGGCTGATCTGTAAACAAATACCTTTTCATTTAAAACCAAAATGAAGGAAACGGCCAGATAGAACAGACATGCTGACTGCCGTTAATTTCATAAATTTTTTAAATATATTGATAGATAATTATTAACAACAAATGCTATTACTAAGCCTATTTCAAATGTTTTTGTTTTATTTAACAGCTAATGATAACATACACACAGAAGACATCTATTCGCTCTTTTATAATTAACTTGATATTTTACTGTTCTGCTCTCTATGTTTAGCTAAACAAATAATTTTGACCATTTAACATTTTTGTTTATCCCAACAGCTGGTCAATTAAAGTTAATTAATCTCCATAAGAATATCATTGCAACTTTGACGCAATGTAGGTAAAAAACCTATGGGAATTTCAAAAATCTAGCTCCGTTAGGACCCAGAAATCAAAATTATCTTTTAAATAAAAAAAATTCATTGAATTTAGTAATACTTTCAGAAAGTGGGTGAACTAAATGACCCAATTGTTTTTAATATATAGGATTCGTAAGTATATACAATTATATACTTATTTTTTAAGAAATGTGTCAAATTATATTTTGAGAGGACAAAATTTTATAAATAATTTTCCAAATCTGTGGATGCACACAATTCTCCCCCCCCCCCACAATGACCTACCATTTGTGTCATAGCATTTCCTTCCACTGTTCTCTAACTTGACCAGTGTACAAAATTATCTGACTCAAAATACGTCCTTAAATTCTTGGGATAGCTTATTTAAAACTATTGTAAAGAAGTACAAGGCTACAAACATACACACTAATTTATGGACATCTATTGTAATAAATAATTTGCCAAGGTGTACTAACTAACGCTCTGTAAGCTTGCCAAACCCACAAATCTGGACTGCGATATAAATAGAAGTTTTGGCAACAGAAAACCGAGACCTCACCAGTAGACTCTACTGTTGATAAACAAACAGTGGATATTATCATAGACTAAGTAAAACTTAAAAATTGTTTGGACGGCCTGAGAAAATTGTTCAGTTCTAATTCTATTTCTTTCATTAGAAAAATTTTGAGCTTATGTACTAGGAAAAAATAAATTTACATTTCCATTATTTAATAAAAATAATGAAATTGCACCTCAATAACTGAGAGTGTCGTTATGTTACTCTATGTTTGTGAATCTCTCTGTTTGAATGAAACAAACCTACCTAAGGCTATCCGGGAAAAACTTTTTCACCCTTTCATTACTCAAAAAAATTTAATTCCTCTTCTCAGTTTGATACTCATAGTTTTGAGTTTCAGTCAGTAATTTAAATTGTTTTGACATTTCAGTAATTCAGATGACTTCTCAAGCTTCAATGTTAGAATTCAAGTTAATTCTTTTATCGCCCCCCTCCCATCCAGAATATCTCAGAGAAAATTGAGTGTGCTCCTGTATTTGTTTAATTTTATCTTATTCATGCTTAATTATGCACGTCTGACCTTATATTCAGAATAAATTACAGGTTTGACCCTTTAATAGCATAGTGTCTAGGGATCCCACCTTCAATACACGTGGTTATAGGGTTAAATCCCGGCAAATCCATGAAAATTTAGTCAGTTGGATTTGCAGAAGATATAATCATTGTCTCTAAACATAAATCATCAATTAGATGTTAAACAAAAATGCCATTGGCATTAAAAGATTAAAAAAAATATTGGTAATTATATAGAACAGGGACCTTGTCGATTATTTGGCTAACATTTTTTTTTCATAGTAAATACATAACTAAGAAACAAGAATATGATCTATTTTTTCAGCGGAAAAGCCCAAACATTATTGTAAATATAGCGATGTTGGTACTCAAATTCCGCATAATTTTGTCCTTATTACGAATATGACAAGGTTTTGCAATCAAACCATTATTAAGCATGTTACCTTCGGAAATTTGCTGGTTTCAGTAAAGTTATGTTTTGTTTGGATAAGGCTAGGTTGGGTTTTGATAGGTTAGGTTTGGACTTGTAAGGGTATTATGCATTATGAATAAAGTGAAAGCCTCTAGTGAGAAATAACTAGAGGAAACCCCTACACACCTCGCGTGCCAACCCTCCCTCACTGCGCTCGTGACACCTCGGCACACGACTTGACAACAAATATTAGTGGTTAAACTATATTAAGTAAAATCATAATACAGTTTGTACATTTATTTCTAGTAGCTCGCACATTGCACTTGAGTTTCAACCTATTTACAGTTTAAATAGAAACACCCAATGTTATTACTAAGATTAGGATCCATTAACCTTCTCAATATTATAAACATCATTGTGTACATTCAACAGCTGTTAAAATTACGTATATATCATTGTCTACATTTGAACAGCTGTTACATTTTGACTATTATTTTAAATCTCTTCATGTTATTCTTATAGACAAACATTGTACTTTGAGGGCTTTCTGTACCTTGCATGGTAAAAATATTGAACAATTGAAACCTTATTGCACAACTACGAATAGAGGCAAATTTTTTGACACTTTAATCGTTAAAATTGATGAATTAACGTCGTTTATGGTAGTGAATTAACGGAAAAGATCCTAATGTTTTTATAGAAGTTGTTATATCATCTATTGCTGATCTAACAAATCTTTTTTTTTTTTTTAATTACCTATAACTAAAGAAAGAGGTCTGCAGATGGACCTCTGAGGAAATCCTATTTCACATTCCCCTCTGCAGAGCTTATATCATAAAGGAAATGTTTTGCGGTGTTACGCGAATTTAAGTAAATTAAAGAAGGGGCGATAAATAAAAATTCACTTATAACTGAGATTTATTAAAAATTAAATGTAAAAATATATCCTGATGGTAATGCAATATAAAATGACTGAAGAAATGAAATGTAATACTATGGAACGAATTAGTATGCTTAGCCTTTGTAAAAGCTAAGTATTGTATCGAATCAGGTGTATACGGACCGAGCGGGTCTGTGACTTGTTCGACAGTCACAAGATTACTCAAGGAGGACCGTCAAAAACCACCCCCACTCTTCTTTCTCTTCTCTCGGCAACAACAAATGTATTACTTTTGATTGTCCGATAGGAAATTATTTACATAAATTGTTAGTTTATCTTATAGATTTTATCTTATGTTTGTCTTTCAGTAACCAAATATTGAGTTTGAGAGTATAACATCAATAAGTACAGATTCCGATTTATCGTCAACCTTGTGTAGTCTGCAATACTCAAGACCCATATCGGTCAAGATTATACTGATTAAAATAATTTAAAATGTGTAAAATTCATACCTTTTACCCAAGCAACAACAAACAACATGATGGACTCTCCCGTTCACTCAACTTGATGGCTATCCCACCCACCCTACAACACACAAGTTGATCCACCTTCCTGTTCATGCTATAAGACACAAGTAGATGTGCCTTTCGATCCATCCTACAACACACAGCATATTGGATCCTCCTAACCACCATACAACATAAATCTTAATGGATCCTCACGCCCACTCTACAAAACATTACTTGATGATCCTCGCGCCCACTCTACAAAACGTTACTTGATGGATCCTCAGGCCCACTCTACAAAACATTACTTGATGAATCCTCGAGCCCACTCTACTAAATGTTACTTGATGGATCCTCGTGCCTACTCTACAAAACATTACTTGATGGATTCTCAGGCTCACTCTACAAAACATTACTTGATGGATCCTCAGGTCCACTCTACAAAACATTACTTGATGAATCCTCGGGCCCACTCTACTAAATGTTACTTGATGGATTCTCGTGCCTACTCTACAAAACATTACTTGATGTATCCTCAGGCCCACTCTACAAAACGTTACTTGATGGATCCTCTTGTCCACTCTAAAAAACAATACTTGATGGATTCTCGTGCCCACTTTACAAAATATTACTTGATATATCTTTGCGTTCACCCTACAAAACATTACTTGATGATCCTCGCACCTAATCTACAAAACATTACTTGATGGATCCTCAGGCCTACCATACAAAACATTACTTGATGATCCTCATGCCTAATCTACAAAACGTTACTTGATAGATCCTCATGCCTACTCTACAAAATATTACTTGAAGGATCCTCAGACCCACTCTAAAAAATGTTACTTGATGGATCCTCTTGTCCACTCTAAAAAACAATACTTGAACCGCCTACCCTACAACACACAGCATGTTGGGTCCTCCAATCACCCAAGCAACTTAATACTTGATGGGTGGAATGTTATATTATTGATGGCAGTGAAAATGCCAAAGAGACAGTATATTACAAAAGCTGGGGACAGTCAGTTGATAAATTGTTGATAGTTGTGGAGTAAGAGCATATCACACCTCAGAAACATGTATTATTATCAACTCTTAAAGTAGGCTAGATAAGTGATTTTGAATGGTTTCTTGTATCAAATATATATATTCTTTTTACTATACTATATTATGATAGTGAATACAATTCTAAACTTTTTGCAAAGGAGAATTAGAATACAGGTGTTTAATTATTGTCTAAGACTTACTGCACGCAAACGGAAAGGTGTCATTGAATTTGGGATTTAAGTGCTTAGAAGACAATTTATAGAAGAAGAATTTTAATATGTATGAGACTGAATCCAATAAGTAATTATTTAATTTTTATAAATTGAGTTAATCCTTTTTAATAAATTCTTTAAAATCTTAGGACTTATGCCAATGAAACTTATATTATTGTATGTAATGATTTTGACAAAGAAATATTAATTTCAGACAAAGGAATATGGTTAGTTTTCTTATCCCCTTGGTCTGAAGATGGCAAATTTAGTTTACCAAAATCAATCACAGTAATTTTTCTATCTTTTGGTGTTTTTAACGTTGTGTTGGTGTTTTTACAATCTTTCGGTGATGTCGTTCGCGTCCACAGTAAATCTCTAAAGCTGTACGTACCCCCTGGGTAGTTTCTAATATGATAGCTGGACTGTCACGAATTTGTGATCTCCCAGCTATGTTAGCTACCACAAAAAATTACAAATAATAAAATACTAATATTATTGCAGTGCTATAATAGGTGTGTGCTATTGTACATATTTATTATGTATTTCTTTCCTTCAATGGTAATTTACTTTATTTTCTTTGTTACAGGTTGGCAGACTGTCTCTTGGCTAGGTGATGACAGCTTCAGAGAAAGTTAAACTTATTGATTTCAAATGCTATCGGTGAGTGCGTTTTTTCTTCCGAATTGTGTTTTGTGCAGTTCGTAAGTTTGTTTCTTGTGTGAAATCACGTACATTTCTTTACCGATAGTCATGCTAAGTGTCAAGCTAGACACTTTCGTGTAAAATTGTGCTCTCCAACACTGGAGTCGAGTGATCGGCAGGTTATGTTGAAACCTCAAGAGCTTACCGAGTCACCAGGACACAGTGTCCGATGACCCTTCCGTCGGGCCGATTCGGTCCACCAAAGTCCACCGTCTGAGCCGACATGCTTTATTATTTCTTCAGGGTAAGTTTGTCTTCTCTTGAACAACTCCTCATTCTCTTGCATTGTTTATTTCTTTTTGTTTGTATTTAGTACATATTTCTGGCTTCTGTCTGTTGGCTTATCTTTTGCTTCAAATTCCTTTGCTTATTACTGCAAACATTAGTTGTTAATTAGTCTTAAAAGTATATAACTATATTTTACTGCCTACTTAAGTATTAATACATCCAAGGGTTGTTCCAGTGAGTAAGAAGTCTTATATTGCTTCTTGTTATAATTATGTTATTTCTTTTTGTGATTTTTAACACAAATATGTATCTAGAAATACTTTTCTACATTAATGATTTTCCATTTCTACAGCTTCTATTTGTATCAAGTTCTATGCTGAAATGTTAGGCAATTCTCATAAAATGCCAAAAATTCCCTTATGTAGAACAGAGGGAACATTAAAGAGGTTTCTGCACTAGTCCTCTGGACTTTGTCAGTTGATTAGGAACATGTTTTTTTCTTCATCTGCAGTAGGTACTTAAGGTAAATTTGTCTAAGCGTTATCCATTAATATAGATAAGTAATTTCCTTTTTCCAACTGAGGGTTTCATCAACCTAAGTGATAATTAGTAGACTTGTGATATGTTGGTTGTTTACTTGTATAATCAATGGAGTGGTGATACTAAGTCCTTCATTTGACATCCCAACTGATGGGTTTTTGTTAATGTAGAGTTTGAGAACATTAAACAAAGCTTTATATTTATGTTGGAAGGCTATCAAAGGAAACATCTTTGATTTTGTGTAAAATTACATTTTTGAGATTTTCAAGAACACTAATCTGTATTTTTTTGAAAATGTAATTTGGAACACTATTTTTTTGTTGTTAATAATAATACGTTAAAACGGTACCCCATTTGATTTGTTTGGCGTTTGATATGTTGTATACTTACATAATTTGTAGTAATTTTTACTTGACATAAACCATCGGTATTTTGTTTAAGGGGGCCGTTTTGCTTCTCAATAAACGCCTGAATCATGGCTTTTAATTTGAACAATTCTATGTGTAATAATAATCGTATATTAAGATTAGAAGTGTAATTTGATATGTAAAGACCTGTTTTAGTGGACCATAAGATGATTTATTCTAAAATACTGTTTGTTTTTATAATTTTTTTACTATTAAATATGTGACACTTTAAATACATTTTAAATTTAAAATGTCATAATACCAATTTGTGGTCCACTAAATTGAACCCTTAACAATCATACAGTGTTCAGCTTAATAATAATAAACACAAACTGTACACAGTTGAAATTGCAGGGTTGTGTTGGCCTGTCGACTTCCCAGTGATGACTTGGGCAGTTTGGGAAAAAGGCCAGCTTAAGGCCAAAAGAAGGTCAGAATTGATAAAAATTCATGTCCTCTATATAATGTTTTTATTAGGTCACAAGTATTTGGTTTCCCACTTAAATTTAAACAAATATTGATTAGTTTCTAAGCACTACAAGGTTTTTGTTGTTCGATAGTTGATGATGGATTTAGTTTTTAAAATTCCAATTATAGGTGCAGAAAAAAATAAAGAATCATGGAAATTCCCACAGGGGAATTTTCGGAAAATGATGCAATATTAATACATAATGACAAATAAAATGTGCAAAATTACAGGGTTCCATACTACACAACAAATTAAAATAATCGTTTGATTTAATGTTTGGAACTCATACATTTAATAAAAACCTTTTAACTATTGCAAATCTGAGTAAAATCTTCTCTCTTTTTTTGTTGGAAAGTGAGTCTAAAATCCAGGTTGGTGTGCTTGAACGGAAAGATGAAACAACAGAATTCATGTACAAAGGGTGTATAAACTTGTCTTTAAACTCTCTTCTCTTTAAAATATATTTTCACTTGAAATTAAATGTCTATAGGATTATACAACAAAAGATTGTTACATTAAAAAATATATTGTAAACAAAGGATTTATATGACTTCAATACAGGAATTCAGCTCTGTTTCATCACTTGACACCTGTGCCTTTTAAACTTGTGACACACTTCATAAACTCACAAGGTTTTCCCATTTAATACAAGTAAGTGTTAAAATTCCAGACTTCATTTTTCAAATTTAGAAATGAAAGTTGTGTATAGTGAAGAATAGTAGACTCTTAAATTATTTCAATTATTGTATTTATCTTCTTCTATATTTATAAAAGAGGATATATATACATATACATTTTAAATTTAAAATGTCATAGATATAATATAGGATGTTTGTATATTTGAAGTTTATGTGCTGCCAAACTATCCAACCGATCGATCGCAATGAAACTTTACGTTGTTGTCCTGTATACTCCCGAGATGGTTTCTGTGAAGTTTGATGCAGATCCGTCCACAGGATCCCACCCCACAGGCTCCTAAAGATCCCATGTTATTCAAATGGAGAATCTGAATTGTTTACAAAAAACATATGACTGTGTGGTTTAATGTAGTTTCACATGCCTTAAGCAGATTGAAGTTCTCACAACAACAGTACTGTATATGTTTTGATTTATTGTAGTTCTACATTTCACCTTGAGAGTGTAGCACACACTACTTTTACTTGATCGGGTGATCTGTATTTGGTGTTAACCTTTTTACCTCGGTAATTAAAACATGTGGTGAAACGTGAAAATAAAAAATAAATAATTATTTGTTTTGCAGTTTACTTTTTATGACGTGCCTCCTAAAAAATGTAATATTGGTAGAAGAAGCAAAAATGCTCGAATTCATTCACCTATTAGGTTCTAAATCAAACTCAATATTATGACCGGCGAAGCGAGCGGGTACAGCTAGTATATATATATATATATAAGCATATATACAAATATATAAGTGCTAAGCACTTATTTCAACAATTTTAAACAGCATATATGCATCAAATGCCACAGATCAAGCAAAAAGAAAGCAGAACAGCAATAAAGAGAATTATTGGTTGAATTGTTAAGAGACGATGGTTAAGATAAAATATATTTCAGGAGAATAGTATGTGGTCTCAAAGGACCAGTTGGTTGTACTTGTATGGGTGGGTCTCTACCACTATGATTACCGTGTTGGCACATGAACAGTGCTCGTGTTAGCCTCATGCACTAGACAACTTTTTATCTCGTCTGATCAGTGATCCTGATCGCCAACGCTCCTGTGCTTCCTATGATCATACTGAAAAAAAAAAAAAAAAAAAAAAAAAAAAAAAAAAAAAAAAACAGCTACTTTAATTATATTTTCGGTGCTCATCCTTATCTCTATTGTCGTCTGTTAATGTGCCTTAAAAATTAGTCAGCGCCACTCGGAATTATCTGACAAAACCTCACTGTAGTTCACTTGCTCTGCCGGAGATTTATCAGCTCTCATCTCTTTTTGAGGCGTGACTGTACTGTATCTTCACTTAAAATTTCTATGATTCTGTAACCTCAAAATGGGTGATGTAATTTTTGACATACATTACCACAGGATTTTAGCGTTATTGTGGATTATTAACGACCATTGTTTAATATAGAGGGGTTTGATTTTGTTTTTACATGTTCGTCCCAGCCTTTTCTCGTTCTATTTCCACATTCCTGATGCTCTACATGGATTATTATTGTGATATTTTTTAAAGTACCTTTTCTGCTTCTGCATAGAATCATTGATTCCTCTTTGTGAGCTTTTATATAAAACTTCCTCTAGTTTTCTTCACATTATCAAGCTCCTAAGGAATTAACTGTGCATGTGACTGTATAGTTGGTAAATGACGATCTGTATTACAAGATGTTGGTAGCTCTGTATGACAATCTTGGAATTACAGCAAGTGTTATACGCCACTGATATTTCTCTAAAGACAAAATTGTGCTTTTTTATATACTAAGCAAATATCTTGTGTTTCTCCTCCAAAACTTATTTTCCTTCCGTCTCAGATAAAACATTTTATGTTGTTGAGTTCTAGCTATATCTTAGGTTCCATGTTTTCCTGTGTTTACCAGCCTTTACGGGTTTTGTATTACTCGCCTGAATTTTGCAAGTTGTTTATCTTTACATGGTTTTAAGGAGATATTATTGCTGTACAGTATTTATTCGTCTTTTAAATATTTTCTATAAACACTTTCAACACAATAATCTCATATATACACTCTTGATCTTATTAGTGAGAAGGCAGAAAGAAGAAAGAAAGAAAGAAACTCTTTATTTTGACAGTTCAACAACCGCATAATAGCGTCATACATTTGTTTTACAGTGTTTTTTCTTTTTTAATTAAAATAACTTAAATTAACTTATCATACATACAAAAACGAAAAAACTAATTTTCTTTGCAGCAGGTGGCCAATGTAAGGTTGATCCTTACGTCATAAACCCCCTGACGCTGTAGTGGCAGCTCTGAATCAACAAGTCTTTTAATGATCTTTTAAATTTGATTAAACTTGTTGCGAACGCCTGAGTGGCAGTTATAAATATATTTCAACTAATGTATATCTTTAAACATATGTAGTAATAATTACTACGTATTTGGGGTTATAAAGGGAGGGACTGCCAAGTTGCTGGCCCTATCATCGCATGGGAAAACGGAGAAAGAACTACTCGCACACACTTAGCGCTCTATTGCATGTAACCTCTGTTTCAGTCTTCTCTGTGGTTGACGTCACGTTCTCCTTAAACCACGTCTTTCCTAATTTTGGAGTGTCAAAAAACTATATATAGATTAGTTTCTAATTGTGAAAATAATGTTGCTAACACAGTGAGCTGGTCGAGGCAATTGCTAATAAATTGTCCAAAGCATCAGCTGTCAGCTGTTGAGTTGATGATTCGTGTATACATAATAGGGATTGACAGTTCGACATGCGGGAGCTGCGCATTATTTATCGTTATTCAAATTAGATTTGTTTATGTGTCAACAAGGTGCGTGCGTGTTTATACAGTCTCTTATCTTATTAACAACAGAACAATTCACAAACTACCGTAATCAATAAGTTTAAAATGTGCAGACAGGTAGTTATGTAACATCGTTTCATAATAACAAACCCCTCGGAGAGAGGCCACATAACTGCTCTTGATAAGATTGTCCGTCCAGTTTAGGGGAGATGCAAACGCAGATTGTGCGCCGTCTGCTCGCTTCCGTGGGGCGTGGGTGTGTTGACCTTGGCCAGTAAATGTTTAAGGCTTACGTCATTTCAGCTGAGCTTGGTGAAGTTGCACTATCATGTGTCAAAAGTCGAGGTTAGTTCTCTTCGTTTGTTGACTTTTCCACAATGGGCGTTATAACGTGGTTTTGTGCGGGACTTTCGTTTGAAGATTATGATTTGAATAATTAGTATGAACATGCGTGGAATATACAACATTGATTTGATTTGACGAAGTATAGTCGGAATATATGTTTGGATGACATCTTTTTCACAGTTATGTCTTGAACTTGAATTCTGTTCATGCTACAACAATAGATTTGATACCAATATTTGTACCACTTCCCTAAATTTTATAAACATTTATTTGTTTTGTTATTGTTACGAGGCTCGTTAATTCCATTGTTGTTTGCGTTGGTAAAGCAGTTGTGGGTAGCCGACCGACCTTGTGTAAGTGACCTGTTTTACAGCATGCCGAAACCAGTGAACGAATCGATCTTCCACTCAACAATACAGGTTTGACTCTCGCAATCAGCTGTTAGCCGTGGCGTACGCCGGTTAACCAAATGACATTTGAAGTTTTGTTTATTATGATCACAACTTACAACGAAATTAAAATAATTCGAAAAATATTTGAAAATGAATTTGTGTGGATTTAAATATTTTTCATAGTTTTTAAAGTGTTGTGAGGTGAAACAAAAATGCCCAATGAAATCACAAAAGACGTAGATTTGCCTGAGACCGGTACTACAGTTCAAATGTAAGTTTGTTATTTTACTAGCACTTAATGTAGCATATATTTCATAAAGCTATTAAAATTACACTTATTCAGAATTATTGTTTATAAAACAGATGATTGTCATGATAATTTGACAAAGTCTGTTCTCATATTGTAAAAGATTACTATTTTGTACATTACTCTTTAATAGCTTTTGGAACCGCCAAGATATTTCTTTAACCATTTTAAAAAATGTATAAAGATGAATGATAATTTATTATTGTTTGATAACCAAAGTAATTACTCTTATTATTTATTAGGATAACACCAGTCTATGATAGATTCTAAGATGACTAGCATTGTGGATGTCTAACCAAACGATCCTTTCTAAAACGGCCCACATTATGATTTTCATAAATGCAGAAATTTAATCAAAGCAAGTAAATAGTAGCAATTTATTGTTTACAAATATATTGAATCAATTGATTGCAGATGTAAACAAACATCAGTAAGCTGTATGCTGGATGATCAAGTTGGAGATTTTAAAAGCTTCATGTAAACACAAAATCAAACAATGAAAACTTGTTTTAAATTTATGATTCATCAAACTTAGCATGTCAAAAATTGCCTAGCATTTAAGACAGTGTAAATGCATTAGAAAATAATAAGTGTTTGCCCTGTGTGGAAAATTTCACAATGTTTTTAGTGTCTTTGGATGTTGACAATAAAAGTATTAAACTAAGTGTGATCAGAGTACCCCACTATTAAAGGTTTTCATTCAGGCGCTCAGTTGAGCGCTCCAAGGAATTTAGTTCTAGATTTCACCGTAACTGTTATATTGTAGATGTCATATTGTTGCTCGTGTTTTTGTTTTTTGTTGATTCTAAAGATTTTATTGAGTTGTTTTGTTGTATATATATAAGAGTCTAATGTTATATTTATCCCCATTGTTTAATTTGATATATATTTAAAATGTTTATAATTATTGTTATCTAATTTATTTTTATTTTGTTTTTGATTCAAGGAAGTTCCCAAAAAATATTATACTATAATATATATATATATATATATATATATATATATATATATATATTTTATATATATATATATGTGTGTATAAATATATGTTTCATATATAATTGTAAAGAAATTATTATAGTTTTTCTCTCAATTAGCTTTGGGCTAGCGATAAATAAAAACTGCATGTATAAATTGTCTTTTTCACAAGTAATAAATATATTTGAATTGAATTGAGTAGCAAAGAGCCTGCTTCGCTAACACACAAAGTGTTTACCTCCTCTCTATCTCTCTCATTGTCACCACCTACCCTGCCTCGCAAATTGTACCAAATTATATAACTCTACCATTTTCAGTAAACTCTAGCAATTAATTCTTGTATATTATTAATCTACTCTGTCAGCCAAAAGTAATTAAACAAATTTCAACTCAAAATTTGTACATATACAATTAATAGAAAAATTACTTGTTACTCTTTTTGAAACAATTATTTTTTTAAGCAATTAAAGTTTTAATTTACATTAGGTTTGTTAGTACCTATTGTCCATTATATTCTCAAAATCTTAATATAATATATTGCATTGATTCGTAACGAAAAAGGCCAAATTATCCACTTTAAGTAACCATATCTTCATAAAGATTTTTTTTTATTTTTCTCTCAACATATCTATTAGGCTTACTTACATAAAAAGGCCAACACTTTTAATTTTTAAATAATTTTTGATCCAACACCCCCAGGCATTAATAATGAAATTAATCTTTATTAGAACTGTTAATAAAAGTTAATGTTTACCTTAAATGTCAAAGATAATTTATTTTATTTAGGCTTCATCAAGTAGTTTTTCTATTCCACATTACACAGAGTTTACCATTTTACGCTAATTGTTTTTAATTAAATCGTCAATATTTTGATTTTTTACAAATAATTGAAAGAACTGCTTGTGTATTATATATGAAACGGTGGTGGACTCGAAAAATGTCTTAAACATCAGAAGATATGTGAAAGATGGTTTCATGCTTCTTGTTTGAAGGTTTCTCATGCTGATTATTGTTCCCTTGCAAGAAGTTGTTCTATAATAGGAATAGTTGTGCAGCGCAGGACTAAAGTCTTCTAGAGTCGATACTCTAACTGATGTGTCAATTAAATTTAATCATAGTATTCCAACTAAATTAGATGTCCTTAGCACAGTTTTTGTTGTCATGGAAGGAAATATTTGGAAACAATTAAACTAATATAACAAAAAATCAGAAGCTACAATTAAAGAAAATAAAACTCTTGGTGGTTCTGTTTCAATTCATGCACTTTTACACAAATCTATTTATTTATGTAAGATGCCGATTGTCAAGATATGAGGGAATATGGATTTCAAATGAGTGTGATGAGTGTAAATGAGAATGTAGTCATTATCTCAAACTAAGGCCGACTATTCATTAGAAAGTGTCATTAATTAATAGCCCAATGATAAATGAACAGCCAGTAATTATCAGATGATCCCTTTAAAAATTTGTTATGACTGGTTGGAATCGAACTGAGAAACTGTAGCTTATGAAGCAAGTGACCAAGTAAACCAACTATGCTACCGACCAATTAAATAAATAAATTGGATGAGCACACTTTCCGAGCTAAAAATATTACGCTTTATGGTTAACTTGAATCCAAAATCATCGTATTGATATTAAGAAGCTGCTTGACATAAATCTTGTACCAGTACTCTTTCATAAAGTTAAGCCAGCATCTGATTATGGGAGATCCACAGTACATCAAATTGGGAATAAATAAGATGGATATGTCTTACGGTTTGTTGTCAGTTACCATTTACTACCTTTAAATACTAAAAAGCTGGAATAAATATTTAGAACAAGATCTAAATTTTATTTATCAATAAAAATATAGTGATATCCTGTCAAAAAGCTAAATACATAAAGCCATTTTAGAGTGGAGGTGCGCCAAACAATTGGAGAAAGAATTTAATAATTATCTAAAATAACAATGTTCCTCATAATCAATAACATTGTATATGTATAATTTGGTGGATGACTTATCACCACCGTATTTGTATGAGTGGATTAGTCAGTACTATCTATGTGTGGGCGGGAATAAGAAGACAATTTTCTTACCTGACTGCAAGCCCTAACTTGTTGCTATGCCCTAATTTCCTTAGTTAATATCAATCTTATACTTTATTTTAAGGATGCAAGGCTTGGCCTTACAGTTTTTTTTTTTAGTACCAATCCAATTAAAGGGAAGAAGGATAACTCAAAATTGGTCAGTAGCGTATTTGCTTAAAGCCGGCTCTCTAATCGATCCCAATCACACAACAAATGTTGAAAACGATCAGCTGATAACCACTTGTTCATTTGTCATTGGGTATTAATTATTGAGACTTTCCAAGGAATAGACGGCATTTGTTTGTAACAATGACTGTACTCGCTCATCTACACTCATCACAGTAATTTGAAATCCATATTCACTCATATCTTGACGATCAGGTCCTAAAATAAATAAATTGGTTCATTACACATTTCATTGCTTTTTAAATAACTCATTGTGATTGTAATTCTGAAGGTATATTTGTTTCTTCTGATTTTTGTTTTCTTGCATTTTATTTCTGGGTATTTTCATTTTTTTATATAAACTACTCAGATATATATAAACTCGCCAGATGACATGGGCCTACAGGCCTGTGCATCAACTTTATTCAACGAGTGAAGTACCGACCGTTGGTTCAGTGGGGATTCGAACCTTAGACCTTGCCCGCCGCAGTCCGAAGCCTTAGCCACCACGCCGGTACTTGTGTATATACTCTTTGACCAATGTGTTTATGATTTGCTGATTTTTGTGACATTTTGATGAAGTTAAGGTCTTAGGTCTTACCCGTTTTAGGTCTTAAAATACTATATTAACAGGGGACTTAATCAATATTGCTGTTGCTATATTGTGAGACATTTTGATAAAGTTATGGTCTTAGGTCTTACCCGTTTTAGGTCTTAAAATACTATATTAACAGGGGACTTAATCAATATTGCTGTTGCTATATTGTGAGACATTTTGATAAAGTTATGGTCTTAGGTCTTACCCGTTTTAGGTCTTAAAATACTATATTAACAGGGGACTTAATCAATATTGCTGTTGCTGTATTGTGAGACATTTTGATAAAGTTATGGTCTTAGGTCTTACCCGTTTTAGGTCTTAAAATACTATATTAACAGGGGACTTAATCAATATTGCTGTTGCTATATTGTGAGACATTTTGATAAAGTTATGGTCTTAGGTCTTACCTGTTTTAGGTAATAAAATACTATATTAACAGGGGACTTAATCAATATTGCTGTTGCTGTATTGTGAGACATTTTGCAGCGCTCACATTATTCTTGGAAATGATGAAAAATCATAGACAAAGATATAATTGTTATTTATCAATAAAAATATAGTTATATCTTGTCAAAAAGCTTAATCCATAAAGCTGGAATCATGGAAGCTTGTACATGAAGTCTTTTCATCATGTAAAAATCCATATGAACAATTAGGAAGAAAATCAGTCAGTCAAAATCAGTTAGGCACTTGATATTGACATAACTTAATGTCGAAATATCCCTTCACCTTATTATTTTATTTTATTATTTTTGTTGTTGTTAATTTCTCATAATTTCTCTTTTCCACAGAATGGTTTTAGTGCTTCATGTGGCATTTTGTTTAAAAACGCCCTAATGCTCTAACCTCTACCAGCCCTTATGTTCTTCTGAAACATACACTTGCGATAAAAGGTTATCCTTGTACTCTGGCCGGTGCCTCCAGTTCACTTGTATAGAATTTGTTAGTCTATAGTTTCCTAAAAGGGTAATTACTTTCGCCTTTGCCTCTTTAATTGTTTCTGTTGTTTACTGAGACTTACTTAAATATTTTACAGATTGTTTTAAAAAGGATATATATTCAAGTTTAGACCCATTTTATGATTTTATTATAAATCTTAAATTACAAAACTATACTTAAATTTTTAGTGTATTCCCAATGTTAATTAAAAACTTGTTTAATCCAGATGGAGGCCCAAAAACTTACTTTGAGTAGATTCAAAGTCGATGTAAATATTTTTATCAGTTATGTGAGAACATTTTTGTTGTGATAGAACTTTTTTTAACCCTTGTTGAATAAAGTTTGACTTTAAATATCAATACAATAAAATTATTATAACCGTGTATTATTGCTTGATTAGTTTTATATGAGACAAATTATTTATAGGAATTTTTCTTTGAAAAATTTATGTTTTTAATTTTGTTGGCTTAATCTTATTATTGGCTGATCTTGTAATCGTCAAATATGCCTTAAAATTATCACATTAAAAAAAATGAATTTACAATTCGAGTTCAATAAATACTCCAATTTTACACCACTCGATTTTGATAATTCGTATAAAACTAGATATATCATCGTACGTTTGACTTGTATACAGTATATATTACTTATTATTTTAAGACAGGTAAATATTAGCAAAAGTCATTTTTTATGCTTTTTACTAATAACTAAAGCTTCCGGTAACAACCGCGTTAAGGTGTTATCTACAACATTTACATCACCAAACGTTTCGCCGATGCTATGATGTGACATCCTCAATGGTATCCTCAGTTTCAGTGATACCACTGAGGATGTCACATCATAGCATGGGCGAAACATTTGGTGATGTAAATATTGTAAATAACACTTTGACACAATTGTTACCGGAAGCTTTAGTTATTAGTAATAACACCGGCTGCTTAAGAAGTCTCCAAAATCAAATTTTTTATGCTGTTTAGTAATGATTACAAGGCTTTATAGTTTGATTTATTTTAAATAAATTCCTATTACATGTCAACATTGATGGCCTACTTTGAAGGTACACTAGGTTATATGCCTTCTATATTTTTTAAGTGAAGAATGTTGCTCGGGTCAAATTTGTACTCATTACGTAGTTCCAATATGGCCAAATGACAACCTGTTATTTTAACAATGTTGTTAGTGCACATAATAACAGCCTGAAGGTTGTTTAAGGTCTTGATCAATAACAATCCCTAGTGTGAATTATTGAGCAGGGCTGATACTTGTTATGCCGATGGTTGGTTGCTCATTATTTCTCGTTAGACCTATTCGGCTCACCACTCACCCTTCCACAATCATCACTGTCTCTCAAGTAGAAAGACAGGCAAATGTTCCTTCTAAAGTTTATAGTCATGTTTAGGGAGTGGTTTTCAAGTGATGATTTTTTTTTTTTTAATATTAAGTTATTTATGGATTGATTTTTGACTGTAAAGAATGTGCTGAAGATTAAATGGCATTTACCCATATCTGGCCTTGACCCAGGTAGTAAAATTAAAATATTTTCAAATGCAGATTCAATCATGAAAGTTAGAATTATTCTTATCTTCAACTGGCTAGCTTTCATCGCCAAGCATTTCAAATTATTTTTAAAAATACTGTTTGTCTTAAGCCGCTAATTGATTTACAGTTACTATCTAATCTATCATATAATATATATATACAGAGTGTTTCGCGAGAGGGTGGCACAACTTCAGGATATGATAGTAGACATAAAAATAAGCAGAAATGTTCCTGTAAGCAACATGTGGCCTATCTCGCCTTGTTAAGTGTCTGTTTATCTGTATGTGTTTTTTATTAAAATAATTATATCTCAAACATGGTTTGAGCTAATAATTTGAAGCTTGGTATATTTGCTAACCTAGTTAGGGGTAGTTTAAAATGAAAAAGGAACAAAATTATCTTTATCAGTTTCAAAATGGCAACCATAAGAAATGTTAAGTTAAGTAAATTTAAAACCATTATTTGCATTGAAAATGTATTAAAGTACTTTAATTTTGTAAATTTAATAATAAATTCAAAGATACCTCAATTAAAAAAATCGGTTTGAAAATAAAAGAGTAAAGCACTTTTTCATGTATGCTTGTTTAGGGTTTTTCACTTGTATGAAGTTTACTAACCAAATGTATAACTTCATAGTCATTATAAACA
Source organism: Stictocephala bisonia (assembly GCA_035578905.1). Lineage (NCBI taxonomy): Eukaryota > Metazoa > Arthropoda > Insecta > Hemiptera > Membracidae > Stictocephala > Stictocephala bisonia. The sequence goes on from JAQJVL010000007.1 coordinate 7,123,338, forward strand.
GCTGTTTTTAATTATTTTAAAGTATACATTGCTTAATTAGTTATTTTAGGCTGAAGTATGCATTGATGAAGGAGGGCGTCACACTGAATAGCATTTATAATACAATTATACAATTTGTGTTTTTGTTATATGTAAAATAAATGTTGTTATTAACAAAAAGCTATTTTTTTAGGAAACCCTAAACAAGCATACATGAAAAAGTGCTGTACTCTTATTTTCAAACCGATTTTAAAAAGAGGTATATTTGAATTTGTTATTAAATTTACAAAATTAAAGTATTTTAATACATTTTCAATACAAATAATGGTTTTAAAATTATTTAACTTTTAACATTTCTTATGGTTGCCATTTTGAATCTGATGAAGATAATTTTGTTCTTTTTTTTACTTTAAACTACCCCTAACTAGGTTAGGAAATATACAGAGTTTCAAATTATTAGTTCAAACTATGTTTAAGATATAATTGTTTAGTAAAAAACACATGCAGACAGACAGACACTTAACAAAGTGAGATAGGCTACATCCCAAAATCTCCTAAACTACTGAATATAGATTTTGATGAAATTTGTGAGGCAGTTATTTTTCGTATAATAGACTTCCGTTAAGAAAGGATTTTTGATTTGTGAGGCGTAGAAAGAGCCTCTCACCATTTCCTTGTTTCCATAAGAGTACATTGGCATTCATTTAATTTGAGTAATGTATTTCTATTATAAAAACTTAAAACATGACACAAAAGCTTGGCTAATTTGGTAAGTAAGCGTAAAAAGTCACCTCGTAGCGAAGCAAGGGCTAATATATATATATATATATATATATATATATATATATATATATATATATATATATATAAGCAAACTTCACTGACTGATTAGATGTATCCCTGATACAGTTCCACTAGGAGTGTAACCCCAGGGGCCTCAGAAAATAATACATACCAGGATGGTGCCAAGAATGTGAGGATCTATACAAGGAGTTTAAGAACACTGAAAACTCTGACACTACTGGTTTCTTGCTGCACTCTCTCTATAATTCTAGAAGAGAAGTGGGTAAATAAAGTAGAAAACTTAAATTTTACCCACAGCAGTAGGCAGGTTTGGTAATTTCTTCCAAAACTTTCTACCGGTAAGCCCCTTAGAAATAGCACTGGGCTGCACCCGAGACATATGGACATAGCAAAATACATTGGTGGCTTATCTAAGACAATCCGCCAATCTTTTGACAAAAAGGTTGTATACAATCTGAATAAGACCAACAGAAGCCCATAGGCACCTGTAGAAGCCTCTAGGCCCTTTACTCTCCAAGTGTTAAATGATGCGGTAATGGCTCTGCCAGTTGGGAAGGCAGCCAGAATGGATGACATCTTCCTGAAATTTCCAAAACATGCTGGTACAAAAGTAGAACATTGGCTTCTAACAGTCTTCAATGCCATATTGGCAAGTGGCGATATGCCAAAAGCTTTTAAAGATCTAAAATAATTGCTGTTTTGAAGCTAGGTAAAGAACCACAACGTGCTGAAAGCTACTGCCCCATAGCTCTTTTAAGTAAGTTGCCGGGGAGGCTTATTTACAACAGAATATCAAAATGGCAGCATATCTGGTGAACAGCTGGTTTTAGACCTGGTCGAAATTCTTGTGACCAGATACTTTCTTTGACATCTTTCGTTGAGAATGGCTTTGAAAAGAAAAGGAAAACATCAGCAGCCTATGCTGGTGTTTGTGTGGTGGCCTATGCTGGTTCTCTGGAGAAAGAGCCTTTTGCTTAAATTTTATAACTTGTTTCCGTGTCCTCGATTGTTGCAATTTCTGAATTTCACCCTCTGCAAAAGGTTAATTTAAAAGTGTGTCTGGGTCTCAGAGAAAGTTCTTTTGGATACCTGAATGATGAACTGCCACAAGGATCTGTTCTTGCTTCTCTTTTATTCATTGTATACAATGCCAACATTCCTGCCACAGAATCCAGAAAATTAATGTACGTAGATGATATTGCTCTCGCAACTCAACACAAATACTTATCAAAAACAGACAGAACACTTACACTCGATCTAGCTACCTACAATAATTATTTTAGAACCTGGAGGCTAAAGCCCAATCCAAGAAAGACAGAAGTAACCTGCTTTCACCCCTGAGTAAGAGACTACGTAGTCAGAAATTGAATGAATTTTCACCAAAAACCAACTGGGCGTTAACTTGGGATAATTTTACGGTCAAAACAAGTTTCTAGTATTAGACCCTACTACTGTCATCAGTGGAATGAACCTTCAGGAGATTAATATTTGAACGTTAAGACACAAATACTTTGTAATGTAGTTATTGTTTTATTTAGATAGTTTTCATCTGCGTAATTCTTTTAATATTTCGTTAGTTAGGTGGCTGGCTAGTGAAGGCTATATGATATAAATATACTGACTGACTCATCACGTTACTTTAGAACCCAACTGATTTACACAACATTTTTAGGAAAGTCAGCTTTACCATCATAGACACACACTGAGAAAGGACTTATTGAAATTCTATTCTCAACGGTTTGAAATGTCCTTACAGTTTCATTTTCCTATAAAAATAACATTGCTATTAATTTAATTGAAAGTGTGTGATTAAGTTTGACTCACTTAAAAGGAATGAGATAAGTTTTAAAACAGAATAATTTTAAATTAATTGATACTATTGTACATCACTTCTGTCAGGTAGAAACACGGAAGCAGTGAGTTACTGTAAATTAATTTACTTATGATTTTACTTGATAAGTAAACATTCTTAAATTCAATAACTCTGTTGCCAAGTTTATTCTTTAAAAACGTTCATTTTGGTGTTCCTTTCACATATATAAGCACAGTCAGTCAGCGCTTAGCAAATAGAATCAAGACCAAGTTGTAAATTTAACCTTAAGGTATTTACCTGGTTTGTATTTTTGAACATGAACTTAGTGTAAATTTAGATTTAATTCATAATTAAGTATGCAAATTATAAATATTAATGACAATTACTTAACAGTCTTCTCCAGTGAATAATGGTGTATTACTCCAGCCTTCAACACTACCTGGTGTTTACTGTACTTGTAACTCCATCGACGATCAGGTCTGTTGTGGTAGTAGACTTGCCTTCCTTACTTTCCGGCCAGACAGTGTGTTTATCAGTAGTTGACGCCCACTCTTTGCAGTTAAACATACACTTTACATGTACTTCTGTACGTGTATAAGTGGGTGGATGAGCCAGTACTACTTTAAGTGTATGGGTGTGTGGGTGAGTCAGTAACACTGTATGTGTATGGGTGGGTGGGTGAATTTGACCTACTGTACGTGTATGGGCGGGTGGGTGAGTCAGTACTACTCTACGTGTATGGGTGGGTGGGTGGGTGAGTTTGTACTTATGTATGTGTATAAGTGGGTGGATGAGTCAGTACTACTGTACAAGTATGGGTGGGTGAGTCAGTACTACTGTACGTGTATAGGTGGGTGGTTGAATTTGTACTTTACTGTATGCGTATGGGTGGGTGGGTGGGTTTGTACTTCTGTACGTGTATAAGTGGGTGGATGAGTCAGTACTAATGTACAAGTGTGGGTGAGAGAGTCAGTAACTTATATATCAAGAACGTATCACACTGAAAATGAGAAAACAATGGACTATAACTCATTATATAGGTCATCATTTAAACACAACAGCTAGTGTCTCTATGACCGCAAATTACGTGTCAGAAATAGTAAAACGTATTATTATTTAACCAGTGTAATACTAATTTTAACATGCTTTTTTTAGGACAAGCATGACTAGTTCCTCCTGAGGAAGATTTCTTGTAACTGATTTGGTTTATTTAAAAAAAATATATTAAACTAGAATATAACATATTGGCATATATATATACATATATATATAAAACAGAAATAAAATTGAAATCTGATCTCAGGGGACTCTAGATAATTGTGTTCTCTTTTTAAGAGTCAAGTTTAAAATTGTACGTCTATAAATAAAGCTGGTAATCTTTATTTGAATATAACATTGACATTAAAATTCAATATGGTAGCAGGTATAGCAGTCTGTTAATCTTATAAATGAATGAATAAATATAGTTGAGGGTATTTGACGTCAATCAATCAAGGAGTTGTAAGGCCCAGAAGTATCATTGAATTGTGTACAAATGTCAATCTAGAAACAAATAATTTTTGAACAGTAATTTATTTAACGGGCAGAAAGTGTTGGGTTATTTGCTTAATGTCTTCGTGGACTTGAAGCATGACCACTTCAACATGTCTCTCTCACAATAATCAATCATTTATTTAGCACAATGTTTATTTCCATTGATTTCATTAATTTTATACAACTACAAGAGTACTTTTACTGGATTACAGATGCTTTGTCATTCCTTAAAAAATAATTGTATTAATTATCCTCCTATTACATAAAACAAATGTTGTAGGCTTGAAGTGTAAAAACACTAAATAATTACCTTTAGTAATGAATGGTATATCAGACATGATTATTGAGTTCTTTGTTAAATGGTAATAAAGAATTATTTTTATTTCAAGAGAAAATAAATGATAGGTTCCAAACTCAATTAGTTTGATTTAACGATGTCAAAAAAATTTTTACAATCTAATTAAATTCTTTTGATAGTCAGACCAGACTATATCTTTCAAGAAGTGTACATTAGCCCTAGAGCTGGCAATGGTGCACCTCTGCACTGGCTCTTTTTGGCTTATTTGCAGGCGTTTGTTATACTTATCCCATTTCATAACTAATGGTTCAAATGTAACCATTTATATTAATTTTATTTACAAATACTTGGGATACAATATAATACAATTGATTTTAGGTATCCATAGAAATAATTCTTTTAGGTTGCATGTAACAAACATGTTTATCGTTTTGAAATTAATTTTGAAAAAGATTCTGTTGTCTAACTGTTAACTGGTTCATTTTGTGATAAAATTGTAAATGTATAGTTTGTTCACAATGTTGATTATAAAAATATATAGTTATTATAACAATTACCTATAGTTGTCTTTTGTATATGACCTTTGTGATTTTGACTTTTCTGTCAAAATGTCCATGTCTTCTAAAATTTACAATCCATCTTATTAAATTAACATGAATGGTAGCTGAAACTAAAACAAAATAAAATAATAAATTTGAAATATCACCTTATTTACATATGTATAAACAAAACAAACAAATCTAGCCTTTGTTGACATCGCAGAATGCGACAGTGGCTAAGCAGCATTTCGTTCGCGACAGCTGGTTGCCGCCCATTGATTATAAATTTTTTTTATAAAAAGAGAATATAAAAATTATAAATTAGTACTATACGTAACGCTCTTTCAGAATATAATCATTAAAAGTCATTTTATGAAGTTTATTGCCGAAATTTTAACAAAACCAACACGTCTGTTTCGGTAAAAAAAATTCGTTACATGCCAGCTCTAGGGTTAAGAATTAGAACTCCAATTTTACTTAGTTTAATAAATATTTTAACTCAAATTTCATAATTACTAGATAATACTAATGGTAATTTCACTCAGCTTTAGTCCTGCGATTAATCAAAATTTGTACATTAAGAAAGATAAAAATGGTTTGTAATGAATGAAAGGAGACATAATTCAACCTGCAGTTGAGTACATAACAATCGGCAACACCTGCGTATACAGTAGACTGATTTCTACCAGTTGTTCATGTTGATGATAATATAATGACGTTGGGCTCACATATTTCCTAAACATACATATGTTATTAAAATAATTCATTGAATAAACCAGAGTTCAGCAATTTTTTCATAACACTTTCTTACACATTGGCTTTAAATAGTATGCGAGCTTGTTTTTCAACAACTGGTTTTAAGATAGCAAAATCATTGTTATTATACTTAAAACTACTCAAAAAGATAATAGGTTTAGTTGTTAGCCGTTTCAGCTGAGTTGCCAACTTAATCTGCTTTGTATGCGAACAGACTAGAAGAGCACCAAAATAAAATTTGGCCAGCTTCCCGATCACATAGCCTATGGACATATGTTGTCATATTTGTATAAAGAACTCCTTTAGTATAAGTTTTAATTGTGAATCGTTTAAATTCAAATTCAAACTTCTCTTGATAACATTGTAAATTAGATATACAGGGTGATTCAAAACTGTATGGCAATCTCTTGGGAACTCATTCTATAGCTAAAAATAAGAAAAAAATTTAATATAAATATATGACTGAAAACGCTTCGTTAGCGAGGTACGGTTAGTGAAAAATTTCACCTAGAATTCTGTATCCTCAGTGAAGTAAGGCCGTATAAAATGTTAAAGGTAGTTAGTTACAAAGATACAAATACCATTGTTTCTTATATATTTTAATCTGAAAAATTGAATACAATTGGTTCCAGAGCTGTAAATACAATACTTTCAGAGATATTTATATATATTATAATTTCTAAAGTACTTTTTTTTGTCGGTACGCCATAACTTCCTTAATTCTTCACCAATTTTCATAAATGAGGTGTCATTTTAAAGCTTTTTTTACCCACTACTTGATGAAAATATACAAATCTCTCATTTTCCAATAGTTTTTTGGAAAAACGACCTATTATATCATTCTGCAAGTAATTTAAACTTGAAATGTTTATTTACATTATTCGATCAGCTGTAACATGTGAATTAAATAAATCAAAACAAACAGCTGTAACATGTGAATGTAAAATGTCAAAGAAACCCACCAACAAACAATCACCGATGACCACATAATCACATCAAACATAGTGTTTAAAGAGGTACTTTGAATTTGTAAATATGCTGTTAATTTGTAAATAACTTAACCTAACATTTATAAAATAAATTATATTAAATTTAAACTCACATATTTTATTTCTTCTTTAATCCATATTTACATTAGGTTAAATTGTACTCTAACTATGCGTTACTAACTATACTGTGTGCACTTTAATTAAGAGGGATTTAAAGAGAATACAGTGCGAATGCTTCACACGGGTCGGCTAGTATTACATAAAACACAAGAATTGGTGCAAAGAAATAGCAAATTTTCGTGTTAAACGTACGATTACTTACATAAATGGCAATTAAAGATGTATTTTTTCTTAAATAAATTTGTAGAAAATTTAATTCTGAAAAGAATCATGTGAATTACTCAGGAAAAAATGAATAATAGACATTGAAATTTTGCTTTATTTAAAATAATACAGACACACATAAAACACACATTCTTAACTGCACAAAATATTAATTAATATTTAGCTTGGGAGTAACAGCTGATCATTGAATCAAAACTTTCTATCATAATAATTTTTTTGCAAAGGTTGGCTATACCAGCTGATCAAAAATTAAGTTCATGAAGTAATATTTGAATATCCTTTATGGTGTTTTTGTATTGCGTGTGTGACGATTGTATTTTTTGAGATCCTGTGATTATTTTGAAAAATGTTATACAATTTTTATCTTATCTTAGTAAATAATGGCAGATAATGCAAGTGGAAGAGTATATGGACATGATACTGATGTTAACAAGAATGGTTTAGCTGCAGTTCAGGAATATCGTAATACTTTTCCACATCGAAGAACACCTGTTCAAAAACGTTTGAAGCTCTGAGATACGACTTAGAAAAACTGGTAGCTTTAAACCAAAACGAACAGATACTGGTCGTCAACGTAGTGCACTCACAAAACATAATAATGAACAAGCAATAATAAATAGGAAGAAATTGTTTTACGAGATCAGTATTTTCTTCGGCTTATTCTGGTTACTGATGAATCCTGCTTTACTAGAAATGGAACTGTAAATTTTCGTAATACTCATACTTGGGCATATGAAAACCTACATGAAACCGCGATGAGACATTTACAGCATACGTTTTCAGTTAATGTATGGCTTGGTGTTTTGGGTAATAATTTGATTGGTCCGTTTTTCTAACCCAATCGACCTGCCGAAGAAGCGTACTTACATTTTTTTAAGAACAAACCTGCCAACCCTCTTGGAAGATAGTCCTTTTAAAAACAGATTAGATGCACCCAATTGACCTACCGAAGAAGCGTACTTACATTTTTTTAAGAACAAACCTGCCAACCTTCTTGGAAAATAGTCCTTTTAAAAACAGATTAGATGCACGTTTTATGCACGACGGGGACCTTCACATTTTTCTAATAATGTGAAAGACTATTTAAATAATACATACAGTAGAAAATGGATTGGTCGAAACGGACCAGTAAAATGGCCACCACGATCTCCTGACCTCACACCAGCATACTTTTTTTCTATTTTGGATAAAGCCAATTGTTTATTAAAAATGAATTAACATCTTAGAGGAGTTACGGAATTGCATTACAGAAGTGGCAGAAACTATGAAGAATGCTCCAAACGTTATGAAACGTGCTAAATATAATGGATTCGTCGTGCGAAAAATGCATTAGTCATAAAGGAGGACAATAAAGCAAAATTTCAATATCTATTATTCAGTTTTTCCAGAGTATCTCACATGAATGTTTTCAGAATTAAATTTTCTACAAACTTATTCAAGAAAAAATACACCTTTATTTACCATTTATGACAGTAATCATATGTTAAAAAAATGTGTTATTGGTTTGCACCAATTCTTTAACTTTAACATTTTTATACGGCCTTACTTCACTGAGGATACAGAGTTCTAGGTGAAATTTTTCGCTAGCCGTAACTCTGACGAAGAATTTTCAGGCATATGTTTATATGACCTTTTTTTTTATTTTTAGCTATAGAATGAGTTCCAAAGAGATTACCAAATAGTTTTGAATCACCCTTTATAAATAAATAAAGAAAAATAAAAGAAAAAAAGTTCTATACACAATCATATGTACACTTAAAACTTAGTCAGTTCTAGACTATATTTCCAAACTATTTTCAAAGTCTAAACTCTTTTCCATATGCCCTAAAAATTATTAGCTTAAATAAGCTTGTAGTGTAAGTTTGATTTCTTTTAACAAAAACATTAGTATTTTTTAATCTCCACCATTAAAACCAAGTGAAAAATATGGTGTTTTTAAAATAAAGAATGTTAATTAGATTTCAAACCCTTTTAATTTGTTGTTAATAAATCAATCATAATACATCTATTAATTGTTGTTACATCATCAATAAATTTACCATCACCTGATGGTTTAAAATTTATATTAACCCTTTGAGGACCAACAAAAATAGTTAAAAAACTAACTTTTTTCTCTCACTTTTTTCAAGTGGGGCGTGTAAAATATTTAGGCTGAACATTTAGAAAAACGCAAATCTTTATACAAAATCTGTTCTAATAAAGATACAAGGGTACTTCTTTGACCAGAATGTTTTTAATTGAGTACTTTATCAGAATGAATGTCCAAAAAGTCATTTCATAATTTTTAAATATATATATTTTGTCAAGAAAAGTGTGTTTTGTTTAAAAAGTGTATTTATTTTTTGTACGCTTACAGCTTGTAAAAAATGTTTTACTTGTAGGAAACTGTGTTATTGAAGTCTGAACTTAATCACCTACAAACACAGACAAAATTATAACATTCAGATTGAAAATAAACAAAAAAACTATAACATGAAATATTTTGTTAATACTGTCAGATTCGTCCGTTAAAATTAACTCTGTCTATTATCGTCAGTTCTTTTCATTGACATTATATCCCAACAGCTGGCTCCAGACGTTAAAAAAAAAAACATTCTTGAACGTCTGCGTATCATCCCAAAGATGTACAAGTCGTCGTATTTTTATTACCTGAGTAAAAAAGCCTCTTCAGTAAATAATTGTTGATGCTGTTCTTAAATTCTGCAGTGTCCATAATATTACTGATTTCTGTTGGAATCTTGTGCTAAATTGGCCCAAAAAACATCTTGTTAAGTTACAAGTTACTTAGAATTTCGTTAAAATGTTTGATTGATTGATTTACAAAGCTTCTTAAGTGAAAATACAAGGATGCAATACAGCCCTGAAGCAATGTCATGAATCGTTACATAATTATAAAGTAACTGTACAGGATTGATGTGGACTTTGTAATCACTAACGAGCAATTCCTATCATTCATCATTCATTTATCACAAAGGAACTAACTGAAAAGATGTTTGCAAAATAACTGCTTAGTTTGTAACTGACTTTTTAAGTGATTGCAATAAATTTGATTAGTCGTAGTTTTGATATCAGCAAAATAAACTTTTTCATTTTCTGAGACACCCTGAAAAAAATCTCTGTACTCTGTAGTATCTTCTAGTTCACTTAGCAAAATTTAAGTAGAGAAGGCAGGAAACATAATGTAGGGTTATTTACTGTGCGCTGTACAATATCCAAGTTCTTCCAAACTAGAAATAAAAAAATGTCTAGCTTACACAACTTTAGTAAATGTATGATATTCTTTTACATCAAAATTGAAGAGATGTCTTAAAAGGAACTAAATATTGAAGATGAGCAGTGTCCACCTATTATAGAGAACAATACTCGAGCATCAATAAATCGCAATCTACGTGTCGTATATGGGTCACCTAACCAATCAATATGCCTACTGTACAAAGGCTGAAAACTGGGCCATCAAATTGTTTATTTATGTCAAATAAATAAACACAACGTGAGGTAAGGGATCCTGGGCAAATTTAAAGTATTTGTTTAGAACAATTTGGCTTATTTGATTGATTTTATGGTTTAACAAGGTTGGTTTTCCTAGAATTATTGCCATTTTCATAGAGAATATGAGTGTAATTACAGTTCGCCAACTTTGATCAACTAACAGGTGAATATGAGTGTTCTTACAGTTCGCCAACTTTGATCAACTAACAGGTGAATATGAGTGTTCTTACAGTTTGCCAACTTTTATCAACTATCGGGTGAATATGAGTGTGAGTACAGTATGGTTATTGAATGATATCAACTTTTATTTTGTTCAAATAAAGACCGTTGTAATTGTTGCATCATATTGATATAAACGTAAATAATCTAGAAGCACATTTTGATATAAAATTCAAACTCCAAAATCACTGAAAATACATTAATGTTCGTATAGCTGGAGACTTCGATATCTTCACAAAAAGTTATAGAAATCTTGTTGTTAGTAATTTTGTTAAATGTAAAAAGAACAATAATGCGTGTTGGTTACACTACAAGTAAACGACACACAACACAAATATATTACAATATAAGCACAAAATGCAAAAATATACTATAATACAAAGTACAAAATGCAGAAATATATTACAATATAAGTGTGCAAAACCTGAACATTTTTTTGTATATCCCTCTGGTCTGAGGAAGGTAACTTTGGTTTGTCAAAAATTATCACCATAATATTTGTGCATTTTGTACTTGTATACACAGGGTGAGTTTTATGTCCTTTCACTCTTGAATATAATTTAAACGGGCTGAGATATCAATGTGAGACCTTGACCATATGTATAATAACATACCTTTTTAATTTTTCAAGTTGTTAAACATGTTTTCTAAAGGGGGGCAACTAAAAATTTTCAAATGTTAACCCCTGTCATGTGACCCCTCATTTTGAAGGGAATAAATAAGAAATCCAATGATGCAAGTGTAGAGGTCTGTACAGTTAATTTAACAGAGTAAAAGACTAATTTACAATAATAAAATCATTTACTTTCTTGTCCTGTTTTTCGTTACATGAGTTTTTGAGGTTACATAACTAACCCAAATTCTTGAGACAGTTACCTGTTTTAATGTAGCAGGTGTTAAAACTGCTCACCTTCGGCTGTTTGACAGTGTGATATACGTGTGTATAAATAGTAAACTTGAACTAAAATTTGATAAAATATAAACTTGTAAAAGTAAAATTGTAAAAGTAAACTTTCACTAAAATGTTTAACAACCTAAGCTAACTGATAAAATGCAAGTGAGTAAGACAAAAGAGAGTCTAAAGTAGATTGTGGAAACTGAAAAGATAAGAACAAGGGAAATTCCAAAGCATCTTGAGTCATGTAATGAAAAACAGGACAAGAAAGTAAATGATTTTATTTTTGTAAATTAGTATTTTACTCTGTTAAATTAAACATAGAGACCTCTAGTTTGCATCATTGAATTTCTTTTTTTATTCCCTTTAAAATAAGGAGTCATATGATAGGTGTTTGAATTTTAAAATGTTTAATTGCCCCCCTTTAGAAAAGGGGGGCAAAATGTTGAACAACTTGAAAAATGAAAAAAATATGTTATAATAGGTATGGTCAAGGTCTCACATTGATATCTCAGCTCGTTTAAATAATATCCAGGTGTGCAAGGAAATAAAACTCACACTATATATATATTAAACTTCACTCGCCAGTTCACATGGGCCTGTAGGCCTGTTTGCGAACTTTATCCAACAAGTGAAGTACCGACTGTTGGCTCAGTGGAGATTCGATCCTTGGACCTTGTCCTCCGCAGTTCGAAGCCTTAGCCATTGAGCCACCACGCTGGTAAATCAATATTGTAGTATATTAATGCATTTTGTAATATATTTGTGTTGTGTGTTGTGTGACGTTCACTTGCACCATAAATGTTAATTTATACATTCACTTAAAGCTTATGGTATATGTGTTTATGGTTCAACTTCCAAAAACAATGTTGGTAAAATTCTTCTCATAAAAAAAAGCTATTAGAATCATATATAACTTGAATGTGAGAGAATCAATCAGACATTTATTTTCTGAACTAGGAATTATGACTGTGTACAGTCTGTGTAAAGTATGTACACCAGCACTACACTGACTCTTTAACAAATAGTAATCATAATTATAACACAAGACACCAAGTAATATGCGAAAGACACAGACAAGAATCTTACAAAAAGAAAACTTGTTACAGACGAAAAGCATTTATTAAATACCTGCCTAGGGAACTCACAGACAATAAAAAATTCACGACCAAGATAAAATCATACCTGCTGAGTAGACCAATATATTCACCTGAGGAATTCTGTAATTTTGGCAGTATTTCTAGCTAACAACTCCCAATCAATTTCATTCTTATGTTTCTTCTGTAGATTAGTATTTAATGTGATTTTATTTAGAATCACAATACTCTGTGACACCATTCACCTGTATCTAGTGTACAGTTTTGAATAAAGATATGTTGATGATGATGATATCTTTCAAGCTGTATGGGTCTGTGAAATTTACACAGCTTCTCACTGGCCAGGCAATGTGTTTATTTTAGAAGGCCTTAATACAAGCAAATACAAGTTAAGCATTTTTTATCATTGTCTTCAAATGATACTAGAATATAAAATTGTATATTGTTTTTGTAGAGACCATGGTCTATAACTGTGGTTTAATTGCTGCCCTACATTGATTAAAAATAAATTAAAAAATCATTCTTGTAAAACTCTTGTACAAATACTAAAAAAATTGTTTTGAAAATCACTGTTTTAACTCTTTTACAATAAAAAAAGTATTTCCCAAATTATCTTTCTGAGAAGTGATGATCCTGACAAAAATGCAGAATGTCCATAACTAGGAGGCAGTGGATGAAAGGGTGCGAGTAGATGGCAAACCTGACACTCACAAGCCTGCCACTAACAATGTAATAGCCCCTTATCCTCCCGATTCCCTGACTTCAGACCTTGTTATCTCTTACTGATTCACCTACAATACAGTTTAAATACTGGATTTTCTATTGCTTAATGGAATTGCTTTGACAGCCAAAGGAGGTAAAGTAATAACAATGTTATTAAACAAAACAATATGGATTAATAGCTGTTGCTTAATTAGTATGGAAGTTATGTTATGGAACTGGTTGTGATAGCAAAGAGTATGTTAGAAAATAGGTCTTTTACTTAGTGTTGTCAAATCAGATACAATAATAGATCAATATTTGAAACTTTATTTGTGAGGCCTATCGATACCAATGCTATCATCATGAGTCTAAGCATTGCTATATGTTTATAATTAAAATTGTGTTTGATTTGATGATAATATATATAAAAATCAATTTAAACTCCATCTTCAGGATACAACATTATTTACCTAAATTTAAAAGCTTAAGTAGCAAAAATATGTCAAATTAAGTTTAGTTTTAGAAGATGTATAGTTTTATCTACATTAAATGATATATACCTTGTTTGGTTGTATTGATCCACCCATACATTAATGATTGAGCCACCCACCCATGTGATATTGAACCACCCGCCCACCAATGTGATATTGAGCCACCCGCCCACCAATTTGATATTGAGCCACCCACCCACCAATTTGATATTGACCCATCGATACATGTACAGTGGTATTATAAATTACAGTCAATAGCTAAAAATCAAGTTTCTACCAGGGACACTGTAATTTTTAAATATTAGCTGATTTTAAAGAAAAAAAAATATCATGAAATGGGACATTTCATTCAGTGTTGTATACAAAGATTGTAGATTACTCAACCTTATATTAAGAAACTAACGATTATTGACAGAAAATGCATTTTCCTGTTTATTAGATCTGTATTTTATACTAAATTCTTTGTGCATATTTGAATTTACTACCAAAATCATAATTTTTGTGAATCCAATCCAATTTTAAATATTGTTTTATGATTGTTAGCTATGTTGCCATAATTGTCTCTTCAACTTATAAAATATTATATACATTTTTGTAAATCATAAGCAGGTTGGAAATCATAGGACTAAAAACGTTTAAGCCAATTTATGCCTAAGGATCAAATAAGTATAGTATTTTGTGCAGTCTCTGAACTTCTTGGATAAACTTGTCATCTTGTCTGCATACACTTGAAACATGAATGTGTGGCAGTAACTGTGGGGGGAGGGGTGCATTCGTTACTGCAAAAACCGTGACCAATCGATTGTGTACAACCAACTGAGCAAAGAGGCATTGTGACGAGAGGCGGTAGTGACCCACTTGAACAAACTATTGTCAGAAAATTGACACTATCATTGCTGCATACAAAGTGGGTGTGGGACAGCCAGTTTTGACTAGGATTGGGCTAGTGGCTTCTGGATGCCACTGTCGGTCAGTCGGCCTGACAATGGCTCTCAGGTTGATGACAAACCAATTAGATTACCGTGACCATGTCAAGAGTAGAATGTGAAATGGTACATTCTCATGTATAGATCCCAGACAATCAACTTTAGTAAATCTATCTTTCACGGTACAAATTTTACTATTGTTTATTTATTCTTTTTTTTTTTTGATAGATTAAATTAAAAAATCATACGTAAAGTACAATACAATTTTGAGAAGTCAATGTAATTGTTGTTTGTCAAATGTAAATATGTGAAAGAGTCATATTGCACTAAAAAAAAGTTGACTTATCTTGATTAAAAACAGTAAAAAAATGTATCTTTTTAAACATAAAATATTTGATCAGATGATTTGATAAAGGAGTCACTGAACTAATAATGTATAGTTCAAGTTCAAAACTACGATTTATTGTTTATGTTTGAACATCAGTGTGATTAAAATTTAAATTTTAATCGTGTTGAAACCTGAAAATCAGACCTACAGATTGCCACTTAGAAATTCACTTACTGAATCACCAGAGTGAGAGAAATGCACTGAGTCGGGGAAGTGAGATAGAGAACTACTTTTTCCCCACTGTGTCATTCAATTTAAAAATTGTCATGACAACTAGGAAGATGGTAGGCTGTGATATAATGATTAAATTACTTCATTATTTAGTATTCAAATAACAATTAATAATAACAATAACATATTAAATAATAGTGTAAACAATAAATAGCAATCAAGCAATCTTGTACAGTTATTTTTTTCAACTATAAACTGTCAGGAAATTGAACACTTGAAAGCGGAAGTTAGTTATTGAAGATAGTAGAATGATTTTATATTTCCCCTCCACTGCTGAAACCATGATATGCTCTAAATATAACACACTGGACGCTCATTGTCTGGACCAATTATGGGGTTGTTGATAAAAACTGACAATTGATGATTTGAAGGATTTGTTAATTCATTTAATATTATAATATGGCATGTAAACCTTGATGAGTTTATCAATGTTAGGAAGTAAACATTCCTTGATACTTTATTTCCTTTAGTAACGTATTATACACTTTTTTAATAAAAAGTTTAAATTTTTTAATTGAGTATTTTGATTGTTATTTATGTAATTAAAGTTTGTTTACTAACTAGCTGTTTACCTTTTTTTCTACGGGGCAAAATATAAACCTAGAAATGCTAAGATTGTGCTGTGACTAGATGATTTCAGTATATCCAAAATGAACTTTTAAAAGAATTGAACAGCTGATAGTCAATGTTAATAATAACAAATTTGTAATATTTTTTATCATCTAAGAAAGTGCTGCTTGGTAATTTCTGAAGCAGTGTGAATGGCGTTTTAAAGCGAATTCCATAGATACTAAGAATTTTAAACCTACTCATGCCCGTATAGATAGAATTTTAATACTACGTTTCATAACAATGGAACTCTTTTTTTCTTGGGAAAAACAAACAAGAGAAGAGGCTTGTTTCAGATTCCCTGCTATAAGAAATATGTAATCAAGCAAAATTTATACTATTCCTAGCAATGTACAGACAGAACTCTTGTTTTATTAATAAAGCTCTAATATTTATGCATGCATTGATCAAATGTGTTTCCTTGTCGTTCTGCATGTGTTTACCATCATTTGGAAACTACAGTATAAAATCAAAACCAAAATCTACCAAGCATGATTTTTTTAGTTGGAATCACTTTTGAAGTTAGACATCTTATATAATCTTTTATATAATATGTGAAGTCGGTTTTTGACAACGCAGACTCCTCCCTTATTTCTTAACCAGTTTAAACGGTTAAGGTGTCAAAAAATGTCCTCAGTTCGTAGTTGTGCATTAAGGTTTTAATTCTTCAATATTTTCACCCTGAAAGGCACAGGAATCCCTCAACGTACATTTTTCTGCCATAAGAATAATATGGAGATAGATTTAAATGAATCGAAAAGTGACAGCTGTTCAAATGTAAATAATGATTTACAAAAATTGTTAACAACTGTTCGAATGTAGACAAAAGTGTTTGTAATATTGAGGAGGTTAGACATTTCATAATGTTAAACCAGGAAAGGTTGTAGGCATGGTTTTAATGGTAATCTAATTCAGTTATTTTATATATCTAATTAGTCTTCAGCTGTTGAAGAAAAACCAATAAAATCAACACGTTTTAAATAGGCAAAGTAATATCATTGGGTGTTTATGATAATAAATAGGTAGCAACGCAAGTAATGTAAGTGAGATACTGTAAATAAATAAAATATTATGATGTTACGTTATGCAGTCAAACTAGTATTATTTGTAATCAAATGTCACAGGCAAAGTCCGAAGGTGGAGGCGTTACAAGCGTAGCGAGTGACGGGGTTGGCATACATAGCGTGCAGTGGTGTCCCTTAGTAGTAATTTTTATTAATTATCTTCAGTCAAAAATACGTAATTTAATCATAAATAATCAGTAATTTACGATATTTTAACAATATCTACTTAAAACTACGTTTACACTAAAATTCTTTTGTTAATCTTATTTCAATAACTATCCTGATACCTCTCCTGCTAAGCTATTCAAAGTTACATATTTGAACATGAATATATCTTACATATTATGTGTTTAAACGTACAAATTACAGTAATAATAATCAAAGCCAGGGTTAAAGTTAAGAAGTGACACTCATGATGTGATCTTAATGAGTAACAGTTTGAATAGTTAAATGGCCAGCTTGACATGTAAATGGTATCTGTGTCACTCCAATAAAAATCAAACATATGTTTCTCTGTTTACGTCTGATGGTTTAGTGCAGTGGTTCTCAACCTGGGGGGCGCCCCCCCCTGAGGGGGCGTGAGAGAATTTCAGGGGATGCGGAGGGTACAAAGAATAAAAATTAAAAAATATATATTTTGTTAAAAAACAAAAACTTTCAAAACCATCAAATAAACTTTCGTATTTAAATATATCTGGATTTTTATTTTGCATCCCAGCTTTTGCTAACGTAGAGTTAGCATCGTCAGTTTCATAATTTCACTGTTCTAACTTGAACCAACCAATTATTGACTGGAGGGGAGGCGTGAGCTATCTTCAGTGTTCAAAGGGGGGGGGGGGGGGGCGCCAGTGCTAAAAGGTTGAGAACCGCTGGTTTAGTGGATAAAGGTGTTTGATACAAAATTATTATTAGAATTGTTTTGACTAAAAAATTGTTAGTCTTCTTTTAAGTAACAAATGTATTGAGAGTAAAACTTCAACAAAATTTCTTTGTGGAAATATGACTACCTACTGTGGCTAATTGGCCTTTCTAGGTAAATAACTCATTAAGAAACTGTGTGATATATTTTACTAACACTTTGATAACATTACAGACAAAAGGTACAAACCAATCTAGTATAACATTACAGACAAACGGTACAAACCAATCTAGTATAACATTACAGACAAAAGGTACAAACCAATCTAGTATAACATTACAGACAAAAGGTACAAACCAATCTAGTATAACATTACAGACAAAAGGTACAAACCAATCTAGTATAACATTACAGACAAAAGGTACAAACCAATCTAGTATAACATTACAGACAAAAGGTACAAACCAATCTAGTATAACATTACAGACAAAAGGTACAAACCAATCTAGTATAACATTACAGACAAAAGGTACAAACCAATCTAGTATAACATTACAGACAAAAGGTACAAACCAATCTAGTATAACATTACAGACAAAAGGTACAAACCAATCTAGTATAACATTACAGACAAAAGGTACAAACCAATCTAGTATAAAGTAAAACAAATGATAGTGTAACCAATTATTTTTTATAAATTATATATGTATAAATTTTGAGATGAAAACTACCTTTAGCTGAAAAAGTAGAATATTATTATAAATAAATAAATGAAATTTATTTCTCATAATACAAAACATGCATACAAATATAGATGTGTTTGAGAAATTAACCTGGCCACTTTATCAAGTAGTGTGACCAGTGTTACAAAACAGTATAAATTACAAATAATAAAACTTACTAGAGTCTAGCATTGTTTGAAAAACTTGTCATCTGCCTGTTTTAACATCTTAAGGTAAATTTAGCTTATATAAAAAATAAGAAAGTAATAAAAATAAATACATAAATATATAGGATGTACAGAGTAAATGTAAGGAATTAGATATAATATATGAAACTCTAATTTTTTTTTTAAACCTTTACACTAAAAAACTTGTGAGAGATCTTACATCCTGTTGACTATAAAGCCAAGTGATTTTAAGATTTGTTATATTTTTTTATAAGAAGTGGAAGTTGAATGAAAAAATTAGGACTCAAGTACAAGAAGGAGTGACGGAAAATATTTTTGTTTACTTTGGGTAGTTTAAATTATTTATTTGCAGAGATTCTTGTATTGTAAAGATATGTCATGATATTTACTTTATTTCCGCTCCAAATGAAAACTTTAGTGCTAGAGTTAACTATAAACAAGTACTGTCGCAAAGTCCCGGTTGTGCTCCACAAGCGTATATGCAGGCCTAATCAGCTGGTCTGTGTGGAAGACGGTGGTGGGGGCCGTTTTCTAATAAAAGCTACTAGCCGTTTGCTCCACTCCTCTCACCACGGTATGGTCGCACGGTTGCAACAGAGCGTCTGCAATAATGGCAACAACTGCAATTATTTACAATTAACTCTGGGCAGTATAGGTGATTTTTTGTTTATTTGTTCAACAGACAACAATTATTATTAATGTGCCCAACAGAAAAGTACAAACTAACAAAAATCGCCTCGCGCAGGTTGCGTGGCGGGAGTAGTGTCTAGGGTGGGGAGTGAGGAGCAGAGCGGACAACAACAACGCGCTACTAGCCTGGCTGCGTATTTCCGGCTGTCAATGGTGGTGCAGTGACACGGAGCAAGAACCTTCCAAACAATAGGGGTGGCCAGCCGTCGAAGAGCGGTGAAAGTCCACATTCCAATCCCTTCCGCTGCAAATTAGCCCTTATTGGTCTGCCCCAACATAATCGCATATTGTATATATTCGATGATAATGGTAAAGTTTGGTGAATTATTTTGTTGAAAAAATTTTCCATCAATTAACCAACAGAAAGATTGTATTATGTACAATCAAAATTGTCCGAACCCGTTATTGGACTTTTCTTAGGTCTGTTTTTTCTTGGCGTTACGAACTTCTTTTCTTGTCCGGGTGATTGGGCAGCTTCCTTGACGATTTTATATGCAGAACTATGGGATATTCCACATGCTTCTGCCACTTCTGAGAGCACCTTCTTCTCCGATAAATCTTAATTTTTCTTCTTTAAATAATTATAAACATTGTAAATAATACTTCGCGTATGACTATGAATAACAGGTCTTTTTTTATTTGATTTACTAGTACTACTACCCGGCTGCACATTCATTATGCTCCAGAAACTAAAAAAAAAAAAAGTTTCTTGCATAAGTTTTTAGTGCATAGTGTATATAAGTTTTTTTTTATATACACTATGCACTAAACGATTACGACACTAAACACTTATTTACAAAACTAAAAAATTAAAACTAAAATAAATTTCGGGACACTAAGCGTTAAAGCTTATGTTTTTAGAACCGCACGTAGTTCTTTGTCAGCTAGCGAACTTTACGAGAAACTGCAGGGACTGACTGAGCTGTCACGTGCCAGTGCATGCGCATTGGCGACGTCGTCCACTGCGCACACATCGGAACGATTTTTCACAAGATGATTTACCTGTACAGTACTTCTTTCTTTCAAACTAGAAAAATTAGTTTAAAAAAAAATATAGATTTTAAAAGTAAGTAATATTTTTGGTTTGACTAATTATTAAAATACATCAAATTTCTTGTTCTTTGTTTGCATAGCTATGCCAACCAATAACTATTGTATACCGTAAAAACTTAGTTTAGAAACAATATATAACAGCTTAAGTATGGTTTTTAATTTCGTTAAAATATGTTTTAAAATAGTTTAAAATGCATATTTAAGCGTATAATTTAAAAAAAAATTATTCATACATTTTTACTTGTGGGGTACTCTGTACTCCCTAAACCTCCAGGTATGTGAACCCCCAACCCCCACTTTACTAGGTCAAAGGCGCCACTGCTTTCGCAGTGCTGTAACCCAGCTATTTGGGGTAAAGTGTTGAGGAGATTGTAGGCAATAAGTTCTTTACTTAGCCCTTTTATTACTGACACAACGTCTGCTCAGTAGTAGGCTATCTATTAGCATGGACTACCAGAGAAGTCTGGGTTGTCCATTTTGGATGGTAGTCAGTGCTGGATGTTGTGTAAGGAAAATGTATCAGGCTTGTCGTTAGCTGAAAAATCAGACCAATAGTCTACTACATGGTTCAAATGCCACGTAAAGCTGTAGGTCCCTTAGTTGACCTTAGTTTGTAACAATGACTACTTGCGTTCATCCATGCTCATCAAACTCGTTATTTATTATCATTGTCTTAATAATGGGTAATAATAAATGTAATTTTTTATTTCAATTAGAAGATAAAGTATTGAAACTTTGCCAATTAAGTTGGTTAGAAGGTGTGTCATATTTATTTAAGATGCTTTTTTATCAAATTGGTTAAAATATTTTTCTCTTACTTTTTTTATTTATACACAGAAAACCAATTCCTTGAAGACCAGCCGACCAGCCAGTATGATAAGTCAGCTAACTGTCTGTCAGAGTGTTTATATAGCAACAGGTCAGATGTAATTGTGTTTTTATAGCTACCCGCCTGCTTTTATGTTCTAAACTACCAGGGATTTATGATGCAAGCCATGTTTAGTTACCAACACAAAGTTTCATAAATGTTGCAGGACGAATAATTTATTCTTCCTAATAAATTTGTAGTTCTTTCTTTGTAGTTTTGGTGATAATTTGAATTATTACCTTGTATCTTCCATGTACATGAAGATCGATTATCATAGGTGTTGTTTTATTGAAACAATTTTAAGTATACAGTTAATATGTTAAAATATACATATGTGATAAAAAATAAAGGAATTTCAAATGGAAATATTCAACAGTTGCAACATTTGAAATCTTTTTGAAACATTGTTGTTATTGTTGTGCAAGTCAGTGTATTGTTATAGGTAGTCCACTGCAGTGTATGCGCTATCTTGTGTGTATGTAGCTACTGATTGTTTTTAACTGTTAAACAGATGGCATGACTGTTATTGTTGTGCAAGTCAGTGTGTATTGCTGTAGGTAGGCCACTGAAGTGTGTGCTCTCCCTTATATGTAGCTACTGATTGTTTTTAACTGTTAAACAGATGGCATGACTGTTATTGTTGTGCAAGTCAGTGTGTATTGCTGTAGGTAGGCCACTGAAGTGTGTGCTCTCCCTTATATGTAGCTACTGATTGTTTTTAAATGTTCAACAGATGGCATGACTGTTGTTGTGCAAGCCAGTGTATTGTTGTAGGTAGGCCAATGCAGTGTACGCTCTCCATTGTATGTAGCCACTGATTGTTTTTAACTGTTCCTTAGTTGAATGAGGGGAGTGGGCACTTGTCGATCTAACATGATCTATGTCAACTGGAAAATGTAGGCCGTATTGTATATAAAATCAGAATTATATTACAGTTTAAAGTAGTAATGTTGTATGTGATATGCCATGTTTGTAACTAACAATTAATATCTATAATTTTATCTATCCATTAAGAGGCAAATTCGTATTGATTTAATTTATGTCTAAATAGGATAATGTTGTTATGTCCATCAGTTGATGAACTTGGATATTTGAGGCTTGTCAGTTTTCCAAATTTTGTTTTTTTCTTAGATTTTACGAAAATAGTTTTAATTTTAAACTAATTAATTAAATAATTTAAATCACTGTATATATTGATGACATTGCTAAAACTTTTCCCGTATAAAATGAAAATTGTCTTTATTGAAATATAATAGGTTAGGTTAAAGGGCACTAGGCCAGGAATTTGTTAAGTAGGAGGGATAGGCCGTCAGCAAACTTACCTAAGAAGAGAACCAACTCACACATTGCAGTAGAGAACACATACAAATTATTCACTTTATATAAATTTCACCAATTTTCAATGCTACTGACACTTCCATCAGGTGAGTAGAGAGAAACTTCCACTATTGCTTGGTAGGTGTCAGTGGTGGGGGTGTTTAGTGGTAGGCAGGCGGCAGTAGTGTGGGTTGTATATACATATGTTCATATGCTAAATCAGTCTACCAGCTCGAGGCAAGTGCCAGTAGCACTGAAAATTTATGAAATTTGTCTAAAGTGAATTATCTTTATGTTTTCTCAACTACAAGGCTTCAGTGGACTTATCTTCTTAGGTAAGTTTGCTGATGCCCTATCCCTCCTATACTAATTTATTGAAAAATAATGTGAGGTTAGGACTATTAAGCCCTCTCTTGCACCTAAAGACAATCGTTTTACTTACTATAAATTTATCTAAACATTTAATGTAGGTAAAGAGTAATGAGGTTAACATTGTTAATTGTGTTTTTTTTTTCAATTAAAATCTATTTTTAACATCTATATACTGATAAAATCAAAGATAAAATGTAATGTTTACTTTCAATTCTTTCAGAATTTCAGTGATGTCAAAAATCAACAATTTGTACTGCTGTACACAAATAAATTCTTAGTTTTTGCGAAGAAGTCCAGTTGGTTAGAAAGAACTCTTGAATGGATTAAATGGGTTTGGTAAATAGTAAATAATTGTTATAACTCTCTATTGTTTGAGAAAGATTCCTCCTTCAGAATTGATTTTCCTGAAAGGTGATAATATATTTAATTTTAAGCCATTTCGTAAAGAGCGTTTTCTTTAAAACAGTATTTTAAGTTGTTAAAAAATGTTTTCCTGCTAATATAAATTATTGATTCTCATATACACAAAGCTCTGATAATGTTCTGTTTTTGTCTAATATTCTTTCGCATGATAAAATGTTGAACCAATTTGAATACTACAAAGACAGTTTAGATAATTTTGGTTATCTGTGAAGAATTTTTTTCTACTATTTTTAGTTTCACAAAGTTTCTCAAGTAGTAAGTTTGCTGTATGAACTATTGTACATTAGCTGAAGAAGATTTCTTCATTATTTGAGTATTCTCATCATCATCAGTGTTAATTACATTTTCATAATTAAATGATTACTGTCATCAAGTAACAACCGTTTTAAGATTATTATCGAAGAAAGATAGCAATGGTCTAGATGACTTTCCACCATATATCAGATGGTTCTTAGGCCCTGGCAATGAGTGATGTAGACATTACGCTTGAAGATGTCTTCTTTCAGGTCTTTGGGCTCTCATTTCTTGATTTAGAAAGACAGTAGGTTGATCAGCTTTGCCCTAACATTGTTAGGTGTACTCACCCTACGTTACATTTTTAAAAGTTCCACTTGATTGGTTGCAAAATATCTTGTCTTTTTCTTTCCTAGATTAATGTTAATAAAAATCTATCACTAATCTTATTCAAGCTTCTTTTAGAAGCATGAGAAAAGTAGAAAAGTTTAAGACAAACTTTATGTAGATAGTGTTAGAAGCAATTAGTCCTATGTACAACTTAATTTTGGAAGAACAGCGTAATATTACTGGTCAACATTTTAAGAATGTGAACATAAAACATACTGGGTAAAAGTATATTGTAGTTTATGAAGAATTGATCTATGTTAGCTCAAATGCTTAAAACTGTAACTAAAGCAGACTTTAATTAAATTGTACTGAAACAAATTCGGTAAAAACTAGGTTTTTTTAAATGTTTAATATTATTTAAAAAACAATAAATAAATAAATTTAAATATATTGTAAACCAGTCCTTTTAGCCATACAAAAAATAATAAAATATCAATACAGGTAGAGTAGTTGGCCAAAATCCAGCTTCTAGGAGGTTCTTGAAGGTTTTTAGTTTAATGCCACTCAGAGTCGCAACACATTTTGAAAGGAATCAGCTGATAACCACCGGCTGTTCAATTGTCATTGAGCTGTTAATTAATAACACTTTCTAAGGAATAGTCGGCCTTAGTAACATTCGCTCATCTATACCTATCAGAAATCTATATTCTCCCATATCTTGACGATCGGCATCTTACAAATAAATAAATAAGTATCTGTGTGAAAAGCCAGTAATAAATGTAGATTTTACTTAATTTTGGAAATCGGTTGATCCTATGAATCAGTGTCAAATTATCTGAATGGTTAATTGATCTGTTTTTTTTCACTAGATCTGTGTGTGAATGTTATCTACCACTTCAAAAATTGAGAAAGAGAAAATGAAATTGATCACTCAATATGAATCAATATTTAGATAGTCACACCTGGCTAAACATTTTTGGTGCTTTCAACAGTGAGTAACACATTAATTTTACATGCAAATGTTTGTTTTTATTCAGAACAATCTAACTTAAATATTACGGTGTTATCAGGTGAATTAAGCTGAGAATTATCTTTATTTTGTTTTTTGTTGTATTTTAATTCGTTGTAATTGGGGATATTTGCTACATTGAATTCTTCATGATCTAAGATGTAATCAACACATTTTCCTTGGTTTTAATGCTGTGAGACATTAAAAACAAAAATGCTTGATTTTTATATAATTGTTTTATTTGTTCTATTATAGAAATCAGTAACTATCCTTTAAAATATCTGTATTTTATTTTTTATTTACTGTCTATGCAAGTGACATTTTTAACATTATATTCATACCTTGTTGAGAGACAATGATCCAGACCTCTATGACAAATTTAAGTGAACCTTCCAGGATTTTATCTTTATGATAATATCTTCATCATCATCGGTTTAGCAGCTTCAGTCTCCCGTAGTGCTGATAAGCCTCCTCCATCTTCCCTGTCCTTGTATGTCTTTTCATTTTCCACTTGCAGATGTTTTCCTTCAAGTATTTTGTCCTTCTTTACAACATATTTCTATTTCTTGCATGGCCTCTCCACTCTTCTTTTGCCAATAATGTTTTCTTCAAGCCATATTTTTGCCAGTTGATCTTTTCCTTCGATGTCTTTCCATAACTAATCTGTTCCCTTTTATCCGTATTTATAATTCTGTTATATTTAGTTTTTGTTTAGAAATATAACTGTCATGAAATGATGTTCATTGAATTTGTTTTTAAAAAAGAAGGATATAAGTCAAGTTCATTAATACTTTTTACCTGCAAGTAACATGTAGAAAAGAAAAAATTAGGTAAAGTTTCTACCCCAAAGGCCAAGACTGTTTGCCCTCATCATTAATACTTTTTACCTGCAAGTAACATGTAGAAAAGAAAAAAGTGATGAGGGCAAACAGTCTTGGCCTTTGGGGTAGAAACTTTACCTAATTTGACCTTTTTATTATAGATTTTGTATGACTAAAATTTTAAAATTGAGAACACGGGGATTTAGAATTACTAGAGGACACCCCTAAACTCTTTGTGTGCCAACTCCGCCACTCGCTGCGCTTGTCAAACCTCGCCCTGTGAAATTCATTTACAGTATATCACTCAAATTACATGCATTGCTGCCTGTTTATTAGTGATATTACTTAGTCTATTTCAAACGTGTTCATTTCATTTGCTTTTGTTTAACAGCTGAACATTAATTAAATAAATAAAATGACCATTAGCTTACCATTGAATCCTTCAAGTTCAGTACATCGGAGCCCTACAATCAAATGTGAATAAAACCATGCTTACAACCTTTTGCTGGTGTAACATTATAAAACATCTAACCTCCTCAATATTACAAACACCATTGTTTACATTTCAACAGCTGTTGTAACCTTTTAGAAATCATTAATTTACATTTTAACAGTGTAACTTTTCGATTAATTTATTCTCTCTTTGTGTTATTCTTATGACCGAAAAACATACTTTGAAGGCTTCCCATACCCCTATCACTATCATGGTGAAAATAGTGAAGAAATAAGACCTTATTGTACAACTACAAATATAGGCAAATGTTTTGACACTTCAACTGTTTAAATGTGTCAATAACTAAGGGAGGAAGGAATTGCTTTAATTTGCAAATAAACAAAGAACGGCTTCTCAATATAAATAAGGATGCTAGATCTGTCCTTGACAAATAATCCACCTTATCCAAAGATATTAGACTATCATTAGTATAATATGAGAGATAGAGTATTAGCAAACTTACCGGAGAAAACAACAGGATGTATCTCAACTCACTTAAGGAAAGTGCTGTGCAAGTGGCACTGAATATTTCTGTTATGTTTTGTGCCTGTTTTTTCTTCTACACCATATTGGTGGGACTTATCCACCAACTATGCATTATCTCTCCTATTATTAGTAATTCTTGGCCTGGTGCCCTTTAACCTAACCTAATTCGACTTTCATAAACTTTCTTTGGTTAATTTTACTTCATTCAAGTACTTGTGGAAGTAATATTGGCCAATATCTTGACGGCGTCTTAATAATGAATAAGCTCTTAGATATTAGAGACTTTACCAAAAGAGGGCTGTATTTCCAAGTCTGGAAGTAAAAGATTAGGCCTAAGTAAGCCAAAATAAATGCAGTTATTAGTTATGTATTATAATCATTGATATATATTGCTTCTTTTATTGTATTTCATTGTAAGTAGTATGTTCAGAAATATTTAATACTGTAAATTTTAATTTGTTTTAATCGTTTATACAGGATGTTTCTTTTAAAACGCAACCCATGACTCGAAATAAAATTGACAAACAAAACATACAGGGTGTCTTAAAAGTCCCAACCCCCCTATTAACTTTCTTATGAATACTGATAAAGTGATTTACTTCTGGGAATGTTTATATGACCAACTAAGGAGTTTTTTATGTATGCAAATTTTTTACACCCCCTCTCAAAAGGCAAGTTTGGGGGTAAGTCAAAATTTTTAAATAGAAACCCCTATCAAATGATACATCATTTTAAAGGTAATATTAAAAGAAGAAGAATGGCGAAAATTAGAGGTCTCTAACATTAGTCTATCAAATTTGGTGGCAGTTTAAAGTTGGAATTATTTCATAAAACCCCCGCAGCTTATGTTACATTTAAAAGTGTTGTAAGGCAGACAAAACATTCACCCACCAGTTAGTTTTGAAAACTGATGACACCTAATCGTAAAACAAGTTATTACAAGAATCAACAAACACCAAAAACCACAAATAACATAGCATTTATTTGGTTTTGGTTTGTCTGACCAAAGTCCAGTAGGGCAACCTGGGAATACCAGTGGCTCCTTCCTTATCTCTTATTAGGTTACTAGTTAGTATGTGTAACACTTTCAGTTCAGTTACTGTGTTAAATTTCTTTTTATTCGTATTTAATAAAAATGGCTCGGTCAAATGAAGATAAAGTAGAGATGATATTGTTCTATGGGGAAGCTAGGAGAAATGTTCATGAAGCAGTTCGTTTATTTAATGCTGCCTATCCGGATAGACCAGTAGACAGGGCATACATTAGACGTTTAGTAAACAAATTCTCAACAAACTTTAGTGTCAAAGATGCACCATGATCAGGGCGCCCTGCCATTGCGACAGATGAGATCCAAATTCAAGTTTTAGCAAATTATGCTGCAAACCCACATGAATCTCTGCGGTCCACTGCCCTTGATGTTGGAATTTCAAAAGATACTGTTCACAAAGTGTTAAAGTGTCACAAGTTCCACCCGTACAAAGTACAGTTAAATCAAGAATTAAATGAAGATGACCCTGACCGAAGACTTCAGTTTTGTGAGCAAATGTTGCAGAAGATTGAAGATAATAATAATTTAATATCACAGATATGTTTTAGTGATGAAGCATCATTCTCTTTGCATGGGACAGTCAATCGGCACAACTGCCTTTATTGGGCAAACAGTAACCCCCACTGGATGGTTGAAGCCCATACGCAACATCCACAAAAATTAAATGTATGGGCTGGAATTTTGGGAAACTGTTATTGGGCCATTCTTTATTGATCGTAATTTAACTGGTGTTAAATACTTGGACATGTTACGGAACGGCATTGTCCCAGCAATAAATGAGGTAGTACAAGGTACTTATGAGCCTGTATTTCAGCAAGATGGTGCTCCTCCACATTACAATATGCTTGTCCGGACATTCCTAGACCAAACGTTTCCCGATAGATGGATAGGTCGACGTGGCACTTTGGTAGAGTTCACCTGACCTTTCACCTCTGGATTTTTTCTTTTGGGGTTTCCTTAAAAGTAAAGTTTACGACACAAAGCCCGCAAACCTAGATGAATTAAGGACAAGAATCGAAGAGGCCTGCCACCTTATCACGCCTGAAATCTTACAAAATGTGAGACGTGGTTTTCAATCCAGGCTTTTTTACTGTCAAGAAGTTCATGGCAGCCATTTCGAGCATCTCATCTGAGTGAAATTGAGGTGAGAGTTCAGCATTTTGACCATTTTTCCCGTTCTAAAATTACTTAGGGGGTTTTATGAAATAATTCCAACTTTAAACTGCCACCAAATTTGATAGACTAATGTTAGAGACCTCTAGTTTCCGCCATTCTTTTTCTTTTAATATTACCTTTAAAATGATGTGTCATTTGATAGGGGTTTCTATTTAAAAATTTTGACTTACCCCCAAACTACCCCCTTTTGAGAGGGGGTGTAAAAAAATTGCATACATAAAAAACTCCTTAGTTGGTCATATAAACATTCCCAGAAGTAAATCACTTTATCTGTATTCATAAGAAAGTTAATAGGAGGGGGTGGGACTTTTAAGACACCCTGTATATGTATAGCACATTTTATTATAATCAGCATATATTATTACTATTTGCATGATTTTAATGACATTTTTGTTAAGGTTTGGTGTTCAAATAAACCACCATTACCATTTATACAACGTTCTGCCCTCTTTGGTCTTTGCTCAAAACCATATTTATAACCTCAACTTAATGACATTGCACAAAACCCAAATAAAGTAAACAACAATGCAACAATGTAAATCAGCTGATAGTCAAGGAAGAAGAAGAACCAGGCCTACCAACCTATGAACTTGTGATTATCTTAAACCTTAATTTTCTGTACTTGTAAACAGGGCTGTGTTTAAAAGAAACACCCTATACTGTAATTATATTTGTTATGTTCTCTTTCTTGTGTAATATGTTTACGATTATTTTGAATATTAATTTTGAATATCATGTTTTTTTCTGGGGTTAAGTGGAAGAGAGGACTTTATAATTTCTTCTTTTGGTCCTTGGTAGAATTTTGATGGATTTAAATGAAACATATTTAATAATTCCACAATCTGTAATGAATGCATTTTCATCAGTTACTTTACAATTAAGGACTTTATAATCCTAACTTCGCCCTAATAAAGACATATTTCATTTAATTTTCATAATTTGGGAATGCTAAAAATTAATTTTTATTGTTTTAGTGAAAATGTTTCATTTATAATTTAATCTTACATCTTAAAAATGGTTTTTCAAAGCAGTCTTTACTCAATCTGACTTATAATGTTGAAGAACTATCACTATTGCAGTAAAGATGACAGACAACTTCAGTACTTATGGCAGTACAAATTACATCACATCATATTATCACTTGTGGCCGTGTACTAGAGGCCCTAAGCCTTTGAGCTTGTTAGTGGCTGAAGAGATTATCTTGTTTGGGAACATAATAACAAAGGTTCTATTCCTTTAGCTAGTTCCAAAGTTATAACTGAAATAGATAACCTTTAAAAAATATAATATGTAATACTTCATCTGGTTTTATAGAATTTTAAGCAAATTTGCAGATTTTTTTTAAATTCACAAAAAAAATTAAATCATATAATCCACTTGTATTTGGCATTATTTTACTCACAATGAACCGGGATATGTCATAATAATACGATTTTGTGGAAAAAATGTTTGTATATCACCGGATATTTTGGAAAATGTTTTAAGTAAACAGAAAAAAGGGGGGGTTACCTGGAAAACAATATTATACAGCTAATTCATAATTCCAAGACAGCCAAAACATTCTATTTTTAATCTAGTTTTAGAAAGTATAAAGGTATCATACATTATTTGGGAATGAGGTAGAGTTATATTAGTATAAATGTATGTAGTACAATGTATTCAACAATTTGTTACCATTGTAACAACATTTTAAAAATATTGCAAAAAATACTATCTTATTGATAGATATTGATAATAATAATAATAATGTTTATTGCATCAAACCTCAAATGAGGTATTACAATATATAATATAATAAATATAATAAAAATTGAGTTAAATCTACATATAAATTACAGTTGAATTTTTAAAAAAATCTTCAATGTTGTACAAACATTCTTCTAATAATAATAATAGTTTTTATTGTTGAAGGAAAAGAATTGTATATTTTATTTTGTGTTCCAGAGTAAAAGTTTATCAGTACCTAAAACGTTTAGTTTTATTATTATTTCCACTGAATAATCAATCTCTAGTAAAAATTCTATTATGAGTAGAAAAGTGTAATTGTACTTTACTAAGGTAAACCTTAGAATTATAATTATTACTAAAATTTACTTAAAGGGAGCTGAATGAAATAAAGCTTAACGACATGTCATTTTTCAATTTCCTAATGTATACACTAAACAACACAAAATTCACTCTTAGTTCACTTCATATTAGACTAGAAATACTTCATAGATAATACATATATAGAACTAGTGGACACCCCTGCATGCTTCGCTTGCCAACCCTGACTCGCTGCGCTCGACACACCTCAAATAACTACTAGGCATGTGACTTTGACTGCAAATAATAGTAGATTATCTGTATAACGTAAAATTACAATATTAAATTGTTTACAGTATTTCACTCACACTACTTGCGTACCTATTTATTAGTATAGGATATTACTTAGCCTATTTCCAACGTGCTTATTTCATTTGTGTTTTTTTAACAGCTGTAGATTAAACTCTTAATACATCAGTAGAGTATTGTAAACATGTTTATTTACAAAAGAGCTGTTATTAATTTTCTAAAGATCAACCCAATGTTATTCTTATGGAAAAAAGGAAATTTTGAGATGCTGTTTGTACCCCTTAGGAATGGAATTTTGAAAAATCCTTTCTTTGTGGGTCACTTCGATACCTACTAAAGCTAACTTCCTTTAAAATTTTGTGGAAATCCGTTCAGTGGGTTCTGAGATTTTGTGATCAGTCAGTGAGTGAGTGAGTGGTATTTGGCTTTTATATAATATGTAGCTATAATAACACTAACATTGACATATAATTATTTAAAAATGAAAAATTGTGTAGATAATGGAGCAGAAGTGACTTTAAATTGAGAAACTTGATATGTTATAGTTGTTTTCCACCATTCCTTTCGTCCTAGAAATAAATCAAATAAATGTTTGCAAACAGGAACTCCTCCTGTTTCCAAAGATGTTAGAATCATGCTGCTATCAGTAATGAGTGTTTTATAGTATGTGATTTCGCTGACAGGTGCTAACCGGCAGAAACTCCACCAGGTGGCAGTATGGCAGCGATTTAACTTGCAGATAATATGCCGGGTTGGGGTTTGAGGGTTAAATATATCCTTATTATAAATTAGGAAAGCATGCCAATAAGACAGCTGGGTAAGTTTGAGACCATGTCAAAATATACCACTTTTCAAGGTGGGTCTGCCAAGGTACCACTGTACTGTGTGGGAGGTAGGTAAATACCAAGTTTCTTATATTAAATTACCACTAACATGTATGGGTGGGTGGATAGTGCATTACAACTTTATATATATATATATATATATATATTTATATATATATATATATATATATATATATATATATATATATATATATATATATATATAGGTGGGTTGTGGGCAACTAGTACTGTATATTGGTCAATGTATACTAAAAAATCACAATCCTAACGCCTACACTAGGTGAACAGAAGTATTCTATATTTTTTAAAATTTTATTTTTTTATTTATTTGAGTATACATAACAGCCTCAGACAACAAACTCCTTACAGCTATTTTGACATAAAGTTACATACAAAACTATAATGCAGTACATATGAAAATAGAGAAATTAAGTAATTCAAACAATCACTAGGCTAAGTTAGTTGCATAAATAAAATATTCTGTGCAATGTCAACAGTAAAAGAATTAAGATACTGTTATTGATAAATTAATGTAAAATGTATCTACTTATTTTAACAAAAACGAGTTATACAATCCAAAAATATACCAGTATGTCTGTTAAAAATATCAACCTTAACAGTTAAAAATGTTAACTAGGTTAGGTTCCTGTCAAATTGTACATATTTTGAGCAGGTGGGTTCGTCAAGATATACAGTTGCCTGACAAAATGTGGAACGCTGATCACTTGGTGTGAATATATGTTTAACATCACTTCAGAGTTTTTGTAGTTAGTCATAAGTCATTGAAAGATCAGCGATAAAATGTGTCTATGAGTTAAATAATAGAATGTACACAATGCAGAATGGCCTAGTAACAATAACTTAAACTAATCCATAGTAAACAATACATATAATGGAAACTAAACAATGTTAAGTTTGTCATTTGTAACTGTGAACTGATATGTTAACGTGTTGTCGTTGCAGGTGAGTGGCAATGCTGTATTTATGTGAGTATATAGCTGGTCTTGTTAGTAAATGTGTATAATGTATTTTACGGATAAAGGACTAAGATGCCGGCGTGGTGGCTCAGTGGTCAAGGCTTCGGACTACGGAGGGCAAGATCCAAGGTTCGAATCCCTACTGATCCAACGGTCAGTACTTCACTTGTTGAATAAAGTGTTCACGCATAGGCTTGCAAGCCCATGTGAACTGGCGAGTGAAGTATTCTTATTAAATAAAAAAAAAAAAAATCCTTCGTTCTCTACATTCTAACGTTCACCTCAATTAATCACTCTATGGTCTATTGTGTTTACATTTGTTTTCCTTATCTTTTTACACAATCTGTTATCTCTACTTGCAGTAAATTGTGTTTAAATTCACTGATTTAAAATTTACCTTCTTAAAATTGTAGACATTTAGAAATTAATTTTAATTTAATGCTCTGCAAGATTGTGCCGGTATTTAATTGTTTATGTTTTATATCTGTAACAACCTGTTTGCTAACGATCATCTAAAAGTACCGTATTATGAGTTTCACGAGAAGCAATTTAATTGTTTTGTCACTGGTTCTAAGCATCATCCTCAGTTAATAAGAAGGTAATATTCACTCTGTTGATTCATTTAAAGGCAACAGATTGCACAGTTTTGTTCAGTAAAAGTCAACCTGTTTTCTTTGTGTAATAAGTTACCAAGAGAGAGTGCTCTGCTCTAAAAGTGCGAGAGAAAGACAGAGATAGTGAGTGGAATATTGACAGATATAGTTGATGCGCTGCATCTCTCACATACTTAAGGTGACCGTTTCCCAATCTTCCAAGTTACCCCTGGAGAGTTGACAGCCCCAGACCGCTCTTTATTAGATGTACAATCTTACCGTTTGCAGGATAAAACATACAGTGTTTACTATCATAATTTGAACACTGTATGATTCATTGAGTAAGATCCAATCTAGTGGACAATAAGTTGATTCTGTAAGTGTTTTAGTTTAAAATTATCGAGAATGGCATTTAAAGTTTCACATATACCTGTGAAAAATGTATAAAAATACTCATACTGTACAAAAACCAACTTATGATCTACTAGAACAGTTCTTCGCCTATCAAATGATACCTCAAGTATTTCAATAAGATCATAATCACAGACTGAATTATTGAAACAATAACCTATGTTTTTGTTGTTTTTCGTGAAGTGAAATAGCCTTAATTGATAGAAAAAAACTCCACACGATGTACTGGCCACTGATTGAATCAGAGTTTTCAAGCTCTGCGTCAGACTAAATAAATCCACTTTGTATAGGCCTAGAGATTTGTATTTATTGTTATAGGTGAGACTTAAGGGTATTAGGTATCTGTATGGTCTAGGGTAATGTTTAACTTGCCTTCATCTTATTTGTAGGTAGTTAATAAGATGACATATCTCACTGTACTACATAATCATCAGATTCACAAAAGAAAAGGTGTATGACATGTCTGACTGAACTACATAATCATCAGATTCACAAAAGAAAAAGTGTATGACTTGTCTGACTGTACTACATAATCATCAGATTCACAAAAGAAAAGGTGTATGATATGTCTGACTGAACTACATAATCATCAGATTCACAAAAGAAAAGGTGTATGACTTGTCTGACTGTACTACATAATCATTAGATTCACAAAAGAAAAGGTGTATGACTTGTCTGACTGTACTACATAATCATTAGATTCAGAAAAGAAAATGTGTATGACATATCTCACTGTACTACATAATCATCAGATTCACAAAAGAAAATGTGTATGACATGTCTGACTGTACTACATAATTATTAGATTCACAAAAGAAAAGGTGTATGTGATAAGTTTTCTGATAAGATGATATGTATTCATCTTTTCACCAATTCAACCAATCTTACATAAAGCTATAAACTATTACTTTTTTACTTTCTCCCATATGCGTTAGCATAGAGAAAGTATTGTGATTGTCCAAAAAAATCTTTTTACAAGTTGGTCAAAAATTCATTTTAGGGTCCCCTGAAACCCAAAAAAGTGATTAAAAAAAAACTTTAGTGTCTGTCTGTCTGTGTGTGTGTGTGTGCGTGCGTGCGTGTGTGTGTGTGTGTGTGTGTGTGAGTGTGTGTGTGCAGTTCGCTGGAGACCAAACAGTTGGATTAATTTTTATGAAATTTGTTATGTAGGTGTATTCAGCCAATATCTCCAGACCATTTTTTCGCTTTTTTGAAATTTTAGTTTTTTTGGTGTTTTTATGGGCAAAAAACACACAAAAATACAACTATCTGAAATCAAGAATGGATGTAAATTACAATTTAAAATATTTTTGTAGAAACTGCATGTTCCTAAATTGACTACTTTTTGAGTTATGGCAACAAAACATTTGGGAATCAAACTGGTAATTTTCAAAGTTTTGATTTTTTAGTATTTAAATGGAGGAAAGTTTGTGCCAATTCTTTGGAACCATTTATTTAGCCAATATTAAGCAAAAAATGGCTTATTCCACTTTCCTTGAACCTGGGTTAATGTGACCTCATTCAGCATGAGACTCTGTGACTGCCAACTCGATCTCAGTACAGTATAGTACTCTGTGCTCAGAATGTTCAATAGGTCAATTCTGCAGTCCTCAAGATAGTTGAATTCATCTGAACCATTTCGCTCAAGTGAATCAACTTACAAGTTGACTTTTTTTGTTAGTATTAGTCACTAAATTCTTATATTTGGTTTATGTGTTATTCTGAATATAAATTTACTGTACTACATAACCGAGTGATGATTAAAAGTAAATTAAGTTAATTTTATGTTTATTTTTCTTCTTATAAGAAGACATTTCAACCCCACCTGGGAATTGAACAGATGTTATCATGTTTTCACCAACAGTAAGAAGTATTCCTTAGTACAGTGATTAATTCAAACAAGAGAAATTGATCTATTCTCATTCGCTTAGAATTTTAAAAAAGATTCTGATTCAAGGAAGGTGTACATTAATACACTCAACTCCTAATTTGGCTCATCTAATACATAAATAATGTTTCTTTTGTCGAAACATACAAGTTGCAAACAATTTTTCTGCATCGTCGATCTTTTAACTTGTTGCTTAACAGTCAATTTCAAAATTTCTCCAAAACTGTTTCATGTACTCTTGGATTGTTCTCTATTCATTGACGCATGAAGTTTGATATTTCATATACACACTAAACTTTTTGATATATGGTGAAAAATGGGAGTTCAGCCATGTATTTTTTTCTCTTGTAAATATAAAACCAGATTATCAATACCCAATTTCTTTGCTTCTGTCAAAATTGAAGATTCTGTAAACAGACCCCGTTCTGGGTAAATATCAGTTCAGGTGATTAACATTGTAGTTACAAGTTTTAGACTTAAGACTTGTAAATTGTTGTGATTTTGGAGTTAGTTTATATTTCAGAATTGGTTGCAAAATTACACTGGAAAGGAACTGATGGATAAATTTTCCAGCAAAACCATGTTTGCATGAGAATGGCAGGGCCAGTACCTTGTCAGTATTTTCCTTTATTCCTATAACTGCCACTGAGGCGTTCACTGCGCCCATAAGAAAGTGACCTCTATCTTTTTCTCTGTGGTTATGGTTTCAACATAATCAAGATGACTGTTCAGGTTACAAATATTGATAATAAAAAAGTTATAGTTGATTATTTGATTGGTCAGTTGTAAAACTTTGACCAAGGAATGTTAATGTCAGTTCCAGTATATAAATTTATTCATTTTGTTCTTTAGTAAAAAATCTGTTTAATTCCCACAAAGTGATGTATTTAACATTTTTTCCATTACAACAATACTGGACGAAAACAAAAATAATTAAATAGAGGAGAAATAGATGGTTACAGTGATGGCAATAATGCATTGAATGTTTCTTTTTTTAACTTATGAATATCAGTATATCTATTTATCAGTCTGTAACTTTGTTTACAAACACTCTGAAATGGATATCAATAAATTAATTGGATAAAAATTTCTAATAAGCCATCAATTAAGGCAAGCCGTCATTGAAGATGGGTTAATATCAATGTTCGTGTAATTTCAATACCACTGTTTGTGTATGGGCGGGTGGGTGGGTCAATACTGTTGTACAATAACCCCTCTACGTGTATGGGTTGGCGGGTGAGTCAATACCCCTGTACGTGTATGGGTGGATGGGTGTGTCAATACCCCTGTACGTGTATGGGTGGGTGGGTGGGTCAATACCCCTGTACGTGTATGGGTTGGCGGGTGAGTCAATACCCTTGCACGTTTATGGGTGGGTGGGTGTGTCAATACCCCTGTACGTGGTACTTAATTACAGTGGTAATTAATACCACTGTACGTATATGCGTGGGCGGGTGAGTCAATACCACTATGTGTATGGGTGGGCGGGTGGGTCAATATCACTTTATGTATATAGGTGGGCGGGTGGGTCAATACCACTGTACCTGTATGGTGGGCGGGTGAGTCAATACCACTGTACGTATATGGGTGGGCGGGTTGGTCAATACCACTGTACCTGTATGGGCGGGCGGGTTGGTCAATACCACTATGTGTATGGGTAGGCGGGTGGGTCAATACCACTGAACCTGTATGGGTGGGCGGGTGGGTCAATACCGCTGTATGAATATGGGTGGGCGGGTGGGTCAATACCACTGTACGTATAAGGATGGGTGGGTGAGTCAATACCACTGTACTTGTATGGGTGGGTGGGTGGGTCAATAGCACTGTAGGTGTATGGATGGGCGGGTGGGAAAGTAAATTTTGAAATCTTACAAAGTTTGTACTTTCATGCACGTTAAACCACATACCTTACCGTTTAAAATTTAATTGTAAATTTTAAAATTTAAAATTTACAATTAAAGCGCCGTCAGTAAAGCGAGTCGTCAACGAAGGTTGGCAGTCAATGAAGGAGGGCCGCAATAACAAACTGACACTATCTCTAGTATTTACTTTTTTACTCCCTCCCTCCCAGAGAAGTTTTAAAACAACGATAATATCTGATTAATCTGTATATATGAAGATGAGTTTTCAAAACTATAAATAATTTGATATTATACAACCTTTTGACCGCCGAGGAATTACTTGTTACCCAGAACCACCAAGCCATTTTCAGCCGATTTTTGCATAAGTGCAAATAAATATTTGCAGTTTCGCTAATTTGAAAGATAGAATATTTTTTTTGGTGTCATTATTTTTGGGACGATTTTCTTTACAGATATATAAAGATGATTTTATGTTTTTAATTTAATTTAGAGTCGAAAATAAAAATTAAGTTAAATAATGATAATTTTTATTTTCAAAATCCAATAAAATTATTAATACCTAAAAATAAACATAATACTCTCACTTTTTATAGTAAAACAACTAATGAAGAACGTTACCTGTGAATTTAAGTTAGAAGTACTCATAAATAACATCGAGTTTTTAATTTTAAGGAAGTTGTATATTAGGCAAAAAATCAATATAATGCTTACTTATGTAGCCTTCTTGTGTAATTGTTCAACACACTGTAATGTATTATTCCAGAAGTGTATGAAATTTAATAAAAAACTATTTTAATACAAATTAATAAAAACATCACTCATAATTACGTTATTTACCTCTAAATATATGTAAATTGTTATACGAGTACTAACAATTCAAAGATTCCCAGGAGTGTAAAGAAAAGATAATTTTTACAAAAAAAAAAAAAATATTTTTTAAAACTGAATCACTAAGGTTTAGAGGTAAATAAAAAGTTTACTCTGAAACACAATTTTATTTAAACTATATACATTATATTGACTGTGTGTTTATATTTTGCACAAAGCAACTGATTTTGCACAGACATCTACACCAATGTCTTTATCATTTTTGCTATCATATGTTAATTTACTAAATTAAATAAACATTGTTGAGGATACTGTCATAAAGACAGACCATTTCCCTTCTACGAGATATGCATTTCCCTATTAAAAATTACTAAAAGCCGATAAGATCGGCTCGCGGCGATATTGGTCCGATAGTGCGTGGCGCAGAGATCAGTCCTCGGTGGTTCTGGCTACGAAGTGATGAGCCGATGTAGTCGGTCGTTGGCGGTTTTGGATACTAACTATAAAGCCGATCTCATTGGCCCTTGGCGGTCAACGGGTTAAATATTTAACAGCAACATTTTAAATTTATTTATATTGGAGCTTTTGCCCCAACGAGACACAAGTTAACCTTATTCCTTTACAACTAGAACCAGAAAGTAACTGCAATTTTCTCAGGCTAAGTTGTAAAAGGGTCCTGATACTGATAATGGCTAACAAACGGAAGGGTAATACTGTATATATCATTAATGCAATCTCTAAAAAAAGAACAGTTACATTTTATGTATGAATGGCAACAAAATATATACTGAGTATACTTTCATTAACGTACAGCATTTGTAATCATAATTAATTATATTTTTCTTCCTTAACTCGGCCTCTATCATTTGTCTCGGAAGCTAGTCTCAGCATCCACGAGATGGGTTGTAATTGTCGTGATTTGTAACACAAGGCACGGGTTTTATTGGGAGAAAGTGGTCAGGGGTGCCAACTCAGTCGCCGGCTCCAGCGTCGTTCGGTTGGCAGCGCCGCCCCCGCCCTCCCGATCGAACTGTGTTGTGTTGTGTGTGAACATCTGGTAGCTTAGCGCTTAGCAGACGACTCGCCGCGTACCCGTTCGTGTGTGTGCTGTGTGTTTGCAGTTCAGTGTAGTGTACAGGTTCTTTTCAAGGACAGAGAGTATGATTTGCCTCGGAATACTTTCTTAGTACAAGCATTCAGTTTGTTTTTTATTTTTTTACATTGTGTGTGCATATATTGATAATGTCATATTAAACTTGCCGTATGCATTCTACAAACTTTTTTTTATAGATTTTTTTTTATTAACAAACATAAGTTAATATTTTATTCTGCCTTTTTTTGTGTAGTTTGTGTCGTTTATGTCAATATAGTGTCAGGCGTGCCGTATGCTTTATACTAAAGTGTTTTGTGCAGGTTACATTAAAACAGCACACTCAACTGTGTTTAAATCGCGCTCATTCTGTTTGAAAATGTCATCCAAACCTCTGTACAATAAGATAAATCTTATTGCTAAACTTATTGATACTTAAATATTAATAACAAATTAGGTTTCACAGTAGATTGCAATAATTAGTATTGGGGTTTTATCGTAAACTGTAAAATATTTTACGATCGCAGTTTATGTGAACACTCTAAAGAATATACATTGCGTGTTGGAATAATTTTACCTGAGCCAATAACTTTATCACTGAAAATGAACCCGTTGTGTTCAATATAATCCGCACGCACACGGTACTAGCGCTCGGCGTGACAGGCGGAAGCCGGCTAACTCACCGGTACGGCATGGCTTCCGTTTCATATTTGTTTATACTAATTGTGACATATCTCAATTTTATAGTAAAAAAACGTTTGATGTATTATTTTCTAAAGGAGTTGTGTTTTTTCTTAGTTTTTATTTTTTAACTTAGGTCATTTTCAAACAACATTGGAATCCGACGATATTGATTGTTATAGCAGTTGCTATTTTTTGTCCATTGCTATGCTATTCTTAAGTGAAGAAAGTATGGTTACATCTGCTGACGTCTGCCTTTCGTAAGACTAGGTTGGTCACCGCTCGTCAGCCGTGCACGTGAAGTGACCTATCCTGTTGTGTAGGTCATTCCTATAAGTCGAGTTGGTTTTAGCTCATGTAAGCATCCAAATTGTTAATCAGAAACTTGACTAATTTAATGACGACGTTGGAAAATAAATATTCTTACTCTTGTTCCAACTGGTGTGGGAGTGCTATGCGTATCAGTACACGTGTATCAGGAGGTGGTTTTTGACCGCGCCAACGATCTGCCTCAACTTCCTTCTATATACCTCTTCTTACTCCGGGTGTCCATGAGGTCCTCCTCGTCAGGGGTTCCTTTCAAACTGGCCTACAGGACTTCATCCCCCCTTCCTGTGACGTGTCCAGCCCACCGCAAACGTTGGCACTTGCATTCGGTTGCAATGTTTTGCGGAATAGGTCTTATGACATAAGTTTATTTAAGACAAACATGCTTCTATTGGTCGAATTTATTATACTTTGAATTTCAGCTATTTGACTTTTGTTTGACCTGATTATGCTGCCTAGGTTTTTTAAATCACCATCTTTCTCGAAATTGTATTCTTTAATTGTAAAATGTCTGTAGTTTAATGGCGTTATATTCAAAATACATAAATTTACCCTTTTCGTAAGTGACCAGGGGTCAGAATTTTCTTCATGTTTCTGAGCTCCCAAAAGTAAGTGTCTCCCTCTTCCAACAAAAGTAAGTCGTCTGTATAAGCCTTCCCTTGTTCTCTATTTTTATACCTGAATCAGTTTTCTAAAACGATGCTTACAGTGGTTAATTAATTCTAGTCGGATGGTTTTCAAGTAGGCGTTCAGCGGGGCGTGACTAATTCTGTTATTAGAAGACACCTCACCACCTTCGGCCGACGATGGCAACTATCAGACTCACAAGAGTACCATCATGATTGGGTCTCGATTGGTATTGTTGAAAATAATGATCGAATTTTAATTAATGAAATTCTACATTTACATATACCTGCTTTGTAACGAAAGTTTAGGTGGTGCAATCGGTTTTCGGTGAGTTAATTATTTCCCAATTTTATAATCAAAATTAGATAATGTACCTTTGCTTGAGACAGGAAATATATTTAAATATATTTTAATTTCTACATAAGAACTTGTGGCCTTATGAAGTGGTGAATTTAACTGATTTTAAATCAACTACAAAACAAACCCGTTCGAAGTACAAATTTAATCTTTATAACTACCTTTTTTACATATAACTGAAAGGATTAAGATGTTTTTCTTTTTTTAATGTAAAAATATATTTAATTTTAAAGGTAAAATACATTAATTGTTACCTTTAAAATCATTAATATTTCTAATTGTATTAGTAATGAAAAATATCTTAATACCTTCAGTTATATGTAAAAAAAGTTGTAATAAAAATTAAATTTGTACTTCGAACGGGTTTGTCTTGTAGTTGATTTGAAATCAGCTAAATTAACCACTTTACAAGGCCACAAGTTTCTCATGTAGTTGTTAAAAAATCAAATATTTTTCCTGTCTCAAAGAAAGGTACATTAACTAATTTTATTTATATAATTGTTGGGAAATAACTAACTCTCAGAAGACCGACTGCACCGCCTTAAGGAATAGAAGTTGTGGTGAATATTGGCACCTCTGCGACTTTACAAACCGATATATCGGTATGGAAAAGTTCCAGATTCGTAGATAAAAGTACAAGTATAATGTACTTTATAATACAAATCCGAGTACTATAGTACACAACAAGTGTCTTATAAAAATAGGAAATTGTGATGGTTAATAGAAGTTTGTTTGAAATAATGAGTGCCAACAAATTAAGTACTAAAATATAGGGTTTTACAACACTTTCAGTAATTAACAGTTCCGAGTCATTTAATGGCGTTCGAAATGAACCCAGAGAACGCCAACTGCACGGCATGAGGAATGTTCGTCCGTCACGGTGATAGCTCACATTCCCAATTACAGTTCCAGACGAGTGTGGTCCTGTGCTCGTTAATTTTTAATTATTGTGATGAATAATATTACTTAGTTGTGTATTGAATGCAGATATTACACTTGGGTGTTAATTTGTGCATTGCCTTTTAAATTATGCGAAGATTTAATTGGTTAATTAATTTCAATCTTTTATTAATTTTGTGTTTAATTTTATTGGAATGATGATGTTATATTATTGTATACTTTTGCTTGTATGACTAGTTTGAAGTGACCTGCAGGTTATAATAGGTATTTTATTGTGTCTGGAACGACTAGTGTGAAGTGACCTGCAGGTTATGAAAGGCATTTTACTGTGGTTGATGCGACTAGTGTGAAGTGAACTGTAGTTGGTACGACTAGTGTGAATTGACCTGCAGGTTATGATAGGTATTTTACTGTGGCTGGTACGATTATAGAAACCTAAAAATAGCATCGGTATTGCATAGAGCAATATCAAGAGTCCTAATACAGAAGTAAAAGGTGAAGTAAACAGAGAAGGAGTGCAACGCAATCTGTGAATATTTACTATATAAAATGCCAAATTCAGGAATAGTTGTAGCTGCTATTTTTACAAAATTGGCAATAGTTATGTTAGTAATGCAATTAATTGGAATATTTATTTTTCATAGCTTATTTTTGCTAACATCAATGCCAGCAATTATATTTGATGAATTCATAATTCCTCCAACGCTTCACCACTTGGCGCCAAAGTTACGGTAATTGCAACATTTGTAGTGTGAAGTGACCTCTAGGTTATGATAAGCATTTTACTGTGGCTGATACGACTAGTGTGAAGTGGCCTGCATGTTATGAGATGTAATGTTACCGTGGCTGATACTAGTGTGAACTGACCTGCATGTTATGTTAGGTATTTTACTGTGGCTGGTACGACTAGTGTGAAGTGACCTGCATGTTACTGTGGCTGATACGACTAGTGTGAACTGACCTGCAGGTTATGAGATGTAATGTTACCCTGGCTAATACGACTAGTGTGAAGTGTCCTGCATGTTATGAGATGTAATGTTACCGTGGCTGATACGACTAGTGTGAACTGACCTGCAGGTTATGAGATGTAATGTTACCGTGGCTGATACGACTAGTGTGAACTGACCTGCAGGTTATGAGATGTAATGTTACCCTGGCTGATACGACTAGTGTGAAGTGTCCTGCATGTTATGAGATGTAATGTTACCGTGGCTGATACGACTAGTGTGAACTGACCTGCAGGTTATGAGATGTAATGTTACCGTGGCTGATACGACTAGTGTGAACTGACCTGCAGGTTATGAGATGTAATGTTACCCTGGCTGATACGACTAGTGTGAACTGACCTGCAGGT
The DNA here is from genome assembly GCA_035578905.1 of Stictocephala bisonia. Lineage (NCBI taxonomy): Eukaryota > Metazoa > Arthropoda > Insecta > Hemiptera > Membracidae > Stictocephala > Stictocephala bisonia. Next base: position 7,167,668 of record JAQJVL010000007.1, read on the forward strand.
TATGAGATGTAATGTTGCCGTGGCTGATACGACTAGTGTGAAGTGACCTGCATGTTACTGTGGCTGATACGACTAGTGTGAAATGGTTAGAGTTTTGTTGTCCAGTGTGCGGAAGTCACCTATAAATCTGTCACACGTGGAGATGCAATGGCAAGGCTATCAGTGCAGTGGGTGTAGGTGGTTCATAGAATAGTTTGTAGACTAGTGTGAAGTGGCCTGCAGGTTAGAGAGTATTGTGTGTCCAGTGTGCGGAAGTCACCAATAAATCTGTCACACGTGGAGATGTAATGGCAAGGCTATCATTGCAGTGGGTGTAAGTGGTTCCCAGAATAGTTGAATGCGGTCGATAACACTCACTGGGCTAACCACTATCCTTGTGGCATCACCAAAGTCGAGGTTTTACATTTTCGCTATTTGTGAATCATGCAGCAGTAATGACACATAGAAAGTGTTAATTACATTTTAAACACATTTTTCTTTCTTAGGTAATATTAACAACTAATTATTGCCGAATGCTTTGACTTACACCGAAAGGGCTAACTCGGAGAAATAAAGAAGATCGAATGGAGAAGCACGCGTAAAATACAAGGCAAACTCGATAAGATGTTAAAACATACAGAATCAATCTCAATGACAAAATCTACATAGTACTCATAAGAAAAAAATCACTACAATGCGAAAACGCAGACTGAAATTCTTCAGACGAATGACTCACATATCAGATCACATAAAAAAAATTACAAACAAATCGACAATATGCTGGGTAAAAAGATCAAGAAAGACCTAGACGAACTAAAAATTAACTATTTTTGTAACCGAAACCTATACCGCAATTGATCAACAAAAATTTGAAAACAAAAAAACCCAAAATGAAAACGATGTCCAATTGGACTGAAGTGATATAACTGGCACAATCTCATAAGATAAAATAACTTTTGGCAAAACACAATGTCCATAAGAAAAAAATCAAGATGTTAACTGGTTCTTCGTACATCGTAGTCCTCTGTGTAGTCCTGTAACGACCATAATAATAATAATCGCTAATTGTGTAATTAATTTCTGGAGTTTGTACAACTGAAAGATGAAGTTTGACTGCTCCGACATAATTTCAAAGACGTTCAATGACTGAAAATACACACAGATGAAAATTATAGTCCACCCAACTCAATGAAGGCGTTGAGGGTGAGGCAATGATAACATTATTTTATTTTTATAAACGGAAATGCAAAATATGATCTTTTTGAAAATTTATTTCAGTGAGCCTTCCGTTAAATTTTCTGCATGTTTGTGGCCAGAGCATTCAGACCCCATAAAGTAATGGTATTTTAACGCTATCTCTCAATTATATTGGTTTACTTTTGAAAATTCAAACAAAATACCAACATGAGTTTGAAATAGAAAATGTAGTTAGATTTTTACCTTATTGTAGCAAGGTGAACGTGTCTTGTAACTCTTCGTATAACAATTAATTTAGTTACGTTCAGGTAACGTCCGAAAATTAAGTAATCTGACGTAACTACATTATGCACCGGTGATAGTGCCCCCTAGAGGTGAACGACCCCCCACTACGATGGTACGTGCCCGTCCCTTGTGCCTGGATTACCCATGTTTCATTAATGTTGTTTGTACATGGGAACTCTCCATACTCGTACTTCTAGGGGATCAGTGGTCGCTGTAAACAGACGCAATCGATGGTGGCTGACATAACTGCATTATGCACCGGTGACAGTGTCCCTCGGGGGTGAACGACCCCCTACTACTGTGGCGCGTGTCTGTTCTTTGTGCCTGGGGTATGTTTCAGTAATGTTGTTTGTACATGGGTTGTCTGACACGCGATCGCTGACGGTTGTAGACACCTGTGTTTCCGCTGGTGAAGTGAGAACCAAGTTGATAAAACTAAACGTAATATGTACTTTCTTGATCTATTGTGATGAAAAACTAAGGAATCGTAAAAAATTAGTTCTTCATCAGCCATTTGAAAACAGTAAAAAACAATTGCAACATTTAAAAATACAATAAATGTTTTTAAATACCTCTCTAATTTGATATGCAGATCGACAGTGTTTGATTTTTTTAGTTGGACTTAACCTCATTTTTATAGTATGAAACGGGGTTTCGTTCGCAATTTAAAACTGAACACAGATATGGCAAACTTTTAGGTACAAAAAGTGTTAAATTTGATGTGCTATATGGCATAAAGTCCTATTTTAAAATGTTTCGTTGAGCCATTTCTATTTTTCAAAATTGTAACGATTTTTGAAATTTTGAAAATGGGCAGATAAAAGTGACCAGTCTTGTTGTTATTTGAATGAACCTGTCATTGGTAGTATTGGACAAAAATTGTATACCCCTGTATTGCACAGAAAAGCATTGATGCAACATCAACTTTAAAAAGCAAAATGTTTTACTTTTTGGACCACCTTGCCCCTAGGAGAAAAATAATTAGTACATTTATGTATAAAAATAATTAGGATCTAAAGGCCTTAAAATGAAGTGTAACACGACCTGTGTTTTTTTTTTCGAGATTCGAACCTATGGTCAACATTTTTGTTACATGTGCAACAAAAATTGTTAGACGTTCGCCGTATGAGATTTATTAGGTTTACAGTTTATTGCATTGCTCTATGTCAGACGGTTCAACTAATGGAGTTGAGGGCGGGTGGTCTGAAACGGCGTGCCCACATTACTGTCGTAGTTGTCATTGTTTACGTTATCTACCATCATTTTGTGGAACACTAAATACTCGTACATCGGGTCATTAGTACCTTGGATGATTGATTGTCATTCCATGATAACTGTTACATTTCCTAAGGTTGCAAATGTCACGTCTCCCTTACGACTCAGAAATAATTCACGGTCATTACGGTCATAGTAAAATAGTCATATGAAATCCACAACGCCTTTGTTTCATTTTTATTTTATTTATTCATAAGACGCTGATTGTCAAGATATGTGATAATGTATTTCGAATTAGAGAGGGAGTTGATGAGCGAATGCAGTCGTTGTTATTATCCAAGGCCGACAATTCAATAGAAAGTGGCATTACTAATTAATATCAAAATGACAAATGAACAGCCGGTGGTTATCAGATGATCCATTTAAAACATTTTTTATGACTGATTATGATCGAACTGGGGATCTTTAGCTTAGGAAGCTGGGCTTAACCATTTGCGCTACCGACCGATTAACAACGCTTTACAGTTCGCTGTGAGAGATGAACCCTCGATGTGGCCTTCCCGCCAACCCTGCATAATAGGTTAGGGGGAGTAGTGGTACTCTATTGTACAGATTAAAGACACGACATTTTATTCTAATCAAATTTTTGTTTCACAAATGTAATTTACCGATCATTACGTTTTCATCATTACTTTTGAGAAAATAAATAATATCGTGTCAGTTAATAGAGTAACAAACAATTTTCAGTAGCGGCTTTGTTTCATCTGTGCTCGTATGACGACAATAAGTTCTTGTTTCTCTACCCACTGTTGTGCGACATCTGGGGAAACACGAGGCAAGCTTCCCCCTGTCATTTGAACAGCTGATAAAACAAATCCAACAAGAGTTAATTAGCACGCGACTCTCAATTACCGCGACAATTGATCCAATTAAGTACTTTAATTGCCCGACTAATTACTGGTTTTTTAAATGGGACTATGTTTGCTAGAATGGAGCCTAACATTATGAAGTCACAAAACAAACAAAATTATCAAATGATATTGCATTATAGAAACCCCGAAGGAATTGTTAGCAATCCGTTATATGCCCCCAAATAGAAGCTATATGTTATAATACAGCTGTAACCTAACCTAACTAAACCAGGGTGTGTTCAAATTCACCCCCCATTAAGGTTACCAGCAGCAACATCCAAATTCACACCCCTGTCAAACCAGTTCGATCTCAGTGAGTCAAAATGTCTAAATTCAAACCCCTTGGCCAAACAGGAATATTTCAGCAAGTTTTTGGTTTTGACCTATGACAACTAAGTTTCAGGCCTGCTTTGCGATTGCCCTCCTGGTCAAGCAATTCTTAGACGTTGCAACCAGTCGTGAGGACTTGACAAACAATGTTTCGCTATCCCGAGCACCTTTGTTATAGCGTACATTAAACTACTTACTTAAGAAGACTAAAGTACGTGGCTGCATTTATTAAAAACAGGAATAGTTTGTTTTTTATGAAATCTAAGAGCAAATTTCCCCGATAAATTATTCTGTGGAGCCACGAGTACATATTAATAAATTATATTTAAAAATATTTTAGTTGTTTAATTGTTTGTTTTAATTGCCTGTTTATTGGCTAGTTGCAGATTTTCTAAATGTTTGCCGAGATTTTTATTCAGAACGAAACTTATTAAATAAATAATAGTTAGTTGATACAAAACCAAGTAAAAGTTTTCTTATAAAAACATAAAGTTCTAAAAATCCTTCTTTTATCTAATGTGAATTTTATTTTATTTTTCCACTAAATAATTTACATCTGTGGAACGGCTAAACGGAAATATTTTAAACTCAGCAATGTGGCATTCAGTCCTAAAAGCAGTTAAAATATAATTAATTTTATTTGCACATTTTAAAATGATGTATACATTTAGTCGCCTTATCTTTAAAAGTAACAAATATACGAAATAATTACAAGACAATAATAATAGTAAATTTGTAACGGGCATATCCCGACAAAGATCCGTTCCTAGAACCCAATTTGTAGGCTGAGTTATTCTAGTCACTTGTAACGTGGTGGTTTTATCCCTGCGCGGGAAAAAGCATCACAAATTATAAAGTTACAATGAGCAGCAAATTGTTATTCCCCAAACACCCTTTGTGTAACGTTTGTTAAGATCGGAACTGTGGGAATTCAGCAAAATTAGCATGTATCTTGGTAAACCGACTTAACTTGTTTATGATCTGATCTTAACAATCATTACATCAATGTTCAGGAAATTAAATTGTGCGACGTTTTCGTACCTTAATTAGTTATTGAGATAATTAAATTTGGATACTAAATATGGCCACTATTTTCAAATTAAGTAAATTTATATTTATAGTCCTTCTAAAAATCGTTACTATCATATACCAACTACAGTATAGGAATAGTCGGTGCCCAGATCAAGTAAGGATTAGTGAAGCATTTTTGGATGGTGCCCAGTTCGAGTGCGCCCTTCTCATGGCCCAGAATTGGGTTGGAAATATTCTTACCTTGAACGTAGTATGATTTTAGTTTCGGACTCCAGCTTAAGAGTCTTCAGAGGCTGTCGGCCATGTTGGTTTTAATCCCATAAGAGCAATGTTATTTGCGTATAGTTATTTATTTACCAGAAGTTTTGTATACATGTTGTAACGTTACAATTTGGTTTACTTTTGATATTTTGAATACATACGCTTAGTTTTGAAAAATAGGTGAAAATAAAAACTTCAAACTTTTTTAGATTTGTTTATATTCAACTAATTATAAATTTGCAAAGAAATTCCAGCGCGCTATTTCATTCTTTACCAAATGCAATTTTGTTTGTAAAAGTCCGTTTAACTAACTGTTTAGTTTGTATACGCGTGATCGTATGTCCGGTTCGAAAATAACGTTGGTCTTATGGGTTTAAAACCAACAAGGCCGGCAGCCACTGTAGACTTTTGAGCGCTCAAATCAAGCTGGTTTGATAGGGGTGTGAATTTGGATACGCCACTAAACCTACCGACCGACCCATCCACCCTAACAATTGTATTTAGGGGGTATACAACGGAATCTGACCCACAGTTTTGTTATGAACCAAAACTGTTATAGTTAAATGATCCGCGCAGATTACGAAACTCAACTATAACATATTTGTTTATAAACGATAAATTCGTACTTTCAATCTCGGCTATTTAAAATCTTAAATAACTCATAAACCAATATTAATATTATTATATTTATATTAATACAAATATTAAAAAATACATAAAATAATGTTTTTAGCAAATTCAATTACAAATCCAATGATATGTCGTTTTTAAAAATCGCATGAAAAATCATAAAGAACAAATAATTTATGTGACAGTATGTACAATGCAATATGCCAGTACAACGTGTAACAAATATGTAATAGCTGATAATAATAAAGTAATTTGTGTTTACATAAACTTTATTGTCGTCCTAGTCAGCTCATTTTAAGACTATCACAAATTACAGACTATCAGCTGTTACATGTGTGTTGCACATTGCACTGGCATATTTCATTGTATATACTGTTACATAAATTATCTTTTCTTTGTTTTTTTAATTTTTTTTATAAATAAATAAGGTCTTTATTTTTGAGCGGGTTTCAACCAAAAATGCTGATTTACAAAACGACTCAAGTCTATTACAATTATTAAAAAAAATTATCGGATTTGTAATTGAATTTGCTACAAAAATATTAGCTAATGTAATTATTGGTTTACGAGTTATTTTGGATTTACTATTTTAAATAGCCGCCTTTTGGAAACTTTTGATACAGGAAAACCAATAATTTTTCTCAAAATGGATTATTATGTTATGAAGGACCATACAAAATTACAGCTTAATACTCCATTTTGTTTTTAGTTAGATTCATAAAATATTTTAGTTAGGCCTTCTAGATTAGTGGGTAGATGAGATCACATGCCCAGGTAATGGTACTATAAAAACAAAATGTACGCAGGGACTTGGATAATCGCATCGAAATGAAACTACTGTCGGCGCAAAAATTACGTACACCCGAGTTTGAGGGTTGTTATCTAAGGAACAAAGAGGCCTACGGAAACTCTAACCACACCGCTGTTTTCCTCGCTTAGCTGTCCGTTATGACGTAGGCTACGCATTTTTAAATGTCATTACAAGTTTTAATAATTTTTATTATCATGATTGGAGCAAAAAAAGTACGGGAATTTTAACTAGTTTTCGAGACAAAAAAAAGTTGTTATCACTTGCCTGAAACATTGTTTTCTTGGTTACTGGCTGTTATAAAATTGATTATTTAGTCTTGTTGTAATCCTTATGACACTTATAGCTATGTTTATATGTGTAATTAAATGCAATGATTTCATATTGATTCAAATCTAAGTATATTTATAAATTTAAAGTTATTGTATTATACATTGATTTATATCGATTGAAAATCATCGCATTTACGTACATATATAAAAGTAATATACTTTCCTATAAATTTCATAAGGATAACAACAACACTAAATAATCAATTTTACGACCTTTATAGCCAAGAAAACAATATTTCAGGGAATCGATAACAACTTTACTCTCGAAAAGTTAAAATTCTAACATATCTAAAACTTATAAAAAACATTCTAATCAATCACGTATTAAATTATAAATGCGATACATTAATGGGGGATTTTTTAGTAATAACGGTGTAAGTTTATGTGCAGTGAAATTAGTTAAAATTCCGGTACTTTTTTGTTCCATTTATGATAAAAATTACTAAAACTTGTAATAAAAATTACAAATGTATATTTTATAATGTACAATTAAACGAGGAAAAGAATGGTGTGATGGACTTTTCGTATGCCTCTTAGTTCCTTAAGAGAATAACTTTCAAACTGGAATGCACATAATTTCTGCCCCGACAGTAGAGTGTAATTTAGCTCTTGTTTATACGTGTACAAAGGTGCGTAAAAGGCAGACAAAATTAGTTGATGATTTTTTTATCTGCTTCATTCGCATTTTTCACTTTGTACACTTCAACGTTGTTACGGTACAACAGTCCAAACTCCAAGTGTTTTTAATCTTATTTGTAAGAATGCTTGTGATTATTTATACTCAGTCACTTAACTTCCACGTGCTTTCTTTATATTTTTTTTAAAGACATACGTTGTTTACTTATTACAAGTAGTCATTATTTTAAAACCGAACCAGTTTACAACAGTGTTGAAGTTGTTAAGTTTGTAATTCGCAGTTACATTGTTATCAGTGTTTCTGTAGTGGGGGTGTACGCCCTTGGGAAACCTACGCTATCCGTTCTTCTATTCAAGGCCTTGAAGTCTTTTTTCCTCAATTTTATCAACAAGATGGGTCAGGGTCTCTCGGAAGGTAAAGCGTAGTACGTTGAGTTACATTTTCTCAGTAAATGAATAAGACAATTACAGTTTATTATTATTTGTTGCTTATAATTAATTTTAAAAAAATAATATACATGATATGTATTTTTATTATTATTATCTAATTATTACTTTTAAACGTATTTACTCTTACAACATAAAAAAATACTCTTTGCAATCTACTGGATATGCTGTTAGTAAAATTAATAAAATAAGTATATTTCGTATGCGCGTACATGGTAAATGAAAAATGAAAAAAAAAAAAAACAGAGCTGAAACATTTTGAACAGTTTTTGGGAAAAAATGAAATTTTAATAGAAAGACAAATTTTTTTGAGAATCGAGCTAAATATCTCCTTCACAACAAAAATCAAGTTTTATAGATTTGTAGGCTAACTGACCTCAGCCCACAACAGTTCCCAGGGGCATAAAGAAGGGTTAAATCTAGGTTCTCCGCCTCTTCAAGTTCATCATCTCCTTCACTACAAAAATCAAGTTTTATAGATTTGTAGGCTAACTGACCTCAACCCCCAACAGTTCCCAGGGGCATAAAGAAGGGTTAAATCTAGGTTCTCCGCCTCTTCAAGTTCATCATCTCCTTCACTACAAAAATCAAGTTTTATAGATTTGTAGGCTAACTGACCTCAACCCTCGACAGTTCCCAGGGGCATAAAGAAGGGTTAAATCTAGGTTCTCCGCCTCTTCAAGTTCATCCTCTATAGTCTTCTTTTAGTCAAATCAGCCTGTTTCCAACACTTTTCTTCTATCTTGAAAATGCTTCTCCGCCTTTTTGATTGGATCAACATCATCCACAAAAACTTGTCACAGTTGCTTGCTGGAGTTATTCCCAATTTAGCTAGAAATTCTCCCTTACAATATTCTCCCTTCGTTGATTGAGGCTTTATAAACGCTCAGCTCTAAAGTTGTCCTCAAAACTAGTATCGATTTGTGCATACTCTACCGAATAATATTGGTCAGAGGCTCGCCCAGGCACATCGAAATGCCTTTGGACATGATATCTTTTCGTAAATAAGGTTATCTCCTCAGTCAGTACATGAATATGTCGGTAAATGGAAATGTTGATTTTAATCAGAAGGCTAAATATAAACTTATTCAAATCCTTGCTTTTTCATATCTTGTATGCCTGATACTTTGACTTTAGTTATTACCACACTTGTCAAATGGCCATGACTCCAAACTGATATACCGTTCGATGTACGTATTCCCGCCTTGGTGGTTTTGTAGTATTCTTAGCCTACTGCCTTTTTTATGTGACTGACAAGTAATTTTTACCATGAGAAAGTCTTGTCCAAAGGTAGATAATCAAAGTTACATGTATCTTTGTATGTCGCTGGTTTGGGTCCCCTGAAGCCCTTGTTCGGTGAAATTAGTTCATGTTCGGTTTTTACAGGTAGCGCCAGCGGTCTCCTTTCCTCTCTCTATATTCGCAACAAAAAAATATAATACTTTGAAGTGCATTCATCCCGGTTATGTGTAGATACTTATTGTCGCGGTATAAACGATAAAAACACCTGCAATTTTAGCCATACAAAACTAATCATTTTGACACCAAAATAATCGTGATATATTTAACAATATGAGCAAATAAATAAAAAATGTTTATTCTCCCAAAACTAACTCCTGATTACACTGAAGTAAGTTTTGCTTTGTTGTTAACGCTAGTTACGTTTCCTTGGGATACTAATTATAATTTGTTATGAAAAATTAAGTTTACCAGTAAATCTTGTCTGCTAATCAATTGTATATCGATAGGGCAGTAGTAAACGGGGGTTTGCTGTTCATTTTGTGTGTGCCTCTTGTGGATGCATTTATAAGTTTTACAACGGTACATTTCGTCTTGCACCAGTTGCTCTCTGGGTAACACTGCATAGCTGCACGTTAATATAGTTCGTGGCCTTGCACACTTGTTTCCTTTCTAAAACAACTCTTTCTTACCTATGTGTTTGCGATGTCCCAGCGTCACTAGGCTTTTTACATCGTGTGTATTTTTCGCAACAACCCTCTGTAGTTTACGAGTCAATAGTATAACTAACTCTTGGCCTATGGAAAACTGCAGGTGCAATACTTTTTATCTGTCAGCTGTAACTTTGAAGTGATCAAAATGACCTTCCCGGGTCGTATATATGTCGCAGTTATTGCTAGTATGAGAAATGGAAGATTCTCGAATTGCGTATTCCTGTTCAATGTGCTAAACAGGAATACGCTTTCTTATTAATAAAAAGGGTCTCTAACATATAATATTTACATTACTCCCATTATTTTGTATCTCAACAGAGGTTAAACATAAGTAACATAGAGAGATTGGTAAAACACGGTATTGTATGTTATGTATTTCCTCTTTTCGTGAATTTTCAGTAATAACTTTTGCTGTACTTATACTTAGATATTTTATGCGATTTGTCTGTAATCATTTATTTTCCGTCGGATTTATTTCCATTTTCATACGACTGAAGCGAAGAAGTCTATCTGTAACTTTGTATGCCAATAACAACACAGATAAGTAAGTGGCCATATTTTATCTCCACCACAGGACATACCTACGCAACAAACTCTCATACTTGTCTTCATTATATATAATGTCTTATCTGCCGTCTGTTTATGGCTCCTAAACGTTTTGTCACGATGGCCGTCTTTCACCAAGGGCACCGCTACCACAGATATCACTCCATTTATCTCTGTTCGGTCATGGTACGAGTTGGTGTTCTCTTTGAACTCTTGATTTTTTTAGCTATAACTATCAGTCTACCCGCACTTCTTTCTGACACCATTGACTGTAGAAACAAGAAAACTGCCCGCTGGTTTGGGTCCCCTGATGCCGGTTTCCTTGTTCGGTGAAATCAGTTCATTTCCTTATTTAAATCCATATTTTCTAGCCCCTGAGCTGCTTATAAGACTAAATTAAATAATTACCTTCGTCAATCAGCTCATAAGTTCGTAACAAATGTTACGGCCGTTTCGACATCAAAGTGCCATCTTTGATGTCATGAGGATGGATGGCACTTTGATGTCGAAACGGCCGTAACATTTGTTACGAACTTATGACCTGATTGACGAAGGTAATTATTTAATTTAGTCAGTTCATGTTCGGTTTTCACAGGTAGTGCCAGCGGTATTCTTCTCTCCCTCTGTCTCTAGAAAGGGGGAATTATTATTTTGTGTTCATTTTAATTACAGTAGGGATTGGTCAGAGTGTATTTTATTTGTTAGTCTCTTCAATACAAACTGTATTGTCAAAACTAAGTGTTAGCAAGTTCGGTTACGAAAGCAAGACATCCGAGATTTTCTCGTCCTTTTGAAACGACTTAAAACACCAACGTATTTGTTTTGGCATTCAGATCGAGAAACATGTCGTTATTTTCGATATTTAAATTGTGTGTTAAATTTTTTCACTTAGGTATAAAATATACGTGTGTAAGACCCACAAGTTTGAGTTTATTCTTTCTCTTGGAATAGTGTAAAACATGACAGAATATCGTGTGTTTTCGATAAAGTAATTTATACTTTGAACAGAACTGGAACGGTGTAGACGCTACCAGTGCCTCGCGATTTTTTCCAATTTTATTCGCACGGCAATTTGTGAGAGCTACAAAAAGAAACTACTTTTGAACAGTGTAAAAGACGACAACAACGGTGACGGTTGTTATTGTAGGGTATGAACATTTGTTCATTCAAGATTCATATGGTTCTTCACAGCGATGGCAGATTGACATGTGAAGCAAGCAAGCAGTCTTGACCGTATTGAGAACTCAGACAGCCATTGTAGGTCTTTGGATCTTCAAACACATTTGTATCCGCCCCTGCACTTCTTAGTGATAGGTTATACAAAGGGGGTTTTTAATAGATATCTCTAACATCCTATTTATGAATTAGCTATAATTTTTCTTTCCATTCGTCCAATTATGACCGAAAAAATACTGTATTCACAAAACCATATATTAATAAAGAGATCCACTTGTTGTCTTACTCAGATATCGGGAATGGGTTATTTAGGTAAAACTGTGAAAGTGACGAATTTATAAACAGTAACATAGCCAACTGGTGTAATATATAACCGTGACTTGTGATAACCCAGATAGGAACTTATCAGCTGTGCAGTACATGGGTTAACAGTGATGAATTCATGCACCAAATATCAACATTGTTACTGAATATGTATTGTTTGACGGTTGTTTACCCTCTATAAGGAGACTTCTCCGTTACGTATATTTCGTCAGTCTTGTTCTTGTAAGTACAGTTTTCATGGTAAAGTGCATGTTGTCTTATAAGTAAATTGGTCCCGATTTTCATAAATGACGGCTCAATGAAGATTTCATTTATATTTAATACAGAATTGTGGCGACTAAAAGAAAATTACTAAGTCTAAACTAACACAATTGCTCTTGTCTCTGCTATTTTGCAGTCACCTCCGCAGGTCCGATCGTTGAACATGGCTGGCTATCTACCAGTAGCAGGAATAAAGCAGTTACTATTGGGTCAGTAACGGGGTTGTTTTGTACCAGATGCCTTCGCAGGCTCCGTTGTTTAATGTAGGCGGTCATCTGATAGTTGTGGGTTTGATAAATTATTGTTATATTGAAATAAATTCTCCAAATCATGTACAATTTTGTATTTCACTAGTCATTTTTCACGCATGTATATCAAATTAAATCGATAGTCAAATTGCTTCATGGATACAGATTAGATAAATGGCCACCTTACCGTCGTGACAAGGTGACGAGTTTAACCCTTTGGCATGTAAAACGGTGGAACTAACCACCGACATACGTCGCATGACTATACAACGGGGTCGACACGCACAACAACGAGAGTGTCTGCTCTAGTCTGGAATGAGCACAGGCCAACTATTTATATACCACATTGCATGCTACAGGGGTCGTGCCACAACGTGATGACACGCATCACACCGGCTGATCAATCCTACATACCCGACATTAAAGGCTATGCCTGCCTGGTCATGTATACACCGGGGTCGACACGCACAACAACGAGAGTGTCTGCTCTAGTCTGGAATGAGCACAGGCCAGCTATTTATATACCACATTGCATGCTACAGGGGTCGTGCCACAACGTGATGACACGCACCACACCGGCTGATCAATCCTACATACCCGACATTAAAGGCTATTCAAAGATTCATGTCTGGTCGTATATACACCGGGGCTATTGAACTGTACCTCGCTGCCGCATGACCCTTCAACGGGGCCGACACGGTCGGAGGCTGTCTGCTCTAGTCTGGAATGAATACGGTCCTGTTATTTATAGATTGCAGCGTGCTGTATCGCACTATGCAAGTGTTAGTCATGCTGTTACATGACGACACGTAACACGCGGTCTAACACAAGTATTCATCCCTAGGTCATGCCCGATACACCAGGAAGCTAGGTCGTTCGACAAGTCGCGCCATCTCTGTGCATTGGCATGCTGTTACATGACGACACGTAACACGCGGTCTAACACAAGTATCCATCCCTAGGTCATGCCCGATACACCAGGAAGCTAGGTCGTTCGACAAGTCGCGCCATCTCTGTGCATTGGTATGCTGTTACATGACGACACGTAACACGCGATCTAACACAAGTATCCATCCCTAGGTTATGCCCGATACACCAGGAAGCTAGGTCGTTCGACAAGTTGCTCCATCTTTGTACATTGGTATGCTGTTATATGACGACACGTAACACGCGGTCTAACACAAGTATCCATCCCTAGGTCATGCCCGATACACCAGGAAGCTAGGTCGTACGACAAGTTGCGCCATCTTTGTACATTGGTATGCTGTTATATGACGACACGTAACACGCGGTCTAAAACAAGTCTTCATCCCTAGGTTATGCCCGATACACCAGGAAGCTAGGTCGTTCGACAAGTCGCGCCATCTCTGTGCATTGGTATGCTGTTACATGACGACACGTAACACGCGATCTAACACAAGTATCCATCCCTAGGTTATGCCCGATACACCAGGAAGCTAGGTCGTTCGACAAGTTGCGCCATCTTTGTACATTGGTATGCTGTTATATGACGACACGTAACACGCGGTCTAACACAAGTATCCATCCCTAGGTCATGCCCGATACACCAGGAAGCTAGGTCGTACGACAAGTTGCGCCATCTTTGTACATTGGTATGCTGTTATATGACGACACGTAACACGCGGTCTAAAACAAGTCTTCATCCCTAGGTTATGCCCGATACACCAGGAAGCTAGGTCGTTCGACAAGTTGCGCCATCTTTGTACATTGGTATGCTGTTATATGACGACACGTAACACGCGGTCTAAAACAAGTCTTCATCCCTAGGTAATACCTGATACACCAGGAAGCTAGGTCGTTCGACAAGTTGCGCCATCTTTGTACATTGGCATGCTGTTATATGACGACACGTAACACGCGGTCTAAAACAAGTCTTCATCCCTAGGTAATGCATGATACACCAGGAAGCTAGGTCGTTCGACAAGTTGCGCCATCTTTGTACATTGGCATGCTGTTATATGACGACACGTAACACGCGGTCTAAAACAAGTCTTCATCCCTAGGTAATGCCTGATACACCAGGAAGCTAGGTCGTTGGACAAGTTGCGCCATCTTTGTACATTGGTATGCTGTTATATGACGACACGTAACACGTGGTCTAAAACAAGTCTTCATCCCTAGGTAATGCCCGATACACCAGGAAGCTAGGTCGTTCGACAAGTTGCGCCATCTTTGTACATTGGCATGCTGTTATATGACGACACGTAACACGCGGTCTAAAACAAGTCTTCATCCCGAGGTCATGCCCGATACACCAGGAAGCTAGGTCGTTCGACAAGTTGCGCCATCTTTGTACATTGGTATGCTGTTATATGACGACACGTAACACGCGGTCTAACACAAGTATTCATCCCTAGGTTATGCCCGATACACCAGGAAGCTAGGTCGTTCGACAAGTTGCGCCATCTCTGTGCATTGGTATGCTGTTATATGACGACACGTAACACGCGGTCTAAAACAAGTCTTCATCCCTAGGTCATGCCCGATACACCAGGAAGCTAGGTCGTTCGACAAGTTGCGCCATCTCTGTGCATTGGCATGCTGTTATATGACGACACGTAACACGCGGTCTAAAACAAGTCTTCATCCCTAGGTAATGCCCGATACACCAGGAAGCTAGGTCGTTCGACAAGTTGCGCCATCTTTGTACATTGGCATGCTGTTATATGACGACACGTAACACGCGGTCTAAAACAAGTCTTCATCCCTAGGTCATGCCCGATACACCAGGAAGCTAGGTCGTTCGACAAGTTGCGCCATCTTTGTACATTGGTATGCTGTTATATGACGACACGTAACACGCGGTCTAACACAAGTATTCATCCCTAGGTTATGCCCGATACACGGGGAAGCTAGGTCGTTCGACAAGTTGCGCCATCTTTGTACATTGGTATGCTGTTATATGACGACACGTAACACGCGGTCTAACACAAGTCTTCATCCCTAGGTAATGCACGATACACCAGGAAGCTAGGTCGTTCGACAAGTCGCGCCATCTCTGTGCATTGGCATGCTGTTATATGACGACACGTAACACGCGGTCTAACACAAGTATTCATCCCTAGATCATGACCGATACACCAGGAATCTAGGTCATTCGACAAGTCGCGCCATCTCTGTGCATTGGTATGCTGTTATATGACGACACGTAATACGTGGTCTAAAACAAGTATTCATCCCTAGGTAATGCCCGATACACCAGGAAACTAGGTCATTCGACAAGTTGCGCCATCTTTGTACATTGGCATGCTGTTATATGACGACACGTAACACGCCGTCCAACACAAGTCTTCATCCCTAGGTAATGCACGATATACCTAGAAACTAGGTCGTTCGACAAGTTGCGCCATCTTTGTACATTGGCATGCTGTTATATGACGACACGTAACACGCCGTCCAACACAAGTCTTCATCCTTAGGTAATGCACGATACACCAGGAAGCTAGGTCGTTCGACAAGTTGCGCCATCTTTGTACATTGGCATGCTGTAATATGACGACACGTAACACGCCGTCTAACACAAGTCTTCATCCTTAGGTAATGCACGATACACCAGGAAGCTAGGTCGTTCGACAAGTTGCGCCATCTTTGTACATTAGCATGCTGTTATATGACGACACGTAACACGCGGTCTAAACTAAGTCTTCATCCCTAGGTAATGCCCGATACACCAGGAAACTAGGTCGTTCGACAAGTCGTGCCATCTTTGTGCATTGGCATGGTGTTATATGACGACACGTAACACGCCGTCCAACACAAGTCTTCATCCCTAGATAATGCCCGATACACCAGGAAGCTAGGTCGTTCGACAAGTCGCCCATCTCTGTGCATTGGCATGCTGTTATATGACGACACGTAACACGCGGTCTAAACTAAGTCTTCATCCCTAGGTAATGCCCGATACACCAGGAAACTAGGTCGTTCGACAAGTCGCGCCATCTTTCTACATTGGCAAGCTGTTATATGACGACACGTAACACGTGGTCTAAAACAAGTCTTCATCCCTAGGTAATGCCCGATACACCAGGAACTAGGTCGTTCGACAAGTTGCGCCATCTTTGTACATTGGCATGCTGTTATATGACGACACGTAATACGTGGTCTAAAACAAGTCTTCATCCCTAGGTAATGCCTGATACACCAGGAAACTAGGTCGTTCGACAATTTGCGCCATCTTTGTACATTGGTATGCTTTTATATGACGACACGTAACACGCCGTCCAACACAAGTCTTCATCCCTAGGTAATGCACGATATACCTAGAAACTAGGTCGTTCGACAAGTTGCGCCATCTTTGTACATTGGCATGCTGTTATATGACGACACGTAACACGCCGTCCAACACAAGTCTTCATCCCTAGGTAATGCCTGATACACTAGAAACTAGGTCGTTCGACAAGTTGCGCCATCTTTGTACATTGGTATGCTGTTATATGACGACGCGTAACACGCGGTCTAAAACAAGTCTTCATCCCTAGGTAATGCCTGATACACCAGAAAACTAGGTCGTTCGACAAGTTGCGCCATCTTTGTACATTGGTATGCTGTTATATGACGACACGTAACACGCGGTCTAAAAGAAGTCTTCATCCCTAGGTCATGCCCGACACCAGGAAGCTGGGACGTTGGACAAGTCGCGCCATATATGTGCATTGGCATGCTGTAATATAACGACACGTAACACACGGTCTAAAACAAGTCTTCATCCCTAGATCATGCCCGATACACCACGCATACCTTTTCTGGGTTAATCGATTGCATTAGTCGACTTTAGTTCAAAAGACTTGAATCTACTAAGCTGAGCAACATTTCATTATACATCTAGCTTTTAAATTCTCTATATTCCTGAGTCATAACAAAGTTGAAATGATTATTCTTAAAAGCTGTTAATGAATTATTCTTATTTATCGTCAATAATGTTTATAACGTTTAACAAAACATTTGACTTCCAAAAGTGACAAGGGATATTATGTATATCTTTTCGAGGTGGTAACGTATGAGATGAGAATAGTTTTTTACTTCTTCTTCTGTTTGTTAAATTATTTTCCGCTTCCTTGAATATTATTTTTAGTTCATATTTTGGCAGGGTGATAACCGATACTACATGTATATGCTATTGTTTAAATATTATGAATTTGTGGAGATTTTGTAGGGCTTTAGCGATGACGATAAAAAATTTGTTCAGGATCTTTGGCTGTAGTATGTTAATGGTTCACTTTTGTAAGGAGTTTTTGTCAGATGTTGGTAGTTGGGAAAATTGTATGGGATAGGTGAGTGTCTGTGTGTTGTCTGATGGAGGTTGGCGAATGATTGAGATGAGTTTTTTTTCTTGGGAAGGGGGTTCTAGAATATAGGAGAAAAGTGCCTATGTGTGGGTTCTAAATGGTTGACGTCGGATTCTAAACAGATTTTGTTTTTGGATGAGTTTGTTTTGAGATAGTTTGGTGACAATAATTGTGGCAAATAGTTCGTCATAGTAGTTTATTATTGAGAGATTAAGGTTTGTTGGTAGAGAACGACTTGGAGAATTATTAGATTGTTTATTATGGGTGGTGATGATTTATCGCCGTTGTAAATCAAGAGCTAAATGATATTTATTTGACATTTTATTTTGATAATTTACTAACACATACATTTCAGGAGAGAATAGAATAAACACGCAAGAGACTGTTGTGAATCTATAAGCGTGTAAGAAGTGGCCTTTATATATTAGAAGGAGACTCTAATGAGCTGCGAAAACATACTGTCGTGAACAGACAAGGGGACTTCTATGTGTGAGAGATAGAAGTGGCCAGTGTGGCTGAGCACAAGCCCATAGAGAACCCGCCTGAAACAGAAACACTACCGCGAATAGTGACTCAAGGCTTTTTTTTGTGTGTGAAGTGGCCAGTGTGGCTGAGGCCATTGAGAGCCTTCCTGTAACACTACCGTGAATAGTCACTCAATAGGCTGTGTGAAGTGGCCAGTGTGGCTGAGGCCATTGAGAGGCTTCTTGTAACACTACCGTGAATAGTCACTCAATAGGCAGTGAGAAGTGGCCAGTGTGGCTGAGGCCATTGAGAGCCTTCTTGTAACACTACCGTGAATAGTCACTCAATAGGCAGTGAGAAGTGGCCAGTGTGGCTGAGGCCATTGAGAGCCTTCTTGTAACACTACCGTGAATAGTCACTCAATAGGCTGTGAGAAGTGGCCAGTGTGGCTGAGGCCATTGAGAGCCTTCCTGTAACACTACCGTGAATAGTCACTCAATAGGCTGTGAGAAGTGGCCAGTGTGGCTGAGGCCATTGAGAGCCTTCTTGTAACACTACCGTGAATAGTCACTCAATAGGCAGTGTGAAGTGGCCAGTGTGGCT
This sequence comes from Stictocephala bisonia, assembly GCA_035578905.1. Lineage (NCBI taxonomy): Eukaryota > Metazoa > Arthropoda > Insecta > Hemiptera > Membracidae > Stictocephala > Stictocephala bisonia. Next base: position 7,186,612 of record JAQJVL010000007.1, read on the forward strand.
GAGGCCATTGAGAGCCTTCCTGTAACACTACCGTGAATAGTCACTCAATAGGCAGTGAGAAGTGGCCAGTGTGGCTGAGGCCATTGAGAGCCTTCTTGTAACACTACCGTGAATAGTCACTCAATAGGCTGTGTGAAGTGGCCAGTGTGGCTGAGGCCATTGAGAGCCTTCCTGTAACACTACCGTGAATAGTCACTCAATAGGCTGTGAGAAGTGGCCAGTGTGGCTGAGGCCATTGAGAGCCTTCTTGTAACACTACCGTGAATAGTCACTCAATAGGCTGTGTGAAGTGGCCAGTGTGGCTGAGGCCATTGAGAGCCTGCTTGTGACACTACCGTGAATAGACACACAATAGACTGTCTAGTGTATTGGAACTGTCTTGTGTGAGGCCAGTGTGGCTGAGGAAGAGGCCCTAGGGAACCTGCCTGTAACACTACCGGCAGGTCTTCCATGCGCCCTCCTTTGGGATATGAAGTTGCAGCTCATTGTTGTGGAAACTGGTGAAAAATGGCGTCGTGCACTTCTCAGGTAAGCAGTGTTTTTCAAAACGTTTCTTTCTCCTTTTCCCTCGTTTATTTTATCAACTCTCCTTAGAGTTAATGTTTTTTTTAAATGTTACGTAACACCGCTTTTTATTAAATTGTTTTACACACTGTAAGGGAAAAAAAATGTTTTACTTCTATGTTACGATTGGCTGGATATGTATTCATTTAATATTTTAAGTATAAACATGAGCATTTTCTAGATATTCTATATACTGTATATTACAATTGTTAATCTTTAGAAGGCCCCTAATATCCAATGTGTAACATTAAATACAGTATTGTCAGATTTTATACATCTCTTTCACTACCTGGGGATCTTGAACGGGTGCCGTAGCACAAAGGAGATGCACGTCCTATGATAGAAATGGTAAGGGACGTAGCTGATTATTCTTATTCATAATTTTCTAAAACCCCTTTTCATAGCATTCGGGCAAAAGGATCATTTATCTATCATGGAAAGAACTTCACAACTTGTCCCCCCTTTCATTGGTGCTGAAGTATTCAGACTCTAACTTATCTAATAGTTATTGATCTCTAAGTCCAATTTCAGTTAGCAGTATATTTCTTGGTCCCTCGTGCCAGGATAGCCCAGTTTTGGTTTTAGTAGGCATCTCTTTAATTAGCTGTTTTCTCATGTCTATATGGAATTTAAGTAAAGCTAACCGAGATACTTTTACAATAAAGCTCTTGTATCATCTTGTCCGCTCTTGAAGGTTGTAAAAAATTGATTTTAAAAAGAACCAACTCAGCATTTCTAAACGTCTCTAAAATAATGTTTTCTCTTTAAAAGAAGAGTAATGGGCGATCTTTGTATCGACATATTGGAAAGTACCCACTCTGCATGTTAATTTTCCAGAGTTTCTCTTGCTGATTTTAAACATCTCTTGCCTCTAAGAATCTACCGTTAAATTGTAAATACAGACAATATTTCAAATGTAGTTAAATATCTATTGCAGTAAATCCGGGAAATAAATCAATAAAATAGACAGTTATTGTCATTTCATGTGTTCGTTTATAAGCCATTGGCAAAACTTCTATTCAACATTATATCGCCAATTCCCAATGATTCTCTCAGTTCAGCAGGCGAATTCTCTTCATAGCTTGATGAGGCCCGTGCTGTGGCATCTTAGTTACTTAAATTTCAACAAGGCATAAAAAAAGGGTCTTACCTGAGTGTTTTGATTTCCCGCTGCAAATTATACAGATGTTAAGTAAGATCGAATGAAGACATCAGACTCATGAGCCTTTCTTCCAGTGTTCATAAGTTATAAGACACAAGAGCACACAAAGTTCAAGAGAAAAAATATTTAATTGGACCTTTTATCATCAAACGATACCTCCAATAACTGCGATGACTACTTTTACACCGAAGATAAGTAGATTATGTAAAATGGTCAAATTGTCTGTGGGTCAGGCTGCAGTATTTTGTAATTTTGACAATTTTCTTGCCTCTTGTGTTAGTTTTAAGAAATTTTCAGCAGCATCACTTTCCTTTTACATGTATATATTTTATTAAAGTAATAAATTGCAATTACATGTTCAAATGGTAAATTTTAATTTATAGTATTTTTGCAGATACATTTAACTAGTAAGAAAACTTAAATGTAGAGTATTATTTTTCGTTTTAGCCTATAATTGGTATCCGGTACACTCACTGAACAATGTCATAGAGAATTTGTTGTCACATTTCTTATCTTAGAATGTGTACAAATATGTTTAAGATTTTCTAAGTTTTGATTAATGAGTGAATATTTTTATTATATATCGGTTACACAACTACCCGGTATATTGTTTATGAATGAGGTGTCGATGTTGATGAATGGAATGAGCCGGCCGGCACAAGGGGTGGTGGCGCGGCCCGGCCGGTCGATGTAGCCTCCACCCTCCCCTTCCCCAATCACGAGAGAACAGAGATGAGCGTAACATTGAAAGGTGGTTACCTCACAAGGCGTTCTAAACAGCAAAGAGACCGAATTTCACCCACGAGGTTATTTTATGTAAAAATTCCTTTCACCCTTGACGATAAAAATGAAGTCGAGTGTGTGAAGAGAGTTTGTAGGAAGTCAATACTGCCCTAGTAACTCTAATAGTTCTTTTATTGGTAAAACATTTTAAATATATTCAATTATTATGATACACTATAACCCCACACTAATTCTTAGACACTGATGGCCCTGATACAAACGTCAGTTCTATGTAAGTGTTAGGGTTGTATTGGCATCGCGCGTTTAAGAAAACTACTGTAGAACTTTCAGGTCCATTACTTCCGTACTCATGTTCACAGTGATTTTCATCTGAGCAGATCAAATGTCTCGCCCAACACTAGCTGGGCCACAGCGAGGAACAGTTTTCATGGACGAAATCAGTTCCTTATCTACGATCCGTCAACACCTGTAGGCGGCATGAATCTCCCTCGTAGGGAATGGGCACTGTTGAATCGCTTCCTAACTGGCGTGGGCAGATGTAACTAGTGGAATTATAAAAGGCGATTGACACTAGATCAGTCGCGTGTTTGCGGGGAGTCTATCCATACACTGGATCACATAGTTTTCCCTGCCCTCATATGGAAGGATTAGCCAGCCAGCATAAACAGAATTTGTTAGGCAGGTCTTAAATGGCTTGATATAATGGATTATTTATTATTTATATCAACAATTAACATGCATTTAGGACCGTGTTCAAACTATACTAGTATATTTAGGTTAATATGGATACATTAAAAATGTAGTTTATAAATAGATGATATTTTTCTTTTTTATGCAAATCATTTCTTACGTCATTTCTCATTTCTTGGTACTACTAAGCTACTGTTTACTTTGCTACGTTTTATTTTTTATTCCCTTAGTTCATGAAAAAAAACCGGCGTGGTGGCTCAGTGGCTTAGGCCTAGTACTGCGGAGGGTAAAGTCCAAGGTTCGAATGCCCACTGAGCTAACGGCTGGTACTTCACTCGTTGAATAAAATTCACGCACAGGCTTGCAAGCCCATGTAAACTTGGGAGTAAAGTTAAAAAAAATCCTGTTAGGTTTGGACGAACAGAAAAAATGTATTGTCTAAAGGTTTTGACGTAGGTATTACTGCTTGACACTTTTGAGGTAAAGTGGCTGTATTGTGTGATAAATATCAGTTACTAATAAATTTGCAAGTCCTATAAGTAAATTGTCTGAAATTAACAGTTTGTCCAAGAAAGTCTCTGTAGTTTTCATCACTTTAGACCCTAGTATCTCTATGGCTGTGTTCTCGGAGAGTGTTTACAATTAGGAGCGACTCTACAGTTCGTTAGTCTAGATTTAGCCTGTTTTCTTCTGTCACCTTGAAAAATGTGGAGGAAGACATGGTTTCAGAACGTCGTTTCATGACGATTGTTTCCGTGATGATGAACCGAATAAATTTGTCTCTATATACTACGTAATTATAGTTTTCGAGTGGTTTAATGTGTTTATCTGGAGGCTCTTTAATAAGCAAAAATGCAATGTTTTATAATTATTAGCGTAATTCCGCCTTAAATGGAAGACGATTAAAAACAGTGAATCGATTCTTTATTGTTGTTTTTCTTGCCGGCGCAATATTCTCGCATGCGTTGCGAGAAAGCTTTTTTTATTTATTTTCACTATTTCTATCGATATTGCTTATTCACTTGTTTTTCCCAGTTATTCACTTATAAACGTCCCACTTATTCATTATATGTCTGAAAATGGCACTGTATGTGATTTCAGTTTCTCTTATGTCAGGTTTTTTTATTTCCCTTATCCAGGTAGTTTGACTTTAGTGTGAGGTTACGTAGTATATGATTTTCTTGGACAGTCTGTTTTCTGGCAGTCTTTTCAGAGACCTGAAGAATTGCATCCTTTTTTCTGACGTGATTTCTATGTTAGAGAATGTTTATACTTTTTTATTAGACTGTATTCTGTACCCATATTCTGTTTGTTTCGGTCCCATGATTTTTTTCGATTATTTATTATTTTTCTTTTCTGGTGTACTCTGTTTCACCTAGTTCAGTGTCAGTATTTCGATCGCAAATAAAATGACAGGTTTTATGACTGCGCTATAGTGGCGGATTTTCGTGTTTCTTGATATGAATTTTTGTTCTATAAATGGAGGACCATTCTTAGTGCTTTCTTGAATCTTTTTTTTTTTTTTTTTGTAATATATTTTCTAATCCAGTGTGTTGTATGCATTCCCTTGCGTATTTAAAGTATGGTACTTATGTGATCTCAGTTTTTCGTTTTTGCTCTGTGTAATTCGTCTGCCAATGGATTCTGTTTTTTTTTTTTTTTTTGGAATCCTACATTTTCTCCGCACGTTTTTTGATCACTTTAGCTTTGTCTAATTTTGCTGTATGTTCGTCTTCTGTTGATGTCGTCTGCGAATACGATTTATGGTATTTTGAGAATTGTTTTTTTAATCGGTTTCCATTGTTCACTCTCTCGCAGTTTTCCATCCACTCTTCTATGACTTCTAAGCACGATGTTCAAGAGCAGGAAGTGACAATCCGTGTCCCTGCCTGACCCCTGTTTTTATGTCAAAGGTTATAAGAGATAACCACCACGAATTTCACTTTTGACTTGGTGTTCGTTATGGGTTGTTCGATAACTCTTCCTTCACAAAGATCTCACCGTGTTCTTCTTTCTTCCATATCGGAAAGAGTGATTGTCTGTCTACGAGTGATTGTCGGTCTACGAGTGATTGTCTATTGAATGGTACGCTTTTTTTAAACCCTACAAATATTCAAACTGTAGGCTTGCGTTCGGATGCCTTAATTTTATTATTGTTTTTATATTGAGAATCTGTTTTTCACAAGATCTGTTGGGTCTGAATCAGGTTTATATTCTGCTATTTTTATTTAATTGTTCTTTTATTCTCAGTTACTGGACACACTGATAGGTTCTTTTTGGTTACTGCTTGATAAACAATGATTTATTATCATATTATCTTCTTGGTCTTAACTGTCGATGTTAATTATTTGTCAATCCAAACCAATATATCCAATTTTTTAATCTAACATAAGTTATAGTTATATGCTATTTTAGACCTTCAGTTTTATGCTTTAAGGTTTAAAATTTTAAAATGTAATAAAAAGAATATGGTTAGTTTTGTATTAATTCATATGGGCGAATAAAAGGGGCCAATGAGTGTAGTCATTGTTATTAACTAAGGCCGGCTGTTTCTCAGAAAGAGCTATTTATTTATAGCTAATAGCCAGGGTAACTAAGGGGCTTACAGTTTTACATGGAATCTGAACCACGTATCGGTCTGATTTTCTGCTTCTGACAGTTCTCTTCCCAACACAACATCAGGGGCTTCTGACTACCACCCAACACGGACACCTCTCTAGTAGTGTCCACGTTAATGGCAATCGCTGTGTGAATACCATGTCGGTTTTAAGATAACTGAGAACTTTCCGCTTACAATCTCCAGAAAATTTTGGCCCTAAGTATCTGGGTTACAGTTCTAGTGGCGATCAATGTTTATTCAAACTGTTTTATGAGAAAATAATTAGTGGTACGATGGAATTAATAAATTCATAAGAGGAAATATTTGACTTTACAGTAATGTGTGGTACAAATTTGTCCGTTGTAATTTTACAATTGTTCGTGCAATTTTCTTTTTAGTTTGCATAGAAATACTGTATTTAATAATTGCCAAAATCTGGTTTTTACGTAGCAAGTTCGTAGATTGATTCCATACATGATTTGTAATGCACATGAATCCTATATAAATTCGAAACAAATTTATCAAAAAATCAAAATAAACTAGAATCAAACTAAGGCTCTTAAGTAGCTGTCGGATATCTTGGATTAATATCCATTTGATAAATATTAAATATAATTTTAAAACATTTAATATATCGTTATTTATATTAGCATTGAAGCACTTGCCTAATCACAGTGTCAATATTGGAAAAATAATTTGTTAAAAGATACAAGATATGTCTTTGTTAAATGAGGTACATTTGTCGATATTGTTTAATAGGAAGTAACGTATTACATGAATAATGTAGTTTTGTACATTTACCTTGCTAACATTCATCCAAGCCGGCCAATTTGTACTGTCTATACAGTACTAGTACAGTTTATCCTTAACTAGCATCCTATTCAATTTTTATGAAAATTAAAAAATAAAACCTCTAAAAGAGATTATATTTATTAATTATAAATCCTTCATAATAATAGCTTAATTATTACACTTCTTCAGAAATATATTTTACAGCTTTGAAAAGATATTTCTCACTAATTAACCAACATATTCTAAATAATAGCATAAAAATATCTGACAATCGTTCTGAAAATTCATCCGTCAGTGATTTTTTTTATTTCAGCGTTATGTTGGTAGTTTTATTCCGTGTGTGTGCTTTTTTTATTTATGATTAGCTCTTTCAAGTTAGTGATTTTTTTAAAAATATTGTATAGTCAATATTATTGATGGATTGATATATCTGATAAAGTACAGTACTGACGAGACATATTTGTGTGAACACTTTTCTAACAAGATGTTGTGTTTCAGGTGAGTACGAGAATGCTGTTTTCTGTAAGTTGCTGTTCAAATTATGGTATGTACTTTATTTCACCAACACCAACCTAGTCATAACCTTCTACATAACCACAGAGAAGGGAGCAAGAGAGGTCGCTTTCTTATGGCCTCAGCGAACGCCTCAGTGGTAGTTATAAATGAATTTTAACTTACGTACATATTTATAAATCTGTAATAATAATTACTAGGTTTATTCTTGAGGATTTGGAGGGGAATGTAGGGAAGTAACTGTAATATCCAAGGGGCCCCGCTCTTGTTAAGAATATATTTATTATTGGGCAATTGACTGCCCGACTGTGGCTTAGCAGTCTGGAAACGGCCACCTGGTCACCATTTTAAGGGCCAGGTGGAGGGGAGGGGTCGTTAAAATAAAATATATTAAGGGATTACACCATGGCCCATATGTGTACATACAATTTATATCAACATACATGTTAAAGCAATCATAAATATTCAACTAAATAGTCTTTCGTGTAAGAGAAATAAATAAAAATTGAATTGAAGATGCATTCTTCTTGGAAGACGTAGTGACCTCCAAATTGAAGATGCATTCTTCTTGGAAGACGTAGTGACCTCCAAATTAGTTATCAAACTAGTTTTACCTACAATATCCAAAAAGTTATTTCTTCCCATACGTCATAAACTATCTTTGAAATATATTAAGAATGTATCTAATCCAAAAACGATGTACGAAATGTCTGGAACCACCTAACAGATTTTGATGAAATTTGGAGGGAATGTAAATTTTTTATCATTAAGGGCCACTAAGAAATTCTATTCCTAAGGGATAGAAAAACAGCCCCTCTACGTTTTTTTTCCATAAGAGGAACAATGGTATTAATTTAATTTAATAATTTATTTCAAAAGGCTGATAAAAAACCCAAACATGACACAACAGCTTGGCTAATTTGGTTTTGATTGTGAAATGTTTAAGATAATTTCTACTAACTCTGACTTGATTGTACAACTTTGCATCCCCCTAAAGTAGACTTATAGGGTTTCTTAGACTGTAAAACTGTGTTATCTAATACAACGGCAGCAGGCTGAGCTGTTATATTGATATTATGATTAAGAGATAACCGCGGAGGGAAGGGTAGGTAAGCGTAGAGAACCACCTCGCAGCGAAGCAAGGTCTGTCGGCTAGTTATAGTGCATTAAAACACGCAGGACAATCATATTACTCGTCAGTAAATGTACAATCTAGCATCAGAGCAGGTGGAACGGTGCAGATTTGATTTTGTACTATACTAAACAACGTCTATACGAATATCGTCTGATTTTGAAATTGGCAATCTAACGGGCCAATCCTTGTGTGAAATGCACAATAGTACAAAACATTCAAGTTCCGTATACTTTTTATGATAGAACCTGTCTCCTGGACCTTCGGCTACCTGGGACTGGCCCGGGACACCCCCCAGCACTGGCAGCCGCCTGCGGCTGTTTCCTTAATGAGTCACTTACTGGCATCCCCACTAGGTGAACTAACTTTTTCCCGGATCACAATTTTTGAATTTTTTCAAACGTAAAGTTGAATTTTTTCATGTAATCGTAAAGTCCAGTTTTAGGCGAGTGATATGATATGTACAGGGTTGGGCAAAAGTCTGGAATATATTTATTAATTTCAAAACTAATGAAAGTAATATAATGAAACTTTGCAGTTATGTACATGTCCCTATACAAAACATTTAGACATATTTTACTAGTTTTTCGTGTTTGCAGGGGTTGGCCCATGAAGGAAGCCTTAGAAATTTTAAATTTAAGCCTACATTGTCTTATACCTCATTTTAAAGGTCTTTGTACAATATAAAAGTCCAAACCTAAGGTCAAAAGGATGACCCAGTCAGAAAATACAGCCACTTAAAGAATTAATCAGGGTTGTGCAAACGTTTGAAATGTATTTATTAATTTTAAAACTATTGAAAGAAATGTAATGAAACTTTGTAGTTATGTACGGGTCCCTATATCAAACATTTATGCATATTTCACTTGTTTTTTTGCATATCCAAGGAATAGCCCTTGAAGGAAGTCTTAAAAATTAAAATATAAGCCTTACTCGAGTTACACCTTATTTTAAAGGTCTTTGTAAAACAAGAGTGCAAATTTGAGGTCAAAAGGATGACCCAGTCAAACAATATAGCCCCTTAAAGGATTTAATATCACATAACTAAACTGCTTAAGAACATGGCTAATATAGTTATTATCTATCGTTGCGTAGACTGTTAATTTATATGACAATATGATAAATTCATTTTAATAAAAAATAAGTAATACATTTTTATAATAATATTCTTAAACTACTTTTAGGGTAAACATACTGTCAAAAGGGGTTTAATAGTTTTTCTTTCTTATTTTTATTAAATAACATAGTTATTTTTATAATGCAGCCGCTCGTTACAACTGTTAACAATCAATAACATACTCAACAGGGATTTCACACTGCTAAATAAATAGTCGTATAACTAAGAAGAATTAATGATTTGACATTCAATTCTTCTAATCACTGTATTTTCTGGCTGGGCCTTGCTTTTGACCACAGGTTTGCACTCTTGTATTTTACGAAGAAAGGCCTTTAAAATGAGGCATAACTCGAGGTAGACTACATTACAAATGTTTAAGACTTCCTTCATGGGCCATCCCTTGGTTATACGGAAAAGAAGTAAAATATATCTAAATGTTTAGTATAGGAACATGTACATAACTACCAAGTTTCATTACATTTATTTTAATAGTTTTAAAATTAAATATATTCCAGAATTTTGCCCAACCCCGACATGAAATTCTTTAAGTGGCCTTATTATCTAACTGGGTCAAGTCAAGGTAGGCTTACATTCAAAATTTCTAAGTCTTCCTTCATTGGCCAACCCCCGCATATACGAAAAACTAGTAAAATATGTCTAAATGTTTGGTAAAGACACGTGTACATAACTGCAAAGTTTCATTACTTTTATTTTAATAGTTTTGAAATTAATAAATATATTCCAGACTTTTAACCAACAAACGTTCCAGACTTGCAGTTTACTAATGTTCCATATACGATACGAGTGATAAATGACTAACGCCATGAACAAAATATACCTTACCGCCTAGTGATTCGAGTGACTAAGATATACGAACGAGTAAGTTCCAGATACGATACGAGTGATTTGACTGACGTCATACAAAAAAAATATAGTACCTTATCGCCGAGTCATTCGTGTGATACGAATACGTTTCAGATACGGTACGAGTGATAAATGACTGATGTTAGAAGAAAATATACCTTATCGCCGAGCGATTCGAATAACCATTATATACGTACGAATAAGTTTCAGATACGATACGAGTCATAAATAACTGAATTCAGAAGAGAATATATCTTATCGCCGAGTGATCACGATATACGTACGAATAAGTTTCAGGTATGATACGAGTGATATATGACTGACGCCATGAACAAATTATACCTTTTCGCTGAGTCATTCGTGTGACCACGATATACGTACGAATACGTTTCAGATACGATACGAGTGATAAATGACTGATGTCAGAAGAAAATGTACCTTATCGCCAAGCGAATCGAATAACCATTATGTACGTACGAATAAGTTTCAGATAGGATACGAGTAATAAATAACTGATTTCAGAAGAAAATATACCTTACCGCCGAGAGCAATTCGAGTGTCCACGATATACGTACGAGTAAGTTCTAGATATGATACGAGTGGTAAATGACTGACGTCATGAACAAATACACCTTATCGTCGAGTGATTCGAGTGAGTAGGAATGGGATATACGCACGAGTAAGCGACCAAGTTGAGCGACAGACTTGACTGATCTGAACTGAGCAGTAAAAACGCAAAACTATAAAAAGTAACTAATATTGAAATAAAAAATGTTAACCCTCATATTTTTATGAGACGAACAACGATATTTTTTTAATATTCTAGGCTATCTATCCCGAAGCTCTTTTGTATTTTGGACAAGTTAAGCCTTGATTGAAAGAAAATGAATAGGATTTGCCCAGCAGGATTAATCCTGATGAATTGGCGGGTTATTATCAACATTACTGTCGGGGCAGTAAGGTTGTTTACTAAGAAAAAAAGGAGCCTATGAAAACTCCAAATCACACTATTGATGTTTTCCTCGTTCAGTTGTTCGTTATTATATATGCATCTTTTTTATTTTAGTATAAGTTTTAATACAGTAATTCTCCTAGTTGGAACAAAAAAGGTACCGGAATTTAAACTAGTTTCAATGTCCATCAACTTTACCTTTATCACTTAAAACCCCGTTAATGTATCGCATTTATGCTTAAATACTTGGTTGACATGAATGTTTTTTATGAGTTTTACAAATTTCAGAATGTTAGCTTTTCAAGAAAAAAGTTTATCAAATTTCTGAACAACATTTTCTTGCCTTTAAAATTAATTACTTGGTCACGTTTGAATCCTTCTCACATTATAGTTACAATAAATTACTTTAGTATGCGTAAGTAAATGTAGTGATTTAATTTGTTTATTTAAATCAATTTAAACTCATTGCATTTATTTACGCATTTAAAAGTAATGTATTTTAAATATACATGTCGTAAAGATTACTACGTGACCGAGTAAATGATTTTACGACCTCTAGAAGCCAAGTAAACGCTGTTTCAGGAAGTTGTGGAGAACTTTTTTCGTTGTTAAGTTGAAATTCATAAAACACAGAAAAGAAAATATAAATGCGATACGTTAACGGGGTTAAAGGTGTAAAGTTGAAGCACAGTGAAAACAAGTTCAAATTCCAGTACTTTTTTGTTCAAACTAGGATAACAATTAATTATTGAAAGTTATAATAAAATTTATATGTAAGTTTTAAGTTCACTAAACATTTTGATATTCCCCCAGGTGCCTTATAAACTTCTGAACACAATTTTGTCCTACAACCAACCATTCACGTCGTGTCCTACACAGAGTGGAGAGTCGTGAGAGACTTGGCGGCAGTGAAACATTTACTCGCATGGTTCATTTTGGGAGACAATTTCAATTAATACACATATCAGTTGAAAAGTGAGGGAGAGCACATGGACTATATATGTCTTTGTCACACCGTCTGTTGACTATCTCTGTCTGCAAAGGTTTTAGGTCCAGCCTCCACTTGCGATTTTTAGTCGTGCGATAGTTTAGTCGCAAAATTAGAACGTACAGTTTCAAAAGCAGGCGATTGATATTCAATACGAGTGACTGGTAGATGCATGCTCCTATTTTCACAGCGACGCGACGCGACAATTTGAAAGAAATCGCATATGAAGGCCTGGCCTTACTCCTTACTCAGAGCAGACCACTCTATCAGCGACTTATCAAATCTATAGAAGACATACTGACTTTTCGCCATATGGTCTGTTTTTCTATTGAGATTTGTATACATGTATCATTTGGGCGACAAGAGCGACAATTATAAAATCGCCTATCGACGACACCGGCTGGAAACGTAAATGATCGCGCGTGACATCAGTCGCTTATCGCTCGTCGGTGCTGTTAGCCGCATCCAGGTGGGTTGTCTTCCCCTATTTACAATGTTCGTAACTAACCTACCTTTGTCATTGAAACGTCATACAAATAGGGATGGCAACGATATATCGGAAATATCGATAAATATGTTTCGATATATCGATATATTAGTATCGATATTTTCTTTCCATAATACTGTATCGTACATATCGATATTTTAGTGCGATCTATCATATCATATTATAATGACGTTATTCTCTCTCCACAAAATCAACAATTCGAAAAAACACATTTCAATTGCCTTTTATGCGTACTGTACTGAACATGCATCGAAATAATAAAGTAACTTTATTTAGTTTTTTTACGTGATGTTAACGTGCTAAAATGTTGTTAATATAGACCAGCGGGTGGAACGAGTAAATGAAGTTCTGTGTGAGTTGACTACGCTGACTCTAAGATTTCTAATTTGAATGCCTTAGTGAATTAATTTCTTTATAAGAGCCTAAAGGCATTTTTAAATGTGACAAACCAAAATAACAATGTTATTGAATCATTACTTTATAATTAACATAATAAATAAAGGTATGGTTATTCTTATTTTGAATTTTTTCATTCAGTGTCACAGAACACAAATTGTTTCGTGTATATAGATAAATGTATTTAACTTTTACATTCAGTAGGCTATTCTAAGTAGTGACAGCAAAACATGAGTGCAATTTTGGTAATGACACAAGAGTTAGTGTATAATTTTAAACATAAACCATTTACAATTCGATATATCGGTTACCTGATATATCGATATTTTTCTTTCGATATCATCGTTCGATCGATATCTGGTTTGCAATATAGCGATATGTTGAAAATATTTGCCATCCCTACTGTACTGTGCCGTTACCAACAGAAGCAGTAAGAGGTCGGAGGGCGGCGAGTGACCCAGATGGGCCAAATGTTACCAGGCTGTAAAGTTCAGTCCATCGGCGAAGGTCCCCCCTCTCCTCACGCCCCCTGTCGTAGTGTTAACCCCTTTACGGCGATACTAAATATTCAATGTCTCAACAAGTAATCAAGTTCATTGGTCAGTGTATTAACATGTAAATGTTTGAATGCACTGGATGTTGCACCCTTATGTTAGTTGTCTTAGCAGTCACAACAAATTTTACTAGTAAAATAGTGGAAGCTCTAGCAATGACAACTAGTTAGATAATATACATGATGTTGAAGTAAAGTTAAACAACAACATATCAAACTTGTTACTTGAAAGATGGAAGAGCTTTGTTGAACGTTTAAGGACACTGGAGAATTCATTGTGGGCAGAAAAATAGTCGTGGCGGTGGACGAATGCTACACGAGAAAAAATCGCGTCCGTGTGGGAATCGTGCAATGTGAAAGGTACCATATCCTTCTTCAGTCGATTAAAAATTATTTTCCGTACGAACGAAATCGTGTAATGTGAAAGTGTCCATAGTCTGGAGAAGAAAATTGAGGCGATATAGGGAGTATTTAAGCGCTTTAAAAGCACCAATTCTGCTGAAAGTATGGCCTCACATACTTTCGAAATTAATTTTTAAATGGTCTGTTAAGATATTTTAAATTTAAAGTTGCTGAAATGGGGGGGGGTATTAAATCGTATAAACATATTTTTAAACATTTGGCCATACAAGGCTCAACAGAATCTCGAAATAAATCTTTGTCATCCTAGTTCAAATTTCGGAAACCTCAAGTCAGAGGGTTTCTTACCTCTGACCAATCTTCGAACCTCAAGTCAGAGGGTTTCCTACCGCTGACCATTCTTCGAACCTCAAGTCAGAGGGTTTCCTACCGCTGACCATTCTTCGAACCTCAGGTCAGAGGGTTTCCTAACTCTGACCAATCTTCGAACCTCGTCAGAGGGTTTCCTACCTCTGACCAATCTTTGAACCTCAAGTCAGAGGGTTTCCTACCTCTGACCAATCTTCGAACCTCAGATCAGAGGGTTTCCTACCTCTGACCAATCTTTGAACCTCAAGTCAGAGGATTTCCTACCTTTGACCAATTTTCGAACCTCAAGTCAGAGAGTTTCCTACCTCTGACCATTCTTCGAACCTCAAGTCAGAGGGTTTCCTACCTCTGACCAATCTTCGAACCTCAGATCAGAGGGTTTCCTCCCTCTGACCAATCTTTGAACCTCAAGTCAGAGGGTTTTCTACCTCTGACCAATCTTCGAACCTCAAGTCAGAGGGTTTCCTACCTCTGACTAATCTTCGAACCTCAAGTCAGAAGATTTCCTACCTCTGACCAATCTTCGAACCTCAGATCAGAGGGTTTCCTACCGCTGACCATTCTTTGAACCTCAAGTCAGAGGGTTTTCTACCTCTGACCAATCTTCGAACCTCAAGTCAGAGGGTTTCCTACCTCTGACCAATCTTCGAACCTCAGATCAGAGGGTTTCTTACTTCTGACCAATCTTTGAACCTCAAGTCAGAGGGTTTCCTACCTCTGACCAATCTTCGAACCTCAAGTCAGAGGGTTTCCTACCTCTGACTAATCTTCGAACCTCAAGTCAGAGGGTTTCGTACCTCTGGCCAATCTTCGAACCCCAAGTCAGAGAGTAGGTTCTGGTTCTGGCACCTTCGTGAAAAAATCTACGATTCTACCACCGCCTTTTCCTAGATAAGTGAGCCACGTTGTTAAGAACTGAATATAAACTAGCACAAGCTAAAAAGAATGTCTTCTTTCTCAGTACTCGAATTGGACACTTCCCAGCTGTGTGGACACAAATGATTGAGAAACATTTATGGCTCTCCGTTGTTTCGAAACTGTTCCCAAGCAGGGACTGGGCTGACATAGTTGAGAGAGGGAGGTCCTGTTTAGTTCAAATTTACAAGTTCTGAATTTGGATTATGTTAATTTTGTTGAGGTTTAATTTTAAAACAGTCTTTCACAAGTAAAACCGAAACTATGCTTTCAGTAAAAACATTTTTTTCTTTTTGATTTAAATGTGATATGAAATCACTGAGCCGGCCAGTGGCTTCGGACTGAGGAGGGTAGTGTCCAAGGTTCGAATCCCCACTGAGCCAACGGTCTGTACTTCACTCGTTCAATAAAGTTCACACACAGACCTGTAGGCCCGTGTCAACTGGCGAGCGAGTGAAGTAAAAAAAAAAACATATTTTATTTATTTTTAAGTGTCATTGAACTCGACTCATGTAGGACGTCAGTCGGAATCACAGTTGACGTATCGTTATTGTTGTTACTTGTGGCACGGTGCAGGTGTCAGGCTGATAAGCTATCACTACCCATGTACTAACACAGGTCTAGTACTGTTGTGTTGGCACTACTGCCTTTGTGTGGTGTACCAACCACACGTACTCTAATAGGCTCGTTCGTAGTCAGTGTTTGTAGTGCTACTGTCACCATGTTTATGTTTTGTAATTAGTCTTAATTTTATTTTTTCTCGTGGATCTTAGATTCTTTAATTGTTGTATTTACTTTTCGTAAACGTAATTATTAACTATTTAAGACTAGTGAACTTTTACTTTGCACTGGAGCCTTGGTGTGTAACAGAATGGGGCGTGTGGACCTTCTGAGGGTCGTGTGGAGACTGTTGGCCGCCGGAGGCGGTGACTTGCTGGGGCGCCGAGTCGCCTCGCTGACCACCCTGCTGGGCACACAGCCTTCCAGTTTCAGGTAGGTGTAACTTCAGCGAAAACATTTGGTTATTGCGTTTTACAGGAACTTACAAATACCTGCAAGTCGAAGTCGGATAATCAAGTTAGTTTTTGACGTTTGATAAAGTTTCCACGCCAGTCAACACGAGTTATACATGTTGGATTATCCGAATAACGTAGTTGTTACTTTTACTATCAATAGTTTTCTAATAAATCTTGGACTCTCCTCTAAGAATTGTGTCCGTGTAGAGGGGTTTAATGTAATAACAATGAGTGTATAAGAAGATGTAATGATTATAGGGTTCACAAGTAACTTTCTCTGTCCTACTCCAAGATTTAGTTTAAATTCATTTACTTTTCGCATTTTCTCTTAGACCTCAGTGCCACAGCCATTTCTACGGCTCGTTTTTGAAAGTGATTAAGGTCTTCGACTATTTAAGGCAGAGACATGATGGGTTTCATGAAAGTACACACAAGGCACAAGGAAGGTTTATTTTCTCTTCGTTATTCATGTATATTCGATTGTCGGTAGAAACAATTGTTTACGATAACAGATGGTTATTTTAAAACAGACAAATTTTGCACACACTTCTCAAACTTAACTATGATATGAAACTCCATCTTCTTCTTTAGCTATGAGCTAAACAAAACAGATAGGGCCAAGAACTTTCTATTTCGAGGCCATTTCAAGTGGAACAAGCCAATAACACGCCTAATCCTATTTGTATCGTGAGTATCAACTCGGGCGACTGATCGGAAACAACACGTCGTGGGCACAGAAACACAGGAGGTTGAGGACACGATGGGGTACGGTAGAGGCGGATGTAGGTATTTTGATCCGTGAGATCAGGTAAGGACCGTCATAAAAGTGTCAATCTTACTGGTTGCTTTTACTGGCGGCGTTTTGATCCGCGGAAAGGAGAAAGTGAGACTGCCGAACAAGGAGAGAAGGCAGCAGTGATGAGGAATTTTAGGGTAAACAACCGGGTGGTAATATGCCGCTGTTCAATCGGCAGAAACATTTTCCCTAACAAAGTCAGATATATATTTGCATTAGGTATACTGATTCTGCAATCGTATTGACTCTCATTACAGTTACTTGATGTCTGAAACAGATCCTGATTACTTCCAGTGTAATTAATTTACTAATATCATTATTGAATATTTATAATACAATTATGTCCATAACGGCTATAAAACGTTTTGAATTATTTTGAATTTTTAATCTAATGCTTACATTTAATAATAATGATAATCGGCCCAATAAACTTTATTTTTTAAACAACCTGCGTTGCATTGCAATTAAATTTATAAAGTAAACATAATGACTTTCCATTGGTGTGATTAAAAATAATAAGAAAAGAAAGTCGATAAGCACATTTCTCCTGAAGCAGAATGTACATTTTCCACTACAAATACGAAAAAATGTGTAACGCTTTAATAAAAATGTATAACTATGATTAATGAGTTATAATGAGGCCTAGCACTGTGATGATGGATTTTGAGGCTGCCGCTATGAATGTCGTAAGAGTCGTTTTGAGTCCCGAAGAACACGTGAAAGGCTGTTTTTTCATATGTGTCAGAGTGCCTGGAGGCACGTACAGTCTTGTGGACTTGTACTAGCGTATAGGACGAATACCAACATCAAACTGTACTGTGATATGGTTGATGCCCTATCATTTCTGCCGGTGGAGGACGTACCTCAGGGGTGCTGCTACTCTGGACAAGTGCTCCTTTAAAATTAAGTGACGTGCTGTTGTACGTACGTCAGCGGCATTTTCGGGGCAACGCTCCAGCTCTGTTCCCCCCTGAGATATGGAACATGAACCACAGTGTTCTCAACGACGAGGACAAACCCAACAACTATTCCGAGGCATGGAACAGGAAATTCAAAGCCCTGGTCGGTCAATCAAATCCATCGTTTTGGACTGTTTTGAAAGGAAGACGAGGCATATGGAAGGACAAGGCGACTGCTTCGTCTTCAAGACGCTCTAGAGTTGAGGATAAAGAAAACTGTTTTTAGTCACTGTATTGTTACTTTATTTTCTAATTATGTCCTTTGAAGCGTTTTCTCTATTATAAATGTGTGATAATATTTATTCATTATAAATATTTAAATAATGCTATTTATACTAAAAATGAACCAATCGTAATTAATAGTTTTACATTTTCGAATGAGCTAAGCTCTATTTTATTCTATACAATATCTTTTCTCCATATTGTATTTCTTATTCTAGTAAAGTTTTACTAAATGAGATCTATATGTGTACATACAAACCAATATATCCCTTGCTCAACAAAATACAAAATCAATTACTGTATTTCAATTTGCCTATCATACATTTGTAATATAAATGAGAACGAGTTTAAAAATAAATAGTTATTTGATAAATAAGCCAATAGGATTGATAGTTTATTGATGTTTAATTAAATATTGTAAATATTAATAATAGTGAGATTTTCCGTATAAAATTACGCAGTATTTAAAATTTTAAACTATCACCGTGGCTACAAAATGTTTATATTGGATTGATTTCTGAATTTTCATAAATCAGGTAGGCCCTAGTAGGGAAAGTGTCCTTAAACTCAATCAACCCTTCCAGGAGATATTGCAATTTTATTATGTTCACTGAAAAAACAAAGTACTATACATAGATGAAAGTCACATTTGAAATACACATCTAATACTTTAATAATGTAATAAACATTGATATAATATGTTTTAAAACTATTCATCATTGAATCATAATACAATTGTACCCACAAATTAAGCTGTATAGTTTTAAATATAATATATGTCAACGGGTATGACCCACATGGGACCCTTTTATTCATAAAAGGTAACTTAGATGAAACATGTGCAGTAAAATAAATATTTTATAATGTTATTGTTTTTCAATTCACTATTCCTCTGCTAAAAAGTTTTAAAGTTTAAAGATGAAAGTTAGTTATGTTACGACTTATTTTAAAGGAGGTTAAAGTATATTTTTGAAAGTTTGTCACTTTTTGTCCCTCACTCTCGCCACCCCTCAAACTTTCACTTTTTGGTTCGCGGATCGAAACGCCGCCTGAGCTGCAAAGGGACCAGTAGGAATATTTATGACGGTCTGTACCTGACCCTACGGACCGAAATTCTGTCTCCCGGTAGAGGCACAGCAGTTGTGGGAGGGTAGGGAAAAGGCAAGTTCAGGACACGGTGTGGGAGGGTAGTGATTAGGCAGGTTGAGGACATGGTGGGGCATAGCAAATTGATAATTAATTGGACATGGTAGAGGCACAGCAGGTTGAGAACATGTGGAATATGGTGGGCCATAGCAAGTTTAGGACACGTGGGACATGATGGGGCATAGCAAGTTGAGGAGACGTGGGGCATAACAAGTTGAGGACACGGTGGGGCATGGTAGGGGCATAGCAAGTTTAGGACACGTGGGACATGATGGAACATAGCAAATTGAGGAACATGGGACATAACAAGTTGAGGGCACGTGGGATTTGGTAGGGGCACAGCAGGTGAGAACTCGTGTTTGAGGAAGGTGGGGTCTCGGCATGTCCAGGTTGCTACCTGTAGGATACTCTGGGGGAATGGTAGAAATACGATATGCGTATATCCGTTTTGAATATTACCAGACTTTCTGTAAGAACAATAAGCGTGGCAAACCAAGGGAACTATATATCGTAAAATCGTCAAGTCCCGCGTTCCAGATTTGATTGCATTGAGTCGTAGTAAGAAATTCACCGTGTGCCATTGACACGGGCAGAACGATTTTTGCCTCATTACGAGAGAAATGTGTCAAAGGCACAGTTCTTCTAGCGGTTGCGAATCATAAGGATGAGGTCATGCTTTGACCTTGCTAGACGGTCTGACAGTGGGTCGCCCGGCCAGTCTGCCGCTCGGCATGGCTGCGATCACCTGCTGCTAACAGCTGTAGTCGGGCATCAGGTGTTCTTGACGTTTCCCGCGTCCCGGAACATGGCGGCCGTACTGGAGTAAGTTGTTTGTTTATCGTTGTCACCCCACTTTTTAGGTTAGAAACATCCTGCCGTATATTTGGATGTTAAGATAAAAATAGTGTAGTAATTAATTGTAAGGTGTGTGTTAGCCCTTAACAGATAGTATTCCTATTTTTACTAACTCAATAATCTATATAATAAAATATTTCTATCTATTACAATATGGTTACAGTATCTTTGCCGATACGTGACCAGTTGTTCAATGGATGCGATCGTATTGACAGTCCCCTGACAATCATCTAAAGTTTCAATCAGCTATATTTGTGGTACGCCTGTTATGTTGGGGTAAGAAGACCATCATTGAACTGCGCACGTAGTTGTACCATCCAAATCGTCTTGCATCTCATGATGACGATGAAACGTTATTCCGTACTCGAGTTACGGAATCCTTAATTTGTTGTATCTATTTAGTCGGTAAAACGAACCATTGTTACCGTATCAATTCGAGTACTCTTTCCTTAAAAACAGTTTAAATTTTAAAAGCTAGTGTATTTCCTTGTTGATCAATGTAATTATTTTTGGAATTACTAGTTACGTAAATTTTGAAATAGTTGTCCTTAAAAATATAATGCCGGTCACCTGACATTACTGCTAGTACTTTATGTTTTTATCACAGAGCAACAGAGGTTTTATCCTTATGGTGGCAGTGAGTGCCTCTGGAGCAGTTACTACTAATGTAAATCCTCATAAATTTATTGTAATAATTACTACATTTATCCTTCAGGGTTTTGAGGACAGGAAGAGTAGGGACTGACAACGGTGCTGGCCTTGCCGTCTGCACGGAGGACTGGAGAACTAAATACTCGACACCCACTCAGCGCACTATTGGACGTTTCTTTCTTCCCTGTAGTCATTTATTTAGCGTTCAAACCAAACTCCCCGACAATTCAGAACAGAGTAACAGTAGCCTTTTATCTCAAAACATTCACAATATATCGTGTTTTCCCTACTAAAGTCTTATCTCATTTTCAACACATTTAGAACATTTGTTTCTTGAACGGTGTGTTTTCTGAAACATGTACTCCTTTACTATCAGCCAGGGTCGCTCATTGTACGTTGATAAGATGTACCTTATATACAATATCCTTTATTACAACTTCACCAAGAAATGTTACAGTGGCAATTTAAAATCACATTAATATAAAAGATACATAGTGAAATGAAAAGCTTCTTCATTGTTCTCTGTGTATCTCCAAGCAAAGAAATTATTTAGGGTGTAGAAAGCCTTGTCTAGCAGCCATCTCCGTAGCTTCCTCTTCATCAGCACAGGGTTTCCTCCGGCTTTCAAGTGGTCTGCTAGCTTGTTGAGCATCTTCACTCTTGCATACAATGGTTTCTTTTCATACATGGCTGTTCTGTGACCTGGCAGCACATAGTTTCCTGCATGTCTGGTGTTGCATTCATGAACATCACTTTGTTTAGGGGGATCTTTGGTCACACAGTACAGGACAGCATAGGATGTAGATGGAAGTCACCGTCAGGATGTTTAGGTTTTTGAAAACATCTCTACAGCTCTGTCTTGGACTTAAGCCTGCTAATTGCCCTTTTCTGTATTACCATGACTCGGTTGAGATTGCCCTCAGTGGATCCACCCCAGACAGTAATACCACAGTGTACTTGGCTTTCAAACAACTCATGGTATGCTGTCCTAGTTGCCTTAGTTCGTTTTATGGCATAGAGAGCTGTCCCGAGTTTTAGGCAGAGTTTGTCTACTTGACTGTCCAAGGACAAATGTTCATCGAGTATGACACCTAGACCTTTGATTTCGTCAGATTTATATATGCAGATCAAGGCATGTGGTCACGAATACAAAGTAAGTATTTACATCCAAAGTGTGCGAACCGAGCACATGTCTGGATCTGACTGTACACTCCAACAATCTCGGTCTGTGTTCAGTGAATCACCAGCGTCGTGATTTAGGTCAGACAATAGTAAATTGCAAACTTGCTGAAATAGTTGTAAAACGTATTTAGGCAGTGTGAGACTGGTGTTTGGGAAGTAACAAAAGTGGCAAGTGCGATCACTCCCCCCTCGCTGGTATT
Organism: Stictocephala bisonia; assembly: GCA_035578905.1. Lineage (NCBI taxonomy): Eukaryota > Metazoa > Arthropoda > Insecta > Hemiptera > Membracidae > Stictocephala > Stictocephala bisonia. The sequence goes on from JAQJVL010000007.1 coordinate 7,208,857, forward strand.
GGCCGATAATCCCGTTATTTAGCACTAAGCCTGCTCCAGAATAGCCTCTCTGGGCTTAGATTGTTTGGAGTTTGTTCGCAACCCTGTTACGAAAAATAATCACATCCAATCGTTTGATACAACATATCATTTTAGTGGATAACAGTGCAAATTAAGTTAATCAAACATTTAAAAGGCTAACTTACAAAAAAATTGAATTATTGTACTCAACGATTGACTATCAACCAAATATGTTATTAATTAATTATTGGGACGCACTGCAGCCAATTTATACATTGCCGAACTCCCGACTAGAGTCTAAATAAAGTAAGAATGAGCATTTTGCAGATGTCCAAATTTCTTCAGAGTTAAAAATCAAATTTTACTCAAAGCAACAATGTGTCGTGTTTAAAACTAAAATAAAACAAAGTTTGGTTAGTTACTAGCCAGAAACGGACTGATCATAAAAATATTACCATTGATTATACACCTGCAACCATGGCCCCCACATATGATTACGGGCCCTGGTTCCAATATCAGTGACGGGCCCCCTATTTTCGCTATCACGAGTTAAAGCATAATTGCATGACTTATTTTTTTATCAATACAATTAATATAATGTAATTAAAATTGAAAATACTAGGTATAACGATTTACAAAAATCGTTTGTAGATTTTTCTCTTAGAAGAAGTTGAGAAGCCTCGTTGGGTCCTCTTTCGATTGGAATACTGTACTGTGGTACGTTTTCATACGAAGAATATCTTCAGCTAAGCTGTCTGAATCTATCAAGTTTGAAGGATACTTAGATACAAGATCGCAAATCAGCAATAATGAAATCGAAAACAGATAAAAAACAACAGAATATTGAATGCATTGGATGTCTGTAGCTGAAGCTGCTGAAGTTGTCCAAGTGTCTTTTCATAAGGGTTCCTTTTAACAACAAACTTAAGTGGAATGCCAACTACCTCTGCAACTACTGTTACTTCACTGTGTATGAACAAATCTATGTTAGTACTTGGGTTAGTTTTAAGCTTTAAGTAATTACAGTAGAGTAGACCCTACGGTAATTTAATCTGAAAGGTATTTTTATTTGAAAGAGGCCATGTTTGTAATTTGAACTTAATTATATATTTCAATTAACATTTTTTTAAATTGTATACTGCCCCCCCCCCCCAGGCCCGGGCCCTGAGGCAGAGGTTCACCCAGCCCCACCCTTGTGGGGGCCATGGCTGCAACATTTACATGGGACTGCACTAGCGCTCCCCCATGGACCTCAAAAAAGCATTTGATAATTTGTGACACAACATTTAACGTTGGGTGAGAAATATTTTGTGTGTATAGAATCAATTAAATTACTCATCCAATGACCATGTCACCAACCATTGCAAATAGATTTGCTGGTGATACCTCCAATACTGTAGAAAATAAAACTGTAGATCAACTAGTGGTCGAGGTATTCATAAAAGGATGAATGCCTCTTGTTCAGTGGATCGTCGATAACTCTTTGTTTGCGAATGAAAACTAGTCAAAGATAATTTTTCCAAATCAAGCTCAGTTACTAAAAAAATCAATCATCTACTCTTGAGAGACACAGTCATTGAAATCTGTGCCATCGCATATGAAAAGGTGAAAATGGCGATTTTATTGACATGGGTTCTTTGTTATATAAACTCTAGACCGTTCTTAGTGATTTTGTAGCTTTTTGACGGGTTTTGTTGAATTTGGGAAACAGTGTTAAGCCCACACAACAACAATTAACATTGACCTTACTCAACTGGGAACTCGAGAATTAACTGTGATCCAACATGATGTTATTGATACTGACTTTAACACGAGTCAGTCACATTGTAAAAGAACTATTATAACAGGTAGTAACTGGGTTTGGATTTATATCCGCCTAACAATGAAACCTATAAATAGTATATTGATGAATGTGAGTCATGTTGCACCCAATACAGCTGATACGACATACTTCAGGGAAGCTCAGAACAACAACACATTGTGGATATCTGATAAATTTGAATCAAATGCACGTAAACCATACATTTCAATGGCCATAAAAAAGAACTAATAAGCCAAGACAGACGTTAGATTTCCGCCAAGCCACAGCTTGAAATTCGACAGCCCTTTAGCAACAATGCAATTTTATTGTCAGCGGGGTCAAACATGCTTTTGTATTCAACTGTACGAGTGTTAATTATTATAATGACATATAGTGTATGATTATTCAGGGATCAATCAAGAGGACCATAAGTTGATATTATGAGTTTTTTAAAATTACTATTAATGTAAAATTATCATGAAAGACATTTAAAGTTTAACAGCGAGTATAAAAATACTCACTTTTTACACAAACCAACCTATCAGTGTTGCGTTATGATTAGTATTACGAACTGAATCGTTGAAACAGAAACCCGTGTTTTGGTGCGAAGGGAAACGCCCACCTTAAAAAATTAAATTCTCAGTTGTTATTCTGATAATCAAATGTGTGAACTTCACCCAACACAAATATGTAACAATACAAATACAAATGTAATGATATGATAATACATGTACTTTTTTTACTTTCTCCCATATACGTTAGCATAGAGAAAGTATTGTGATCGTAAAAAAACATTATTTTTTTTACAAATTGGTCTAAAACTCCATTTTAGGGTTCCCTGAACCTAAAAATTGGTTTTTTGAAAATATTTGTATTTCTATCCGTATGTGCATCTGTCTGTGTGTATGTGCACTTCGATGGATACCAAATGGATAGATAAATGTTTATGAAATTTGGTTTGAAGGTGTATTTAGCCAATATTTTTAGGTAGTTTTTCACTTTTTTGAAATTTTAAATTTTTTTAATTGTGATTGGCAAAAACATACCTACAAAAATGGAATTTTCTCAAAAACTGCTCTAGCGATTTTGATTAGGCCTAAATTTTCAGGAAAGATGTCAATTATAATTTAAAATATTTTAGTAAAAACCGCACGTCTCTAACTTGACTAGTTTTTTAGATATGGCAAAAATATATTTATGAATCAAACTGCTAATTTTCTAAGTTTGAATTTTTCAGTGTTTTATATGGGGGAAAAGTTCGTGCCAATTATTGGGAACCATTTATTTTTTGTTGCTATAAATTTGTGTCGTATGACTTTCACATGTCTTGAAATCAAGAATTCGGTTAATTTACCAATATATGTTTGTAACGCCGATGCATGTTCATTAGGTCTGGTGTTGTAAAAAAACTGTTGTATTTTATAACCATAATAAACTTCTATTATTACAAGATCGTCATGATTAAATGATAACAATCATAAACCATCTACAAATGTAATTAATTACAACGAGCATAGTTGGCGGAAATGTCACCAGAGCGAGACTTGCCAACATGTTATCGGCGTGTGGGCTGATAACTTTGATAGCTTCTGAACTTGGGTTTGGTTCATATCTGCGTTAATTTTGGCCACTTGAAGCTCACTCACGGTGGTTTAGGACGTCCGGTCGACACTGGGTATGTGCTTCAACTATCTTACGTTACTAAAATATTCTCAAACCCCTTTTGTTCGGTGTCGTTATATAAAAAAAACTTGCTTTTCATTGTTATGAACACTCCATAACTGGTAGGTTTTTTTTCCAAATGATCTTTTAACCTCAACTATTAATCCGTTTTATTTTATTGTAAATTGAACTTTTAAAGGTTCATCGTCTAGTAAACGATTCAGTAAACGTAAAGTATTGAGGTCCATCGGATTTTCTCGATTTTTTCTTTTTAACTAGTGAATATTAACCCCGCTAATACAAATATGTATACATACTAGCTGTACCCGCCCGATTCGCCGGTCATAATATTGAGTTTGATTTAGAACCTAATAGCTGAAAGAATTCGAGCATTTTTGCTTCTTCTACCAATATTAGATTTTTAGGAGGCATGTCATAAAAAGTAAACTGCAAAACAAATAATTATTTATTTTTTATTTTCACGTTTTACCACATGTTTTAATTACCGAGGAAAAAAGGTTAACACCAAATACAGTAAACCGATCAAGTAAAAGTAGTGTGTGCTACACTCTCAAGGTGAAATGTAGAACTACAATAAATCAAAACATATACAGTACTGTTGTTGTGAGAACTTCAATCTGCTTATGGCATGTGAAACTACATTAAACCACACAGTCATATGTTTTTTGTAAACAATTCAGATTCTCCATTTGAATAACATGGGATCTTTAGGAGCCCGTGGGGCGGGACCCTGTGGACGGATCTGCATCAAACTTCACAGAAACCATCTCGGGAGTATACAGGACAACATCCTAAAGTTTCATGGCGATCGGTTGGATGGTTTGGCAGCGCATAAACTTCAAACATATATATATATATATATATATATATATATATATATATATATATATATATATATATATACAAACATCCTCTTTTATAAATATAGATTTCGACGGAAATGCCGATTTTGTATAAAAGGTTTTTAAAAAATCTGGTTTCAATAAAAACATTGTGTATTAGAATAACCTTATGTGTTGACAATATGACATCCATTTTGTCCAACGACAAATAAAAACTGAGATTTTTAACAAAACAGGTTAGGTTAAATTAGGTTAAGTTAGGTTATGATACGTAAGGTTAAGTTAGGTTTGTTACGTAAGGTTAAGATGGGTTATTTTACGTAAGGTTAAGTTAGTTAGATTAGGTTAGCGATGTGAATATGTGTACTGTTGTACATGATTAAACTAACCTGAGCTAACACACTGTTTCATAAAATATTTAAGTCAGCATTCATTGTACGAACAGTTTGATGTCATATTCGTGTTCAGGATTAAAAACTATATCAAATTATATAAAATGTATTCTATTTTGTATTTTTATTTTTTGTCAACTTGTTTGTTAGAAATGTATTTCCGCAGAAAATTTTCAATACTGTAGATTTGTGATTGTGGGTTTAATATTAAATGGTTAAAATAAAATTATGTAAACGAGTGGGACCCAACATTTCATATTTACCAATTTTTCTGGCCATTCAACTCTTTGTTACATGAACTTTCCCATTGTGAGATGTCATATTTCATTTGGCTGTGAATATTCCCTGTACAGCCCCTCTACAGTACAATATCATACTTTCAATGCTTATATGATTACTGGCAATTATTTACTTTTGTTAACAACAGAAGTTGTGTGTTTGGCTAGATATCCGTTTTATCGTGTGTTTGGCTAGATAACAGTTTTATCTTGTGTTTGGCTGGATATCCGTTTTTCGTGTGTTTGACTAGATATCAGTTTTATCGTGTGTTTCGTTAGATATCAGTTTTATCATGTGTTGGCTAGATATCTGTTTTATCGTGTGTTTGGGTAGATATCAGTTATATTGTGTGTTTGGCTAGATATCCGTTTTATCGTGTGTTTCGCTAGATATCCGTTTGATTGTGTGTTTGGCTAGATATCCGTTTTGTCGTGTGATTGGTACGAACCTCACAATACAGTTTTCCAAATCACAAAATTGTAAAGCATTAAAATTGAATTCCACTACTGGTGTGGATGAAATTGTATATAATGCTGTTGGATTTCTCGTCAACAGCAATCTGTTGTTATTTCTAGTGTTAGTACATTCGCAAGGCTTACTGAAATGTTTTATATACGTGAGTATACATTGTGGCAGAATGTTTTATTTTCAAGTTGCTTTGCTCAGTTGGGATTTTTGCTCGTTGCTTTAATTGGGATTTGCTTGTTACTTTGCTCAGCTGGACTTTTTCGTAGCTTTGCTCAGTTTGAGATGTTCTGAATTGCTTAGTTTAGGAGTTGCTCGTTTCTTTGGCCATTGCTCACCAACCAACTTTCAACTGTGACTCTGTTTAACATTCCGCATATTCGGATACTGATCAAGCGAACATTTATTTCAATTAATTAACGCTTTATTTTTTTTGAAAATTTTAATTTTTTAAGGATATAAGTTTTTGCTATAGCTTTCTAACCTCTTTGTTTTTAGGGTAATGGGCTGATATCCCTTTTGAATGGGTTATTACTTTTTATAACTTTTAGTTCTTTGGTACTAACACAAAACGAATGTTTCGGTGTTCAAAGTCAAAAGTCGAGTATGTAGCGTACGCTTACCCAAATGTTGCAAAATTTGTGTTGTAAACGCGTTTTTTGTATAACTTTAAAAATGTGCCTCTCTAAAGGGCTTTACAGCTGATAAAGGTTCATGAACACGTGATTGTTCAAGTAAGCATGGTGGAAAACGACCTTTTAACGATAGAAATGCAGATGTTACGTAATTCAACCTCTTCGATTGTCTCGGGCATGAAGGCCAATCGAGTGGCTACACGTTCAAAAGTCACTTCTTGTGTTTTTTTGTGGATAGTACTAGCACTTGCTGTTTAACGGACTCATATGACGAGTGTAATCTACGTGACTACGTATTTGAAATGTACTTGTTGGACCTACTCCACGTAATAGAGTCTACCTATATACTTGGTTAATCAGGGATTACTCGTTACAGAATAGGTGTAAACTGGCAAACACATGTTGTCACCAACTTGTAAGTAGAGGTTGAATGTACTGAAGGAAATTACAACTTAGGACCTTTTCCGTTAATTCTTCACTGCCACTACTTTTTCCGTTACTTCACTACCACTACTTTTGTTATCGCAATTATGTTTAAGTTAGGTTAGAATAGGTTGCTGCTACTAAGTCAAGGTTAACACCCGTTCCGTTTCTGTCGAGGCAGTACCGACTTCAGACCCGTTTGTCCCGCGTCCCGACTGGGCCCTGGTCGGGACGTTTATTGTTCCGATACAGTGCTTTGCTTTCCGAAGTAAATTTATATTTTATCAGGCCATTTTAAGAAAAACAAGTTTAACTTTTTACACGCCTAATATTATACAGGAATAAATAAAACTAATTTGTTTATTCTAATTTTACCGACGAAAACAGTGCCCCATTTTAAATTTATACAGTAGGTTTTCAATATTCCTGTAGTCGTCATCCTATCCTCCGGGGGAGAGGGGCTGGGGGCGTGTACACCTCGAAGTCCTGTTGATTACAAACTGGTAAATCCAATGATTGTCATACCGCTGAATGCGCTCTCTGTGTGTAAGTTCTTGGAAATCAATAAGATATATCCAGTGATGTATCGGATTCCTAGCGGATAAGGAATGCCGCAGCGGACGTAAAAATTAGTGGGGAACAGTTTTTAAAGTAATAGAATATTTATCAAGCGGTAGTGAATTAACGGAAAAGATCCACAACTTGATATACATAAATGTGCATTTCTTGTGTTATTTATATTATTTTAAAACGTCAACTCGCACATGTCCTGATTTTGTTTTTACCGTACGGCCTATTGCGTACTCTTTACTGGTAGGCCTCCTCACGCAATACCAATATTTTTGCTTTCAGTTACAATCAGCCATTTTGGACCAGTTTTACTACAATCTCTGTTTCAGGCAAAATGTTCATTATTCATCATCAAGACGCCGATCATAGAGATATAACTTAGGCAATATGAGGAGCAATAGACAGATTTACAAAGGGACCTACAGCTTTACGTGGGATCCGAACCACAATGATTTTTAGCAAACTGACAAGCCTGACTCACAGTTCTCCTCCCTACACAACATCCGAACCTTTACTACCACCCAACACAGACAACATAGACTTCTCTAATAGTGTACACATCGATGGCAACCATTGAATATACGTTATGATAGTAATATCAAGAGGACCGAGCAACAATATCCTCAACACTGTTCCCCCAGTAGCTGGGTCGCAGTGCCGCGGTAAGTTGTATTTATGCCACACCAGGATGTGCTGAGCGTGTGCCAAACACTGTTCGCGGTAGAAAATAGAATTTCCCTCGGGAGTACACCTTATTGGTTATTGATTACTTCTTATTGGTGTGTGCAGACGGAAACTGCCAGTCTTGCTTGTGGCGAATACATTGACAACGAGTAGGGATTGCAACGATATATCGGAAATATCGATATTTTGGTCCGATATACCATATGACTAACAACACCATAACAGACTTGATCCGTGAGGTTATTCTCTCTCCTCAAAATCGTTACGATTTGGAAAAACACATTTTAATTACCTCTTATGCGTACAAAACGTGTATTGAAATGATAAAGTAACTTTATTTAGTTTTTTTTTGCGTGAGTTTAACGCACTAAATGTAGTTTATTTTATACCAGTGGGCTAAATGAAGTTGTATGTGAGTTGGCAACACTGACTCTAAGATGCCTAGCCAATCACCTTACAAACCACGTGTAATAACATAATAATTAAAGGTATAATTATTCTTGTTTTTATTTTTTATTTATTTATCTTTTATTTGTTTTCATTCAACCCCAAAGACCACAAACTGTTTCGTGTAAATAAGTGTGTTTAATTTTTATATTCATAGGCTATTCTAAATAGTGACAACAAAACATGAGTGTATTTTTGTTCATGACTTAATAGTTAGTGCATAATTAGATAGATTTAAATTTGATATATCGGTTATCCGATACATCGATATTTTTCTTTCGATATCATCGTTATATTGATACTTGGTTTGCGATATATCGATGTGCTGAAAATATTTGCTATCTCTATAAACGAGTGTGAAATATATTTATTTAGGACACAAAAAGGTGGTAAATATTATCACAAATAACATTTGTGACCTAAATGTAAATAGGAAGAGCACATGTGTGATGACTACCAGCGGCTGTAGTGGTTACAGTTACTACTTATTATAAGAAAAGTTAAGTTATTGATAATAAACATGCTAAAAGCTAAAAAAAAAAAAAAAAAACGAGATACGAGAATTGATATTACAAAAATACTTGTGAAAAAATTCGCTATTGTAACACAGTCATAAAACTTGACCACTTTATACGCGGCCCAGACACGGGCACTGAACAAGAAAAATAATAAGAAAATCTTGGGACGCAAACCAGTAGATGGGCTGTCAATTCATAAAACAGTTTACAAAATAACCTCCCCCCAGACCCTCAAGTACTTGTCCGTATTTTACTGTGAAAATTTATGGCAACCCTACCAATCGATAACAACAGCAACGTTCTATGCATTTGTGTATTATCTCAAATAGTACGAGGTGTGATTGTGAAATAACAAAGAGTAACTTTAACTATACGCGGTTTATCGCCGTTTCGACGTCTCGAAAGTCGTCGATAAGTTTAGTTATGAGTATGCATTTTGGGATTTACGTTCTGTTTGCGGAGAGATAACAAACACGTGGAGAGCCAGTGTCTGTCGATACGTCTCGAAAGTCGTCGATAAGTTTAGTTATGAATATGCATTTTGGCAGCTACGTTCTGTTGGCGGAGAGATAACAAACACGTGGAAAGCCATTGTCTGTCGATACGTCATGAAAGTCGTCGGTAAGGTTCTGTTTGCGGAGAGATAACCACGTGGAGAGCCAGTGTCTGTCGATACGTCTCGAAAGTCGTCGATAAGTTTAGTTATGAATATGCATTTTGGCAGCTACGTTCTGTTGGCGGAGAGATAACAAACACGTGGAGAGCCAGTGTCTGTCGATACGTCTCGAAAGTCGTCGATAAGTTTAGTTATGAATATGCATTTTGGCAGCTACGTTCTGTTGGCGGAGAGATAACAAACACGTGGAAAGCCATTGTCTGTCGATACGTCATGAAAGTCGTCGGTAAGGTTCTGTTTGCGGAGAGATAACCACGTGGAGAGCCAGTGTCTGTTGATACGTCTCGAAAGTCGTCGATAAGTTTAGTTATGAATATGCATTTTGGCAGCTACGTTCTGTTGGCGGAGAGATAACAAACACGTGGAAAGCCAGTGTCTGTCGATACGTCATGAAAGTCGTCGGTAAGTTTAGTTATGAATATGCATTTTGGGAGTTACGTTCTATTGGCGGAGAGATAAACACGTTGAGAGCCAGTGTCTGTCGATACGTCTCGAAAGTCGTTGATAAGTTTAGTTATGAATATGCATGGTGCGTGGAGAGCCAGTGTCTGTCGATACGTCTCGAAAGTCGTGGGTAAGTTTAGTTGTGAATATGCATGGTGGCATGTTAGCGGATAGATAACTGTCACTCCTTTTACAACAAACACGCGGAGAGCTGTCGTCGTTTCAGCTTTTTAAGGGCCTTATCAGCTGCCACGTTTTTGTTGTTTATCGCAGGAACGAGGTTAACAGACTTTGGAAAAACCATCTATGCCACTTATTATCTTTTCACTTTCAACTACCGATTGACAGATTCAGTAACTGGCCCTGAACTGATAAAATATGTCCCAAATACACGTATTTAAGTCCAAAATTTTACTATGAGTCCTTGGAGAAGTTGATGGGATTTTAATTTAAAATTATATTCTTCCACAGAGAATGAATAATGTATTTGACATATACAACATGTTTGAACCGTCAGCACTTTGGTAATTATCATTACTTCATCCAACATACTGAGCGCAAAGACCCGGACTGGAAAGTGACTTTGTCTCTACCAAATATTTTACATGACTGTCCAACACGCTATTTTAAGTAACTTATAAAAATTGCTATTCACTTACGCTAACGTCGTGGCCCATGCGGTTCCGTGGTCAAATAGCCCGACCGCAGGCTCGCCGGGACCTTGGCCTGTTTGCACGGAGCTCATTCACGTTGGTTCCTTCAGAGTAACCACATCGACTCCTGGATAGAAAGTTGGATCACACTGGAAGAAAACGTTGGATAGTTATATTCTGTAACCATTTATTGTAGAAAGACATTATTCTGGCTCATGACTAAACTGGAATGCATACGCTTTTTGTTTTCCTACTTTAGACCTATGTCTTGTTCTGTTTACAGACATAATGAAAATCGTACTTTTACTATTACAACCAACTAAAATTTCCCATAACAACCACTAACCGTTACAGAACAATTTGTCAGAAATTGAGGTGTCATTGTCTCGTAAACAACGCAAATATTTACAGAACGTAGTTTATTGAGTGCGATTAGAATCGCCGTCCAAACTGTACAAGAGCACGCGATGGAGTAGTTGAACCCAAATCGAGACTGGGAAGGTACTCTTCCTATTTTTTAGTAGTAACAGGTGGTGGTTGAAAGTGGTCAAAATTGCCTAAAAGTTCAACGCAATAAACTGAGTTTCAAAAATAAGAAATGAGCCCTTAAGTTTTTTGATTACCGGACAGTCTGCCCAGGATTGGTTAGGGTTTTGAACTCTCGTCAAACTGCAAGGGCCCGGTAAAACAGGTAAGGTAATTTTTGACAGATTGTCCGTTTACCACGTTTTTTTAATCGTCCATATTAATTGTACCTTTACTCCTCTAAACATTTGTAAACATTTTTTAGCGCTCAAAATGTTTACAAATTTGGTGGTTTTATAAACTCCATCCAAATCGACTAATTAAATCATCAATCGTTTTGAAGGTAGATTTTGTAATAAAAAACAATTAACTTCATTTTCTTTCGGAAAAGTGCTTAAAACCAATAGAAGGTTGTAATGGTAAGACCTCTTTACTCACATTTTGTCTTTTTTCCTACGCTTTTTTCAATGCTAAATATCAAGGGTTGAATAACTGTTTCACTTTCTCGTACTGTTTGTCTGTAAACAAAGTACACTAGCGTAAATAAGTAAACAAATAATGGTCATTAATATGAATAGTAGCAGTGGTGAATGACAGATAGCGCGTGTGACTTGGTTTGTAAACGTGTGATCACTATCAACCACATTGCCACGCTGTCACACAATCATCACACGTGAGTGTCTGGCAGTCGAGGACATTGTTGTCACTCGAGTGAAATGTGTACTAATTAAGACATTCTCCATATTGACTGAAAGCAATTTTGTTGAAGGTCTGTATTTATTTTAGCAGCAGCTTCTGAAGCTGTCAATAGTTCGAGAAAAGTGCAACTGACGTCTTCGGCATATAAATTTGGCGCGCACAAATAGTAAAGTATAATGTTGAAAAAGACTGTTTCCAAGCAGCTTCAGGTACACCACGCTCACAAAGACCCTTTATCTATTTCTCTGAAATATGTATAATCTGCCCACTCAGTACTCTCTCTTTAGGCACATAAATGCGTTTTGGCTCCCAGCATCTCATGATTAATTGATTGACTGAGTGAAAGTGCTTGTGTGTAATCAAGCGTGAACAATGGACTAAATTTCTCCGAGTCTTGCTTCAGTCAATAGTAGCACTGTATTTGTGCTGTGGATTTTCGAAAGTCGGGCTGAGTGTTGGGCACTACAGAATTAGAGTATATCTTGTTTTATGTGGTGTCATAATATAACGAGGTAAATTTTATAGCTTCTTTGAAAAGATGTGTACCGTATCTAATAGATGGGTAATTTCTACAGCCCGCTCCACCTTTAGTTGTGGCAGATCGATAGTCATCTTCCAGCTTTGTGGAGAAACTCACATAACGTGCTTCTAGTCCATGTTTACTCATTTCCGATATAATCAGCATTGATGTGTCGTCACAACCAATTGCTCGTAACTACTTAATTCGTGGAAGAGTTTTTATTATCATGCTGTGAAAAGTAAGAGTTTATCTCATTTTACACATTTTCTTGTTAATTTAAACAAAACTATATATTTTAAAAATGGGCGAACGTAAAGTTAGGATTATTAGTTCATTTGTAAAAACGGAATTAATTTTCAATAACAGAAAAATTGTTTTATCTATGAATATTTGCCAGTGCCTCGTACCCCAGTCTCAGCTAGCGTCTACCATGTTATACAGTCAATATAGGAATTCTGTCGTAACTTCGCCGATTACTTTTGGCCCGAGATATTGAAGAGTATTATTATAAATAATACGATAGATTGTTATAATTGGGGCGACCTGCGTGTTATATTGAGCGCAGATAGGGGTTTCAGCAACTGAGGGGAATCGTCCCACCGCCGAGCTGCTTTAATTCACAGGCGTAACTACTTCCGAAACAGTGTTTAGTCGAGAAAAAATAACTGTAATGAACTGTACAAGTTTGTTTAATTGTTATTTGAATGCTAATTAATTATTGAATTTTACCTTTCCAAGCGTGATTCGTTAGTGTTAATCAAAACAACCAATGGTCACTGCTGCTAATGACGTAGTGGGCGGAACTTGGTACTGCCCTGCCAGCCGCGGCCTGCCGTCTGAGACCCATCCCCCCACCAAAGCTGGGAAGCGTGCCAACTGGGGGATGGCTCAAAACGAGTAAAGCGATGGGATCACGGGTGGCAGTTGGAGGGTCCAAAATAAAACTCGGCAGCTGAGCGAAACTAATTTATTACCAAAAAAACAATAAAACAAAAACGGCAGAAGGCCACAATATAAAAACTCACTTAAATAAATAACAAGATAACTAACCTTAACAAATTAACACACAATAATAACAAACGCTATAAATACCACAAACTCTACAAATACCAAAGTGAACAATCAATTTTTGTATGGCCTATCTGCAGTTGGGCCTGAGACTCCCAAAACGTAAGGAAAATTTATTAACAAAATTTAAAAAGGTGACAAACTTCGCAACAAATTTAGATAACCCCAAATAAACGTGAAAATTTAGAAAACTTTTGGATCACAACACTTAAACCGGCAATTTAGCCCGAATCCCTTGATTCCACCGGGCCAGGGAGTAAGCCGGAATCCCTGGGCAGCTCCGAATTAAAAATTAAGCAAAGCACAATAATCCCCTTTTGGTGAAAGTTTAAAAAATTAAATAATTTAAAAGAAAATATAACACGGTACCGTCGAGTAAAAATTCACTTCAAAAACCCCCCCCCAAATACACTTAACAAAAAATAAATAACAATAACTAGGCCTAAGCAATTAAATAAATAATAACAGGATTTAACAATGGGGACCTAACAAATATAAAAAATCTAAACAAATGTAACAAGAAAATAAACTAATTAAACTAAATAACAATAAATATTAACATTAAAAGTTCCTGGTATATTTCAACAGTTTTTATTCCTTTAATAATAAAAAAAAACATAAGTCCCCCATGGCTGTTTCATAAATCCACTGTAAGGTTTAAGTCTTAGGCCTAGGCCACATGAAAAGTTCTACAAACTTCTTTTTTTCTTTTTAATTGCACTTTTTTTTTTTTTTTTTTTCTATTTCACAAATCACCCCCAGCTCAGCCGCCGGGAAAAAAAGACGGAACGAACTGACCTGAGGACTGAAGAAAACACCCAGATGTAGGGAATGGCAGCTTAGTCGCAACATGGGCTCTACGACTTGGTCCTCAGGCCAGGCAGGCAGTGCAGAAGGTCGAACTTTGCCCGGACGACCGGCTGAGGGTTGAAACGTCCTACTCAAGGACCCTGGAGTTTTGGGAACCTTTCAGCCGGCAACCATGACTTGACGACGCTGCAAAGAACAAGTGAACAGACAGGCCAACTTGCCCGAAGCTGCTGGAACACGGAACGAAACGGAACTGGGCCAACGGCTACCAAGTACACGAAACGCAGGGCACAAGCGAATCTCAGGCAGCCTGGCAGACCACGAAAAAAAAAACGAAACTGTACCGGTCCAAGACCCGGTACACGTCTTCATAGTAGCCATGATAACATTAAATGAAACTAGATATTTTACTGTGCTACTCTGTATGCTTAACCTAACAAATTATTCGGACCATTTAACATTTATTTCTGCCCCCCAGCTGGGCAATTAAAATTAATCTCCATAAGAATAACATTGCAACTTCGACGCCGTGTAGGATAAAAAACCTATGGACATTTCAGAAATCTCTCTCCGTTACGACTTAAAAAACAAAATTATCTTTTGAATAAAAAATTTCATCAAAATCAGTCAAGTAATAAGTTCAGAAAGTGAGTGAACAAAATTACCCGATTGTTTTAATATTTAGGATAACACAGTGGGGAAAGAGTAGTTCTCTATCTCACCTCCGCCACTATGTCCATCTATCTCGCACATGTGCATTCAGTAGGCCACTTTCCCGTAGGAAACGATTCATTCCCTACGAGGGAGGTTCATCCCATTTGCAGGTATTGACGGATCGTTAATAAGGAACTTATTTTGTCTATCAAAACTGTTCCACGCTACGTCCAGTACCGCACGGCTAGTATTGGGCGAGAAATTTGATCTACTCAACTGGAAAGCAGTACAGAGAGGTGGGTTTAGAGATGTTTGACCGTTCTGACGTGGAAGCTGTGCTCGCTGCTTGGAAGATCCTGGGTAATGGGGAGGTGCGGTGCATTCAAGATCTTATTGAATTCTTTCAGCAGTGCCTCCTGACGTCTTATGTCTGAAGGAGCTATACTGCACAACACCAGGAGCCAGGGAAGTGTAAGTTGCCATGACAATGCTACTATAGCTCACACAACACCAGGAGCCAGGGAAGTAAAGTTGCCATGACAATGCTACTATAGCTCACACACGAGGAGCCAGGGAAGTAAAGTTGCTATGACAATGCTACTATAGCTCACACAACACCAGGAGCCAGGGAAGTAAAGTTGCTATGACAATGCTACTATAGCTCACACAACACCAGGAGCCAGGGAAGTAAAGTTGCTATGACAATGCTACTATAGCTCACACAACACCAGGAGCCAGGGAAGTAAAGTTGCGATGACAATGCTACTATAGCTCACACAACACCAGGAGCCAGGGAAGTAAAGTTGCGATGACAATGCTACTATAGCTCACACACCAGGAGCCAGGGAAGTAAAGTTGCTATGACAATGCTACTATAGCTCGCATCGATCGCTATTTCACTAACGCTATTTAGGTTAAAAGCCTCTTCAGGTTACGAGCTTTAATGAAACTAGGCTATGGAAAATAGTTAACCTTCGTGTTATTGCTCTTATCGAGTTTGTGGATACAAGCACCACCACAGCATGGCATTTCCGAGGGTAGCCGATCAGGGTCTGTGACGCGGAAGACTTTGACTGTAATTTTAAACAACAAGCTACATAAATTTGAAATAAATTTCCCGGAAAATGTATGTCACATTTTTTACGAAAATGTAAATTGTTGAAATCAACTAAACTCGTAATTCTTCTTCGTTTAGTCGATTTCAAGAAAGTATTGTGATGTTAAATGTACAACAACTTTTTTATTTTATGGTGAGATAAAAACATGGAAAATTATGAACGCAATCATGAAAATGTTTTGCTTAAATTATTGATGTAATTCTCTTACTCGCAGGCATTCTGATTTACCTTCAAGTGACCACAGCTTAGGGTTGCCAAACATGTTCACAGTAAAATACGGACACCGGATATACTTGGGGGTGGGATTTGGAGGTGGGCTTATTTTGAAAACTGCCTTTTATGAATTTTATTACATGCGATTCAGGTTGTTAATTAGGGAAAATATTTAACGACTTAGTGATATATACTGGTAATATTAATATTACAACTATATTTTAATTTAAGATTACAGAATAATACAGTAATAATAGACAATTTTTTTTATTTTTAAAAGTCATTCATTACGTTTAAGTTAACTCGTCAGTATTCAATAAATTGTCATAATTTTTCTGAACGTATTAATTTTTAAAGTAATACAACTTCTTTTTTAGGGGGAGGGAGGTGTATGTTATTACAATAATAGAGTATAGTATGTGAGATATTACACAACCTCTCACGAGTGTCTATTGACTATTGCCCGAAGTAATACATGTTTGTGTTTTTTACAGTTTAAACATTTAAAATATATATATACTTTTAATATTAATAGATTGAAAAAATATAGATATTTACCCGGATTTTTTTTTTCTTTTTTTTTTTTTTTTTTTCTTTGTATGGTACGAACACGGACATTACATGTAAAATACAAACTGTCCGTACAAAATACGGACATATGGCAACCCTAAACAGCTCAATAGACTACACCTTTAATACGACAGTAGGTTATTATATAATGTACTGTTTGACTTCTTATGGTAGAACCGGTTCTCCGTCATCCTTAACCACTCTTTGACCTTAAATTGTTCATGTAACTACATTGTTGTTCTTCTCGACTACACTCGGCCAGTCCACTAGAATGAATGTAACATAGTAGCGGAGTTTCAAGTTATTCTGGGCTATTAGCAACTTATTTATAGTTTATATTGCATTTCCAGAATTGACGTAAGTTCTTTGCTTCACAATACAATATGTCAACAAATCAATATTAGCATCGCCTTGCAAATTGATGTTTACTTCAACTGGGAGACTAGCGAAAAGAGAACGAAACAATGCCGAAACTTTGTTGTTCTTATACATTGGGGAAACTTTTGTGTATCTTATATATTGGGGAAACGTTGGTGTATCGTATATTGGAGGAACGTTGGTGTGTCTTATACATTGGGGAAACTTTATTGTATCTTATATATTGGGGAAACTGTGTTGTATCTCATATTGGGGAAACGTTGGTATATCTTATACTGGGAAAACGTTGGTTATCTTATATTGGGGAAAAGTTTATGTATATCATATATTGGGGAAACGTTGGTTATCTCATATTGGGGAAACCTTTTTATATGTTATATTTGGGAAAAGTTGGTGTATCTCTATAGGTCCTGTAAAATGCACATTCTCAGGTTTTTAGGCAATTTAATTTCAAAATCCAATACTTAAAAATATTAGTTACATAATAGTTTGCAGTGTCTACAATTTTAATTGCAATTCCAATTATAAAAAAAGATATATTTTTTCAGTAAATATGTATTTTTGCAGTAAACAGATTTATTTGTGCAGTAACTATTCTGAAGTGATTCGCCTGTATATAGTGTCTCTAATGCGAGTACTGTGTTAGGATGTGTTAATGATGACATGGCTGGCGGCGGGACTATCAACTGACCTTTAGTAGGAGAGGCAGGCAGGTGGGACGGAGTGTGACGTATAGCAGTCCAGTGCATCATGTCTATGACATCATAGTCTGCGTCATTCTCCAAAGTGCTCAATGATTATTGTTGATCTCATACATGCTTGCAAGGTTCACAAACAACAACAATACACGAGCCTGTCCGACACGGATGAACAATGTTACTACCATAGTGAATGGGTGGGTGGGATGGTCATCACCACTGTACGTTCATGTGTGGATGTAATGTTGTGGGAGGTCAACATAACATGGTTGCCAATTTTGGCAGGATTAGTATGGCGATTTCTAATTTTCTAATACAGGGTGACCAAAAAGTGACTGCAGTAAACAGGGCGGAAACAAAAATGGAAACGCTTTCACAACTTTTCTATGACTTCACTGGTAAAAGTGAACTCCTGTACATCATCACCTTTAATCTTTTCAGGGGGCCTTCCTACATGGAGTTGAACGAAAGTCTATAATGTAAGCCTAAGTTGAGTTAGGTATCAAATTAAAGGTCTATTCATTAGAAATTAATTGCCGCAAACTGGACTTCGAAAGGTACTTTCCAGAGTAGCCGTCATTTGAATTTCAAAGTAACTAATTTGAACAATATTATTTCTGTACTACTTAAGGATTTTAAGTAAATTATTCTAATAAAAATTATATTTACGGAACACAATAACTGAAAAAATTAAATTATCTATGGGAAAAAAAAATAAAGTTTTAGTGAAAGTGTTTTCATATTTTCTTTACTTTCACAACAACTTAATTTTTATCCATAGATAGTTTGCCGGCGTGGTGGCTCAGTGGCTAAGGCTTCGGACTGCGGAGGGCAAGGTCCAAGGTTCGAATCCCCACTGAGCCAACGGTCGGTACTTCACAAGTTGACGCACAGACCTGTAGGCCCATGTCAACTGGCAAGTGAAGTTTAAAAAAAGTTTTGATAATTTTTTTTATTTATTGTGTTCAATAAAATATAAACTTTTGATCAGAATAATTTACTTAAACTCGTTAAATGCGGAGAAACAATATTGATAAAATTAGTTACTTTGAAATTCAAATGACCGCTACTCTGGAAAGGATATTGTGGCAATTCATTTCTATTGAATAGATCTTTAATTTGATACCAAACTCGACCTAGGCTAACATTAAAGATTTTTGTTCAACTCCACGAGGGCCGTCCCCCTGAAAAGATTAAATGTCAATCTGTGTGTTCTTTCAAACCATGATGATGTACAAGATTTCACTTTTACCACTGAAGTCATAGAAAAGTTGTGAAAGCGTTTCCATTTTTTTTTTCCATCTTGTATTATTTGGACCATTACAGAAATCAGGTTAATTTTGTATATTGGAACTCTGTTTTATGTAGGGCGGATCATTTGTGTTGGATTTTGTCATTGTGTTTTCCTGACAAAGAGCGTTAATTTGATACACTCGACCCATTCTCTCTTTAAGATATTTAGTTTCTTAGTCAGCGTATTACCTGTTGATACTGTAAATTCATTGTTTATTCATTTCGTTGTTGATGTTCTGTTGTTTATTTATTTCACTATAGATTTATTATGTTGTTTATTTATTGGTCGTTATTTGCTGATTATTTATGTTGAAAATATTGTTGAAAGTAGTTAAAAATTATTTGTTAATAATTTTTATTGCATATGACAGAATTATTATTTAATATGAGTGCTAAAGTGTCTAATTAACGCAACAACACATTTTTGTTGGCTGAAAACCATTTGATCAATATATATAAAATATAAATACCAGTGATTCACTCACTCACTCACTCACTCATCACGAAATCTCAAAAACCATTGATTGGATGGATGTACACAAAACTTTAAAGGAACTATAGTATCGAAGGGACCCACTAAGGAATTTTTCGAAATTCCATTCCTAAGAGGTACAAACAGCCCCTCAAAATTTCCTTTTCTCAATAAGGACATTAGGTTGACTTTAATAAATTAATAACAGATGTTTTATAAATAATTAAACATGTTTATTTTGTATTTTTGACATTATTCTATTAATACATTAAGCGTTCAATCTTCAGCTGACAAACAAAATGAAATGAACATGTTTGAAATAGGCTAGGTAACACCATTGATTTTATAAGGGTAATGTCATTGGGTATTTAGTAATAAATAGGTAGCAATGCAAGTAGTGTAAGTTAGATACTGTAAATACATTTAATATTGTTATTTTATGTTATACAGTTAGTCTACTATTATTTGTTGTTAAAAGTCACATGCCGAAGGGCGAGGAATACCGAGACATGCCGAAGGCAGGCAGGCATTAGAATACCAAGGGCAGCAAAAGTTAGGGTTGGCACGCAATGCGTGTAGGGGTGTCGCCTAGTATGTATATAAAAATTAATTTTTTTTTTTTTTCTTTTTTAGTGTGCAGACAAACCTTGTAAGGTTTTTGCACATGTTGTTAACGAAACTATGTAAATTTGATTTTTTGACAATAAATTATTTTATTGATTGGTAAAAATGCAATGCATGCGAACATTATATAACTTACATTATTTAGTAAGAAGTTCAAGTTATTCTTACATTCTTACACATGAGACGCCGACACAACGTTGTGCGTATTTTAAGGCGAATATGAATGGTTATATGAGTGTAGGATGAGTGTGGATGAGTGTAGTCTGGTTACTAACTGAGTTCAACTGTTCCTCAGAAAGGGCAATTTATTAATAGCCCAACAGCCAGGGCAACTAAGGGACCTACAGCTTTACGTGGAATCCGAACCACATAGTGCTGGTCTGATTTTCAGCTAATTGACAAGCCTGATACTCAGTTATCTCCCCCACACAACATCCGCACAATGATTACCACCCAACATGGACACCCCAGACTTCTCTAGTAGTGTCCACGCCGATAGCAACCACCAAGCGGACGCCATGTCGGTATTAAGAGGACCGAGCATACGACCTATCGCCTACAATCTCCCAAACACTTTATTTAGGAATGCGTACACACCGGAATAATGTACACATTCTGTATTATTAGGAACAAAAAGTTAAAGTCATAGAGTGGGTCTTTGCGAACATTATATAACTAACGAATTATATAACTCAAATTTATTACAGTATAAGTACAAAATATACAAATATTATGGTGATTGTATTCAGAGAAACATGTTTACCTTCTTCGAACCAGAGGGATTTACAAAATAATGACAATTTACATGTTTATACATTTTGTACTTGTATTATAATAAACTAGTGTTCTTTGGTGTTCACTTAAGGCATTCCTCTGACTCCTCAGGGACCATCCCCTGATGAGATAAACTAATGGCAGTTGCTTTAAAAGTAGGCACACATCATTGCTTTACAAGCTACAGCTTTAACATACATTCGTTCAACTAACCAAACATTGTTTTATCAAGCTCAAGGTTATAAATTTAAACTAACTCCATTTTGTATATTTAAAAAAAAATATATGTTGAATTACATTTTGAGATTGGTGCTGTCACGTTTTGTTTTCCTAGTAACAATCTTTTATTTGATGTGCAACTTAACCCATTCTCTCATTGCTGTACCGTTGAGCAGGCCAACATACCATCAGATTACTACAGTGGCTAACATTGAACCATATTGTTGAAGTGTCCGATGTTGAACCAATTTATGAAGTGGCAAACATTAGCCTAATTTTTGAAGTGGGCAACATTGAACCAGATTGTTGAAGTAGACAATGATGATCCATATCTGAAGACAACAGAGTGCGTTCTCACACTAAACCCTCAAACTGGCAGCTACTTTTTACTTAAACGGCGGGTGATTTTTGGCTAATTTGCATACGTTTGTTATAAAATTTATAAAAAGTAGTTTTTTACTGCAAACCTACTGATATTTGGTAACAGTATGTTCAAAAAAGGTAAGCAGTCATACAATATATCAAACATAATAGAACAAAAATTTTGTGACAGTCTGTAACAAACATTTTGAAATTTGATTCCATAAATTGAAAAAATGGTAGGTTTTTGTTGCCTTGGAAACAAAGTTAAGGTAGTAAAATAAGAAATGTGAGGTAGTCAAAATATTCTAAATTTGATGTAGTTTCAGATAATGTACACATTCTGTATTATTAGGCCAAAATGAAAGTAGTGTACCAGGAAAGCTGTGAACAATACAAAAAGCTGACAATTTGTTTACATAAAAACAATAATATTCAAAAATTTCTAAAAAAATTTAATAAACACTACAAAATTCATATTTATATTACTCTAAAATTTAGGTAAACGCAAGCTCTATCAAATAAAATATATCAACATATAAACACCTTAAAACATATAATTGATTAAAAACATATATATCTTACTGTGAAGGACTCACTACAACTACGTGAGATACAGAACTAAGATATCGAAGGACGAAATCTTCTTTGTGAGTTAGTTGGAACATTACTTATTCAAACTCACTATGTTGATTCGAAAAATTAATGATTGATGCATACCAATGTCACCGGAAACTAACGTAAAATCCATAGATACCTGAAACTTAATCAAATATTAGGTGTGTATGTACCGTACAGTACTTTAATGACAGTTGTCTGTGGTTGTGTCTCAAGTGCGAATATACACACTGTGTCACTAAGGTAGCTTATTTTCAGTGCAGATATCCGCACTGTGTCAGTACTAAACTTAAATAGTTGGTTTTTCAGCTGTCATATTTTGCACATAGATTAATTTTTGTTAGAAAAAAAAAATTAAGTAACCTAAAACTAATATTTTTTAATGTTTATTGTGTTTTCCCCAAAAACATCCGGTGTTTACTATGATAATACTAAAATTTCATAACATCTAATATTCATGGAAAATATATATATACTGTATTTATAAAAAATGTATATTCATTATTAAATTATATTGCAACAAAGATATTAAGTACATTTATAATTTATCATAGACTACTTGATACATGGTAGTAGTATTCAAAATAGTCAGTTTCAACATGATCCGAGTGACATTAAAGATATATGCTAATTGTGGTTAATTTTTCAGAACATGATTAAGGATTTTTTCAAACATCAAAATGTAACTTGTTGACTAAAGTGTAAAAATTAACATTTTAAAATATCATTAGGAATAGATAAAAATGATTACATTTGAAAATGCAATTAACCAATACAGTTGCTTAATTACATAATTTAAAAAAAAATACAAAATAAAAGCATTTTTGTGAAAGAAAAGTATTAAAAGTTGTTTGGCAAAGTAATTAACCCCTGGTTTTTCTTAGTAGAATCCTGATAAATAACACTTTCTGACCATAAGTGGAAGTCAGTAAGTAATCAGACTGCTCAAGTTGTCCACATTCATACTACAGTCATATGACCATTCATATATAATGCCATCTGCGTGGACACTAATAGTGAAGTTTGGGATGTCCATGTTGGTTAGTAGTCAGTGTCTGGATGTTTTGTATGGAAGAGAACCAAGTACTGTATCTGGCTTATCACTTAGCTGAAAATCAGACCAATAGTACATGGTTCAAATACCATATAAAGCTGTAGATCCTTTAGTTGCTCTGAATATTGGGCCATTAATAAATTATGCTTTTTAAACAACAGTCTTCCTTAGTTAGTAACAATGACTACTCTTGTTCATCTATATTTATTTGCTCCTTGTATTCGCTTGTATCTCTACAATCACTGTCTTAATGATGAGTAGTAATATTCCCCATAAAATATGCACAACATTGTGACACATCTTGTACTTGAGAATATTAATACAATCAAAATAATTAACATTGATTATTTTGTTTTAGGATGGTCTTGGATCCCAAAAGCGGTGGAAGCCATAACGACTACGGAAGTATTTCGGCAGAAGGAGAAGGAGCCGGCGAACCGTCGGTGGGTGCAGAGGTAGGAGCTACTACGGGTGAGAGCGGCGGTGGAGGTGGTGGAGGAGGCGGCGCCACGACTGCTATGACTCAGAGTGACCTCTATCAGAGGCAGCCGCTATTGCCAGACACTGGCGGCTGGGCGAGTGCTGGCCATCCCATGCCTGATTACTGTGAGGATGACGATGACAAGCTGGATGGTCTCAAGCGTAATGCTATCAACTCCAATGGAGTAGTCAGGATAGAAGTCCCATCCCCTCTCCGAGAAGAGCTCAGGTTCCCCAAAGAGAAGATGAAGACGTTTATAGGTCAGCTCTGGTTTTAAGAAACATTTATTTGCAGTTATGGGTAAATTTAAATTGCATGATAGTGGTAAATTTAAATGAAGTCTTTTTATTAAGTAAGCTGGAGTAAGATATATTCATATCAATTAATCAGATGTTCAGAACAAACATAAAAATGGACGAAAATATTGTACAAAGCTGAACATTATACGTCCAATAACATCAACTTATAATCACTTAATTGAGACAACATATTAATATATTTCAGACAGCATGCCACTATAATCCCTACTTCAGGTGACTTTGAGATAACATGCTTGTATATTTCAGACAACATGCCACTATAATCAATACATTACTTCACTTTTTAATTGAGATGACAGGCTAAAATAATCTTGAAAACAAACTGCTACAATCAAAGAGAGTTGTTGTTACATGTAACTCTAATGGAGACAGTAAGTTGTGATCTGGTAAAGAAATAAAATAATACTGGTAAAACTAGAATCTACATTTGACAGTGAAACCACTGAGGATGCCACATCACAGTATGGGCGAAACGTAGATAGTAACTTGACGCGGTTGTCACCGGAGTTATGACACCGGCCGCTTAAGCCTAAGTTCTAAGAATACTGGTAAAAGTTTGTTTTGCTATCTGAGTCCTTTTTGGATTTAATTCTATAGTATTTAATCCTTAAATGCTAAGTCCCCAATTGATTACTGCCACAGTTATAGCTAATGTCTTAAATGAATTACTCAAATTTCTAGGATCCAAACAATGCAGTCTAAGATTGTCAATTAATATTGTATTAGTGATATCAAATCTTTCTTAGAATATCACTACAACATTTTTGGTTTTACAATAATGTAGGCTGTACTGTGTATGAGAGTGATTAAAGAAATTAAATACACAAGTGTTTTTCTAAATAAAGTTCAAGTGAATGCCTAAAATTTATTGTTTACTGATATATATATAGCTATTCTGAATGTTTGCTAGATTTGATAGACGATCTTTATTGCACATAACGTTGTACAATATGTACACTTAAGTAAACAAAAGCAGGTGCATTGCTACACTTAAGATTTAAAATATTTACATATTAATCAATTTCTTGTATCATGTAAAAATTATTTATTGTAAATTAATTATTTATTGTATCATATAAATTTAAACAAAGGAAATCATCAATTAATTCTGTTAATCTTGTACTGAGAAAAATTTCTTCCGGTTTAAAATATAGCTTTTTAAATATAAATAATCTCAGTTTTATTACTTCATTTTCGTATTGAATTATAAAAATAGTATTAACTCTGTGTAGACAAGTGTAACCGCTAGTTCTCTTATTAAATCTCCACTATTATTTCTTTGACAGTAATTATTATTTATGAAAAAGCTTATAAAATAAATTAATTTTTAAAATCTATAGTTGAATAAAGTAAATACATAAATAAGTGGCTTAATTTTCATCTTATTTGTTTTACATCACGGCAAAGTTGTTGAAAACAAATAAATAAAGGGTGTTAGAACCTACCGTTACACTAATTACCAATCAAACTCTAAACATAAAGAACATTCTTGTGTTGAAATGTTTTTAGAGGTTTCTTTTTATTAATTGGCATTAGGAACATTTTATTTCTAAATGTACTGAAATGAAGCCTTCCAAGAATATATTCCTGGAAATGTTCCAAACAGGAATTGACTATGATCTCATTTGCAAAATATTTGCTAATAAAACTTGGACATTATGGGTTTAAATCATTTTCTTGGTAAAGTTATCTTAAATCAATAACTGCCAGAAGCAACATTTAACATAAAAATTTTTATTTTTGAACCATTTATATTAATAAATATAGCTAATAAGCTAGAGGATGTAAAATTATGATAGTTTTGGTTTTTATTTACAATTTAGCTCGTAATGTTGTTTGAAAATTATTTGTTGGCATTGGATTGTTCATGACTGGTCAAATTGATAGGGCTTTCCAATCTTAAGCGTTATGAAACAAACAATGTTTTTGGAGGTATAAAAATGTCGCCTTCAGATTTTACATACTACCTTTGTCTACATTTAAAACTGTATTCGTCTTTAATATAGACTGTAGTCGACGTTCTGGTATTTTAGTGGCTTCTGTACCTGGTGGAGTTTGAAAATGAAAAGATGTCGGATAAGTTAAATATTTTTTATGTTTAATAACCTACTCTGTGCATTGTTAATTGATAACATTATCATATTTGGTCCTTTGTATTTTCTATTTTTTGTATTTTTTATTTTGTTGCATATTTTGTCATAGTTGTGTTATCTGTGATATTTAAATAGTTAATTTGAAAATATGAATTTCTAATTAGGCAACTGTTATCATAAGCATGTAGTTTTTTAAGCGGTTTTCTTGAGTCCTTATATATAATATGTGAAGCCGTTTTTATCAACACAACTTCTCTCTTATTTCTTGATCAATATAATTAAACGGTTGAGGTGTCAAAAAATTTGCCTCTGTTCGTAGTTGTGCAATAAGGTCTATTCAACCTGAAGGATAGGGGAAGCCCTTAAAGTACGTTTTTCGGCCATAAGAATAATATGGAGAGAGATTTAAATGGGTCATAAAGTAACAGCTGTTCAAACGTAAATAATGCTTTCCAAAAAGTCATAACAGCTGTTTGAACGTAAACAATGGTGTTTGTAATGTTGAGGA
The DNA here is from genome assembly GCA_035578905.1 of Stictocephala bisonia. NCBI lineage: Eukaryota > Metazoa > Arthropoda > Insecta > Hemiptera > Membracidae > Stictocephala > Stictocephala bisonia. The sequence goes on from JAQJVL010000007.1 coordinate 7,235,438, forward strand.
GGTTAGATCTTTCATAACGTTAAACCAGAGGGAAGGTTGTAAGCACCACTGTTATATTATTCACATCCGATTGTTGTGCTCCACTCTACTGGACTTGAAGGTTTCAATGGTAATCTATTGCAGGTATTTTATTTATTTAATTAATACTTAGCTGTTGAAAATAAAAATGAATAGGCTAAGAAATGTCATTGGTTGTTTCCGCTAATAAATAGGTAGCTATGCAAGTAATGTGAGATACTGTAAATAAATTGAATACTATAATTTTACAACATATTGATGATAACTTACTATTATTTGTAGTCAACAGTTACTGGCCGAGGTGTAATGGCACAGTGAGCAGCAAGGTTGGAATGCGAAGCATGCAGGGGTGTACCCTAGTTATTATGATTTAATTGAAAGGAAAGAAATAATTTTAAATGCAGGCAGGCTAAAGTGGTAAGTAACACTCAAAGATGGCATGAGTTTTATACCTGTGGAGAATTTATGTTTGTTGAAGTGTTAGAAATTTCCCATAATTTTACAAATCATAGTATATAATATTTGTGTTACAATGTTTAAGTATAAAAGTGATTCTTTGTCTCTAGCATTCCTGATACTGGTATTCAACCTGGTGCTGTCAACAACGTCGCTGGCTCTCGTCCATGAGCGGGTCCCAGACCGCAGTTACCAACCGCTGCCAGACTCGTTCTTGGACCACATACCCATGTCGGGCACTGAATGGGCGCTTGATGTCTCTGAGATACTCATCATGATCTCTACCAATTTCACTGTTGTCGTCATCCTTCTACACAAACACAGGTGACGAGTCCACCCTCTTACTTTAAGCTATGTTAAGTTTAAGACAAATTTGTTTTCTTAGTAAGTAATTCTGAAATGTAGATTATATCTCAGACTATGAAAATATTAAGTCATACTTACCTAATGTTACAAGAGATATCTAATAAAGTAATCTGTCGCTAATTTTGTCTTGTTTACAAAGCTTATTCATTTGTTCTAAGAAGCAACAAGAAGTTTTTAGTTGGAATCTATACCCGCAGGAGTGCCAAACTTTGAATTGTGGTTTGTTCAAACTTGCATTCTATCTCAATATTCAAAGCAATTTCTTGCTTTTACCACTTTCTTAAAAGATATGTTGCTTCTGCTAGTGCCTTGATTGTTTTTTTGGCATTTAACCGATTTGATGAATTTTCTTGCGTTTTGTGCGGTGTGGAGTGATGCTCTTTAGTGTATGGTGAGTATTTTTCATTACTTTTGAGTTCAACTGTCTACTGAAGTTGCATTGTAAATGCAGGTTTGTAAAAGTATAAAACAAACACTCAAAATACATAGTAAAAATTCAAAAACAATTAATTTAAAAGACAAACTGTAACTTAGGGAAAGTTACAAAAATAGTAAAATATGGTTTGATATGTTTAAGAATTAAAACTAATATGCTTTTCTTTTGATTTAAACCTTTTTAAATAAGAGTTGAACATATTATTTTAAGATGGAAGTTTTAATTTTGATTTTATTTACTGCTCATTGGCCACATTTTTATATATTAAAGAATAGTCAAGCTTCAATATTCAACTTCGTAATTTAGTGATTCGTGATATTAAAGTCTGTTGGTACTCAGCAATGGTTGGCAGGCTAAAGGTCACTATAACTTGAATTAATATTTCTCATTGATATTTTCAACAAAGCTAGCTTGACTAGATAGCCAGGCTCGTGATACTGGCAAATCCTTTTCAAAAAATCAATATAATTTAACTTTTAAAAACTAAATTCATTGCGAACCCTAAGAAATTCAGTCTCTTTGACCTTTCAATATTTAATTCAGGCCTTTACGATGAAAACCAATACCTACTGTTGAAGAAAAAGGCTATAAACACTTTAGTTTAAAACATCACTGTAAAGTAACTGATTACACTAGAAAAGTACAAATGACATTAAAATTTTCCTTGTTTATTCCTGCGCTTTGAGTATAAAAGGAAAATTGTTATCTTTTAACAGTTTTTTTTAATCACAGGTAGAATAAAAAAGAGCGTGATTTCTAACACTCTTTACCGAAACGTCGACTTTAAAAATGTCTACAATAAATACCTCTGGTCAAATTAAGTTGAAACTTTAATAGGTAATTTATCAACTACTTCACTAACTTATGATAGAGTTTTATGAACTTTGATTAATTAACAAAAATGTTTTATATGGAAAATGTAAAACATCTTTTTCTAGTATTTGAGTAAGCCTACGAAATCGAATAAAACTTCGTTTTGTACATCACAATACCATTATTTCAAAAAACGTACGAACATTTACATAACATACTTGTATGAATTTATATGGATTAATAATCAAACGTGGGGCAGTGTCTAGCGGCGTGTGAAATGGCGGCACTTCTACTGATGACCAGATGGGGCAAAACAAAGCGACGTTGCAGCATTGAGGTCTGTTCCAGCGGCATTTCTTACTTCCCATATGAACTTCATACAAGTATGTTATATAAAAGTTCGTTCGTTTTTTGTAATAATGGTATTGTGAAGTACAAAACGAAGTTTTATTCGATTTCTTAGGCCTGCTCAATTACTAGAAAAAGATGTTTTACATTTTCCATAAGAACATTTTTGCTAATTAATCAAAGTTCATAAAACTCTAGCTTAAGTTAGTGATATAGTTCATAAATGACTATAAAATTTCAATTTAATCTGACCAGAGGTTTTTTGTAGAAATTTTAAGTCGACGTTTCGGTAAAAAGCGTTAGAAATCACACTGATTTTTTATTCTACCCGTAATTAATAAAAACTGTTAAAAGATAAAAATTTTTCTTTTCCACTCAAAAGCGCAGGAATAAACAAGAAAGATTTTAATGTCAATTGTATTTTTCTAGTGTAATTAGTTTCTTTACAGCGATGTTTCAAACTTGAGTGTTTATAGTTTTTTCTTCAACAATGTAAACCTAGTGTACAATATAATGATCTATGAAACATTTTTCAGGTACATAGTGTTCAGGAGAGTGTGTCTGATACTGGCTCTACTTTACATGATGCGGTCAGTAACGATGTATGTCACTGTACTTCCCATGTCCAGCACTACGTACGTGTGTTCACCAAAGGTATGCAAGTTTATGAGTAGTTTTAGGTACATAGTGTTTAGGAGAGTGTATCTAATACAGGCTTTACTTTACATGATGCGGTCAGTTACGATGTATGTCACTGTACTTCCTATGTCCAGCACTACATTTGTGAGTTGTTACTTTTCAAACTCGTGACATTCTTCGATAAATTTCTGCTGTGCTTAGTCCTTCAGCTTGCCAAAATTGAATAACTCTTTGCACCTCACACTTGGCGGGAGAATTAATTGTAATAGCCATGCTTATGGGACGCCAGATCAACACTTAACTCACTGTACTTCCTATGTCCAGCACTACGTATGTGAGTTGTGGCTTTTTCAAACTCATGACATTCTTCGATAAATTTCTGCTGTGCTTAGTCCTTCAGCTTGCCAAAATTGAATAACTCTTTGCACCTCACACTTGGCGGGAGAATTAATTGTAATAGCCATGCTTATGGGACGCCAGATCAACACTTAACCCTTCCCGGATGTTTGACGAAATAATCCGCCAAGATTATTATTTTCTGCAGGCGAAATGACTAGATTGTCCGTATACTGTTTTTAGCGGTCCGGGCGAATGACAGGCGCTGACCAACGCGAGTGAAATTGTTAAATAGTTTGACTTATATCTTCAATTCTTTTCCCCCATTGTAACGTTCCCCATGCCCTGCCTCCATTACCCACTCCCATGCCTGCTCGCTGCCACGCTTCCCGCGTTTTGTCATCATTCCAGCGGTTTTCCATTGGGTGAAGTGAATAAAAACCTAGTAAAAGCTCGAAGTATTTGCTCATGAGTAAAGTAAAAGGCAAGTGAATAAAACAGTCAATAACTTCAAACCTTTTACTTAACGTTGACGAGGAATTATTAGGTAAATGCTTGAGAGTAATTGTATTGATGATGAAGTAAATACTTGCAACTTCGTGGAGCCAAGTAAATACTTTCGAAACACTACAGGTTTTAACACGCTCGTCTAGCATCCGTTCATGAACCGCTTTACACGCTCGTCCGTTCATGAACCGCTTTACACGCTCGTTGCTCAGTTACCGACCAGCAGACACGGTGTTCACTGTTCACGTGTAGGCCTACTACGCGTGAACATGTTTGAGTTGTGATGATGTCTGTGGACTCACCTGTGGATATTTCAGAGGGTACTGACTGCCGAGTGGTGCTTATCACTTTTATAAAGTACTATCCAGTAGTTGGAAAAATCTCTTTTACCTGCAGTAGTGGCTCAAAAGGACAAAGCGTGGCTAGAAGTAAAAACGCTTTCCAAGTGAAAATGGGAAAACTAGTTTCAGTGGCACAACTGAAGAAGCAGCTGAACAATATGAAATCATATGTAAAGAAAAAAACTGATGTTAACGCTACTGGGAACCCTCCGATAAAATTAGTGGCATGGGAAAAAGACTTTCTTCAGGTCTCCCAGAAAGACGAAAATCCAGCCTATTCTAAAACCCCTGGAAATGCAACTATTGGCGTGGGCTTGAATTTACCTAGCACAAGTACACAACACTCAGAAGAAACGGAAATAAACTTTGAAGTAGTTGCAGAAACTCCTGTGGTGAAGAAGAAGTTGCCAAAAAAACGAAAATTAAGCATGGAAACTGAAGAAACAGTCAACTTAAGTACATCAGAGTTGCTGCAGATTTTGTTGTTGGAACAATTTAAACTGAACCGTTTGAAAATCCAAAGAGAATAAATTAAAATTAAAGACAACTATGTAAAAGATGGTTCTATAGCTACAATAGAAGAAGATGGTGCCACAAAAACCCTAACGTTCTTGTAAAAAATTAATTGTCCATAACCCAATCCCTTATACTGTAACTAATAAATTAAAATTAAAAAAAATAACAAAAAATAATAAATAATTAATTAAAATAGTGCTTACATGTACGTGAGTGTGTAAACACATGTGTGTTGCGGGTGCATACCCGTATGTGGGGGTGTGCGCATGCTATTGGCACATACTCACGTTTGACGCATGCTGTGTATACGCGGTTGTGTTTGAGACGTGTATAGCACCAGAGGGTTCTTGCGTGTATAAAACTTTAGTGTTAGCCTCCAATCTTTATGTTTAATTAATATTTTGGGGATTTTTTTTTTTTTTCTTGTTTTGTCAAATAACATTTTTCATTTTCAAGTTCAATTCATATTTATTTTTAATTTGTTTTATTTTAATATTTACTAATTCGCATTTCTTAATGAATATAGTTATAACTATTAGTACATACATAGGATATTATAATTACTGAACAAATTACATTTCGCTTAACATTTGAGCTATGTCACGTCGTTTGGATTCTCCCCGTCGTCTGATTCTCCTGATATTATTGTCCAGCGGTTCATAATCTTGTGGTTCTATTCCCTCTTCATCAATTTGATGGTCTTCATAATTCCACCCATCATTTAAGTGCTTAGAAATATTGTGTAACATAGCACAACTTATAACAAGTTTTGGCACTTCATGTAACGCTGTGCATATACAATTGCCAAGGATTGGGAAACGCTGTTTCAACTGTCCGAAAACTCGTTCTATAATTACTCTTTCTTGAGCATGTGTTACATTAAACAACCTTTCCTGGTCATTTTGTGGAGCAGCATATAGTCATGAGTCAGGGAGTTATGCTGTACCCTTTGTCACCCAACAGACAAGCATCACCATCATAGGAACTTAGAACTTGCTGAATGTTGCTGTTGCGCCATATTCTGCCATCGTGGACACTGCCAGGCCACTAAGCGTCGATACTGGTGAACCATTCATTCACATCACAGGTTGCCTCCACATTGATAGAAGCTTTCCCTTTCCTATTGATGTATTCATCTCCAAACTGTCCGGGGTTTTTAATATTAACATGAGTGCAGTCGAGGGCTCCAATCACTGTGGGAATATGGAACCTCCTATTCCTCTCCAATTTGGCTAAATTTATCTCATTGATAGAAGTTGGGAATGTTATCCAATCATTCGCTTTCTCCACTACTTGATCCAAGACGTCAGCAAATGTTTTACACACTGTTGTGAGATCCACACCTACATTAAACCACTCCACTCTGAAACCCAGGATCACTCAAGTATCGTTAAAATATTTCCATTTTGGTTCTGATTGTTAGTGCTCCTCCACACGTTTCATCTCTCTCTTCTAAAAAATATTCAGTTATAAAGTCAACACTCTCCAACTCAAACCTCAACAGTTGCTTGCACTTACCGATAGGTACCCGCACACGGTTTTCGTAATGCTTATGAGCACAGAGTTGCATGAAGGCTACCATCTCAAACACGAATGACACCAAATCCAAATGAACAGTGTTGACCTACATGCAAAAAATACTTCCCAACGTTTCCCTAGAAAAACTACCTATTTCTGTATAGAATATTTTACATTTTACTTTAAAATAATAACTCAAATAGGCTTATATGTTACTAAACTTATTAATAAACAAATCTGTAAGTATGTACAGCTATTAAAAGTGACAAAAATATATTAAAGTATTTGCAATGACATTTTAGTAAAAGGTGCTAGAATGGGTCTGGGCAGACTCGCAAATCCATGAGTAAATACTTTTCCTTGTGAGTAAATACTTTTTTATTCACCTCATTTCTAAGTAAATACTTTATTGACTAGTAATTAATACGAGTATTTACTTTTTTCTTGTTTTATTCACGTTCTTGCAAGTATTCTTTGTCACACCGAAAGTAACAGCTTTTACTCGTTTTTATTCACTTCACTCATTGTGTCTGGTGCACATAATTAATTCTGACTTTTCAGACAATATAACTTAATGGCTAAATACGTCTTTTCAGAGCAAGATACCAATAATTTTAGTGAAATTACTGGTGAGGATGTAAATACTGTCACTGATGGTAGTGTAAATATAGGTTATGATAGTGATGTAAATAATTTGAATGATCTGGTTAGTGAATAAACGAAGTTATAAATGAAATTCAGCTGTAAATGATAGTTCTAACACCTATAGTTAGCAAAATTATGCATATAAGTTGTTCACTTTTGTCACCCGCCAGAGTGTTTGACGTAATTATCCGCCGACAATATTTTATTAAATATAATACTCAAAAAAATTATTAGAATGTAAAGTATACCGTTTAGGGTTATTAGATGGGTTTCCAACAAATTAGAAGGAACAATTATAAAAAATGTTTTACCCCAACCATTATTTAATTCACCCAGACTGTAAACTCGGTTCAGCCCAGGAAGGGTTAATGGTGTGGTAGATTGCTGCTGATTGTTGTGTCATACCGTTTGACTGGCTGTTTCACAGATCAGAGATTGAAAAATAACAGCCCTGGTACATAAACTATATTTAGATTAATCAAAATGTTCAACCTATAAAGCACATCATTATCTTTAAACATTAACAGTCTTTTTATTGTAAAACTGGAAGAAGTCATTAAAGAATCCTTATTTTGTTATTTAATAATACAAAATTATATATGCTCTGCATTTTGCAACCTAAGTAAAAACAAAAAGATTACAGCCAAAAAGACATTAAATAAGTATTTTAACATGTTTCAGGTGAACCAAACGAGTGTGTTAATAGTGGCCAAGCGAGTGTTCCAGCTGATCTCGGGCATGGGATTGTCCATTAACGGGAAACACACGTACTGTGGGGATTACATTTACAGTGGACACACCATCATACTAATCATGAGTTACCTCATTATCTCAGAATGTAAGCTACTATCAATTGTGATTGTAATATGATTAATAGTAGGTTAGGTTAAAGAGCACTAGGCCAGAAATTGGTATATTAGGAGAGACAGGGCATCAGCAAACTTACCTTAGAAGACAAGTCCATTAACATCTTGATGTAGAGAATGTCTAAAAATAGATCACATAGCAATAAAGAGATACTACTCACCTGAGGAATGTGCCTGTGGTACTGAAAATTAGTGTAATTTAGAAAGACACTACTCACCAGAGGAAAGTGCCTGTGACAATGAAAAATTGTGCTAAATGGGAGGTACAACTCATGTGAAGAACATGCCAGTGACACTGAAAATTTGTGTAATGTTTGATGTAAAGTATTGATAGACTACCCACTTATGAAGAGTAATGTAATTAGTGTAACACGATGAGATAAAATCTGTGTAATTTTATCTTTATGTGTTCTCTAATGTAAGGTGTTAGTGGACTTGTCTTGCTGGGTTCCTGATTCCCTATCTCTGCTAATAAACAAACTTATTTTTAGTATTTTTTTTCAATCTTATTCAGCTGACAATGTTTTACAGTATTGTAACATTGTAAATTTTAAGTCATTAATGGTGTATTAGAAATGGTTTTCTAGCTTCTGACTGGTATTTAAGGTAGGTGGGAGGCTTTTAATGTCGATATTAAAACCAAAACAAATTGCTCCTTGCGTGGAACCTTTTAGGTTATAGGATGAATTATTAAATATTTACCTTCAAACTTTGCCTTATATTTTATCGATGTATTATCTGAAGCTTATAAATCATTTATTATTCCACTAACGTTGGAAATTTAAAAAATTCAAGAAAGGAAGTTTAAATAAACCTTGTAAATAAAATTAAGGCTTGACTCTTAATGCCGTCAAGACAGTTTAGTGGTCAAGGCTTTGGGTTGCAGGGTTCAAGGTTCAAATCCTTAAATGAGCATACAATCAGTACTATATTTATTTATTTCACTCATAGACTATGGCCCATATAAATTAGGAAATAAAGTTATAACAAAATTAAAATAAATATATATATATATATATATATATATATATATATATATATATATATATATATATATATATATATATGTTAGGCTTGTTCATCTTACACGGAAAAATAGTGCTGACTAGGAAGAGAGAGTGCTAATAGTTAAACATAATTTTATTAGTTTAACTGTTCAATATTAAGATGGCTTATGATTTTAGGCCTCCATTTCACATTCAACTAACTTGATTACGGATTATATGACAAAAATTAACCAAAACGTAGATGAATAGATAATAAGTAAAAGAGGCGTTATGTGACCATTGTGATGATAACGCACAGTCAGGAACAGTTTGGGCAGGACTTCTTCAAAGCCTGCCGTAACTTGAGACTTGGGTAATGTGGCCCTTTAGAGATTAGGTCTAGAGAGGTCCAGGTATGAGCAGAGAGTATGATATTATTGTGCAAGGAAATAAATGGCTGCAGGCCATGAGCTGGATTTTGTTACGTCCCGTCTTTTAGTTGACTTGTAGTTGACTTGAAGTAGCTTCAATTGTACAGTTATAGAGAAATGTTAGATCCATAGAACATTTGTTCTGCCTTCTGTAATTTTGGTGAGATACAAAGCCTATTGTTAGTAGTAGTAATTGAAAATATTAGTAAACTGCAGAGCCTATATTTTTGTTTATATTTTTTTATGACCAAATGAAGATAAATTTGTGGATATATTCATTTGATATGTAATTGTAGGACTAGTATAATAGACAATAATTTGACTATTATTGTCCAAGCTATATATATAGTTGAGAACTACTCGTATATAAAAACTTAGATGGTTCTAAAGTTTTTATAAATCTGTTAAAACAAAAGCAGGTGAAGTTGACATTTTATCGCTGGTCAGGGTTAACTTGAATGGTTATTCGGATACCTTTGTTTAATGGAATTTGGAGTAGCAATGATGCTTGTTTAGTGAATACATGATTTAAGAACTATACTTTAATCTTAAGAAACTCTCTGTTGGCGTGGTGGTTTAGTGGTTAAAGGTTTCGGACTGGGAGGGCAAAGTTTAAGGTTCGAATCTTCAACTGAGTCAGTACTTTACTCGTTGAATAAAGTTCATGCACAGTACATGTAAACTGGCAAGTGAAGTTTAAAACAAAAATTAAAACTAATACTTTTTAACACAAAAACTGTTTGAAATTTTCTATACAAGTTTAACAATTCTGTGTTTTTTGCAGACTCATCCAAGAGGCTATGGCCACTACACTGGGTCTCCTTCATGGGGTCAGCCGTTGGAGTTGTGTTTGTGTTAATAGCAAGGGGTCACTACACTATCGATGTTATCATCGCTTACTGGGTCACCACCAGGGTGTTCTGGATGTACCACACTCTTGCTAACCATGCCATACTCAAAGTTAGTACATACATATTACAAAATATATGTGTTAGATGAAAGTGGTAAGTAGACCCCAGTTATAAAAATGGGAACAGCAATATGAAGAGAATATAACATCACTGTTTCATGTCACACATCACTATTATTATTAAGCCTTTTTAATATTTTAATTATAACATATCTCACATTAAAATGTTCACCATGAAATTCTATTCATTATTCTAAAGCATTAAAAGACTTGGCTAAATTTATCATTGAGATAATTTGGAATAAGTAACAACACAAAAACAATTTTCAAAATATTAATTTTTTCAAGCTGTAATACAGTACAAGTAAACGTCACACAACACAAATTTATTACAATATAAGCACAAAATGCACAAATATATTACAATACAAGTGCAAAATGCACGAATATTATGGTGATCGATTTTGGTGAACCACGCTCACCTTCCTCAGACCAAAGGGATTCACAAAAGAAAAGAACCAGAGGGATTCATTTCTTTTCTTTTGTGAATCTCTCTGGTCTGAGGAAGGTGAGTGTGGTTCACCGAAATCGATCACCATAATATTCGTGCATTTTGTACTTGTATTGTAATATATTTGTGCATTTTGTGCTTATATTGTAATAAATTTGTGTTGTGTGACGTTTACTTGTACTGTATATGTACCAATTAAAAAACTATAAGCTGTAATAATAATTTACGAAAATGTAACAACAATTCAAAAATATAAAAAAATACAATTTTGTACTGAATAAAATTATGTATTATAATGATACTTTATTTGAACTATAGTTTTGGTTTAACAGAAGCGCTAGGCTCATAAAGGAATTAAAATTTGTGTTTACATGTTAAGAAAAAAATTCCAGTTTGGATGCAAAGTCTTAGCTCCCTCATGTTATTATAATTATATCACATTTATAAATAAAGAAACAACATAAATTTTATAAGATAAAACTAGATTTAATCAGATAAACTGTGCAACAATTGGAGTAGCATAGTAATAACACAGCTGGGCAATCAGCTGACATTGTAGAAACAAAACATATTTTCTTCTTAGACGGAACAAACTAGAACCCAATCATTATACAGGAATATATAAAGTTCTTCTAGTTAAGTTTACTACAAAATATAACTGGATCGCATCCAGTATATTTAGTACGCTGTATAAATAGTTCTAATACAGCGTGTTTAGTGATAGTCTCGGTCTGAGACACTAGCACTTCACACGGGTTTAATAACGCCTTGGTCCGTTACACTCTGAGGCTTAAAGAAGATAATTAAACCATACTATAAGTAAATCATAATAAAACACAATAAACAAAATAATATACGTTAATTGTGGATAATATTCAGTTGCAACATTTCTGTAAGCTGTTACATTAATCTTTTATGTTGCAAAATGTAAAAATGATGTTAGGGCCAACCGGGTGTTTCCGTCCATTTTGAATAACATATGGGGGCTGGTCCTAAAGTGAACTTAAGTTGTGTTACACATTCTCTAGTGCAAGAAATGTGTAACTATACAAAATGTCCGTAATTCTAAGCAATTTACAGACAAAAGCTTATTTTACCTATACTGGTACAGATTTATTATCAACATGTTTTACCTTCATTTTATCTTCATTAAATCTTCAATATTCTTTTAAATTCTAACTCACATCATAGAAAAATGTATAGAGTAAACACGATTCTATTCAGGTGGTATGCCTAGAGTAGACAGATTTATCATTATCATTTATTTATTATTAATTAATTGAACAAAAAGTGTTCTCAACAATGTTAACAATGTATAGTTTTATTTCAAGTTAGGTTAAAGGGCACTAGGCCAGGAATTTGTATATTAGAGAGATATGACATCAGTAAACTTATCTTAGAAGACAAGTTCACTAACACCAAAGTAGTAGTAACATACACAAAATAAACACATAATCATACAAATTTTCATTTGTGATTACAACCAATCTGTTTACAACTCTCGCCAGATGTTGAGTGGCCATGCCGAAACACCAAACTGCTCCGGATGGATAAGCCGTCCAGGTACGGGCATATCCGAGACAGAAGAAGTCTCTTAAAAACCTTAGAGACGGTAGGTAGGAGAGATATTGTCCTGAAGTTCTGAGGAAACTAGTTGGATTTAAAAGGCTTGAGGAATGACCTCATCTGCCAACAACACAGGAAGAGGTGCAGCCAGAGTCGCTGGCTGAGTAGACCAAGCCATGCCCACCATGTAGTGGACCGGTTTTCTTATTCTTGCTGCGTATTGTCTTAGCTAATCTATAAGTGCTGCCATTAGCAAGGTCGATCCCAGGGACGTAAACATTTCAAGACGTTGTCTTGTAATCACATAGTAGGTCTTTGACAATTTAAAACTGATTGTTGAAGTTAGATAAAAGGGCACTAGGCCAGGAATTTGTATATTTGAGAGATAGGACATCAGCAAACTTACCTTAGAAGACAAGTTCACTAACACCAGAGTAGTAGTAACATACACAAAAGAATCACATAATTACACGAATTTTCAGTGCCACTGGTACTTTCTTCAGGTGAGTGGAGTGCCACCTGAAGAAAGTGCCAGTGGCACTTTTTTAATAATAATAATAAGTACTGAAAAATATTTATTAGCCTTGACTTTTAACTAAGTTATTACATTGTTGGGTGGCTAGCAGTAAATAGTACTGGTATATGGTAAAATAACAGTGTATAATTATTGTCAGTTACATTGTTGAATGATAAGGGAAAAATTGTAACATATTCCTTCACTGTTGAAATAACGGAAGTGATGATAGTCAAATGGCTGGTTGTTGATTACTAGCCAGGTCTGTCAACTTAGAAACTAATAGATGGTTATGTCAGTTTACTATGTGACTGTTTTCTTGGAAGTTCATGAAGGAACATTTTTGAAAGTGTGACCAAAATTGATTATTGCTTAACCCTTTCCACTCAAGTGGCGGGGCAGCCCCGCCACGCAACTTACCGCACTAACTCCAATGTCGGGCCGGGCCCGACGTCTCTATAAAAACGTTCTATGATTGTATTTAGACTGACGTAGTTACATTATTGACCGCTAGGGTTGTTGTTTGATATGTGCTGCTATCTGTAGAATTTTTTCGGAACCGTTTGAGTTTAGTATCGGTAAACAAACCTCAGAAAATGTAATGTTTGTCGTCTGTGGCTGCTCTGTAAATAGCTGGCTGACTGCAACAGCTATCTGCACTCACTTTGTTCCGTCATATGTTATCGTTCGTAAAGAGCTTATAAAACGCATTGTTGTTGCTAGGTTATCGTTGTTGTTTTACTGTTTATTCATAATATTTTTATTTTTACGACGATGATTCCTGTCGAATAAAATGGGTGAAGACGACGGCAGTAGTATTCTACCAAATGATGGAAGTGGCGACAGAATAGTTTCGATTTCGAACCTCAGTGATGACGGTATTACCAGCTTACTATTTGACGAGGATTTATTATCCAACTAGTTATGTGCCTAAAACATTTCTTTTCATCTTTTACATTTCCTGTATGTTCATAAGTATTTTTACCGTAGGTCTATGTGTAACCGGTATGAAAATGAAAGAGAGTTGCAAGTAGGCTATTAGATTTTGTGTTTATATTTTTAGCTGATAACATGTTTTGAATTATTGAAAAAAGCTTTACTTACATATTTGTTCTAAATTATGTACCTTTTGACTGTTGCTAAGCAATAAAATAAAATGTATGGAGCAATTGTTTACTAGTTGCAGTGAAAATAATTTTTTTTGTTAAAATGTTGTTTTTCAAAAAAATTCGGTTTTAGAATTATATATTTTTTTTATGTATAATTTAGTCCAAAATATTTGAAACTGACTTTTTTTTGTTTGTAAGTATACAAACAACAAAAAACAAACAACAAATACTATTCTTCCTATTTAAAATTTTTCAAAAACTCTTCTTGTATCCGTTTTTTTGTTAGAAATTCAATTTTGTTCCAATAAATATATATAATTAAAAAATTTTGAAAATAAAAATATATGTTTTATTTTATATTAATCTATACTTTAGTCATAGAAGAAACAAAGAAAAAATACATCAGCTTTTTGGAACTATCAGATATATGTTTTTCCCACTGAACAAATGTAGTAGGCAATCTTTGCTTAAAAGTAAATGGAGCTGATAGGGAAACTGGGTTCCCAGTAATTGGAGTGGAAAGGGTTAAGGGTAGTTAAGTTCCTACAGTATTTCATTTTGTCCGTGCTTTTTAAGAGTGTTTACAACTTTTACAAACTTAATTTAATGTTTTTTATAGAACACTACAGCCAACAACTTACTCTCAAGGACTTGGTGGTTTGGGCTGTTCCGCTACTTTGAGGGCAACGTGGGCGGTCCTGTTCCTCGACTGCATGATTGGCCACTTCCGTGGCCTCGCAGATTCCTCGCCAAACATCCTAATCGTGACAGTTAGTACCCACAAACCAAACCATGATAGAACTTTTGCGTTCAGTACAAGTTTTTCCCGAATGATGATTTTCTAGAATATTACTTCAGAAAACACTTCTGTTTAGTATCTCGCCAAATTATACTTCTTATACTAATATATTTTCAGACTCTTGTAGAGCTGTTGAAATTACGTTTTTGTGTATATATTTTATTTTTTATGTTTTACTTGAAGTTTTTAATAAATGTTTGAAAAGCTAATTTATTGCAGTGATTTCAATTAATTTTATATACATGATATAACTTCATATATTTCAATAGTGATCTTGTTTTAAATTTTTAGACGACTAATTTTATTTCATTTAATGTATTAGAACATCAACTATTTATATAATTGAGGTTGGTAGCACTATATAAATAAATATGAGCAATGCAATCTAAAGTAATAGACGTACAAGTTGTTGACGGGAAAATAAGAAAAACAATATAGCAACATGTAAAATAGATAGCAGTAAAATAAATGCAAGAATCGTTTTGTAAACTCATTTCTAATTGAACTTTGCTGAATTAAGTAATAATTAACATTGCTCATTAATCCTCCTTTTTCTTGAATGGTCGGTCAACCATCTTATTAGTTTACGACAGTCATCCCTTAGGCCTATCATCTTATCTCTGTCTTTCTCTGAAGGTCTGCATATGATACCATATGCACATATACCATGGTTTGAGCCAGTCTTCATGCTCCCTAGTAGTTTTCTTCTTTGATTATACCTTCTGTGAGGTTTGCAGCAGTGAAATTCCCATCTAGCTTGATAACCTCTATTAGCCTTGAAGTATAAAAAGAGAAATTAAAAAACGTACACAGGCCTACATTTAAAACATTTTGCGTACAAAAATCATTTACAACAAATTCTAACCCTAAACTGGGATCCATATTAATGATTAAGTGTTTGATTAGGTTCAATCTCAAACTATGTTAAATTGGGTTAAATGTTTGAGAGAACTTAAAAGTCCCAATTTCGCCTCTTAATAAAGAAATTTTTCTTTCCATTTCATTTCATTCACTGCTGACTTGAAGCTAATCTTATTTACTGAATAATTGATGTTCTACTATTATTTTAAATTAGTAATATAATAAAACTAACATTAGGAAATGCTTGAACAAAAAAATAATAATTTTCCCAGCGCTTGGATTTTCTTTCACCTGACAAAAATGTAAAAAAGATATCATTGTGATATTATTTATAGTAAAGTATGCTATATAATTTTGTAGTTTGGTTTGTTTTAAGTCTATTTAATTTAATTTATTCCTACAACGATTAGGTATGGCAAATTTTCTATATTGTTTTGGTTTAATGAACATGTTTCCGAACAACAGTTTGTGCAAACTATTATTTATTCCACAGTAGTTGATCTGCATCGCTTGATTCATATCTATTTAGCGTGTTACATTGTATATAGTGTTAATCAGTACAATAGCAGCCATGTGATATTGTATAGGAAGTAGCAGTCCTTGCACAACTGTAGTCATGATCATTACAACAGTTTCTATAGAGATCTTGAATAAATAATCTTAAGACTGAGCTGTGATTATCTGAGGAAAAGTGTTGATAGAACTTAGGTTTCTTATTCATATGATAATTTAGTATGCAAGTTTGTGGATTAGTAAATTCACATATGATTAACCCCAAAAATGTGCTGGAAGTAGTGATATCATTGCTTCTGTACTTAGTTCAATATAACGTTCATCATTTATTCTTGATTTAATTATTGTTACGGCTCACTGGAACTGAAATAATAAGGTGATTTCACTTTGTAGCTACTAACTGTACTTTTATTCATTTCTAAGACACCGATTGTTAAGATATGGGCGAATATGAGGGGTGAATGAGTGCAGATGAACGAGTGTAGTCATTGTTACTATTTGAGTTCGACTTAGCTCAGAAAGGACTATTTATTAAAAGCCCAATAGCCAGGGAAACTATGGGACCTACAGCTGAACGTAGAATCCGAACCACTTAGTGTTGGTCTGATTTTCAGCTAACTGACAAGTCTGACACTCAGTTCTCATCCCTACACAACATCTGAACCTTGACTACCGTTCATCATGGTCACCCCAGTCTTCTCTAGTACTGTCCACATCGATGGCAACCATTGAGCGGACGCCTACTGTCCCCAATCTCCCAAACTCTTTGTTCCCAAGTAGCTGGGTTACAGCACTACGCCACCAGTGCCGACACACTCAATATTTATCACCTGAAATTAATCACTATTATTTACAGTATTTAACGTCATCACCTTCCAGTTAAGACTTCACACAATTTCTGACACTGTTCATGATCTGCAACTGTTTAACACTGTCACTTGATTGTCACTTCCACTAGACTGACACTGATGGGTCAGCTGAGGTGTGACTATATAAGATGCTGGTGCAAGCCTAGAAGGTTCTGGAACTGCTGAGATGGTCGTAGGTCCTTCTGGACACCATTTTGGGGAGCTTCTAGCTCCACCTACATGCAAATTACTTGCCATTCTAACGCCTTCTGGATGTAACTAGAATGGCCCTGAGGCAGGAAGTCTCCCACGCAGGATAGGCCGCAATTACCCAGGTGGCGCTCAGCTAATTACTGTGATCTGTAATATAATGTTGAAAGAGATTTTACATCAGCAGATTTTCTTAAAATGTTTCCTCAATAATTTATAGAAAATTGTAGTTTTGATGTGTAACTTTAGGAAGTAATGCTTTACTAAATTAAATAAGTTGTAAATTGTAATAATATATACCCGCATGTGTAACTCCAACTCATTCACTTGGTATACAAATTTTAAAGTACTTCAACAAGTGCTAGAAACTTTAACTGTATATAGAACTAATAGTGTGGATTTCTCAGAAAAAATATAACATTAATAAAGGCTGTTGAAATCTAAGAATATTTGCCAATAAGATGAACAAGGCACAGTGGGCTGTCCAAAACATAGTTTTGTTACCGCGGCCTTTTGAAATATAAATCTTTTTTTATAAATTTATGTGAAAACCTCATTTTAATTCATTAAAAACCATGACAATTTGCGCACTGAGGACATTTTTAATTTTTGGTCAGTTAAGTTTGACCAGCGAAAAAAAGTTTCGTAATTAATGAATAAACCCGATATCTTTAAAAAAAATTATAAATTTGTTTACAAAGGGGCTTAAAAGTAAAAAGTGTTGTATTTCGACACATGATATTAATTACTTTTTTTGTTATAATTTGTGTAACGTCTCCCATACTAATAAATAAAATGAAATCTCAAGTTGGTTTCTATGTAATATAGTTTTTTTAACTGTTGTTTAAAATGTAACACAATTTTGTTAAGGTAATTTTATAATTTTACATATTTAGGCTGCCCCAGATTTTGTTCTGAGATAGTAGTTTTATTACCCATCGGCTTCTATACAGTTTTCAAGCCTAAAGTTTGTGTTCTTCTCTTAAAGTGTTTAATTAAGCGATCAAAGTACACATTCTCAAGCAGCTGATAGAAGGCGGCAGTAACAAGCTCAGACAAGACATGTAGGGTGGGTGGCTACAGATCTGTACTTGAGTAAGACACTTGACGTGGTATACAGTTTAATAAATAAACAACATATCCATATTTAAACAAAGGGGCACATTTTCTACAAAGCCGAAGGACAAGCTTTTGTCACTGAAAAAACTAGGGCAGTCCCCGTGATCAAATTGGGTAGCATCCGTGAACATTTTGAGATGAATCAACTTGGTTCGCCAATAACCTACTTGGGAAGCATCCGTGATCAGCTTGAGTAGCTAACCGTGATCAACTTGAGTAGCTACTTGTTATCAGTCTGATTGGCCATTAATCCAGAGAAATAAAGGAAGCTTAAGAACATAGCTCCTAATGAGCTAAGCGAGTCATAATAATATACTGCCACATGTGTAACTCAAACAATTAGTCATTAAGAATAAAAATTCCACAAGGTTTTTCCACAGTTGTATCTGGACTGTTCATAGAACTAATAGAGTGGACCCCAGAAATAATTATAACATTTGCTAATTTCCTATAAATAAGGGTTGTTTTAAGGGTTGAAAGTAACAATTTTCCCATTAGCTAGGCTGTTCAAAACATAGCTTCTTTCCCACAACGTGTTATGTTAGAAATCTAATGAATCAATTACAAATCTACAAACTGTATTTTTTTACAATTGGGCCTAAAAGCCAAAACTTGCATTTCAAGGTGGGGAGTAACTCATACGAGGGCTGTTCGGAAAGTAACCTCCGTTTGCTCACTGTGGCGGTAGTAGAAGGGATAAGGCTGCCATCTTGCGCTGGCACACACTGCAGGTCAGTGGACGTCCAGCCTTATTAGAGTGAAAGGTTTGTTTTCAGTCGCTTGTCGAAATGAATTTTTATTAATAAATAACATGACTTTTGGGTCTTGTTCCAAATATACAATATATGTATTTAATATTTTATTAGTTTTTAAAGATAATAAGTAGTAACGCTGAAAAAAAAACCGTCTGATATATGAGGGACATTCAGAAAGTAAGTTCAGTTTGTATGTATCGACGTTACAGCGTATCGATACATACAGCGTTCTAGTTAGGTACTTGTAGTTTTCATGTCATATTGCTTCTTTAAAATGCCAAAGTTAATTAAAAATCCCGCCGATTGTGAGAGTAAATCTGTAATTATGTTTCTTATTTACGAGAAACATTAAACCAGTTGAATTTCATAACAGTCTTTGAAGATTCAGTAAGCGAATTAATTACTGTTAACCCATTGAGGTAGTAGGTATTCTAGCCTTCACAGCACTACTGGCAGCATTTAACGTCATTAATAATGCAAGGTTTCAGTTAAAAATTTGTAAAAAATACAATATAATAGATAGAAATATGAAATCTTTACCTTTTTATATAAAAAAAATTTTCTTTAAACTACATAAATGACTAACTGATTTTCATATAAATTTATTTTGCAATTAGTGTTTATTTATAAAAAAATAAATAAATAATGTATAAAACTTAAAAAAAAAAACCATTTTATTTTTTTTTTACTATTGAAATCTTATTTAATCACTATTTTCTGAAACCTTATAATGTTTTTTACATAGAAAACAAATTTCATACACATTGATAATATAATAACATGTCAAAAAAATTATATAATGTTACTTACAGATCTTCTGTTTGTAGGTTAGGCCTACTTGTGCTAGGCTGAACAAATGTATAACTAGACTTACCTATTTCGTCATCTGAAGGAGCAACAAAATCATCATCTGAACAGATGTTGTCAAAAACACTTACAATATTATTTCCAATATCACTTTCGTAGTCAATGCCTACTTCAATTTGTAAACTAGAATTTGCTCTCTTAGCACTGGACACAATTAAATCGTCTTCACTTCTGTCACTTACAGTTGACTCATTACTACAGCTATAATCACTATCTAATAACATTTCCACTTCATCATCATTTAATTCTTTTGTACGATCCATAATTCAAATAATAAACGTAAATTTAAATCAAATAAATCAAACATAAACACATGACAACAATACTAGGTCAATGGCAGACAGCTAAGACAACACACTAACGTAAACAAACAATAAATCGAAAACTGACACTGAGTTTAGCCAACACGCAAATCAAAATTCAGCTGTATATTTGTATTCCTAAATACTTACACAAGAGCATTCAAACGCTATCTGTTGGATTTTTAAAGAACTACGTGAGCAATAGCGTTGCTAATAGCAGTACGAGCCCAGCTCGTATGTCGGCATTGAGTCCGGAACGGCCGGCACGAGCTGAGCTCGTATGTCTACCGCAATGGGTTAACGCTTACCGCGAGATGCTTAGGAAATTGTGCTGTGCAATATAGAACAAGCGCCGTGGAATGCTGAGGGCTGTATTTTTTTGTTGCACGACAATACTCGACCTTACACAACTTTTGAACGAATTTGGAAGAGAGCAATTCAGCCACCCTCCATACAGTCGGTACCTTGCTCCTAGTGATCATTACCTGTTCTTAAACCTTACATCCAATATCACTGGAAAGATATTCCGTGACTACGATGAGATTAAAGAACGTGTTTCTACTTGGTTAAAATCACAGGCGGCAACATTTATGACAAAAGAATAGAAATGCTAATACCATGCTACGATAAATGCTTACAGAATGGTGGGAACTATGTTGAACAATAGTTTAGAATTAGCAAATTCTTATACAATAAATAGAAATGTTGTAAGCTCATTTGTTTAATTTTATCAGCTAAAAGGAACTTACATTCTGGATGCACCTCATGTGTGTATATATATATATACAGTATATATATATATATATATATATATATATATATATATATATGTACGTAGGCTATCACAACCAATTTCGTCCGTCGTCCCAAGTGGTTAATCCACTCTCGTTTAGGAGGCTGCTACATAACAATCTCCCTGTCGCCAACTCTAGTCATACCATTCTCGCCTTACCGAATCCAGTCGTACCAAACTCCGCCTTGGGAATCGATCGAACGTCAGTGCCGGGACCAGCCACCCCTTGGGATGATGTTTAAACATCAGGGGGCGTAGCATATTCCCGCCAATCCGATCTCCCGGACAGCTTGGGAATGTACCTTGGCACGTAGTGCCATCCCGTCAAACCAATCTCCCGTTAAAACTACAGTATTACTATTGCAGTCAAGTGACTATTTACGGGTTGATGTCGGTCAAATGTGGTATGTAGGTGGTACTTGCTTAGTCCTATGAATAACATGCACTTAGAACACATTTACGGACGAAT
The DNA here is from genome assembly GCA_035578905.1 of Stictocephala bisonia. Taxonomy (NCBI): domain Eukaryota; kingdom Metazoa; phylum Arthropoda; class Insecta; order Hemiptera; family Membracidae; genus Stictocephala; species Stictocephala bisonia. The sequence continues at coordinate 7,256,806 of JAQJVL010000007.1, forward strand.
AAATACGACGGATGTAAGAGACAGATGTGAGAATGACACTTGAACTTCTAATTAATACGAACATTTGGCGTCAGTTGTGAATACATTTACGCACGAATAAATACGAAAGATGTCTCAATTTAAAGATGATCCATTCAGAAGAATATAACGAGCTTCCTTTCATTTTTCATTTTGTTCCCTATAATGAGCTGCCTTCCATCTATCTGTAACTGGAGTCACTTCACTGTGAGTGTTTTATGTTTCGTACGATGCGCTTCTACTGAATCGTTCTGTAAGTGAGACGAGTCTCTTATATACACCGACTTACATCGAGACCCGGCAGTCCACTTTTAACAGAGATCGGAACTCCGTTGATACGCTGTTTGTATCACGTCAGGTATGTGCATTCCTAAATGTTAAAACACGTTTGTTTGTTTAATTGATAAACAAAAAACTATTTTTTCAATTAAATACACTTTTTCTACTAAAAATTAATATGCATTAATTAAATGTATCGTAAACAGGATAAACAGTTACAAAAACAATCGATTTTACCTGTAATATGTATATTTATAGATCAATTAAACTTTACTGAACACGTTTCAATATAGGAATAAATGAGAAATCGAATACTATTGTTTATAATAATCACCATAATTGAATAATAAGATATTTAAAATATAACATATGTTATAGTTGTAACAGTATTTATTTACATTAATACATACTTTTAATTTAAAATGTTGAACTAACTGATAATCTAAATAACAGGAGAATGTTTGGTGATAATACGATTTTGCTAGAAGCATAAAATAAATATATATAATATAAATAAAAAATAATGACGAAATAGTTAAAAAATGCATAAAACAATTCTCGACTTGCATTATAGTTATAATAAATTACCAAATGTTCAAATGTTCGAATGATAACTAAAGCCTTATGTAGATTTTCTATTAGGTGGTAAGTCTTGTATGTTAAGTAAATAGTCTGACAAAAGTCCCATAACAATCGAGTTGCCTAAGGGACCTAATATAATTGTAGCCGTGGTATGTTTTCCTCCTAATTCCTGTTTAAATGAATATAAAATGTTTTTTTTGACATATTGGATTCATATAATTTAAATCATGAACATTTAATTATACTGGGAGATTTTAATCTTCATATTACTGGTATAGATTATAACTTAGCGATGGGCAATGAAATATGTAGAAGGTTATTGTTTTTTAATAAATTGCATGGTTTAAAGTTATATAATGATATTCTGAATGCACAGGGTCGTACACTAGATTTGATTTTGTCAAATATAATTAATTTAAAAGTGAGCGAAGAATCTAATCCATTTGTTAATGTAGATAAATATCATCCTGCTCTTATATTGACATTTAATGTTGTATATATCTTTAAAGAATGTAGTAGAAGTAGTAATCTTTCTTATAATTACTCTAATGTCAATTATTATAATTTTTATAAAGGAATTGGAAGTATTGATTGGCAGGATTTGTTTAACCCTTTTAGTGTCAGACAGTTTTTTGGGGTACTTACGAAACATGCCAATCCATTTTCATAAAGGGTGTGCGAAGAATGCCAAGCCACTTTAGGCCATTTTGACAAACAAAATATTCATAGCTCTCTTATTTGGTATTATAAATTAACGAATGGGGTCTTGTTTTGTTCGTAATAATATGTTTGTAGTAAAGAAAATATAATTTCGAGTTATTTACAAGATTAAAAAATATATTACAAAACGTTACAAAAAGTTCTTTTTATCTTTTTAAGTTTGAACATACATTACTACTTTTTGTATAAACTAAACCACAGTATTAAAATATAGAGACTAATCTACATATAATTGTAAGTATACATACAGAAATTAAAACACTTACATTCAAAAACATAGTAGATATAAAGATCTTTGAAAAAACATGTAAGTATCCAAAATCGATAAAAACGTCAGATAAACAGCTGTTATCACGTCATGACAACGATCGGTAGAGAACAACTCTGTTGTTGCCATATGGCATATTGTCTTCAATCTCTATGTCAGGTTTTAAAGCATTCGGCCAACAAATAAAATTACAAATAAATTATATTACAAAGTGTCAAAAAGTTTTTTTTTTCTTTTTATTCTTTTCAAGTATGAACATACATTACTACATTCTGTACAACCTAAACCACAGTATTAAAATGTAGAGACTAATCTACGTATAATTGTAAGTACACATACGAAAACATAGTAGATATAAAGATCTTTGAAAAAACATGTAATTATCCAAAATCGGTAAAAACGTCAGATAAACAGATGTTATGACGTCATGACAACGATCGGTAGAGAATAACTTGAAAGCATTCGGTCAACAAATAAAATTAAAAATAAATTATATTACAAAGTGTCAAAAAGTTTTTTTTCTTTTTATTCTTTTCAAGTATGAACATACATTACTACATTTTGTACAACCTAAACCACAGTATTAAAATGTAGAGACTAATCTACGTATAATTGTAAGTACACATACGAAAACATAGTAGATATAAAGATCTTTGAAAAAACATGTAATTATCCAAAAGCGGTAAAAACGTTAGATAAACAGATGTTATCACGTCATGACAACGATCAGTAGAGTAATAATTTTGTTGTTGCCATATTGTCTTCAATCCCTATGTCACGTTTGAAAGCATTCGGTCGACAAATAAAATTACAATATAATAAAAACGTGATGTGCACCCATAGCGCACGTCGGCGGTTTTAGCGGGCCCGACAGGCGTGCGCTGATAACTTGAACGAATCTATTGAATTGTTTTATAATGAGTTGTATACAGCTTTACGTGTGCATGTACCTCAAACTGTTAAATTTAAATCGAAGCATCCGTCATGGTTTTCTCATGACTTAAGGAGATTGATCAAATGTAAGGGAAACATAGAAAAACATATAAGAAATATAACGTTCCATTTTTTTGGAGCGATATAAAGATTTTAGAATGCAATCCAAGCGTTTAATTAAAGTGGAATACAATCGGTATGTGAGTAGAGTGGAGGGTGCGTTAACAGTAAAACCTAAAACATTTTGGAAATTAATAAAAACAAGTACGAGTTGATGATAATTTCCCTTCTACAATGAATGAAAATCTCGTGTTATACGAGTGTGTAACAGGTGAAAACAGAGAATCAAAACGCTTAGAAACGTGCAACAAAAGACACTTTATGTACAGCCGACGGATTGTGAAGACGCTACTTTCATGAAATCCATCTACGAACGTAATTTAATGCAACTAATTAAATTATGAAACAAACATTGTATATAACAACTAGATATCTAAAAATGAGGACTAGTAAGAACATCTGGTTTTGTAAAATGGAAACAAATAATTTAATGAATCGAACTACTTATTTACGCCTTTATGGTTGTTACTAATATCCAGTGTAAAACATGTACATATTTTATAATATATCGAAGTTAAAATATCACAAATATATTAATTAGAATACGACCGTGGGGTTAAAACTATAGTACAAAATAATATATAAACCATGATTTTAAGCCATTGAATAAGAATGTAAAGTGAACGGACAGTAAATTAAAGGAAATAATTGAATGAATAAACATCAAAGAGTTAAACATTAAAATTAATCTGTAATAAAGGAAAATAAATATTATTTTACATGTGATCTTAAGTATACTTATATGTCTAGTGTAATAATAAGGAAAATATTAATGGAATATATTCATTATCCAAGGAGTGTTGGTCATAATGTTGTATAGTGTCGCCAAATGTTTAGTGATTTGTAATACGTTTTCTAAGAATTCGCTGTATATTTATTATTAGCATTAGAAAGATGAAACTTGTATCATTTTTATTAGTAATAAATTAATTTTGATTATTGGTAATAGAAAACGTTTTAAAATTTTTAAAAAGTTTTTAAATATAATGTTATTTATACAGTGTTTATAAAGATAAATTTTATAAGTGGATTGACGGTCATTTATGTATATAACATTATGATATTAGAAATGTGGGATATGCGAGTTGTCCAGAATTTCATTTTGAACAAAAAACATATAATTATATTGGCAAACATTTATACAACATATATGTATGAAGTAACAATAAATATGTTGCCTAGCAACGAATATGCCAGCTTTAGCATGCAACAAAGAATTATTTCTGCCATTGTGCCTCATCTGACAGTCATAGAGCAAAACCAAAGACATGTAAACAAACACTGATTCACGGTTTTTCAAATGATATATATTTGAGACGACATTGACTTTTTTCCCGACTGTGAGCGACATTAACCCTCTTAGTGCTATGCCGCCTAATCAATGGATATACCCAAACGTGCTAAGCTGTTTTGAGTGAGAATGTTGAGTTTTGGTAAAACGCTCATAGATTCGTTATTTGTGGTAATATCTTTATAACTTTTGTTTTTTATTGCACAACAATAAACAGAGAATAACTGTATGGCAAAATGATAAAATAAAGTATTTTTTTCTTTATAAAAATATAACAATTAATAAGAATTGTATTTTTATTTTTGTATTTTTGAATAAAATAGGAGTGCCTAAATATTTTTATGTTTTCCTCACCTATTCCATTGTAAAGATCATCTAATGAAGAACAAATTCCATATATTTGCAGTTCTTTTCTTTATGAAAACATAAGGAGTTTAGAGGAAATATAAAAAATATTATCCTCGCAAAAATTAGTTGAAAACTTTACATTTAAAACATAAACTTACAATAACTATGCAATCATATATACACATGGCACCGCAATGTTTTATTTACATAGAATCATTATTATAATAACAAATGAAGCATCAGTAATATTTGCACTGCTTTTATTGTTTAGCTATTCGTCAATAACATTGTGTAGCAAGGAATCGTTCCCGGCAAAGTTGTTATTTGCCGTGCTAAAAACAATTAATTTTCTATAATTATTACAGAACGCTAAAGTTCAAAACAAACGTTCTTTATTGCTAATAAAACAAACTATTTATATGTAAAATGGAATTCCGTCGAATGAAACATTATACACGTAAACAACGAAACAAACAGACGAACATAACCTCGATTTCCTTTCGAGGTAAATAAATATAAAATGTCGTTTGTCGGCAACCGAATGGCCGTATATCGGTTCTCTGATACCTTTGGAATACAATGACATTGATAGTGGCCAGTAAAATAAAATAGCCTGCCGTATATAAATAAGATACGTAGAGCGATCAACACTCCTTGGGTTAACAATTCTCTAAAATTGTATAGTAACCAGCGGTTCTCAACCTTTTAACATTGGCACCCCTCCCTTTGAACACTGAAGATAGCTCACGCCTCCCCTCCAGTCAATAATCGGTTGGTTCAAGTTAGAACAGTGAAATTATGAAACTGACGATGCTAACTTTACGTTAGCAAAAGCCGGGATGCAAAATAGAAATCCCATATATATTTAAATAAGAAAGTCTATTTGATGGTTTTGAAGGTTTTTGTGTTTTAACAAAATATATATTTCTAAATTTCTTTTCCTTGTACCCTCACGCCTCCCTTGAAATTCCCTCACGCCCCCCGGGTTGAGAACCACTGCTCTATACGTCGCTGTCTTCAGAAGATGTCAGCGTAGCCGCTGGTCTATACACCGCCCGGGAGGTCGACGGCCTGGCTGTATTAGTGCTCGTCGTAGGCTCGGAGTGTATCATCGATCCCTCCCGGCGGTATCTTTTAGTCATGTAATTTTCGCGATCGTCGTCAGAAGACGACGAATCGCTGTCACCCATCCCGTATACACGCCCTTTCAAGCGTTTCAACGGATATGGGTGACTGCTTCGTCCAGGTATTATAGGCTCCTCGTCACTGGACGGCGGTGACGACGGAGTCGGATAGCGGGTGGCGGGATCGGCGCAGACAGGTGATCGGGGACTCAAGTCCAACGGTGACGGAAGCGACGGCGGTGACGACGGAGTCGGATAGCGGGTGGCGGGATCGGCGCAGACAGGTGATCGGGGACTCAAGTCCAACGGTGACGGAGGCGACGGCGGTGACGACGGAGTCGGATAGTGGGTGGCGGGATCGGCGCAGACAGGTGATCGGGGACTCAAGTCCAACGGTGACGGAGGCGACGGCGGTGACGACGGAGTCGGATAGTGGGTGGCGGGATCGGCGCAGACAGGTGATCGGGGACTCAAGTCCAACGGTGACGGAGGCGACGGCGGTGACGACGGAGTCGGATAGCGGGTGGCGGGATCGGCGCAGACAGGTGATCGGGGACTCAAGTCCAACGGTGACGGAGGCGACGGCGGTGACGACGGAGTCGGATAGCGGGTGGCGGGATCGGCGCAGACAGGTGATCGGGGACTCAAGTCCAACGGTGACGGAGGCGACGGCGGTGACGACGGAGTCGGATAGCGGGTGGCGGGATCGGCGCAGACAGGTGATCGGGGACTCAAGTCCAACGGTGACGGAGGCGACGGCGGTGACGACGGAGTCGGATAGCGGGTGGCGGGATCGGCGCAGACAGGTGATCGGGGACTCAAGTCCAACGGTGACGGAAGCGACGGCGGTGACGACGGAGTCGGATAGCGGGTGGCGGGATCGGCGCAGACAGGTGATCGGGGACTCAAGTCCAACGGTGACGGAGGCGACGGCGGTGACGACGGAGTCGGATAGCGGGTGGCGGGATCGGCGCAGACAGGTGATCGGGGACTCAAGTCCAACGGTGACGGAGGCGACGGCGGTGACGACGGAGTCGGATAGCGGGTGGCGGGATCGGCGCAGACAGGTGATCGGGGACTCAAGTCCAACGGTGACGGAGGCGACGGCGGTGACGACGGAGTCGGATAGCGGGTGGCGGGATCGGCGCAGACAGGTGATCGGGGACTCAAGTCCAACGGTGACGGAGGCGACGGCGGTGACGACGGAGTCGGATAGCGGGTGGCGGGATCGGCGCAGACAGGTGATCGGGGACTCAAGTCCAACGGTGACGGAGGCGACGGCGGTGACGACGGAGTCGGATAGCGGGTGGCGGGATCGGCGCAGACAGGTGATCGGGGACTCAAGTCCAACGGTGACGGAGGCGGAGCCCTGTACGCGTCCAGATCACCGTCGAACCAGTTGTCGAAGATGTTTGCGTTCTGTTCCATGAACAGAACGCCTTCGATGTCCTAAATATCATGTTGATAATCGCCACCTGCTATCTCGCCGCTGTCTTCATCGTCGTCCAAAACGATTATCTGATCCATTAGCCGTTGTTCTCCAGCGTAGTGGCCAACCATGTGACGTGCTGCCGGTGGCGTGTCCGGTCGGTACGGCCGGACCTCACCAACCAGCGCGTTGCTTGGAAAGCACCGGCAAGTGGAGCAGTGTCTGGACGTTGATGCGCCGTCGTTCTCGTTTGAATTCATTTTGCTTGAAGAAACTGCGGGACAACACGTACAAGGATTACAACTTGGACGTAACGGCGGCCGTGTCGTATGCATCGATCTATATAAGAGAACTGGATAGCCGACTCCCGCCGCAAAGCTTGCTACAGAAACGGCACGGCGCTACTTCACTCACTGGCGGGACGCAGTACCCGCCGCCTCATATACACGCATGTTATTATTGTGATGTTTTAGGCTGCGATGATGTGTTTATGTACCGCCTACGGTTGTAACAATCGTTCTGATAAGAACTGTGGAATTTCCTTTCATCGGTAAGTAAGATCCCACGGGATGGGTGACAGCGATTCGTCGTCTTCTGACGACGATCGCGAAAATTACATGACTAAAAGATACCGCCTTTTAGTCATGTAAACATGTGTTGATGGTGTGTTTAATTGAAAGGCCATATAATTGTTAGCAGATCCTGAAAATTTCAACTAATCTGTTGTATATTTGACAAAGTTATAAAAAAATATAAAATAATGTCTTACCTGATATTGAAGGCGATTTGTCAGAATATAGTGTAAAGTCTCTCTGTCTTTTGTTATTGAATAAAAACCACTTTTATATGGTTCACAACTTACAGTTTACATGACATATAATAAAATGTATCAAAAACAAAACTTTACATATTTAAATGACTTCTTGTGTCATTTGGAAGAGATTTACAAAGACGTTCCTGAAAATCCCTTGATACTCGAACTGTTCTCTGACGCATGTATCGGACAAAACAGGAATCAGAATGATATGGGACCTTTACTTCATTACGCACAATCCTTCAGGGTCTTTAAGAAAATAGTACATTAGTTCCCAATAAGGGGGCATAGTTATACGCCTCCAGACAGAGTCTTTGGACGTTTTGAAAAGCGGTTCGGAACAATGGAAACTATAACGACACCAGAAGAATACCACAAGGTTTTCTCTCCTTCTGCCACTGTGAAAGTGTTAGGGAAAGACTTCTCAAAGACAACGCGCGTAAAGTCGCGCTGCAGGACCCTCTCGGCAAAATACGAGAGTACAGGGTCATGAACGGCGGTACTTTGTATGAAGGCAAACCGAAATCGTACAACACTATTTTCGATTACACGAAGGCTGCAAAAAAGTGTTATTTAAAAAGCTTCCTTTTGTGATGCGGGAACAAAGAGTTTTTATGTTTTCAAAGAACCTTAAAGTAACTGTGAAAGCTAGCAACACCTAAAATAACATTATATACTAAGTGTCATATATCATTATTTTCAGTAAAATACAAGGAACAATATTATGTAAACATCACACTTACCAGAAAATCCATGTTTGGCTTCTGCTACAAAATATATAAAAACATATTTTTCAAAAAATGTGTTATTTTCACACAATTGTTGGATCCTTATCCTTTATCTAATTAAAAAATCAAGATAGCAAAATTGCTGAAAATGTGTTTTAGATTGGAAATATATACACTTATTATCTAATAACACATATAATATTATAAAAAATGTTCGCTATGTACAAGAATGTCACAATGTAATTATTGCGGGTCATCGGCATCTACTTCAACTTCTGGGGCTGAACCACGGTTACTATAACATTCAAAAATATGATACACATTTTCTACAAAATCTACCGTAGTTGAAATAAGGCCCGGCAGGCTAAACAACAACAAAAATGGCGAGACTCAGAGACTGGTTTCCTTCTTCAACTTTCACTACGTTTTAAAATAACGCCGATACAGTGCAGTGCTGGTTGTTGCATACCACTGGAATCGTATGTTCACGCCGAGTACATAGAGTATAAAAACATCGAAGTAGCTCGATTTGTGCGAATTATAAATATGGTAAATATCTGACGCTGCAATTGTACGAACGTTCGTACAATGCCAGTTTGGTGACGAAAAAATCGTACGAAATGTCATAAAATGCCGGATCGAGGGTTAAACATCACTAACATAAGATAAAAGGTCGTACATACCTTAATACGTGATGGTTCTTGATCAATTACAGGCACGCTGATATATCCGGCCGGCCGTTGGTGTTCCGAATGTTCAGGCTTCTCTGAAGCAACGTCGAATGTGTGCGAATTAAACATTGAAAATAGGCTCGGGTTGTAATTTAAATATTCGAAGTATTCGTTTAACTCGGTTGTTTGTATGATATCGTCAGGTCTTTGAGTAATATCTAAATTCGTATCCAACCCCTCAGGGGCGTTCGGAGGCATTTCTAAGGTAAAACCGTTTAAAAGCTCATCGAAGTCAATATCTGGATCCGAAATGTCGAAAAACGAATTTACGTCGATTGCGGTCGCATCTAATAGACCTTGAACCGCGTCGTTAGTGTGTGTCGGGGTATTTACGAACGCGAACGCGGACATTGTTTTAACGTGGTATAAACAGCGGCGCCTGTAGTCAGTGAACTGTCGGGTCTCGGTGTAAGGCGGTATATATAAGGGACCCGTCCCGCCCACAAACCAATTCAACGGAAGCTCGGTGAATTAACTCCATTCACAGAGAGATGGAACGGAGACTCATTATACGACATGCACAATGCATTGACGTTAATTAAAGCCTCGTCTCAGCTATAATTGCGCCATCCTCACATCTTTCATATTTGTTCGCCCGTACATTCGTCTGAATGGATCATTTTCAAGTCGAGACCTAATATCCCTCAAGTACCTTGGTTGGGGTCTTTGCATCAGCTATAATTGCGTCATCATTACATCTTTCGTATTTATTCGTGTGTAAATGTATTCACAACTGACGCCAAATGTTCGTATTAATTAGAAGTTCAAGTGTCATTCCCATAGCTGTCTATCACATCCGTCGTATTTATTCGTCCGTGAGCCTGCACAACCCACTACAGATTTCTAGAACCTTATTCATCAGATCACATTGAACCTGCAAACTAATTTACAGTCTTTTTAAAATTGTGTTCGAGGTTTGTTGTACACAAAATTGCAAAAAGTGAAGATCGGTCTCTGCGACCTAAACCACCTATCTTGTAACACAAATACAGTCACTCCCTAGGGTTACGACGAAATGTAGGGAGTCAGATATTACATATGTTCGGTTCCGAGAGGGAAAATGTTTTGTTAGGAAGTCGGATGAGGAAAGATGTCACGAAATTGTTATAATCCAAGATCTGAATAAAATATTCTAGGTCTGTAGATATTATATACATTACACAGTATTGTATATCTAGTCATCGTTTTTCTTTCTGAAGAGTATACATAATTTGTAAATAGTGCGTAATGTAAGTACAAATATTATAATGGACTCACTGGAACGGAAGCGCATTATACATGCCATAAGACATGCACAATGCATTGATGTCAAAGGCTCGTATTAGTTAGAAGTCCGTGTGTCATCTTCACATCTTTCGTATTCGTTCATCCGTATATTAGTTCTAAATGCATATTATTCATAAATAAAACTATATACGACGTGATAGGTTATTTTGGGATTTCAGTACTATATGAATGTTTATGCGCGGGCCTGCACAACCAACCACAACCCTCTAGCCATTAGCATGTTCTGTATGGGCTTGTACAAGGTTAACAAAAGCGTATTTCCATGAACTAGGTTTCCTAACATTAGTAGCCACAGCAAGACAAATAAGAAATATTAAAAGGGTACTGTAATGTGCTAGAAAACCGGTATGATGGGTGTAAGAGAAACGGGATTACGTTCACAGGCTATGCCAAACCATTCAAAGCAGCCTCCCGACTCTGATGTATGGACTGTACTAGATCCAGTCGTACCACGCTCGGTTTCCCAAGCCAGAGATCGTTATGTAGGATTCAGACACCGAGAGAGGTTTGACTAGCTCACGTAAATATATATATATATATATATATATATATATATTTTTTCTTTAACTATATTTTATACACTTTTTTCAAAACTATCAGACAAAAGTCTTTATGCATAATTTAACTAGGTTATAAACCACAAGTGTTTTGTGAATAATGCAAAATAAGGATCTAATTCCACAAACTTGCACATTATTTCCTTTTTTATGTTAAAGTAGTTAACTATATCTAAAGATCAATAGTTTGGAGCTGTAAATGATTTTGTCTAATATATCCAAATTTAGCCTTTGTCAAAGTGACTGTCAACCATGTATTTATCCTGTACTCAAAGATACAGTGTTCTGTAGCATAATGTATATAGAAGTCTGCTGGTATATTGTAGTATGTCTTCCGCCAACCACCCTCCAGTTGTTCTACTTTATGTGTTTGCTAATTGTAAATATAGTAATGTACATTCTACTATCTAGGTTATATCAAAGTGTCTTGTTTATTTGTACAGTAATATTTTTACCATCCCAGCACTAAGTTAGCATTAACCTCGTTTTATCCTGTACCCTCTGAATACTGAAGAATTGTGAAAGATATTTATTATGTTGTTTAAATATTGTTGAAGTAGAATATTACTGGTGATGTCGAAAGAAATAGAAAGGTCTACGTCTAATGTAAGATGGATTAACTATTTTCGTACAATATCGGATTGTTTATCTTAGTTTTAGGTTAATCAGCCGAAGTAAAGTTATAGTGTTACGTTATCTTGTATATATTTTATATAAGTTTGACTATACAAAATTATACTTATTTATTATTAGTGGCATAATTTATTATTTAATTTGATTAAATATAAAAGAATTTAAAATGTAAAAAGAGACGGTAATGTGAGTTAAAATAGGAATAGATTCTAGTTTTGGTTGAGTTTAAGAGTCAGAACAACCAGCCCACATGATATTTATGTACAGTATAGGGATAGAGTAAATATTTGTAGAAAAAGTGTATATATTTTACTAAATTTCATTTGAGTAATTCAGGTTCCATCCAGTTTACTGATGGGTTAATCATTTTTTCATCAACATTTGTTAGCGAGACGTGTTGTGAAGTTGTAAGTGAGATTGATTGACATTAAAACACTGATCATCGAGTAAAATTGATGGCCTGTTGTACTTTTATTTTTGAATTTTCTGTAACTTTGGTAACATTTTACAAATACTATTTATTTATTTAATTTTGAGCTTTTTAGGTAAGCTAGACTGGTAAGCTCACTTGTGTTTTTAATGAAACATCAAAAGACAATTTCTTAAGTTTTTACCTTTTAAAAAATATTAAAATGTTGATATTAAATGTTTGAATTGTGTGCTGAGTGCTTCATTGTTTATGTTTAGTTTAAAAGAAATCAAAGTACATACTCAAATTAGAAATTAAATTTTATAAAAATGGTCTGATAGACCATATATTTTATGGTATATTTTGTATTGGTATAACCGTATATTTTATGGTTTTTAAAAAGAGTGGATTAATTTTATTTTTGTGTAATTTTTCCTGTATTTAGATTGATGTATATTTGATCGTTTTCATGACAATCTGGTATAATTTTTACTTTTACTGTAAAATTAATGGTTTTTAAATCTTTTGTTTTTCTATTACATTGCATAAGAAAAATGGCATAGCATGATAATTTCTAAATCTGTAAATGTAACAACTTTCCCATTGAAAATCAAAATTGCTGACATGATTATTTTGAACTGTTTTAAAAATTGTAACGATAATTTATATTGAAATGTACACAAATTTTAATTATTCAAACAAATTAATTGTTTAAATATTTCTACAATTTACGTTTCTTTTTTTTCACAAACAACCACAGTTTTATATAGTATAAATAAATATTTGATGTAGTAATTTCATTTTATATTATTTTAACATTTTGGATCCAACATCCACTGTGTTATTTTTTCATTTAAAAATGTTCATGGACTTGAAGACAGTAACTGGCTGACAGCGCAGTAACAAGCCCCGCCCACTACATCATTACCAGCAGTGACCATTGGTTGGTTTGATTAACACTAACAAATCAAGCTTAGAATAATTAATTAAAATTATTTAGTATTCAAATAACACAATGTAAACTATAAATAGTAATTAAAGGAACAAGTACAGTTCATTACAGTTATTTTTTTAATTAAATACCGTTGCGGCAGTTTGAACACTTGAAGGCTTCCGCCTTTTTTATAGTTTGTCATGCCTGTGATGTACGGCAGCTGGGCAGTGGAACGATCCCCTCTTCTGCTGAAACCCCTACAAGAGCTAAATATAACACCTAAATCACTTTCTGTCCAATTTTTAATCATTATGGTCAAGTAAAATTAAAAATAATGTTAAAGATGTGAATTTTATTTCAATTAAAATAATGTAAATTAGTAAATTTAACGTAGGACGGGGTAAAATTTCTTCATTTGCCTGTCCTTTTGGCTTCCCTCTTTGCTTTTAGAATTCGTGAATGTTTATACTTTCTGTAAATTACCCTTTGTATATAATTATTTTTATATTAAACTGTAATTACTTAGACTTTGTTGGTTACCAGTAAGATGGTGTATTTAGTTTTATATGATAGTTATATCCTGTCAGGGTATTGAGGTCACATGTTATATCGTTAGATCACAAAGTTCGCACTATGTTTGAGAATGAGATCTGAGATCATAATCCGATGATAAAACAAAGATACTTGAATTTACATGCAAGACATAGTTGTAAATCACGTAGGATTCAGATAGGTTGAATTGAAACATAGAGAATTTTTGTAGTAAATAAATCTTGTATTTATATTATCAAAGGAAACGACTGTAAACCCTCTATTGTCAACAAATATGTTTGTTTATTTTTACCACTATACCCCTTTCTATGGTTTATCAAATTAGTATGTTTCAACATAACTTTGATATAGTTTACTAACCATAAAATTTATGTTTTTAAAATATTGAAATGACACACAAGCATGAATTTTGGAAGATTTTTAAATAATAATTGTAAACTGGTATAAAAAATTTCACTTTCTATTTTTCAGTATCTAATGATAATAAAATTAATAATTCTTTGGTTTTATACATTTCTAAAGTCATTTATAACGAACAAAAACTAATAAAGTTATAAATTTTGCAATTTCCAATTATATTCTCAAACATCAATGTGGATGCAAACTTTAACATGGTTTTTTATTAGATTTTGTAGTCCTTTGTTTTTAATCTAGGTGAGATTAACATTTCAAATAATTGTTGGTCATATATACACTTTTGTCAGTAAATTCACTATTAATATCTTTAGCTTTGAATAGTGGTTTTATCACGAGTAAAGATTCGGGGGAGGGGGTTGAAAACAAAGTGATAACCAGTCCATGTCTATGTACCTCATAGGTTAAAAAAAGTTTTAAAGATTGGTTGTTCTTTTGTCTGTCAAAAATATTGTGCTTGAAATAGTTGTATATAAATGAAATAGTTGTTTACAATTTAATAAGTTTAATTTTTATCTTTGTAATGTTTTTTTTAGTATTATACAAAACATAACCTCTATGATAAGATTGATTGTATTCATAAAAATAATAACAAAATAATTTTAAGTTAAAAGTTGCCTTTCAAACAGAGCTGATAGCATGATTTTAGTCTAATGATTTATATATGTTGTTATCAGTCAAAACCAATGAGAAAATGCAATTTATATATTTACAATAATTGCAAAACATAAACAAGCATTTTCCTCTCATTTATTTTGTGATGAAACACCACAGTAGATTCCCTCTCATTCGACTTCTTTTGGTTCGACCGCGGATGGTTCGGTTAGCCTCATCACAGTTAAACATGACACACGCATGCAGCTGATCTGAGCGTTGTGACAGATTTGGGAAGCACTTGGCTTAAGCCTACTTATGTTTTTTTCTGTAAATTACACAGAAACTTCATAAAACAGCAGTTAGAACATTAACTTAATATTTACAATGTTTATGACAGTCGAAAGTAAGTTTACTGTAGTTAAAACGGACTTATTTTAATGACTTTGGTTAGTTGGGTCACTTTCCAGTTCTACTGATCACGAACAAGAGGGAGTGTACTGTATATAAATGTGACGTTTTCTCTACTCCTTACATTCTCAGTCATAAAACTCCTTCATTTTGTACTTGTTGAACTGATTGCACTACGTGTACTAAATGTGTAATTATCATGTTTAATCTTAAATTAAATAATAAGTACAATCATCTCAATTAAAAAAAAACAAATAGTGTGTATATTATATATTTTGTTTATAAACATTCATTAACATACTTTTATATTTAATGTTCATTGTAAAATAGTTGAGTAGGCTCATACATGCAATTTCATTTAAAACAAAATTTATTTTGAATTTACTGTAAGTTATGTTTTTTCTTTGTTATACTTTATCCTAAGTGTAAACGAAGTTCCATAAGTTTGCTTTGGAAAAAAAACGATTAATGGTTTTGTATTTTTTCCTTTCTTATGCTTTATCCCAAGTATAAACAAAGATCCATATGTTTGTTTTAAAAAAACGATCAATCTGATAATTTTATGATATATTTTAGGTTTTTACAGTGTATGTTATTAATGCACAAACCTTCAGTCCTACAGTTAACGTGGTAACCAACAATCTCATTCATTTTGTAAATATTCTTGTATAGTTTGTGTCGATAAGGATACAAGTCCTGTATTGAGATGAGAACTCAAGTGTTGGTATCATTGAAATGTGCCTATATTTTTTTATCGATTGAATCTCCATCAGTTTGTTTAGAATATTGTGTTTTGCTTTTTAGAATATCTGTATACTTTTAATTACTTTCTAACGAATAAGGCTGATGATCAATGTGAATGTAGATATACTGTTAGCAATTTCAATCATTTAATATTTATTTTTCTTGTTAGTACAGTGAGATATATTGAACGGCAGCATTGGGTTGCCCGGCATGTGAATAGAGGTGGCACAACATTTCATTCTGAGATGTTGTTTTTGTAACGTGATAATAAAGTTTTTTATGTCTTAGCATGTTTTTTTTTCATTTAAACCTGTGAACCATGATATCCCTATATATAGTATGTGAAGCCATTTTTTTAAAACGCAACTCTTCCTTTATTTCTGTACCAATTTTAATGCTTAATATGTCAAAAAACTCTCTCCTATTCAAAGTTGTGAATTAAGTGCAAATGTGTTTATTTTTCAATCTGAATTTGCAATCTGGGTAAGCTATAATCTAGCAATAATATACGAGTGGTGATGGCAAGTATAGGCATGTTCAGCGACAAACAGTAGCGTGAGACTATTGTAGCAGGTTTAGCCACCACCTAGCGTAGTTGGTTCAATCCCAGCTTCATGTGCTAAAGGTTCTCAGTTCAATCCCAATCAGAGTCAATACATTTTGAGAAGGATCAGCTGATAACCACCGGCTGTTCATTTGTCATTGGGCTATTAATTAATGACACTTTCCAAGGAATAGTCGGCCTTAGTTTGTAACAATGACTACATTCCCTCATTTACACTCATCACACTCATTCGAAATCCATATTCGCCCATATCTTGACGATCGGCGTCTTATGAATAAATAAATAACTGCATGTGCGCCTGGCACAAATTGTTGCTACAACTAGCTTTATTTTACTGCCAGCGACACATTGTAGCCTGTGTGGCCGCAGCTTAAAAACTGAGGTGCTATGTATACATTAATTCAGGTAAGTTGGTAAGTGGAATCACATGGGAAAGACCACTTTTTGGCAGGGCAAAGCAAATGAAGGATGTGAGGTGAGGGGAGATCGTAAGTAGTTCCTCATAACAAGCCAATGATTGGCATGCCAGTAGTTGGAAGCCAACCATTGGACTGTTTATGCACATTGCGGGCATCGTGTAAACTAGGCTTCAGAGGTATAATAAAACCAATATAAGATCTTGTGTGTAATTTGAAGGATAAAGTAAAAACCCAATAATGACTGTTTGAAGGTTACTTTAGAGGATTTCTCCTGGGGGTTTAGTTGATTCTTTTAAAAATAACAAGAAATATAGATTTTAGTTCAAAAATACATGAGTGCAATCTTACTATATATATATATCTTCATGTCTAAAGTTTATAGTTTTTTTAAATCCCAATTTTATTATATCCAGCTATGGCTCAGGAAGTGGTTTGTATGCTTCAACCGCTCACCTGGACTTCTGGGAAAACAATTATTTAAAAGAAAATGTACTGTTCAAGTTTCATTTAAGAGATGTTAATTTAGTCTTTGACTGTATGAGCATTAGGAAGCAGATAATTTATGACACGGATAAACAGAAAACTGCATATAGATAACACTTGTCAATAATTTAGAACTAGAAAAACAGGAAACACCAGCAAGCGAGGCCTCTTCAAATACTTTTCTTAAAAGGGGATTTCAAATCTGCTGTACACTAAATTTTTATTAGTTAGATAAGCTCATTATATTGTCAACATTCATAAATTAAATAATTTAATTGGAGGATTCAGTTAAAACTGGAAGCAAAGTAACATTTAATGGGTGAAGTACTAACATTCAAAACTGTAAACTGTGGTGATATATTCTACCGAACATGCCATATGTTAGTGTTTAGATTGGCGCTGAAATAAATTGGTATGTATTATGTCATATGCTTAAGCTGGCATGTAACACTTTTAATTAAAGGGGCTATTGCTTTAAAGTACGGTAAATTTATTTTTAAATAAACTAAAAAGTTGAACGAGATACAAAAACTCTGAGGTTTGAGTTTTGCAAATAAAATGACAGAAAACCATATATTCATGAAAAATTTCTATACTGATTGATTAGCTGAATGGACCATTTTTAGAAACATTAAGCGACTGATTAAAATGACTCATCCATACCAAGCAGCATGGAAGTCAATTAGTGTATAGTACATTTAGAATAACATTGATTTAGTAGAAATGAAGTTGATTTTGTTACGAGAAATTGCGCTGAACAGCTTTACAGCATGGAAGAGAAGTTCTAAGGTTAGAATCCCTAACTGAGTAAATGTTGGCACTACACTTGTTGAATACAGTTTACGCACAGGCCCATGTGAACTCTCGAGTAGTTTTAAATTTGAAAAAAAATCTTGCTCTTATAACAAGGACAGTGTTGGTTGATACACATTATAGAGACCAATTTAAACAACTTTTTATAAATTAGCAATAAATAAAATGCAGGTTTTCGTTGTAGCTTCTTTTTTTAACAGGAAACTTCCTTTGAGAATCAATATTTTTCCTATTATTAGATTTTTGCCACAGTCAAAGAATATTTATTGAGGGGTGATTCTTCTGCAATTTCTTCAATCTGCAAATCTACAGATTTTAGGGCCTTTCTCAATATTTCTGTTTTAGTGAGTGACGTGTTCATTATCAGAGAGAAACTATCAGTAATTTCACATTTGAGATCATTTATATAGAGTCTTTTAATTTGTCCCTACAAACAGCTGAAAAAATTTTTTTGTCAAGAATTTTTACTTTCTTTTATGAATAATGTTGAAGTCTCGGAGTCATCCTCATTGTTTTGTTGTACTACTGATATGTGTTAAACTTGCCTAACATGTTGCATTTCACAAACTAAATGATTATGTATGCACAAGCATAGATGCATTGAATGTAAGCATCTGTGCATGTACAATTGAACTTGTGCATGCACGCTTTGCACCACTCATAATTAAATGAAAACTTATGTTAAAGTTAAAGGAGGTCTTATTTTATCAGGCCAAGTTAGGTCTAAGAAGCCCTCTATAACACTAAACCTGGGGACCAACGGCTTAATGGTGCCTTCCGAACCACTATCAATGACCAGGCGAGTGGCTGCGTGCCAGGACGGGATCTCCACTCCCGATCCAAAGAACAACCACGCTCAATGTTGCTCGACGGTGTTTTCTAGCATTAACATGGGAACTCTTCGGTCAAGGCCACTTACAATTTATGTTTTGTTTAGAGTAATGTGTAAACATTAAATACTGATGAGGTAGAAAAAACTGTTCATATATTATCTGATGACATGTAAATTGTACCGTCTACATTTAAATTAAGGGACTTTTTATGTCCCTGATATATTTCTGGCCTTGTAACTTCCCTCTACGGAGGACAATAAGGCGGTCAAAGAGTTTACGATTGATAGTTTCATTAAAGCTTACATTAACATCAAGCTTCTTGCATTGCAAGCTTCTTACCCCACTCAAATAAAGATGTTTCAAAATACTAAGAAGCTGTTCTAAGTACATATTACTATTTATTCCAGAATTTCTACAGTAATAATATACTCATGATTTAAAGTTGCTATGTATTTGCCATACAAATATTTTTTAAACATAGCAGTATCATTAACATAACATAATTTGTTTTCAATAACTGGAAGAATATTTTCAAATTTTCTAACAACCTCATAGTTTAGAGGGAAAATCTTTTTGGATGTTTCCTTCTATTCTGAATTATTTTGTTAATTTTTTTTGCCAAGCTCATTGAACCAATAAATATCTCCTATAGTACATTTCTAATACCAATACCAGGCAGGTTATCATTATAAACCAGGTACATGACTGGACCCAATACACTAACCTCTGGCACGCCTGACTCTATTGGCCTCAGA
Source organism: Stictocephala bisonia (assembly GCA_035578905.1). NCBI lineage: Eukaryota > Metazoa > Arthropoda > Insecta > Hemiptera > Membracidae > Stictocephala > Stictocephala bisonia. Next base: position 7,276,594 of record JAQJVL010000007.1, read on the forward strand.
GATTACAGCATGCTGTCAATACACGCCTGAACAATCTAATAGTGAGTTATGACTTCAGGAGGTGGACAGCTATAGCTGGCAGAGAGAATTTGGCGAGATTGAAGAGTAGATACAAGCTCTCGTCCAAACAAGCTAATACCAAGCAATACATCCTCGATCTCAAGAGATGTAACCTAGATGATATTCATAGGTCCCTATCTATAATTAATCTCACTTCACTTCTTAACAATACCAACCTCAACACAGCTACAGACAACTTTCTTTCCACAATTGATGGCATTGTTAAAGAACACTCTCCTTTAAGAAAACTTGGAGTGTCCCCATTTCCAAGATGGTTCTCAAATGACCTAATAAGAATAGTGATCACCAAGAAAACGCTTCACAAGAAATACAAGCATCAACCAACAGCTTTCTAACTACCTTCGTTTTTCAAATGCCAGGGCTTCTTGCATGAGTTTGGCTGACAGAGATTTTAGCCAATACATGGGTAGAGTTGAACAGAGCATCCCAAGGAATATCCGCTACTTTTGGAGCCATGTAAATGCTCTCAAAAAGACTTCCTCGATACCCTCCCGTCTTGTCTACAACAGCTAATTTGCTAAAGAGATGTGTGAATTGTTTAGGCATTTCTTTTCCTCAGTCTTTGCTCGACCAACAAGAGATCTCAATGTCAACTACTTCGACCATCTTGGTAACTCTTCTTCTCCTCGTTTCACTCCACAAGAAGTTTTTGAGAAATTTATAAAATTGGATGCGACAGAAGGCTGGGGGCCTGATGGAATACCACCTAAAGTCCTGAAACACTGCTGCGATTTGTTAGCAGCCCCCATATGTGACTTATTCAACGCCTCGATATATACGGGTGTTTTTCCTGAAGCCTTTAAACAAGCTTATGTAGTCCCAATCCACAAGACTGGGGCTGTTGATGATGTTTGCAACTACAGGCCAATCTCTATTCTCTCTTCTTTATCCAAAGTATTCAAAGATCTTTTCCTTGACAGAATCAGACATTGAGTGGCTAGCATTGTTTGCCCTCAGCAGCATGGCTTTACAGCTGGTAGGTCTACCTTGTCAAACCTAATACTTTTGCAAGATAAAATTCAAGAAGCTTTCTCCTTAAATAAACAACTTGACACAGTTTATTTGGATTTCTCCAAAGCGTTTGACACGGTTGACCACTCACTTCTTTTGAAAAAAATGCAGGAACAGGAATTTGGAAACTCCTGTGCCCGGTGGTTGGCAAGTTACCTTTTCAACAGACGTCTGTATGTCAAGTTTGCATCGTCCCTCTCGTTTGAATTCATTGCCTACTCTGGGGTGCCCCAGGGATCGTTACTTGGCCCTTATCTTTTCTCTCTATTTATTAATGATCTTCCTGAAATGCTACAGAGTGATGTCCATATGTTTGCAGACGATGTAAAAATCTTCTCAATCATAGAATCTGAAGATGACTGCCTTCGCATACAGAGGGATCTATCAAGTCTTGACCGATGGTGTGCGGACAACAGAATGACCCTTAACACAAAGAAGTGTCAGGTTATCAAGTTCCATCGTTGTCAAACTCCTATCAACTTCAGTTATACAGTGTGTAATGAGTCCATTGCTCGTGTGGAGCGTGTTAAAGACCTAGGTGTTATCCTGACCCCACCACTGAACTTCAATGTACACATACATGACGTTTGCGGCAGAGCTAACAGAATGCTTGGCTTTCTATCTCGTTGCTCGAAGCAGTTGAGGGACACAACTGCCTTAAAGTTTCTGTACTGTACCTTAGTTAGGCAAACTCTGGAATATGGCTCACCAATATGGAACCCTTATCAGAAATACCTCATTGCTGAACGAAGATTTATTCGCATGGTTGGCTTTAACCCTAGGTTAGTGTGGTGAGTAATAGTAACATTATTAGTGTGGTGGGTGTCAGAGACCGAAAATCTAAAAATCCTATTAAAATTGTTTATATCAAAATGTTTATAAATAAATTAGTATTTTTAGAATAAATATACAATTTTTAATGCATTTTTATTGTTTTTCATGGTTTTATAAACTTTTTGTGATTAAGAAAAATACCCTAGGTTAGTGTGGTGAGTAATAGTAACATTATTAGTGTGGTGGGTGTCAGAGACCGAAAATCTAAAAACCCTATTAAAATTGTTTATATCAAAATGTTTATAAATAAATTAGTATTTTTAGAATAAACATACAATGTTTAATGCATTTTCATTGTTTTTCATGGTTTTATAAACTTTTTTGTGATTAAGAAGAAACCTGACACCAACCACACGTGTTTAGTGTGGTTGGTGTCAGGGACCGAAACGGAAGTTGTGCACAGTTGCAGTCGTTAAACAAGAATGCCACTTCAAGGTCATGCAAAGGCTCCCCCTAGAGGAAGGTACTGGGAAGGGGAAGGGCGTATTCTTACCCGGCTGCAATTTTTTCTTCTTAGAAGTACTAATTGGTCTCTCAGACCGCGCCACACTAATGTAGGGTTGGAGGGTTATCCATACTTTCAAGTTCCAGTTGAAACGTTATCTATTGACCTTGGACTTCAACCACTTGAGCAGCATAGACTCTCTGTCGACATGGTGTTGCTACATAAGATCATAAATGGAAAAGTCGACTGCCCAAACATACTTCGTTTGGTCTTGTACAGGGTCCCGACGAGTACCAGGTCTGATGACCTGTTCATAAGGCAACAGCATCGAACTAGCTACGCAGCCAACAGCACGATGGCCCGACTCCAAAGAGCTGGTAACAATAATGCCAAACATGTGGACTTCTTTCATGATAGTGTGGCAAGAGTAAAAAAGATCTGTTTGTTTTGTACTTTGTAGTATTTTGCATGTACTTATTTCATATTATTGCATTGACCTGTTCTATTTATATAATTATTGGTCTATGTAAATCACGCTTGTACTATTTATTGTTATTATGTGTTATAATTTAATCTTTACATGGCAATCTTAGCTGTAAGTCATACTCTGAGACAATTGTCAAACTTATGTTTCATTTAATGTAAAAATGGAGATGTCCGTTGATATATATATATATATAAATAAATAAATAAGTAGAGTACCATGACAGACCTTGACAAACGCCTTGCTGATGTCGAGGAGAACTTTAACATAACACAGATTGAAATTATGGTTATGTACCAATCTGTTTACAACTCTCGCCAGATGTTGAGTGGCCATGCTGAAACACCAAACTGCTCCGGATGGATAAGCCGTTCATGTATGGGCATATCCGAGATAGAAGAAGTCTCTCAAAAATTTTCGAGACGGTAGGTAGGAAAGATATTGTCCTGAAGTTCTGAGGAAACTAGTTGGATTTAACAGGCTTTAAGATCAGAATAACCTCATCTTCCAACAACACGGGAAGTGGCGCAGCTTTAGTCGCTGGCTGAGTAGACCAAGCCATGCCCACCATGCAGTGGACCGGTTTTCCTATTCTTGCTGCGTATTGTCTTGGCTAATCTATAAGTGCTGCCTTTAGCAAGGTCGATCCCAAGGACGTAAACATTCCAAGACGCTGTCTTGTAACCACATAGTAGGTCTTTGACAATTTAACACTGATTGTTGAAGTTAGGTTAAAGGGCACTAGGCCAGGAATTAGTATATTTGAGAGATAGGACATCAGCAAACTTACTTTACAAGACAAGTTCACTAACACCAGATTAGTAGTAACATATACACAAAAGAATCACATAATCACACGAATTTTCAGTGCCACTGGCACTTTCTTCAGGTGAGTAGAGAGAGAATGACATGGCTTCCACTATTGCTGCGTTGTTGAAGGCCCCCTGTTGTAAGGGTGAGACGATTTGGCTGCCAGGCCACCAGTTCATATTTTTCACCAGTTCATATTTTTCACCAGTTCATTTCAAATAGAAGCTGGGAGAGCTTGTTTGGCACGCTTTAGGGAGGCAGCCTCGATAGTGTTTGCAAGCACACCTTGTAGATCTTGCACCTGTAAGTCAAGTTCATTAGTAGTCCATGCATGTGATAGTGGTCGGAGTCGGTTTTCAAGGTTTGCTCTATAGTGTTTCCAGTTAGTCCTTTTCCTAGGGTCCAGTGGAAGGCCAGACATACTTGGGATTGCTTCAAGGGTAACTAAGACAGTTTTGTATTCTGATGACAAGTTATTAATTAATTATTATGGACATATATTAACATAAAATGACTTAATAATCTGTGAAATGAAGATTAATAATCTGTCATTACACTTTTTCTATTATTATAATTCCACTTCTTTGCAAGATACAATGCAATACAATGGTAATGTTGTGTAGTTTTACACCTGGCTACTCGGAATCCCACCGGCGCGCTTGCTCCAGTGTATTGCCATAGTGTAATAACAAAGTCGTTAAATATTGGTGACAAGCACGACGCTAGCAATCTTAGTGGCCAGCCCGTAGCAGAGTGTATCTCTCCACTATTTACATCCTCAGTTGTGACTAGTAAATGTCAAACGACTATTGATTAATAATCTCTCATGGCACTTCTCTTTCGTTATTATTCTACTTGATTGCAAGATACAATGCAATGCAACAATAGTTTGCTGGTTCAACAGCACTGTAATGGAAATGTCGTGACTGTGGCTGTTGTTGCAGACTCTGACGATGCCATCGACCCACTCACTATGAGATCCAGAGAGCAGTCGAGAGAGCCAAGCCGAGAAAGCATCAGGTATGGAGGAATGAGGGAGACTTCTACTGACCCGGATATTCCCGTTTCTGGGCGGCTTTATCGGCCCGGAACAGTTTGGGTTTCAGAGTGGCCACTCAACGACGCAACAGCTGGTGAAAGTTGTAAACCGATTGCTGGATAGCTATAACAAGTACTATGATGCAGTTCTCCTCGATATCAGCGAGGCATTTGACAAGGTCTGGCAAGACGACTTGCTCTTCAAACTCACCGGATACCTTTTGCGAGAGGCAGCCGTTCACTTCAGAAGTCATACCTCAATGGTATGGGGCTCAGGATATGTGTTGACAGCGTGCTGTCATCTCCGATGCCAATAAAGTCTCGCATGCCAGGGGTTAGTGTCCTGCGTCCAGTCATGTATCTGGGTTTACACTAATAACTTGCCGCTTGTTCCCAGGGTATCGCTATCTTTGTATTCTGATGTGCCACAGTGTATGGTCTACACAGGCAGCAACCGTGATGTAGATAGACGTATTCTTCCCATGGCTTGAGAAGTGGAGGATTGCTATATATATAGCAATCCTCCACCAATATATATACTGGCAAATATATTGGTTCCGTTGTGGTTATATGCAATTAAAACTAAGTACACATCTGTTTATGTAATTACATATTTTCAAACCACTATATTAACACATACTCTTTAAATTGTTATAACGAGAATAAAGAATCTTAAAAAGGTTAACATGTGAAAATTATATAGCGTATTGCGATTGGTTTTTTAGTTATGTGTAAATCAAAGACTTATAAACTTGAACTAAACCTGATTCTGCCCCGCCCCGACCCCCCCCCCCATCGAGAGACAGCCATATTGTCCGTGAGTTGTCAGTCAACGTGACAAATACTGTATTTGTGATAGTAGATAAAAATACACTAATGTTTATATCATTTTGACATCAATAAACTTAATAGCCTGAAATAATTACGTAAGTCTTGAGTCATTTTATTTACGATGACGTTTAAAATTAGTTATTAAATGGATACTGTCTGGTATTCTCTATATGCATACCTGCTTCTACAGTTCCTGAACCCACCGGTTGAATATAGTTAAAATATTTTACCCTATTGTTTTATGCAAAATCTGTAACATTGACGGTTAACTTTGTGTATTAGTTATATAAAATAATAGAATTTATTAACTTGTGGAAACTCAATGTGTCTTAAATCTATGTTTAATTGGGCCACTTATTTTAACCAACAACCTTAAAATTATAGCAGATGCCTATGCTAAGTTAAAACTTGAACATTAAGAAAGGTAATTCCAACTATTAGAATTGACTGTACAGTATTAAACATTTTGATGTTATCTTTTTCTTCTTTTAAAAGCATTGTCAGCCTGCAAAACAAGAATATAGTTGTATTTACAAAATTAGCTTCAGGCATTAAAGCCACTGATGTTTGAGTAATCTCTATTTTATTTATTAAATTTAATAATGCAAGTTATTCTTACGGTTTTTAGTTGGTCTTTTCTGTTTAAACCTTAAGCTTACTTGGTGTTAGTAAACTTTTTGACATCAAAAAATCTAGAAATTTTTCTGAATTAGGTTATGCTTAATTTAAAGTGAGATAGGCCTAACACTATTTTTCAACATTGGTATTTTTCAGTTAGTCTTTGTTGTTTGATGTAATTTTGTTGATTCTTTCTTATAAGCTAGATGTGTTTTTTTACTGAATACTAATCTGTAAACGGGTAGGCATACTCTTACTAGCAGCCTACAGTTTTATATACAGGGTGTCCCAAAAGTCGACGTCCAAACTTCACAGGCTTGTTATATGGATCATTTCCAACAAAAAATGTCCTTTATGGGTTTATCGTATTGTTAATAGTTACCGAGCTATTGACTTTTTTAATATTTTTTAAAATATGCGTATTGCAACAGAAAAAATTCAATTGTATGCAAGAAATAATGCACACAGAGATTTAAAACTTTTACAATATAATTTTAATTAGTATATTTCCATAATTATACAGTTTTAAGGCATTTTGGGGTGTTAAAAATGTAAACTAATAGTCTTTAAACTTTATTTTTTAACTTAAAATAAAGTTACTACTACATTCAAACAGTGACTGCAAATGTATTTTTAACCTAAGCTAATGCCCAAATATCTTAAAAACTTCACTAATTAATGCAGAATTCAAAAATACTAACACATTAACGAATTTGTTAGATTCTTTTGAGAATTGGTGTATTTTTCATAATAAGTACACGTTTTTTGCCAAGCTGGCCTCTTGTCCACCCTCGCGTTGCGGCGCTTCTTCGCGGAAGTTTTACGCATAGACAAAGCTAACAAGTAATTTCAAAGATGCTAGAGCAATAATGTAACTGCTATTTAAACACACATTTTGTGCTGACGTTATAATTTTATTAAGTAAATAAATTTATAAATATTTAGTATAGTACAGTAATATTAAAATTGATGAATGTTTAAGTAAAATTAATTGTTACAAGCAAACAAAGCAATAAGGAAATAGACTAGATAAATTACAGTACCATTTTTTGAAATATACCTATTACAATAAAAAGTTCAAAATTCTGACCATCTTCCCTGATACAAAGCTGACAACGACGACAATTTCTCCTTAGAGAATGAAATGATTGTTCATTATTCTTAATTGTGTTGGTAGCTGTTATTCGTTGTCTTAGTTCATCTTCTGTATGGCAATCAGAAGAAATCACCAATTCCTTGTAGTAGCCCCACAAAAATAAATCCTTGGAGTTAGATCAGGTGATCTGGGCGGCCATTCTATGATTCCTCGGCTTCCAATTCAGCAATTTTGGAATTTGGCATTTAGAGCCTAACTTCTTGAGAATAATGGGCTGGAGTGCCATCACATTGAAACCAAATATTTTCACGTATGCCAAATGTAACATGTTCAAGGTTCTCTAAGGTTGTTTTGCAGAAAGTTAGAATAATTCGCTTCATTTAGTCTATCTGGCAACTCAAATGGCCCAACTACCAGTTTGCCTTTAACGATACCAGCCCACATGTTTATTCCAAACTAGTGCTGAAAGTAATCATTTCTTATTACTTTAGGGTTTTCATATGACCAATATTGTGTGTTGTGATCATTGTAGATTTTTGTTCTTTTGACAACACTTTCGTCAGTCCACAAACTGTTATTGAAAACCCCAGGATGAACTTAATTTATTCTAAGCATCTTTCTACAAAAGCGCGCTCTTCTAGCATGATCTGTGGGTAGAAGAGATTGAACTCGCTGCATACGATAAGGATATAACTGGTAACTTTTAAGGCTCCTGTGAACTGATGAACTTGGTATGGCAGTCTGTCTGGATAAACGGTGGGCACTTGTAGTTGGATCTTCTTCTATCATATTTATTGTTTCATAACTATTGTTAATACGGGTTCTGCCTAACCTCTCAAAATGTCCGGGAATCTTACCCTCCTGATAAGACCTATACAGATACACAAATACTATATGATCATAGAATCGTTCTCTGTTAAGATACCTAGATTTATATTCCTTAGCAACAGCACGGGCATTTCCGTTACAAAGACCATACAAAAAGGTACGTCTTTGAAAAATATTCCTCATAGGGGAATACCCTAACAGTGTAAGACATGCCATAATACAAACTGAAACATTTAAAAAACAAACCTGAAATAAAAATAGATATTTTCAGCAAACAACACACAAAAGACTGTTAATGACAATTTTTAAAATATTCAAATATTCAATGTTTATTAATACCCATCTGGTCAACAATAAAAATCTACTCCAACAGTAACAGCTGATTTATTTTGTGTGTATTTACATCTGATTTTGTTTGTAGGGCCCTGATATTAGTGGGATTATTTGTAATGTACTGCAGGAGACTAAACAGGTTTAATTAATCAATGTAAAGGGTTTAACAATTATTTACTTAACAAAATTATGATATCAGCACAAAATGTGTGTTTAAATAGCAGTTACATTATTGCTCTAGCCTTTTTGAAATTACTTGTTAGCTTTGTCCATGCGTAAAACTTCCGCGAAGAAGCGCCGCAACGCGAGGGTGGACAAGTGGCCAGCTCGCAAAAAACGTGTACTTATTTTGAAAAATACACCAATTCCCAAAAGAATCTAACAAATTCGTTAATGTGTTAGTATTTTTGAATTCTGCACTAATTAGTGAAGTTTTTAAGATATTTTGGCATTTGCTTTGGGTAAAAATACATTTGCAGTCACCGTTTGAATGTAGTAGTAACTTTATTTTAAATAAAAAAATAAAGTTTAAAGACTATTAATTTACGTTTTTAAAATCCCGAAATGCCTTAAAACGGTATAATTATGCAAATATACTGATTAAAATTACATTGTAAAAGTTTTAAGGCCCTGCGTGCTATATTTCTTAAATAAAAATGAATTTTTACTGTTGCAATATGTATATTTTAAAAAATATTAAAAAAGTCAATAGCTCGGTAACTATTAACAATACGATAAACCCATAAAGGACATTTTTTGTTGGAAATGATCCATATAACAAGCCTGTGAAGTTTGGACGTCGACTTTTGGGACACCCTGTATATATATATAGATATTTTTTTTAATTTATTTATTCACGGTAATACCATTAGTACACGGAAAAAAACTATCAGATATTCTTATGTTCAACAATAGGCTAATGAAAATGATCCATATTATAAATTATTAGTACAATAGCCGAAAGAAAATACTATTACTTAACAATACATATAGAATAGACTATATGTATTGTTATGTATTGATTATTTTAATACCAATAATCAATGTTTTCATGATAGGCTAATCGCTTTGTTTCATTATAAACATATAACAGACAAACAGTAAATTAATAAGAAATAAATCGAAATTTGAATCTATAATTTGCATTAAAGGCCTATGGTAATAATGCACTTTCTTGCCACCTCTGAAAATAGGATTTCATGTTAAAATAGTGGTGAAAAATGAGTTTATATCTCTTGAAGAGTTCAATTTCATCCGCGGAAAACTCGTTTTATACCGAAAAAGTTTTTTATCTAATAATGAAAAAAACAACTTTTTTAAAAATCGTTATTTTTCTACAAACTTTCAATTCTCGTGTTTTTTTATGCTGAACACAATATATAACTGGTTTTGTAGTAAAATTATTTTATCAGCTCGAGAAATGCATTTTTTACTGACATAACCAAACATAACCTAAATTATCCTAATTGTCTATTTTCTCAATAAAAATTTGTAATTTGCGTTTGGCCTCCGTAACGGCCTACCGGCAGTCACTCCGGCGGGAATATACGTAAATTCGGTTTTTGTGATCAATAGTTATTGTATATAACGATCGTGTAATGGCCGCTAATCGCGATCCGCCGCAATAGTAGTTTTCCATTATTTCTCGAGAAATATTTGTAATAAGGCCTAGACCAAAATAGTTTTCAAATTTGTATTCAGTGCAAAAAACACATTAATAAATAAAAAAAAGATGATTTAAATACCATTTAAATTAACGGAAATATGACAAAAATACTAAAAGCTGTAACATTTGTTTTTCGAATTTTTTGGTAAAATACGTTATTTCCGCGGAATAAAAAACATCTCGTGAAAATACAGCCAATTCTAGACCCATTTCAAGCAAAACTTTCTAAATTTGTTTGGTGGCAAGAAACTGCATAAATACCAAGGCCTATTAATTATTATTATTATTCAAAAAGAATAAATGAACACATTTACAATTATAAAAAAGAAAATTGTATAGTAAAATCAAAATTAGTTGAACATGCTATTAATAAAAACATGATATAAATTTTGGTATCTATGCAGTTTCTTGCCACCAAACAAATTTTGAACATTTTGCTTGAAATGGGTCTAGAATTGGCTGTATTTTGATGAGATATGCTTTTTATTCCTCGGAAATAACGTATTTTACCGAAAAATTCATAAAAACAATATCACAACAAGTATTTTTGTCATATTTCCGTTTATTTAAATGGTATTTTAATCATCTTGTTATTATTTTTGTGTGTTTTTTGCGCTGAATACAAATTTGAAAACTATTTTGGTCTATTACAAATATTTCTCGAGATATAACGGAAAACTACTATCGCGGCGAATTGCGATTAGCGGCCATTAAGCGATCATTAAATACAACAACAATTAATCACAAAACCGAATTCACCTCGGAGGCCAAGCACTCGAATTTAATGCAATTTACGAATTTTTGGTGAGAAAATAGACAATAAGGTTATGTCAGTAAAAAATGCATTTTTCGAGCTGAAAAAATAATTTTACTACAAAACCAGTTATATATTTGTGTTCAGCATTAAAAAACACGAGAATTAAAAAAAAGTTGTCGAAAAATAACGAATTTTAAAAAAGTTGATTTTTTCACAATTAGATAAAAAACTAGTTTTTTGATTTTTCGGAAAAAACTAGTTTTCTGCGGATGAAATCAAACTCCTCAAGAGATATATACTCATATTTCACCACTTTTTCAACATGAAATCATATTTTCAGAGGTGGCAAGAAAGTGCATAATTATCTAAATTTTAATTCTACAAGTGTAATTTTAAAGAACCCTTATGAACCAAAAGAAACCAAATTGAAATTGCATGTATGGCATTTTTGAACGGTGAATGTATTTCCCAACTGTCTCTAAATTTTATTAATATATTTTTACCTTAAATTAAAGATGAAACATCGTAATTTGAAAACTAAACCATATTTTAATTTGTAATAATTCTTATCAAATTTTGCCACTTAAATTTAACGTATTTAATGTTTTACATGAGTGTTTTTTTTTTTTTTGTTATTTTTATTTGCATATGTTTTCTGTTTATATTGTATTTACAACTGAAGATGCCTTAACTGGCGAATGCGCTCTAAATGAAAATTAAATTTTTGGAAATTTACTAAAAAATGACTTTCTATTTACAACCTAACCAATTCCATCAAGAATATACAGCAGAAAACTTTAATGAAGTCAATTACAATGGCCTTTTTAATATTTGTTTATTTACATAGTCTTTTCTTAAATAAAATAAACCAGGTTTAACATTTAGTACCTCATACGAAAAGCAAAATTGTTTTTGTACCAATCTTTAACTCTTGAACCGGCCATATAATTTTCCTATACCGGCCAGTCATTTTGATATTTAGGCCATGCAGTTACTTGCCACCTAAGAAAATATGAAAATTTTGCCTGAAATGGGTCTAGAATTGTCTGTATTTTTATGAGAGCTTTTTATTTTGCAGAAATCACTTATTTTACCAAAAAATTCCAAAAAAAAAAAAAACAATGTTGTATCACAACTTTGAGAATTGTTAACATATTTCCGTTAATTTAAATGATATCGTAAACAGGTGTGGCTTGAGGCCTAAGAAAGGTTTTAAACTTATTTTTCTCACTAATTCATTATTAAAATCTAACAAACTTAGACTTATTTTGAAGCCTGAAACTTAAGCTACAAAATGACATATTTTTTTTTTATAGAAGTAAAAATTAAAAAAAAAAAAAAATGTATTTAAAACCAAAAAAGTTGGAAAATTTGTTGCACTAATAATATGATATTTTTTTTCAAGGTAAAATATCATGTTATTATGACTCTTGGAAATTAGACCAGTGATAAATCATTCTTTGATTCCTGAGACAACATTATCAGTATAGTTGTATGTTCTATTTGTGATAGAATAGACATAAGAATAATTTTATCAAAACTCAACATATTTTTCATAATTTTGGGGTGACTTGATACCAAAATACCAAGATATTTCGGGGGAGGAGTATAAAATTACTGCAGTGTGTATGAATGGCCCCAACAACTTGAAGTGGCCAAATAACTATAATATCTGTTGGGACAATTAGTGTGATATAAAAGAATATATAAAGCCTCATATTAGAGATGTGAATGAGATATGAACTTATATTTTTTCACCACTATTGCAACAAGAAATCGTATTTTCAGAGGTGGCAGGAAAGTGCAAGATTACCGTAATTTTTTGCGCTTTTGCAAACATTTTTTAAAATTCATATAAATATTATACTGTAATTATATAAACCTATTTGTGTATGGTATTATTTTACTCATAAAGAACTAGGTTATCATATATTTTTACACTTTTGAAATTTTTGTTTATGTCACTTGATATTTTGGAAAATGCTTTTTGTAAAGACAAAAAAAGGTTGGGTGTTAACCTGGGAAACATTTTAATATAGCTAAATGTAAAGTTCCAAGATAGCTAAAACATTCTAAATTTTATCTAGTTTTAGGAAATATAAAGGTACTAAGATATGTTATTAGGAGGATTGAATAAATTATTCTAAAATAACCGTAAGTAGTACAATGTATGCAACAAGGTGTTACCATGGACATAAACCGTGGATGCCTCTACCATCAGTCATGTGCAGAAAGGGAAATGTCGGTTGATCAAATATTTAACAGCCATATTAACTTCATGAACAGAACCATTCATGTAGTCGGCATTCGTAGCTGATAAAAGAATACTATTTATTAGATACAATAACCTAACACGATGAATAATTCATTAAACATAGGCTTAGACTACAGTATAACAAGTATGTAAATAACAATATATATAAAATATAATAATAAGACATAACAAAAAGTATGCATGTAAATTATTATTAAATATCTACAATTGTAATTGTCAAATATTAAATAGATGATTTATGTGTGGTGTGGAGGGGAACAGTGGAGTAACTAACTGTGAGAGGAGCGGTAGAAGGGAAGATAGATGAACCTCAGCATAATAACATACAGCAGCGACACACTTCCATTGTAGCGCTGTGAAGCTAGTGCAATACTAGCGTTCCTAATAAATGGCAGGAGCATACAACTGCACCACATTAGTATTGTATCTTGCTAAGAAGTGGAATAATAACAATAGAAAAATTGACATGACAGATTGTAGACAAATTTGACATTTACTACAATAGTCGTGGATGTAAATAGTGCCAAAATATGCGCTTCTCTGCTTCCGCCGATAGGAGCGCTGGCATAGCTTGTTGCCAATTTTTAATGGAGTGTGGCTACTCTTTCGTACTCTGTGCACAAACAGTTCTGGCAGCAATGTTATTTGTTTGTGATGTGACTATAATAGTATTTTAAAAAATTTGCTAAAAATATAATCACTAAGGACTTATACTACTACTAACGATTACAGAAATACATACTCTATGAGTATTTGTATTTTTGAAATGTTTAGTGTCGATTTCTATAAAAATAGTAATACATTAATGTAAATGTATATTTACAAGCATTATACATGAACCATCCTGGCTATTGAGCTATTAATAAACGGCCCTTCCTAAACATAAGTTTGAGTTAGTAACCAGACTACAAAAGTCATCCACATTTAACACATGTCATTTATTGGCCCTAAGATACACACAAAAAACAGAATACTCCGAATAGCCATTAAGTTTTTTTAAGACAAGAAACATGTCAGCTGCAGAAATTCATCATTATCTGTGTGAAGTTTATGGTGAGAGTGCATTGAGTAGGGGCACATATGAGGCTGTGAAAACATTCATCTCAAATAAGCCATATGCTACTACGGCAGGGATGGCCAAAAGTAAGCTCATCAGTTTCTTTACATCAGTTGATACAGTTTAACTTATGCACGAAACCACCTGATGCAACAGGAAATGGATACTCCAAAAATCCTGCTCGCCTTATCTGCTTCTATTTGTATCAGATAACACAACAGATGTTGATTTCAATTCAGTAAGTTTCAACTGTAACTGAGTGACTGACTTCCTGTTAATTCGCATCAGTTAATTTAAACTGATACATGCTGCAAATTGAACTGTTAAATCAGTTAAGCAAAAGCAGCAGGTTGGCACATCCCTATACTGTGGAAGATTTTGCAAGTGCAATTGAAACAGACTTTCTTGATTGTAGAAGATTCAACAACTCTTTACATAGAATTTATTCAGATATCTTTGTCTGTATTGTATAAAATTATGTTAAAAAATAAAAACATGTCAATTCTGAAAAAGCAGTCAAACCACATACGCTAAAAATTTGTATTTTGATGTTTACTTGCCCTTTTAGTGGGATGTACTAAATGGCAAGGTAATTTTCAATGTTTTTACTGGGCAAAATGTGACATTATCATCTGTTACGCAATGGTTAAATCAGCATGGCACTAGGATTCAATATTACGTATCACGTAGTCTTTTTTTTTGGAAAATGCACAAACAAAAAAAGATGTTCTCAAATACTCGAATAAATTTTGCTGCTAAGTACTTATTTGGTATTGACTAGTCAATATCTCCGTCATTGTCACCTGAATCATCATCTGTTTCTGTCGTGTCAATGATTGTACCCTCCTATGCGTTGTTAATTTCACTCTTGATACTACAGTCCTCTCTGCATAACAAATTAAGGTCATCTTAGTCATTTTCTTTAGGAACTAAAACATGACCATTAGATGGAATATGTTTTTTCATGCACACACCACCTTGTAATAAAATATGCTTGTAAAACCTATTTACAAGTAGGTTTTTATGAGTAGGCCTACTCGTTTCAATGTAATTCGTTTCCGTGTTTGTTAAGTGTATTGTATTTTTTTAATGGTGACAAATCCAACTAGAAGATTCCTGATGATCGAGCTGTGTCACTGAAACTGGTAGCCTAATCTCTATTTGTCGAAGATGTTAGTGTAAAGCCTAGTTTGTAATTTGATAAATATTGACATCCTGTGTAGGATCATGATTGATCAAAGTAGATATCATTTAAAATTTAGAGTTTCAAGACAAGAAACAAATATAACTGGTTTTCGCTTCAGAACAAAAACAGTTCATAGTATTTAAAAATGTATTTATAATGCAATTTGAGAGTGTGTTTTATCATGATTTTATACAAATACACACACAGAGTTCACATCCAATGCTAAAATTTGTGCCTCTAATTATCAGTTATTTTGGGGCTCTGTAGTGGAGCGGTAATGTAGACCCATGTAAATGCAATGCAATTTAAACCAGCAGTCTTATTACTTTATAAATCTATTTGTAAGTGATATAACCAAGGGTTTTATATTTTTTTACTTATATTTGAATTATGTATGTCAGGATAAATTATAATTTTGCATATAATTTAAAATTTGTGGAAAGGCTAAAGGGCCAGGCATAGCTAGAGTTAAGTGATTAATTCCAGTGGTAACCGTTCTGAACTTGGAAAAAATGTAAAATATTTTTCTGTGTGCTTCATATTCTCTTTTAGAAACTTGTGGCAATGAACTGTGTAAGGGTTAAATTGTTTAATGTCTTCGTCTTGTAATTTTAATGTTCATAATTTTTTTTAGGAGGCTCCTGTTTCTAGTGGATTGAAAAGGATCAGATATCAAGATGCCAAAACAAGTAAGTATACATACTTGGTTTGACTTTAAACCTTAAAGAAATTTTATGTTATTACAATTAAAAAATAATCACAAATATTGGGAAGCCTGTGTATGTTCTAATTTTACCAATTAAAATGGGCGTAACCTTGTAGAAAAGACTTATTCTTACATTTACAAAATAATTTTAATTATATAATTCCATATATGTAATGCCAAATCAGTAACACTTGGTTTGTACTAGTGAAAATTATGGATTGTAAATTCATCTTAAAAAAATAAAAATTATTCAAGAGACAATTTTGCACATTTAAGAGCTTCCTAGGAAGTTTACTTATTAAAATAAAAATTGTTTACATTACTGTGTTAATATATACCTTCGCAGACAAAGTGCAGTTTGAAGTTGACTGAGAGTCTGTGTCAAGCCCTGTTCTCAACACGACTTGCTGAGTCGAAGATGACCGTGACAGCACTTGCCGAGTTCTGCGTCTTCAGTACAGCATGTCTGCGGTTTTGCGAGCTAGCTCGGGGTGTGGCACGTCGAGTCGTTTCTGCCAGTTTTCGGTAAATCATAAAACATCAAAGGCTTTTGGTTCGGCTCATGCTCCTATTCTGATAACCTGCCAGTTGCCCAGCCAGACTCAGAATGCATTATGTTACTTCTTTTTCAATGGTAAATTTTGTTGTCAGTCACAAATATTTTATATGTTGAAAGAAATTTTCACTTTAATTGCGATTTGTTTTTCAACTATTAAATATGTCGTTTAAGTGTCTGAATCAACTTTTTTTGACACTCATTCCCTGGACAATAGGGTCAGTTTATCAGATAGTAAATGATTTTTATTGTATATTACTTTACTTATCTCCATGGCGATTGAGACCTCAGGTTTTTAGCCTTACCAACTATGCCTCTCCATATTGTCCTATCGTCTGCTTTTTCAGTTGTAACCCCCTATTCTATTCATGCCCTTAATAACTTGTCCTTCCATCTTGTTCTTTGTCTCTCAAGTGGGGTTTACAAATTTACACTTTTTTTAGATTGTTGCACCTTTTCTCCATACATGACCTTATGGTGTGGTTAAATGGTAGGGAGGACTAAATAGTCTTAACATCGCCACATGAATAATCATTTTTTATTTCATGACTTAACCATCTCAACCTACAGTTTTTAACTAGTGTCACTATATGTCACTGTTGCTCCTTAATCTCCATCCTACTTGGTCTTCAACCGAATTACAGATCTTCCCTAAGACTTGATTTTCAAAGATAATAATCTTCTTCTCGCTGTCGTTCGTTAGTGCCCATGTTTCTGACCTATACTTAACAGTACTGGGATAGTTATTCTTTTTTTTATATATATTTTATTTTACGAAAAAGCCATTTTGATTTAAATAGTTTTTCTAGAGACCAGTAGAAGATTTTGAAGCTAAGACCAGCCTATTGTGTATTTGACTTCCTTCATAATAGGAGTCATTTCCTTTCTTGCTCATTTAGGAGAGCTTGATATTCTAGATACATACTTATATATGTTGTCTTATTTTGATTTACTTTAAGCACTACAAACTTTGCTTCTTTTATTAAGATCTTTGTTAGTCTTTCTAAATTTCTTTTATTTTCGGTAATAACAACTGTATCATCGGCAAATGATAGGACATTGATTTTCCTGCCAACATTAATGCCACCTTGTTCTATTTTGGTTTTCCTCAAGGTATCTTCTAACACCAAGTTAAACAAAAGAGGAGACAATCCATCTCCTTGCCGGACACCAATGGATATATTAAAACTTTCAGTGAACTCATTGTCTACCTTCATTTTACACCTTGAAACATTTATACAAATTTTTGTCAACCTGATGAATTTGTATTTAGATTGCCAAATCGCTCCATTTTATGACATAGTTTACTTTTGCTAACACTAATAGCCCTTATGAAGATCAACAAATAGTGGTACATTGTCCATATACTATGGATACTGTGGTATCGACCCGTCTACATGTATCTATGTGCAGTGATATTGACCCAACCACCCACATATACATGTTTGGTGATATTAACAACTAACCCATCCACCTAACCATAGACATTCTGTGGTAAAGACCACTGCTCCTGTATGGGAGGGTGGTCTTGACCCACCCAACCACCATCTTAAATAGGTATAGTGGTATTGACCCACCTAACCTCTCATACAGGTACAGTGATATTGACCCACCTAACCTCTCATACAGGTACAGTGATATTGACCCACCTGCCCTTCCATACAGGTACAGTGGTATTGACCCACTTAACCTCTCATACAGGTGAAGTGATATTGACCCACCCGCCTTCCCAAATAGGTACTGGTACTGACCCACCCACCCTTCCATACAGATACAGTGGTATTGACCCACCTAACCTCTCATACAGGTACAGTGATATTGATCCACCCGCCTTCCCAAATAGACACGGGTACTGACCCACCCTCCCTTCCATACAGATACAGTGGTATTGACTCATCTAACCTCTTATACAGGTATAGTGATGTTGACCCACCTGCCTTCCCATATAGGTACTGGTATTGACCCACCCACATGTGTATATGTGCAGTGATATTGACCCATCCACTCACACATGTATGGCGGTTTTGGCCAGATTGTGTACCGGACAAACTGTCTTCCATTGTAAGACCAGGTTGTACGTGTATTTGGTATTGTATGCCAAATAACACTGTACATGTATGGGGGCAGGTATACCACTGTATGTGTACTTTTTTACAGTACTCCCAGGACTTGGATAAGGACTGATTTAAAGCAAATATTTGATCTGATGTTGATCTTCTATGAATAAATCTGACTACTTAATAAAATATTTTGTTATAAATATTATAAGCTAAAGAGGGATACTCCCCGATAATTACCACACTTATTTTTTTGTGTATTGGTGTAATTAAAGCTTCTTTCCAGTCGTCATTTGACTTACATTCTTTCCTCCACACTCTAATTATTAGTGGGTATATATTTCCAAGAAATGACTTCCCACCTATTTTAAAAACGTCAGCAACAAAGACATTGTTACATGGTGTTTTATGGTTGCCAGACGTTCTAACTGCACGTAACGGCGGTTCCTCTATATTGGTTGACCATTCTTATAAATATCTTTTTCTGCCTCGTCAGTTGTTAATATGTTACTGTTCAATAAATCTGACAAGTACTTTATCCAAATGTTTAGAACTTCATTGTTCTCGTATACAATGCTACAGTTACTATACTTAACATAATTTGTTTTTGGGTATAAGCTTTTCTGGAAAACCTTTGTGGGTTTCGTCTTCTTCTGTTTTCTAATTTGGTCTATCACATGTTAACCCTTTTTCCTTCTTATTTCTTTAACTACCTGTTTCTTATTGATTCTTGGTAATGTTTTTATTTTCAATGCTGTTTTCAATATTTGCTTGGATTTTCACAACAGTTGTCAAACCAGTTTTTTTCTATTTTTTTTATTAAACGGTTTTAGTTCTCTTGAGACTTCAGTTATTACATTTTTGATTTTTCTCCACAATTTGCTTATAATTTCATTACAATGTTGGTCCTGCAGAGCCTCAAACCTGTTTGTCAGTTTTATTTCAGTGTTCTTCCGTATTTTATTGTCCTTCAATTTAGAGGTGTCATATCTTACTTCTGTTTTGTCTTTTTCTATCTTGTTACAACTCAATTGTTGCCTAATTGTAACCAAATTTTATTTTAGATAGTAGTCTTAATATTATTTGTCATTATTTCTAAGGTTTTTATAGGGATGTATTCTCCACCTTCTATAATATCATAACATAACAGCAGGTAACTCATAGTTGTATGAATGAATGTATTAAGCAACAAGATTATTAGAAGGTAAAGACAAATATTTTATCATAACAAGAAAATGTAGCTCTAAATTATTTTAGAGCTAAATTTTCTTAATATGACTAAATATTCTTAACCCTTCACAAGCGTATGCCGATTATATACGCAAACATTTTTCTCGAGCGAGCGGTGTGCGTATGTATAGATATATATATATACACACTATTTTTAGCTCAAGCGTTTGCCGGGAATACCCATCATATGAAATTTGAGTTTGTTTGATCCCCACTCTGCCTTTCAAGATCACACGCAATTCGTTATTAGTCATACTACACCCTCCACCAAATACTATTGCTAACTCCCCCTTCCCATCCCTTCCCTACCCTCATCGACCTTCCTCTCTCTCCAAAACTTGTGTCGTAGTTAGTCCAGTACTTCTTCTGCTGCATTCTGCACCGTTCACTTTATTTACTTAGATACAAGTTACTTCGGTTTATGAATTAACTCCGAGCAAGTTTATGAGTTTTTGAACTCCAGTTTTTGAGCAAGAGTTGATTACGGCAATCAATATCTGAAATCTCAAAACTCTTAATCTAAGGTTTTAAGCAAAATCTGTTGGCAGGTTTTTGAATAAGTTCTTAGCACAGTCTGAATTGCTTATTTAAATAGTATAAGATCCTCAAAGTAAACCCTACAAACTTTTCAAATTCATATTTATGACTGCTTTTTTCTAAAAGGAATGGTATAAGATTGACAATTAATGTCACCAATCATAATTCAACTACTGTCGGCGCAGAAATTATGTGTACCCGAGTTTGAATGTTATTTACTAAGAGAACTATGAAAACTCCAATCATACCATTGTTTTCTTATTTAATTGTGCGTTATGACATATGAATTTTTTAATTTTCCTCTAAATTTTAATTATTTTTATTCCAGTTGGAATGAAAAATGCCGGAATTTTAACTAGTTTTCCCTGTACATCAAATGTACACAGTTATTACTTAAAAACATGATAATTTATCATATTTATATTTTAATACATGGTTGATAAGATTGTTTCCTATAAGTTTTATAATTTTATCTTTTTAAGAAAAAAAAGTTCTTATTGATTACTTGAAACATTGTTTTCTTGGCTTTTAGAGGTCGTAACATTAATTAATTAGTTATGATAAATTATTTTATGAATGCATGAAAGTATTTATTATTCCACTAATTATTCTTACAGTAATATAGAACAAGTTTACTATGGAAATAATTCCCACATAGACATTAGTCTGTGTGTGGTAATGAGTCTTTTCAGTCATTGTCACTGTTTATACATGTTTGTATCACTGGACACAGTTTATTTAAGAAAAATAAATATACAAAACAATACATCGTAATCTACAATAATCATTACAATTTACACTTGGATACTATTATAAAAATACCAAACTTTCAAAAAGAAGCATAGCTCATTAACAAAAATAACAGGTTTTTGTTAACGATAGTAAATTTATGTATATGAGGATCTCATCAGTGCCTCAGCAGCCGCCCCACCACTTTTTGAAACAACCACTTACTCGGCCTGCGTTTAACCGCTTACTCAGTTATTGTCACCCTCCGCTTCCACTATCTCATCTGGGAGATTTCTATTTCTATATACTATGTGGGCCAGATAGTATGAATTTGACAAATCTATTTTATGTTTTACTTTAGGAATAAGATAGCCGTACTGTATGTTGTGTCTTGTTGAGTCACTATATTGATATGTTGAAAATATTTGTGTTTTATTTTTCTTTATGTAAAGGACTAGTGTTTTAATGAAAAGTTGTATTCAAAACATGAAAGTCTTCAAATAGTTGCATAGAGGGGTACCTTATAGGTTTCCTTAAAACTGTTTTGATAATAGTTCTTTGCGTAATGGCTAATGGCTCGAGGGTGCTGTAGAGAGTCCTCCCCAAGCCAAGATACCGTACTCCAGGACCAACTGTATGTAAGCCCAGTAGACAATCGTTAGGTGATCCAGAGTGAGAACCCGACCAAGCTGGTTAAATGCATATACAGTAGAGTCTCGCTTATCCGACCTTCGCTTATCCGACATTCCGTTTTATCCGACATGCCGTTTTGCCCAACTTATCGCAAATTAACGCAAGTAAAAGCGGGCGTGGTCCATTTTTAGGGCCTGCAGACTATACCGAGGCTCCGTTATAATTGAACCCGACCGTACGGTCGCCGGCGTACGTGCCGTAGACAATGGCAATGATGTGTCATCGGGTCATTGCCTCGCCGGTGCCGGTCAACTTTCTCTGCCAGTGACGCATTGTTTGGGCAGTCAGTCTTAACTCGATCGCTACGTCAGTTCAGTCGCCAGTGTTGTCGCGATTCCTCGTCCGCGCTTAGTCGTATGTTTGCTCATGTGTGTGTCTGTATGTGTTACATTTACCAACGAGTGTGAATTACTGTACGTGGAGTGACAATGGATAGAAAAAGGAAGAAAGTTGTTGTATCAATGCAACAAAAACTTGACGCAATCAAAAGACTGGATAGGGGAGAGACAATGCAGAAGGTAGCTGACGACTATGGTGTTGGAAGGGTAACAGTGGGAGACTGGAAAAAGAGGCGTGTAGAAATAGAAAAATGGTGTACATCAAGAATTACGGAAAGTGCATTAGAAGGAAGAAAAACTATGAAAAAATGTGACTATGAAAAAGTTAGTGAAGCATTGTACATATGGTTTACTCAGTTGAGGGACAAAGGTGTGCCGATTTCAGGACCTATTTTGCAGGAAAAAGCATTAAGTTTTAGGAAACAATTTGACGAAGGAGACCCAGATTTTACCGCAAGTGTTGGTTGGCTTGACCGGTGGAAAAAACGTTACGGTGTCCGCCAGTTAAATGTGTGTGGTGAAAAGTTGTCATCTGATTTTGTAGAAATGGAAGCCTTCAAGAACAGATTTGAGAAAATTATTGAAAACGAGAGCATAACAGGTGATCAGTTGTTTAACTGTGACGAGACAGGAGTCAATTACAAATTGTTGCCCAGTAAGAGTCTTGCAGCCAAAGCTGAAAAGGCTGCTCCTGGCTACAAGCGTAGTAAAGAAAGGCTAACAATTTTAGCGTGTAGTAATGCTACAGGAAATTTAAAAATGGACCTTGCAATGATAGGAAAAGCAAAAAATCCTAGGGCTTTTAAGAAAGTGTCAAAAACCGCCCTACCGGTAAAATATTACCACCAAAAAAGTGCTTGGATGAGTTCTGAAATTTTCAAGGAATGGTTTTTTAAGGAGTTTGTTCCTGCAACTGAGAAGTTTTTAAAAGAAAACAATCTGCCTAGAAAAGCAATTTTGCTACTCGACAATGCTCCAACACACCCTGACGCAGACACACTTCGAGATGGTGATATAAAAGCAATGTTTTTGCCCCCCAACGTAACCGCCATTTGCCAACCTATGGATCAGGGTGTTTTGGAGGCACTGAAAAGAAATTACCGTAGGAAGCTACTGTCCACACTTATTGAAGAAATGGAAGAAGGAAAGGACTTGATACAAAAGTTGAAAAACGTAAATGTCAAAGATGCGGTCTATTGGATTGCAGGCGCCTGGGCTGACGTGAAAACTCCAACGATTGCCAAATCATGGAAGAAGCTGCTTGGTGGTGGCGATGATCAAAGTGTGAAACCAGACAATGTAACCCAAGAAACCGTTCTACCTTTAGTGCAACGTCTCCCTGGTTGCGAGGATGTATCTGTGGCAGAAGTTGAAACTTGGTTAAATGATGACGATGAACAGTTTGAGATAACAGATGACGAAATTGTTACTCTTGTCAATTGTGACGAGAATGAAAGTGAAGATTCAGATGAAGCACCCCATGAGCCTCAGAGAATTTCCCATAACGACGGAGTTAGGGCTTTTGAGACTGCACTTCAGTACGCTGAGCAACAAGAAGAAGCTACAGGAATAGACATTTTAATGCTGCAAAGGTGGCGAGACTTAGCAGCTAAAAAACGGCAGTCGTCTGGAAAGCAGACCACGATCAACAACTTCTTCAAACCAGCATAGAACTGAACGTTTTATCATGTGTAAATATTGTGTACTGTGTGTTTTTATTAGTGTATTGTGTGTGTATAAATACAGTACTGTATTTAAACATTTACAGTGTATATACTACAGGGCTCTACATTAGTTATTTTTTTACCGTAAGTACACTTTTAACTTTTCTTTATGCTGTTTAACTTTGTCTGTTGTTTTCTTATAAAATGTTCGTAGTATTTGTACTATACTATAATATAAAGTACAGTACTGTACAGTTAATTAACATTTAATAGGGTTTTTCTTAACCCTCCCTATTATCCGACATTTTTGCTTATCCGACGTGCTCCTGGCCAGTTTATGTCGGATAAACGAGACTCTACTGTACTAACTTACGTAGCTTTTGCTTAACATACTGGATATGTGGCACCCAGCTTAATTTATAGTCAATAATGACTCCTAAGTAATAAATACTCCTAAGTAATGGTCCACCCGCACAATAATGCTACAGCTACATGTCACAGACTGTGGATCACCACAGGAATGTAGCCTTAGCATCCTGGGACCTGGATCATTTCGAATATAAAAAAATATTGGTAGAAATTTGGTTTTAGCTTCTTTTTACCGTCAAAATATTGTGATCAAACCAATTTTTTAAATTCATAAGATCTCTGAATGCATGCTCATTCATATACCTCATCCCATGTACACCCTGTCGATAGTAAGGCCGTGTCATCAGCAAACAAGAATAATTTCGACATGAGAGATATTATTTTTCTAGATTAGGAAAAGCAGAGGACTAAGGGTACTTCCCTGTATTACCCCATAATCTACATTAATTTGATCACCTCTCACATCATTGATGCTAACAAATTACTTCTGTTTATGGAAATAGCTAGTAAACCAATCTTTAGTTCTCCCCTTCAAACCAATACATTTTAACTTTAATAATAACTTTTGCCTGTTAATTGAATCAAAAGCTTTGGCTAGATCTAGAAATGTTATTAAAACTTAATTTTTACTGTGTATATTATTTGCTATATGATTAGTAACTTCAAAAAGAGAGTCGGACGTATTTGTATTGTTACTAAATCCAATTTGTATTTTTGAAATTATATTATTTTGATTGAGATAGTCGGACAATTGAGCTTTTACACATGTCTCCAATATCTTATCTATTGTTACTAACAAGGAAATAGGTCTAAAATTACTTAACAATGCTTTTGAACCAGATTTATGAATAGGGATCACTTAAGCAATTTTGAAAAAATCAGGATATATACCAGTTCTCATATTTCAAAGTCAAAGTCAAAATTTCTTTATTCAAAATTTGTATATATTCAGTTACATACACATACAAACATCGAATGGTGTCAGCTATTGTACTACTTACATGATAGATAAACATAATTAAATGACCTTATTTTAACAGTGCAAGTTCACAACCACCTATCAGTTTATAAAAAAACTCATCAAAGGAATACAAAGTTTTAGTTATAAGATATTGTTTTACTGTTTTTTTAAAAGATGTTGATTGTCTAAGTGTAGAGCAATGGATGTACCAAATACTGTTTGTTGTCCTTTATAATTTTACAGGAGATTCCATCCCACTCTGGTACTGATCCCCCCCTTAAACTTTTCATAATTTTAATCGATTGTTGTTGGCTGACAGGTTTTAGTTCAAAATCAGCATCAATGGTGTGAGAAGTGTCGTTTACCACCGGAGGGCCGCTAGGATTTTTAAAATTCTGCTGCTTACCAACAGAGGCATAATATTTATTAAATTCATTCATAATGTCCTTAATTGTGGAAGGTGTGACAGAGTCGCCGCATCCACTGAAGGCCCGGAGACCGGCCAGAAACCTCATTGACTAGAGTCCAAAATTTCCTAGTGTCACCAGCTGCTTCATTAATTTTATTTCTGTAGAATTCAGATTTTGTGCGATGTATTAAAATAATAACATGGCACGTAAGGTTCTGTCTGTACCTCTAGGGGCCCATGCCACCGTCTTCCAGGCAGAGGTGATGGCTGTCATGACAGCCACACAAGAAGAAATGCATCTAAGTGGCTTCGGAGGAGTAGTCTCAATCTGCTCGGACAGCCAGGCGGCGATAAAGGCGATCATGGCACCACGTACCAGCTCTAAGCTGGTATGGGAGTGCCAGGGGATCCTAGAGACTCTTTGCCAGCGTAAACAGGTGAGACTCATATGGGTCCCTGGGCAAGCTGGTATTGATGGGAATGAGAGAGCCAATGCACTGGATAGGAGAGGGGCAAAGTGCCCGCTGCTGGGGCCGGAGCCGGCTCTTGGTATTCCTCTTCAAAAGGTAAAAAGAAGAATTGACAGGTGGACCTCTGAGGAACACGATGGTAGATGGGAGGACCGAGTCCGGGCTCAGGCAGTCTCGTGCTCTTATCCAAGAACCGGATCACAGGTACAGCAGAGATCTGCTGAGCTGTAACCGGGCCAAGGTGAGGGCGGTTACGGGAATGCTGACCGGACACAATCTTCTTAACAGACATATGAAGATTATGGGCCTAACAGAGGACTCCACATGCAGGCTTTGTGAGGAGGATGAGGAGAGCTCCATACACATCTTTTGTCATTGTGGAGCTCTCTCATCTCTTAGGTATAGGACTCTGGGTGCCGCTTTTCTGGAACAAGAGGATATTAGAAGGGTTATACTCGGAAGATCATGTCCTTCATAAGGGGGACTGATCTCTTGTGATACTATCGTCGGGCTCGGGGCGCAAAGGGCCATGTAGTCTAGGCGCGGTGGGCTTGGCGACAGGACCACAATGATGATAGATACACAACCCGGTTTATCTAATCTAATCTAACATGTTTCTGTAACCTATATACCTGTTACACAGTCGGATATTGATTGGTTCTTTTTTATACTTTCTACTTAGTTTGTTGGGGGGAATGAATAGATTTTACCAACCCACATCCAGGGTTTTAATTTAAGGTGTTTTGAGGAAACATACTGTTCTTGTTTACATGTTTGCACAACTTCTTGCAGTCTACTGATAAAAATGTTTGAACATTGGTTAACATCATTTTCATTGACTATGTTAGTCCAATCTTGAAGTGTTATTATTTCGCTAATTTTGTTCCAATCTAATTTTCTTTAAGTACCGTCTATTTTTTTCTTTATGTTTAATACTTAGGCTTAAGGGTGGCGCAGTGCTGTAACCCAGCTACATGGGGACGAAGTGTTTGGGAGATTGTAGGCGATAGGTTGGATGCTCGGTCCTCTTAATACCGACATGGTGTCCGCTTGATGGTTGCTATCGGCGTGGACACTTCTAGAGAAGTCTGGGGTGTCCATGTTGGGTGGTAATCATTGTGCGGATGTTGTGTGGGGGAGATAACTGAGTATCAGACTTGTCAATTAGCTGAAAATCAGACCAGCACTACGTGTTCGGATTCCACGTAAAGCTGTAGATCCCTTAGTTGCCCTGGCTGTTGGGCTATTAATAAATTGCCCTTTCTGAGGAACAGTTGAACTCAGATAGTAACCAGACTACACTCATCCTACACTCATATAACCATTCATATTCGCCTTAAAATACCAACAACGTTGTGTCGGCGTCTCATATGTAAGAATGTAAGAGTTCTAGGCAAATTGTATAGTGATCAGTAGTAGAAGTGCATAACACTGCTGAAGAAACACTAATTTGTCTGTTACATTTAACAAATAAGTGATCAATACACGTATTGCTTAATGGTCTAATGGCCTTATCAATGCAAGTAAAAAAACCAGCTTCATTTAAGACATCTAAATAACGCTCTTTTTATGAATTTTGTGAACTTAAAGATTCCATCTATGAAATGAGAAAGACTAGTACTCAGACTGCGATAAACAGTAAGTAATTCACATGGAATGTCCTCCCAGTGGAAGGTCAAAGATAACCTCATGGCCACTCCGCCCAACAATAGCTGACTGCAGAACACTGACAACCCTTTATCTATGTAGACAACAAGACATCACACTGATTGTAAGAGGTACACATTGTACCCCTGTAAGTGTTGTAAATCACTATCATCACTGAGCCATGCTTCACTTAGAATTATACATGTAAATGTTATTTGTATACCCTGCAGTGCCACTAATAAATCATCAATATTTTTGTTATAACTTCTCATATTCTGATGTAGAACAGTAAAATTATTTCTATTTGTATCTATTAAAAAATCATCTAATTTTCCTAAATTTTCATAATGTTTACAACTAACAAAATTAATATTATAACCTTCAGGCTTAAGACAAACAATAATAGAAATTATAATACCTGAATACAAGTGTATCTTTAAACGGAAGTAAACTTCGCCACAATGTTTCCTTTGTGCACATTTTCCGATTAAGCTGTTTAAATTAAAGCTCTCTACATTTTTATTTGAAAACTGTACTACCTACTTATATAATTCATACCAATACAATATTACAAAAAATCATACACACAGGTGGGCATTTACATACACACTTGTTCAAACATACATATAACATACATAATCTATATAACATATCATTTCCAAACTAACTTTAAGAAAACAGTAGAATAATCTAACCTATTCTTCATTTTTATATGTGAAAGTAAAAGCAGTGATTTTATATTGATTTTAATCAATTTAGGATAGATTTAAATTCATTAACATCAATATAAAATCACTGCTTTTACTTTCACATATAAAAATAATTTATCCTAACTATACATGTAATAAGGATTACAACAAGACCAAATAATTAATTTTACTTCCTCTAAAAGCTAAGAAAACAATGTTTCAGGTAATCGATAAGAACTTTTATTCTTGAAAAGAGAAAATTCTAAAACTTATAGGAAACACTTATCAACCATGTATTAAAATATAAATGTAATAAATTATCAGGTTTTTGAGTAATAACTTATAATTTTTCTCAAAAAAAAATTCTCAAAAAATTTGATGTACAGGGAAAACTAGTTAAAATTCCGGCACTTTTCATTTCAATTAGAATAAAATAATTAAAACTTTAGGAAAATTGAAAATTCATGTCATAACGCATAATTAAACAAGAAAAACAATGGTATGATCGGAGTTTACATAGTTCTCTTAGTTTCTTAGTAAACAACATTCAGACTCGGGTGAACATAATTTCTGCGCCGACAGTAAGTTCTAACAATTGAGTTTAAAAAAATAGTTATGGTGTAAAATGCTTAGACGAGTGAAATTTACCCTTCTGATTGCCATGTGTTATGTGTTAATTCCAGTTATAAGTGAAACGGCATATGTGTCTATGTTTTGATAAACCAACAATTTAGAAAGTGAAAATGAGCACTATT
This sequence comes from Stictocephala bisonia, assembly GCA_035578905.1. Classification (NCBI taxonomy): domain Eukaryota; kingdom Metazoa; phylum Arthropoda; class Insecta; order Hemiptera; family Membracidae; genus Stictocephala; species Stictocephala bisonia. The sequence goes on from JAQJVL010000007.1 coordinate 7,305,754, forward strand.
ATTACATTGAAGCTGAGAGAACATGATTTTTCGTGGCTGATTTGGAAATGTTGTCATAGGTTTTGAACTGCTTCGGATTGAAGCGAATCTCTGATGTAGTAGATCAATTTGGCTACGTAAGCTTTAATGTGTGTTTGTTCATATGGTGTCGTCCCTAAATTACGTAACGCCTTTATGGGGGGAGAGGAGTAGTCGTCAGCGTTATACAACGTTATGGGGGGAGGGGGGTTTCTACACAGTCTTATGTAACTAATAAACCTCAACAGTTTGTTTGAATTCATTCATAAAATTTGACCGTTTATCCCAAAAACGCATCATTTTTTTAAAGTTTATTTTTTTTAAAACTAAATTTTAAAGTTAGTTTATTTTCCCCCATTAGAAAACAAACGAAACAAAATTAAAGCAAAGATTTATCATAAATAATAATCTGCATGAAAATAGATTACAACAATTGGAGGAGGGGTTGCTTGCAGCGTTACGTAATTATTGAAGAGGGTTAGGTATTCCTGTTACAAATTTGTTACATGGGGGGGGGGGGTCTGAAAAGCCCAATTTTAGCGTTACGTAATTTAGGGATGGCCCCTATGTTACTTCAATAGTCATGTCTCCCTACATGTTAATCCAAAGTGTAATAACATCTGTTAATGAAACCTGTTTGCTGCAATTGTTTGATGTTTGCAATAAATAAATAACTGTTGTGTTATAAATTAACATATAGTATTATGTGCTGGTGATTCCTTTTCGAACTCTCTGGTCTAAAGACAGTAAACGTGGTGTACTGAAATCGATCACCACAATATTTGTATATTTTGTACTTATATTGTATGCCACATTTACAAATTAGTATTTCTTTCAACATGATTATTTCAATTCCCAGAGCAATTTTGAATTATAAAATGTAATGATTCAAACAATTTAGTATCTGTGCATGGTACATTACAGTAGTGTGAACACCACTGCGCTAAGAATAAAGTAGAGCAGTCACAATACATTCTATCAGCCATCTTGGTGAGATGTGAACAGCTGATGCCACCTATAAATGTAACGTTCTGTTAAAAAAATAAAACATTAAAACACTTTATTTTAAGCACCACAGTAAACAATGTAAAACAACTACAAGTAGGCTAATAGACAGTATTATGAAGAAATTATAATAATCAAATTAATTGATTTCATAATATTTATCTGTGTGCTTATTTTAATTGCTTTTATTGTTACCAACTGTGGCTCAATACAACATTACAAGTTTTAAAATTCAGCTATTTACAACATTATATATTCACCCCCCCCCCTCCGAAATGTTAGGAAAACGTAACGTCTTGTTAGAAACAACACAATCCTAATAATTGAAAGAAATGTACAATATATTTGGTTTTCTGAATATGTTTAGACAGAAATTCTTACTAGTTTCCTATAGTGTAGGTATAGCACTCTTTAATCTGGAAAAGAGGATATTAAAACTATATATGTAGGTGTGGTGCACTGCGTGTCCCGCCAGGCCGGTAACTCACAGGCGGTTTCCGCCGTCACGCCGCCAATGCTGCTCATAAAATTTTTTTTTACAGAGTCCTAAAACTGCCATTACCGCTGATGACTCATAGGCCTTTGGCTGTTTTGATGTTCCTCAGAGAATGACAGTTTTCAGGCAGTGTAATATACACAATTTTGTTCAAGGATTTGATTATTTATTTTAAGTTTATATAAGTAATGCAGGCCTACTATGAAATGCAATACATTCTAGTTATACAGATTTATAAATGACACAAGATAAGAAAAAAGAATCTGCTGTATAGGGTACATGAAATTTAATGAGGAACGTGAAGAGTCATCTACTTAACAATTATTTGTTATTTGCAACGTACTTATTATTTTTTTTCATTTACATGAATATATGTCCGAATGAAGCAACAAAATGTGATACTGTAACAGCTGTTGTTATTATTATTATTTCTTTGTAAAAATAATCTTTTGGATATTTAAGTGTTTTATTATGTATAATTACATGCTTAACTGTCTCCCAACTAATATAGAATTAATACTGTGTATAAAAAGTGTTTATGTTATAATTACAGTTTGACAAAATATTACTGAGAAAAATCTGAACTTACTTATTAAAACAATGTTACAGTAAATCCAAAACAGAAGTAGTATTTAATATTGTAGTAGGTGATATGTATAACTGAAAAAAATAAATGAGATATCGCTTCTTCATCAAATAAAAATAACATTTAAATATTTTAATTGAAAAATACAAACTTTTAAACCCCAAGAAATTACATGTTCTCATAAATTATATGAAACCTTTTATAGTTGAAAAAAGATCATTTCATGAACAAAGAAATTAAATAAACCCCTATCTTTTATTTTAGGTATTAGCAGGTAACTTAGAAAACTAGATATTAACACGTCGTTATCATTATCACTGTAACTTACAAACTACATTATTCATGAAAGTTAAAATTATAGATTACCAACAGAATTAAATGCTTTCTTCGGCGTTCAATCGAACAGAACTTCTGTGGTCTACGAGCTGTAAAAAACAGATCTGTGTGCAAGGACCCATTTAATCCCATATGCTAGTACTCGTGCAGCAACAGCAAAACTGCCGTCGAAAGTAGTATCGGCCTGTGGCTGCATTTCAACCGCCAACATTGCCGCTAGATCATGTTGCAACCTAGTCTGTATGAGATGGCAATTTTGCTGCGACGGCAAAAACTGCCCTCTATGTAACCGGCCTCACGTTAGCCGCCCTCCTCTTCTTCCTTATCTGTCACCCTTACCACATTAGCTGCTAAATATTTGTAAATAAATTGGTGAAACCAGATAAGTATTGTGTAATGTGCGTTTTGACTTTAGGGGTGAAATAAGTTTAACTAACCATTTTGATTTACTGTCACTTTAACTTTTTATTCAGTTATTAAAATGTAAATTTCCATATAGCCGATCGGCCTATAAACTAGATTAACTAACCATAATGCTTTTCAGTTTTGTACACAACATTCTTTGTTTAAAAATATGTCTACTTGCATGAGAAGGAAAACGTTCCAAGATGGTTTTGTTTTAATTAAGAAACTCAACTTTTAGACTAAAACAAACAGTATGGTGTACGACTGACGTTAACCCACCCACCACACAGACATACAACTGATTTTGAACTACCCTTCCATCCTTGCATGAGAAGGAAAACGTTCGAAGATGGTTTTGTTTTAATTAAGAAACTCAACTTTTAGACTAAAACAAACAGTATGGTTTACGACTGACGTTAACCCACCCACCACACAGACATACAACTGATGTTGAACTACCCTCCCATCCTTGCATGAGAAGGAAAACGTTCCAAGATGGTTTTGTTTTAATTAAGAAACTCAACTTTTAGACTAAAACAAACAGTATGGTGTACGACTGACGTTAACCCACCCACCACACAGACATACAACTGATGTTGAACTACCCTCCCATCCTTGCATGAGAAGGAAAACGTTCAAAGACGGTTTTAATTAAGGAATTCAACTTTTGGACTAAAATCAAACCATGTGGTATACGAATAACGTTAACCCACCCACCACACATACATACGACTGATGTTGACCCACCGAACCATCCTTACATGAGATGGAAAACGTTCAAAGATGGTTACGTTTTAACTAACAAACTCAACTTTTGGACTACAACACAAACAACTGATGTTGATAAAAGTTTCATATGAATAGGATGAATAAAACTATTTCATTTAAATATGAAAAATCAAGTATATAACACTGCATTTAACCACAAAGCAGTTGTTATTGCAGTGAAGTCTACGCCCTATGAATGTAAGGTAACAAACAGTTCTTTATAGGAGCTAGCACTACTCTAAAGTATGTGGTGTGTTTAAAGGAACTTATTATGACCACCACAAGGGCTTTGCCGATGACTGACGCTACTAGGTCACCAGATTAGGCCTACTTTGTTCTTGAAACTGCACACATCACCGATCCTTGCTAATTAATTAAAATTAAAAAAATACATACAAATAAAAGAAAGTCAAGTTTCTTATAAATTACTTATAATAAATTAAAATAAATTTAGAAAACATAATGATAATTTTACTCTTTAGAACTGTACAAACGTTTCGTAAAGAGATATTTTTTTGTAAAGGAGACTGTCCTGGGATAATTTTGTGATACAGTTTCATTTCTATGAAATAAATTATATTACTTATATTTAATTTTTAACTATCTTTTTTAGAATGAACACTTATAAACAGACTGGTATATAAAGAAGAACACATTTTTAAAATTATTCCACAATTTTTTTAATTTAAATAGCGCTTTCGCCGGTTAAGGCATCATCAGTTTTTGTAAACAGAAAAAACATATGTTTAAAACAATATAAATTAAAATATGATAAAATATAGATATTTTTTAATGAATTTAAAACTTAAATGGATTAGTAGAAAGTAATTTAAATATAATACTAAACTGGAAAATATGATTTACAATTAATTATTTTATGTTTGATTTCTTCTTTAACCAAAGGTAAGTATATATTACTAAAATTTATAGATGGTTGTGATATACATTGTTCTTTTATAACGGACATACAGGCACTTTCAATTTGATTCCTTTTGGTCCATGACGATTCTTTAAATATAATACTGGATGATTCGAATTTGATGTCATGATTTTCGTTTATAGCGTGTTCTACTAATTTTGATTTTTCTTTATTTTGTGTTTTGTAATTGTATATATGTTCTTTGACTCTTGTACTTATAGGTCTAGAGGTTTGGCCAATGTAACTTTTATTACATTCACAATCAATTTTGTAAATTATATTTTTAGATTCTTGAATTTTGTTCTTGGGTTTTAATTTTGTTAAATGACTACAAAGGTTATTAGTTGAACTAAAAGAAGTACGGATATTGAATTTTGAGTTGATTTTTCTAATTTTTTCTGAAACTCCTTTTATATATGGAATTGTAACTGTAGTAAGAGAGTTGGTATTTTCATTATGTCTTCTAGGTTGAATTTTATTTTTTAATTTCGCCTTTTTAATTATGTTTGTAGGGTAGTTATTATTTATTAATAGTTTTGTAGTATCTTGTTCTGCCTTTAATTTATCTTCATCATTTGTTACTAAATTATCTATTTTCTTAAATAAACTTTAAATCATTCCAATTTTCACATGTTGAGGGTGATTTGAAAAATAATTCATGTATTGTCCACTGAACGTTTTTTTATGGTATAGTGATGTAATAAGTTTATTTTCTGTTGATTTTGAAACTAACACATCTAGAAAATGAATTTGTCCATTTTTTTCATTTTCTAATGTAAATTTTATTGTTGGTCTCAAGTTATTTATATGATTTAAAAATTTGTTTTGAATATCAGCTTGATCTTCCCATATGCAAAAAATGTCATCAACATATCTGAGCCAGATTTTTGGTTTGGGATTCCAGTTATCAAATGCAATCTTTTCAAAATTATCCATGAAAATGTTACTTAGTAATGGACTTAATACTCCACCCATAGGTAAACCTGAAATTTGGCTATAAAATTGTTCTTCATATTGAAAGTAGTTGTTTGTAACACATACAGTCAGAAGTTCTAATATACAACAAACTGATAATTTTGTTCGCTCTTTGAGATTATCATCTTGTTCTGATAAATTCTTTGTTATTCGTAACACTTCTGGAATGGGTACATTTGTAAATAAACTAGTTACATCATAGCTGACTAGAATATCATGACAATGAATTTGTATTTTGTTTATTTTTTCAATAAAGTCTTCTGAATTTTTTAAATAAGACGTAGAATTGCCAAATAAGGGATTTAGGATGGGTAACAGAAATTTTGATAATTTATATGTAGGTGAATCAATCGAACTTACTATGGGTCTCAAGGGAATAAAATCTTTGTGAAGTTTAGGAAGACCATAAAGATGAGGGGGTTTAGAATATTGTGGACTTAGTTTTATGACAAGAGGTTTTCCAAGTACATTTTCAAAGTCTTTAAGTTTAATTTTAAATTAAAATTTGTTACATGTGTTCTTCTTTAAACCCAACGTTATTCCATCAAGTATATACAACAGAAAATGAAAGACTGGTATATAATAAACTTATTTTAATCACTGCTGCTAAATGCAAATATTTTGAGGGAATTTTTATAAGTCTTGGTGATGCTTCTCTGTATTTTGTTAATTTTTAAACTCATTAATTTTTTTATTATAAATCAATAAAATTAAACCATATTTATTCAGATTTTAAATTTTTTTTTCAATGTAAACTTTTTTCATATAATCATACTCAATTTTGGATTTTATTGAATATGAAATGTGATACAATATACGGTATAATAATAACGTTTATAGTTAATAATAAAATCATATTATATATCAATATTACACTATATTATTTTACTATTTATAAAAGAAATTTTCTCTGCAGATATAAAACATTGTCGATTAATCACCCCTCCTCTCCGATTTCTGGCTACGGCCTTAGCCATATTGGTAAGAGTACCGGCTTCACTTAGATATCGGTATGTCTACTCTATTTTATTCTTTGCTCTGTGGTGAACATCTGACTATCATTCGACAAAGCATTGTCAGCTGGCACTTTAAGTTTCAGCACTTATTTCTTTTGACTAGGGAACACCCCTGAAGCTTTGGGTGCCAACCCCGGCGCTCGCTGTGCTCGATACAGCTCAGCATGTGACTTGACTACAAATAATAGTAGATTACATGTATAATGTAAAATCACAATATTAAATTTACTTGCAGTATCTCACTCACACTACTTGCGTTGCTACCTATTTTTTAGTATATATAACCAATGGTTTTACGTAGCCTATTTCAAGCATGTTCATTTCATTTGTTTTTGTTTAACAGATGAAGATTAAACTTATAGTGTAATATTATAAATGCACCAATAGTAATGTTATAAAAATTCAAAATGTTTATCAACAAAACAGCTGTTATTAATTTACTAACATCAACCCAATATTATCTTTATACAACAATTCATTTGTACAAAATGTTAGCTCTCTACCTACATGTGAAGTTGCAGAATTAGTGATAGTGAGTGAGTCAGGGCTTTGCCTGTTATATAGATAGATATAGAGGTTATTTTAAATATGCTAGGAAGTTATTTGTTGGCATTCATGATATTTGAAAATATGTTGGAGATCTCCCACGTTTTGACTGTTAAAGAAACAAATAAAACCTTTTTGACATGTTTAAAATTCACGAGGACTTCAGGTGTTATTTACTATCTTATCCTTTATCAAAAACTAATTTTTTTCTAACTGACCCATTTCAATGTAAGAAACCCCTTAAACGGCTACAGGCTTATATATTACAATAGAAACGTGTTTATTATTTTTTTTTTTTTTAACACTCGAAGCGTTGGAAATCTTCAACAGATTGACCAATATTATTATATTTACAGGACTATTAAGGTTTTCTCTGAATAGAATGATAGTGTCAAGTTTCTTGAGTTCTAGTATACGTTACTTTGACATGTACCTAATAGAATAACATTTAAAATTATACGGTTACCTATTTTTTTCTTTTTTTTTTTTCGTAATATGATATGAATGGCACTGTCAGGTTTCTCAGTATGGTATAACAAAGTTTCTTGAGTTCTAATATATGTTATTTTGATGTATCTATTGCTACTTACCACTTACAGATCTGGAAAAGTAAATAGAAACAGAAATCTTGTTTACTTATCGACAATAGTTAGAATTTATTAATTTTTGTCGATATTAGCAAAGGTCCTTTGAAGTATTAGTTAGCTTTATTTCTTGCAGAATTTTGGTTTTAATTCAGTGCATACTTTACATGAAAAGTACCGGGAAATCGAGCTACGCTCAGTTGAATTTTGCAAACTGAAAAGGTAGCATTCATATCTCCCTGAGGATCATTAGTTGTTGCTCTCCCTTGTAGTTTATTAATACAATTTTGTTTCAGAGGTCTTCCTCATTTGCCTTGAGCCCCTTTTGGGGCAGTGGAGCTCATAAACATGGTCTTTTCTAAAATATTATGGCATATCAGTAATTAAGAGAAGAATACATTTAGTTTGATACTCCACTTAGTTGTATTAGTTTACATTACCCAATGTTGGGTTTTTGAGGATAATTTTTATTTGGGAGGGGGTAGAGCCCTAAAATGTTGTCTCTTCCGAATTGTAGTGGTATAATGTGATTTAGGAGATAAATTTATATAATTTGATACCCCACTTTTTGCTAGAAGTCGAAATGATTCCATATTTTTTTTTTTTTTACTTTACGTTGGTAACACAGGTCGTCTAGGAGCCTCTGGGGCAGAAATAAGAATTTTTCCAGGGTTGAGACTGGTGCCAATCGATTTCTCTTGGTCGAAAATCCCCCTAAAATTTAAATTCCTTGGAGCTAAACAAACTTTCGTCCTGATGCTGCTTGTTTTAGATAATAAGATAATAAAAAGAGAATTTAATGATTAATTATGAAAATAAATACAAATAGGTTATAAACACATAAGGTGTAAAAATAAAAACACTGATAGTGAAAAAATAATCTGACAAAGTAAAATAGTTGGTACTTACACAAACACGTTTGAAAAAATAATAAAATATTAAATAATTCTACCACATATGAACAAGTAAGTAAACAAAACACATTATCTTCTAAACAATAAATTGTTAAATAATTCCCACACAGGGCGTCTAGGAGCTTCTGGGGCAGAAATCAGAATTTTCCCAGGGTTGAAACCGGTGCCAATCGATTTCTCTTGGTCAGAAACCCCCAAATAGATAACAAATTTAAAATCCTTGGAGCAAAAACAATTTTGTCGGGACGTGGCTTGTTTTAGATAATAAGATATAATTTTCCCAATCTAATGTGTAGGCCTACAGTAAATTGGTTCTCCTGACCAGAGATATATTCGAGTTTCAAAGGAGATAGTAAATAGCTAATATTTCTGTTTGAGTTTTTCATTAATAGAACTACAGATCCTGCCATAGTATTAGCAACATACTGCAAGGAGCAATGTTCTCTCATTCAGGTTTGTCATGTCAGTTATAACAAGAAAGATCAATTTGCTGCTTATTAATTTTTGAGATAAAAGTACAAATCAGTTTTCCCCTGCTGTGATTTCTGCAACGTTTTGCTATAGGCCTACCCACAGCCTTGTCTACAAATTACTTTTGTCTATAGTGATGGCATGAAGCTACTATTTACATTGAAAATTCCAGAGATTAGCAAGTTCTATAAACTAATAGAATTTTGAAAGGCACATTATTTAAGACAAAATTGTTGAGTAGGCCTATCACAAAACAAGCAACATTTTTTAAAAAGTTTAAAGCTTTTAGCAGATTAATCTTTTAAATTTTCTGAATCCATTTAGAAAAATAGTAAGTTAAAATTCATTCATTCTTTATTCATTTCTAAGACGTTGATCGTAGAGATATGGGCGAATATGAGTGTGATGAGTGTAGATGAACGAGTGTAGTCATTGTTACTATCTGAATTCGAGTTAGTTCAGAAAGAACTACTTATTAATAGCCAAATAGCCAGGGCAACTATGGAGTCTACAGTTTTACGTGGAAACCGAACCACATAGTGTTGGTCTGATTTTCAGCTAACTGACAAGTCTGACACTCAGTACTCTACCTTACACGACATCTGAACCCTGACTATCATCCAACAGGGACACCCCAGACTTCTCTAGTAGTGTCCATGTCGATGACAAGCATTGAGCGGACGCCGTATCGGTATTAAGAGGACCAAGCATTCAATCTATCGCCTACAATCTCCCAAACACTTTGGCCCCAAGTAGCTGGGTTACAGCACTGCGCCACCAGTGCCGACAATAATAATAATAATAATTAATAATCAACCTGTAACGTTAGATTACAGATAAAATATTTACTCTACCTGAGTGCTCAATATCAAATTTTCTTTGTTGTAAAGTTTAGGTAAGTAGAATTTATTTACTTGATCAATAACTGATGTTTTGAAAGATAGTGTTTTACAATGAGGTCGGCCTTACCCCGTTGAGTAAGATGGTTGGTTAAGTGAGTCAGAAGTCTGTGAATGTTTAAAAGGAGGAATGATGTAATTGAAAGAGCCATAAACAGTGAACACTGTGTCAAGTCTGATTTTCTTTGTTCTGCATGATTCATTTGATTTATGTTACGATATGTTTTATCTGATAACACAACGCTTCATTTACCACTGTGTTTCTGTTTTCTTTGAACAGCACATTGCCTCGTAATGACAAAGCGTTGTTTATAAAGAGTTACAGTAGAATCAAACTGTAATATTTTGGTCCAGTTTTCAACATACTTAAAAATCTTAGTGTTGATTGAAAGAATTTATAATGTCTAAGTTGTTGAATTTTTTAAAATGACTTCTCTGTAATCCTGTGGCAGGATATTAAACAATATATACATTTTTTATTTTAGATTTTAAATCTAACTAAATTAAAATTAATTATTTATTAGCAGTGCGATTGTTTCATAAACAAGATGGTGCTTGCTCAATTATAACGGATATTTAGGATCAGCTTTCTAGCTATCCAAATAAAATGTTATCCTGTTGAGTACAAACCGTTTCATGTCTGCCATCAGAAGGGTAATAGTGATTGACATTTATTATCATTTTTATAAATCGTGCTTTTATAGAATTTAAACTAACATTTTATGTGGTTTGATAAATGTTTAGTTATTCTATGCAATCTGGGACAGTACAAATAGATGTTAAAAATAAAGATTTATTAGAAAATGCAATTACAAAATAAATTATAAAATGCTTCTTTTCAAACAATGTTGCTCTGACTAAAATTAATATTGGCTAGTTATTGCGCTTATTAATTCTTGATAAGCGTAATAACTAATAACGAACAACATTCACTTTATTGTTCTTTATTAGTTGTGAATGTTGCTAAAATCTCCTAAACTTCAGCAACAAGACATTAGGAGATTTTAGCAACAAGTTGATATTTTAATACTCCCAGTCACTTGTTGCTAAAACATCAAAACTTGTTATGTAAATTACATAAATATTGTTTTAAGAAATGAGAAAACTGAAAACAGTAATTTATTTAGTCGTAAATGCATTAATCAAACATTTAAAAAAAATTTTAATATGGTGAAGAATAGTACTTTTCATACAAACAATTTTTTACTGTATATTTTTTAATTTTGTAAAAATATCTTAGATAAATAAAAATGGTTTATCGCAACCGGTTAGTTGGTTAATAGCATAGTAGCATTTTGTTGCTTTTCAGTATTAGAATAAAATACATCACATTTTTTAAACAAATAAAATAATATCTGCCTCTATTGAGGTGAGTGCCTGCAAAATCATATATTACTACCTGAATATACTGATGCACTGTATACTGGGCGAGGGACTGTCTCGTAACTTGACAAGAGTATATGTGTATGTGGTGGTTGGTGGAGGGACGTTAATCTCTCAGTGTCAATAACGGCTAATCAGACGATAACTCTGTGTCGTCTCCAGCGGGTAGGCCCTGGCCTACCCAACTTTGTTGATTTTTTTACCCAATTTATATGTTAAACCCGTGTAATTAGTATGCAACATTTACATGTGTAAGTTATGAGTAATTACTTGAAGGTGTTTGAAATAGGTCAGCAACACTGCTTATTGTGCAGTCTAGCAGCAGTCATTGATAGAAGCTTAAAGATTGGTGGAAAAATAACCGTAACAGCGATAGCTGACAAAATTTTCATAAGCTAAAACTACTGTTTATTAAAGATACGCTTCTCGGCTTGGTTATGTTTCGTTCTTATATAAAATAGGAAAACTTTTTAGTGAAGTTTAAAAAAGATTTTTCAAAGACAAACAATGAAGGATAAAATACTTGTCATAAAAATGAGCCTTCCAGTAGTTTTAGCGTTGATAACTCTAACTTAAAAGACCCTAATATTCGTAAAAAGCTTAAAGTAGATTACTCCTCCACATCTAATCAACGGAAACGACCACTTAATCTTAGCGTAAGTGCTAATGATGGGCCAAAACAACCATAACTTAATTTTCCTATAGGAAATATAAGAGGAAAACAACAGTCTTTCCAGAGTAACTGGTATGATAAATATTCTTGGATATAATTCTCGAGTGGAAATGATGTTATATTTTGTTTCTTCTGTCGATATACTCTGTCACAGGAAAGGAAACTCTCAATTCTGACAGATTTAATGACTGGAAAATATAAGTAAAATGGCAGATAAACATGAACATTCAAACTCTCAAAAACGTCTATCAAAGTTAAAGAGATGGTTGGATTCTTAGAAAACTGAGGCTGTTTCTATTTTAATCAATGATCGCATGGCTCAAACAATAGAAAAATAGAGACACATTGAAAAAACATATAAGAAGCCTGCTATTTTGTGCCTGTCAAGACATTGCTTTGAAAGGACACGGAGAGATTCAATTTCATAACCAAGATCAAGATGATTTAGGTGATAGTGATGACTCATATGATGTAAAGGAGCAATACCCAGAAGGTAATAATCGTGGAAATTTTCAAGAATCAGTGAATTCACTTTGTTTGGAAAATAGCCAGTTTAATAAAATATAATATAAATATAAAAATATAAAAAAGTAAGTGAATAAGTGGCTTGAAAAAGACTTAAAACTCACCATTTTGCATTTATACATTTTAAAAATATTCTGTGCTCTGTGGTATTTCCCCATTCCCCCGCCGTAGTCATGACACCCCTAAACTGTGCTTACCCAAAAAATACATCCTGGAGCCATCCCTGCAATAACTTTTTGTTCAAAGTTAAGTAAAAAATTATTATACATACTTAAACAAAGTAAAAAATATTTAACGAGAAAGGGTATGATAAAGTTCCTTCTTAGATTGTTTCTTTCAATTATATATTCCAAGGAGTCAATAAAAGTTCACTCTTAACCTCAAATAGGTTGGCTTCTTACCTGTGGCAGATTACTGCGAGTCAAAATCTAAAATTTGAATCCTTTGTTCATCTGTTTAATGAGAGATGATAAAAGTTGTATTGCTTAAATCCTTTATTGGCCAACAAGAACTCTAAAGAAAAAACTTTATCTCCTTGTTTACTGTTCTGTTACTGACAAATGAACGGCTGGTAGTTGGTTAAAGCCTTGCCTGCTTCATAAGCTAAAAGTTCTCAGTTTGAAACCAATTAGTCAAAATAAATTTCTAAAAAAATTAGCTGATGGCTACTGACTGTTCATTTACACTCATCCGAAGCCCATATTTACCCATCGATCAGTGTCTTATGAATAAATAAACACCTTGAGTGTAATATTTGTGATACAGTAGTTGTAAACAAACAAACTAATAAGCACAATTTTAAGAAAATTGGTTCATTCATAGGCCAACTTTCTTAGTTCTACCTCAATCTTTCATAGTTCATTATTATTTTTTTTTTCTTTTTGGAAACTAATTATTTATTGAAGCAGTATGATACTGCGGTTTGCTGGACGAAATACAGTCTAAACAGAAAGAGGTAGAAAACATTTTCTATAAATGATGTTTATTTTATGATAAACTGTCAGTGAAGGTTGTAGACCCCTTGTCTACTGAAACAATACAAATTGATATTCAAACAGTTGGTGAATGTTCATTCACTGCAGATTGTTCGCTTGGCTTGTGTTAGAAGCCATTTAGTGTCAAGGAAAGTGATGACAACATTATCATTCAGAGGAATACATTTTCTATGGCAAAGAAATCACCAAGTAAGTTAAGATGTAAACATTTATTTTTCAATTTATAATTTAATATTTATACATAGATTATTTTTTAAATGTTGGTGAGACAATTGACAGAAACCTTACGAACTGTCCTGTGACCTAGATTCCTTTATCAGTATAACTTTATAATGGTATCTAAAATATGTACCTGATGTTTCCAAAAGTGAAAATAAAAGCAGGTTAACCATTTGAGAACTAAAATTTAAGAGAAGATGTTAAGGAATGAACATCAGAATGTATATCAGAATCAGTTTTCAGAATTGTCCTGTTGATTGTTTCTACATGAGTACTAAATTCAAAGTCTATAACGTACAATTATTAACGGTTGTTGGAGACTTCCAGTGCTTTAAGTTTTTTGAGAACAAAGATAACATTTTGTTCAAATATAAACTCTTGTAATCCTCAGATGTTACCTTAGCCTAAATTTACAACAAGTTTTTTTTCTCCTTTAACCTATACTAATTTAAGAATATCCTTAAAATCTACATGCATATAGACTACGGTTGAATGTTAAGAAAGTAACATATTCTGATAAACTATCACACATAACACAATTATGACAAAATATTCAACACAATAGAGAGTAGAAGCCGTGTTTTATGAATAGCCCAGTGTTGTAAATTATGACAAAATATACAACAGAATATGAATATATTTGTTTATGTGTGATAGTTAATAAGAATATGTTTCTTTCTTAACTGTCAACTGTAGTCTATAAGCATTTAGATTTTCTTGAATTACTATAGGTTAAGGAAAAAACCGTTTTAAATGAATTCTAAGGTAGTTGACAAGATGAGATTTTGTTTTGTCAGACAGGTAGTTCTAAAGATGACAGAGTTTTATACCGGTTGAAACATTGTGTTTGTTCTCAAAACATTTGAAGTGTTGGAAATCTACAAGAATTTTTACAAATTATGAACAATCTAGAGCCAACAAATAACTTTCAAACAACAGTTCTAACTTATCTTGATCTGATGTATGATTTGTTACAGCTCCAGCTCTTTCTAGTGTATTTTAGATTCAATAACATATACTTTTCAATTTAAAGCCTGTCTGAATATACTAAGCTTCTCTGTTTTAAGTTTACTATCTTAAGTGTTTTTATCTCATCTAATTAGACAAGATAGTAATTCTAGAGCAGCGGTGTCAAGTAGAGTTGTCCGTATATTTCTATTGAATCAGTAATTTAAATTCTCATCAGGTCTAATATAATTTTAACTCTACCACAAGATTTATTTATTTACAAGCTGTTTACCCGTGCCTTGCTACAGGATTAACATATAAACTTAATGTAACCATAATGTTTTAGTTTATTTATGGTAGCTTCGTGTGCCAACCCGTCACTCTCTGCGCTCGTAAAGGAAGTTCGGCCTGTTTTCTCATTCGGGAACTCTACCTTTAGCCCCTTTGTACAACTCGGCATGTGGCCGAGACACTGTACAGTCTCATTTGTGGATCTCGGCCTGCGGCCTCGCTAGAACATTTAAACTGTATCACAATGAATCGATAGAAAAATACCTTTAAACCTTTAGCCCACTTAGTGTGTTTGAATTTTTTTATTTCATTTGTTTTTTTAACAGCAAATATTAATTAAATAAATAAACATTAGGCCTACATGAAACTTAGTTTTAATCCAGTACATTAATATGGGTGTATTTTAGAAGAACATTTTGCAATTAAATAATAAGTAACCGGGAATTGATATAACATTCTATAAGAGTTATATGTAATTATTTACAGTAAAATATTCTCATTAGTTTTTTATGTTAAAGTAACCTATTGAATTTTGATTTTTATTGATTACAATTAAGAATTTAAATTAGTCTCCCAATTGAAACTAAGATTTCATTTCAGTACTGTATTTCAATCATCAAGTTTTGTTTTGCTGCTAGAGAAATGTTTTTTTTACATTTTTGTTGTTCTGGGATGGTTCTATTGTGTATATCCCATATTTATTTGACTTATCAAAACTATATTAGTTGTTATTTTCTTTTTCTATACTTTTTTATGTACTGTTTGCTGTGTTATAATTATTTATAATTATCTTGAAAAAGAAATTATTGTATTCACCTGAAGATCATATTATTATACCGAAACATGTTTTGGAGAAATGAAACAATGACATCAAATTTGAACTGTTGACAAGTTAGTCTAAATATTCTAAGTACAAAAGCCAAGATGTAAATTTTTAATGGTGATAAAGAAATGTCAGCTCTTTAATCTAGTGTAGTGGGATTAATATATAAATCAATACAGAGATTTAATTAATCAATTCAGATTTAAGATACCAAATAGTCATTCTTACAGCACTGCTAAGTAGTAACAAGCACTGTTACAACCATACCAACACTAAACTAGCCAGTTCAATGCCTATGTAAAAAGTTCTAAATTGTTACTGAAAGAAAAATACACGTTGGAAAAATATAATTTCACTTTGACTTTGTTGTGTTTGTTGATTATAATATTGACATTAGAAACAAACAGATGTTGATTATAATATTGACATTAGAAACAAACAGACTGTCCAAAGCAATGTATTTGTTGCCCGTGCTGCTATCTAACGGTGATTGGTTTCAAATAAGCGATCAGACAACTGTTTGTCGAACTATTAACCCAGCTTTTAGTAACTTCAGTGTGTGTTGAAAAGAGGCTGATATGGAGTGAGACATCTGCCGTTACCTGTGAAAACCGAACATGAACTAATTTTACTGATCGGGAAAACCGACTTCACGGAAATTAATTTGAGCGTAAACTTGCTCGTTTCTATAGTCAATGATTAGAAAAATGCAGATTAGTAAAACAAATATATATATTTATAAAGAGATAGGATTTTTTAATATAAAGATTTGTACACAATACAAAATAAATGTATTTGACTGCAGTTGACTTGTTAAATGTGTGTAATCAGTATTAATCGTAAAATTAGGAGTCATTACCATCTTTATTTCAGAAACTGTAGTGTTTTCTCCCTTTTTTATACTCTTTAAACTAAAATGAAACCATGTTCCAAAGCCGATATGCAGCACTGGCTGAGATTTTCTGCCACGTACTCCTCCCCCAAACCCCTGTTCGCCATTTCCTTTATCTTTCATTCTCATGGCAATTTTTAATCTTTCCTCTCTCCAGTCGGCCGTGCTGTCTTCTCTGTCTCACTGTAGGCTACCGTGCATTAAACTCGACCTAGTGGCAGCAGCGCCAAGGTAGTGAAATTAGAAAAAAGGTATTCGTACTTTTTTACATTGGCTTTCCACTTCTTAAAGATTTTATTTTATTAATTCACGCGCCAGTTCACATGGGCTGCAAGCCTGTGCAAGTACCGACCGTTGGCTCAGTGCAGCATTCGACCTTGGACCTTGCCCTCCACAGTCCGAAGCCTTAACCACTGAGCCACCACGCCGGCATACATTGGTTGGTCTGAGCTGGCAGATGAAGTCATCAGTACAACTTGCTGTGCCATCTTACCATGTTTGCTTCACTTATTTAGTACTAGAGCATGCCATAATACCTGCACTGCAATACCACTACCTATTAACACTTTGTATACATTTGTATTCTTTTAACTGGACCGTTATCAGTCAGTGACTAATGCTTGTGTGTATGTTGTATGACTCACTTCCACCGATAAGAGCTGGATGCCAACCTACAAACCCACATGACTTCATTTTATCACACCCACTTTAACTTCTGTAAAGTGGGTAGTTTCTTAGTAAAGTCTGTGAAACTTTGTTGTACTGAGACAGGAGTTGCCGACAAATATTAAATCAAACCTTAGATCCCTGTTTCCTTTTAGGAAAGTGCTCAGAATGTCTAGGGTTAAACGACGCTATTTAAAATTCAGTCACTTGTTTTCTAAAGAAAATGGGGTTTTTAGATTCAAACTACTGCACGAGATGTCCCTTATCCAATTCCATACTAAGCCCCCAAAATCCAAAGCCAGTCACTGTTAATTCTTTTACTATCATACAATTCATTTTTGTTGAGTTAAAAATGAATTGATCTTCTAACAATATCAGTTTTAGTTGTATTAATCCCTTATCACACTCCTGTGCACTATAGGCACTTGTTCTGATCATTGTTGCCTTTTAATAACATTCTCACCCTAATCTGTTTTTACAATTATGATGAATTATTTTCACTTAAATACTGGGAGACCGAGCTTCGCGCAGTTGAATTTTTCAAACTGAAAAGGCTTGAAATCTTCCAGAGGATCCTGAGGATAGTTTGTTGTTGCTCTACCTTGTAA
Source organism: Stictocephala bisonia (assembly GCA_035578905.1). Lineage (NCBI taxonomy): Eukaryota > Metazoa > Arthropoda > Insecta > Hemiptera > Membracidae > Stictocephala > Stictocephala bisonia. The sequence goes on from JAQJVL010000007.1 coordinate 7,323,715, forward strand.
GTTATTAATAAAATTTCGTTTCGGAGCTCTACCGCGTTTACCTCCAGCCCCTTTGTGGAACTCGGCCTGCGGCCTCGTGGGGGAGCTCGGCCAACGGCCTTGCCAAGACGCTCAGCTACAGGCCCATTTGTGAATTTCGGCCTGTCGCCTTGTGAGAAAGAACGTCCTACGGCCTCGCCAGAATTCTTAAGCAGTATGACCATGAATTTTGATTTTTGGGGCAGTGAAGCCCATAAATATAGTCTTTTCTAAAATCTGATGGTTTATTATTAATTAAGAGAAAAATACCTTTAATTTGATATCCCACTTGGGTGTGTTAGTTTAACATAACCCAATTTTGGGTCATTAGCATTTTTTTTTTTTTTTAGGGAGGGGCAGAGCCCTTGTTGCTCCTCCTAAATGTAATGGTATAATGAAATTATGATTTATTTTCGATAAATTTTGTTGGGAAAACATTTTTTAATTGAGTATATTGGTAGTCTTATTTTGAATATATAAAAAGGATATTGCTGTATATTTTAAATTAAATGTGTTACCATCTTCCAGCTAAGCAAATTAATTGCAAATAACCTTTAGATTTAATTTATCGATACTTTAAACAAAACAAAGTGTTGATCATCTGAGTCTCCCCTCTCTCAACTTGTCCACTACACACTCTGGTCTTAATATGTTATTCTCACCTCCTCATTCCTCTCCCTCACCTCCTCCTCCTCACCCTCTGTATAGACAGGGTGTTTCAAAAAGGACTTTACAACTTTGAAAATTCATATAAATTTTATTAAACAAGGTACAGAGCTGGTTTTGGTGTTATTTTAAAGGAAAAAACTTCAAGTTTTTTTACCTTAAACTAAAGATGTTCTATGTGGCTTCCGTTAGTTATTCTGCAGACATCCCATCGGTAGTCGATTTCTTCCCAGACTCGCACTAGCATTTCAGGTCTGACTTGCTCAGCAGCAGCGTAAATTCTTTCTCTAAGTTCAGGTAGTGTGGCCGGCAAAGGAGGCACGTACACCATATCTTTTATGAAACCCCAGAAGAAAAATCTAGTGGTGTCAGGTCTGGGGAACGAGGGAGCCATGCAATTGGCGCATCACGGCCAATCCATTGACCTGGGAAGCGGTCATTTAGAAAATCCCGGACGTCAGTCAGATAGTTTGGTGGTGCGCCATCTTGCATAAAGAAAACATTTCGTTCTCGGTCATCCTCTTCGATCTGTGGTATTAAAAATTGTTGCAACATATCAAGGTACACTATCCCATTGATGGTTCTTTCTTGGAAAAAAAGAGGCCGTACACTTTCCTCTTGCTCAACGCACAAAAAACGTTCACTTCAGGGCTATCACGAACATGTAATGTTTCATGTGGATTTTCGCTGCCCCAAATCCTACAGTTATGTGTGTTTACCTTGCCACTTAAGTGAAAAGTGGACTCGTCACTAAAGATTATGTTGTCCAAATGTTCATCATCATCCACTCGATTTAACATATCCACTAACGGATTAGGCACTAACGGACTACGCGAGTCAAAACTTAAACTATTTTCCTTTAAAATAACACCAAAACCAGCTCTGTACCTTGTTTAATAAAATTTATATGAATTTTCAAAGTTGTAAAGTCCTTTTTGAAACACCCTGTATATGTGTGTGGATCCCAATGACAACCATAACATCCTCAATTTTACTATGTTCATCTCCCACTCTTTCTTCTAAAAGCCCAGGACTTAACTATGATACATCGTAACAGGTCTGACACATTGTTATATACTCTACTTTTAAACTTGTCAGGCATCTTCTTACCTTTCAACACCTCGCTCATATATCTCCATTTTATCCAGCCACAATTGATTCTGTTCCAAACATCTAGTTCCTATCTTCCTTTTTTGTTTAATCTTGATCCTAGGTATCTGAAGTGATCGACTTAGTTTATCTCAAAACCACCATCTAAGGATTCATCTACTTCTTCACCACGCTCTATGTACTCTGTCTTATATAGGCTATGTACTGGGCGACGGGCGTTAGTTCATCTTTCACATCTTGCCTTGTTTCTACAACAATATTGTCCGTGAATTGGTAACACAGCCAGGGCTTCACGGACTACTAATTTTATTACGTTGTATTTCTTATTGTTATCAGTTTTTTATTTTTTTCTATAACCCAAAGTAATGATTGTTTAAACAGTACCAAAGTGTTAATTCTTAGTAAAATGCACAAAGTACTTAGTTATACAAAAATTAACGTTTTTATTGCAATCTCCTATTATCCGTCATTTTCACTTATACGACGTCATCACGGCGTGTATACGTCGGTTAAGCGAGGTTATACTGTATTGTGCATTAACAGTAAACACAATATGTTTTAAGTTTGGTTACTTGTCTTGCTGAAAACCTAAAATTATGTGACTTCTGCAGTTTGCACAAAAGTAATTAATTTCAGGGTTTTAGTTATTTATTATGTGATCTATTTATTTACTACATAGTAAATCTGTTACAAGACATCAAACAGAAATGAAAAAAGAAAGACTCGAAGTGAATGAAAAAAGCATACACCAAAGTATGAACTGAATGAATCACGCCTAATAATCACACCCATACCTTTAATAATATACTAATTTTTGCAGAAATAATATTAAAAGTTAACAATAACTGCAATTAATACATGAAGAATTATAACAATAATACTACAACAATTCGAAGTAACTTCACAAGACTAGCAGTAAGTAAACAACATACCACTAATTAACTATGAACATAACACTGTTGTAGAAATAATTAAATTTGTCATGCAAGGCTGTAATTAATCCTAGCTTTCCACTTTCAGTTCAGTCTTATTGTAATAAAGAAAAGTAATATATATGAATTAGTTTGATTCAAATACAGTGTTCTCATTGGTATCGACGTAAATCCGTGATTACTGAACACTGAGGGCACCCGCAGCCTGCATGACTCTGCAATTCCATTATTGGCGTGGCCTTCATGGTAATAAATAGTTTAGGGTCCAGTGGAGTCGGTCTCTCCACCTTGTTCTCACTGCACACTTTCACTTGCCATGTTGACACGGCCAGTTAATCATCCGCTGTGCCACTCATCCGAACCCTGTAGATCTGACAGAAAACAGTTTGGGGTCCAGTGGAGTCGGTCTCTCCACCTTGTTCTCACAGTACACTTTCACTTGCCATGTTGACACAACCAGTTAGTCATCCGCTGTGCCACTCATCCGAACCCTGTAGATCTGACAGAAAACAGTTTGGGGTCCAGTGGAGTCGGTCTCTCCACCTTGTTCTCACAGTACACTTTCACTTGCCATGTTGACACAACCAGTTAGTCATCCGCTGTGCCACTCATCCGAACCCTGTAGATCTGACAGAAAACAGTTTGGGGTCCACTGGAGTCCGTCTCTCCACCTTATTCTCACGGTACACTTTCACTTGCCATGTTGACACAACCAGTTAGTCATCCGCTGTGCAGCTCATCCGAACCCTGTAGATCTGACAGAAAACAGTTTGGGGTCCACTGGAGTCGGTCTCTCCACCTTGTTCTCACTGCACACTCTTACTTGTCATGTTGACATGCCCAGTTAGTCATCGGCTGTGCCGCTCATCCAAACCCTGCAGATCCGACAGAACTCAGTTGGTTGGGGTCCACTGGAGTCAGTCTCCACCTTGGTCTCACTGCACACTCTCACTTGCCATGTTGACACAGCCAGTTAGTCATCGGCTGTGCCGCTCATCCAACTCCTGCAGATCTGACAGAACTCAGTTGGTTGGGGTCCACTGGAGTCAGTCTCCACCTTGTTCTCACTGCACACTCTTACTTGTCATGTTGACACACCCAGTTAGTCATCGGCTGTGCCGCTCATCCAAACCCTGCAGATCTGACAGAACTCAGTTGGTTGGGGTCCACTGGAGTCAGTCTCCACCTTGTTCTCACTGCACACTCTCACTTGCCATGTTGACACAGCCAGTTAGTCATCGGCTGTGCCGCTCATCCAACCCCTGCAGATCTGACAGAACTCAGTTGGTTCGGGTCCACTGGAGTCAGTCTCCACCTTGGTCTCATTGTACACTTTCACTTGCCATGTTGACACAGCCAGTTAGTCATCGGCTGTGCCGCTCATCCAACCCCTGCAGATCTGACAGAACTCAGTTGGTTCGGATCCACTGGAGTCAGTCTCCACCTTGGTCTCATTGTACACTTTCACTTGCCATGTTGACACAGCCAGTTAGTCATCGGCTGTGCCGCTCATCTGAATTGTGCATACCTTACGCTTTGCTTTATTTTTGTAATAATTGTTCTTCTCTTCGAAAATATTATGAAGTAGCATTTTTTATTCAGTTTTACTAATATTTCTACAATTTTATAGTAAGCCAGAAAGGTATTTGTAAAATGTCTGTCCCATTCAATTCGGCAACGTTAAAATTAAAATATGGGAATGAAATCAACATATTTATCTTTTCTATTGAAGGAAAGGCTATCCAGTGGTTGACCTCTTTGGGTAAAATGTTTACTTTATTAATATGTACACTCGTATATGTGAGAAGTTGCGAGGAGGTCGTCGGAAGGTGAGCCGGTTCGGAGTGACGCACCAGCCGTTCGTGACGTCACACGTGCACTGCCACCTTGACCTTTAGCGTCGTCTGGTCCGTCCTCATTCATCGGCCACTGCTCCAGCCACGCTAGCTTCTCTGTCCGTAGGAACGTTAGTACTGTACTATCACGTTAGTTATGATTTGAGGTAATCAGACATTTCCCTGCAAAACACGATACAATGCTTAAGTAACGGAGGGGGGGGGTTGATTGAGGGGACGTGTCCCAACGTTATCAAGAAAAGGCAAAACTGCAATATTAAGAGCCTGCAGGGGATGTCGGTCATGTTGATTTTAATCCAATAAGAACAATGTTATTTGCAAATCCATATTTTTTCGTTATTTATTGGCCAAAAGTTGTGTATGAGGTGTCATTTTAAACGTTATCTTATTGCTTTTGATATTTTGAATTCATTTTTTCTATAAAACTAATTAGGAATTCGCAAAACAATTCCAACGCGCAATTGCATTCATGATCAACTGCGATTTATTTGGAAAAATCCGTTTAAAAATAACTTTTTTACTTCGATACGCGTGGACACTTGTATAGCCAGTTCGATAATAACGTTGTTCTAATGCGATTAAAACCAACATAGTCGACAGCTTCTTAATTCACGTTACGATGCTTCAAAATATCACATTTTTCCATAAAGGGCCTTGAATCATTCATTGACGTTGGGGTTTCCGGTATTCAATATCTCCTGAACTATGCGTATTCGTCCCCCTCCCCTATTTCGCCCAGTGAAAATCTGTTAAAATATGCTCTGTGTCATAGCTGGAATAGAAAATCGGTCAGGCCAACAGTAGTTACAGAAATATATTTCGGCCATTTTGTAGCTGATTTTCTATTAATTTTCCATCGCTTAGTTATTTGAGTGGGTGGTAACGTCGTCCGTAGGTGTTCCCCGTTACTAATGTCCTTTGACATGATAGTCATGTTATATAGCATATATTGCAGTCAATAAAACCTGACCGCAGATTACGAGAAGAGACAGTGGCTGATCTAGAAAATTATTTGTGGGGGGGGGGCTAATCAGAATATACGGGGATCGTGGTTACATACATAAATAAATAAAAATGCCTTTTATTGGAGCGTTACTCAGTGTAAATTGCTTTTCAGTATAACTCAGGTCATAATACTACACTACTCTTAAACTATAAACTAAAAGTACATACAACCAGAGGACGTAATTAACCTAACGGCTTAAATATAACAATCATACATTAACTTTTTAATTTTACTCTTAAAAGTATTTACAGCACAAGTGTTTTTGACAGATGTGGGGAGGTCATTATAGAGAGAGGGCCCAAAGTAGGAAAAACTTGTCCTACCTCCCTCAAGCCTCACTCTTGGAAAGTGAAGCATCTCCCCATGGCGGGTGCCACGCAGAGCCACCTCGCCCCGTTTTCGGAGCCACATAAGTGGGGAAACTCGTTTCTGGGCTTATGAAGTTAAAGATAAGAATTGATTTTAACCCAGCCATGCCTAAACCTAGTTCTGCAGAAAACACGATTTTACACGACCAAACACTAATTTAACATTAAATTCATGTTTCACTATAAAACATGTCATTCCTGCTTGACCATTTACACCTATATTTTTGTATTTAAGTCTATATTACCGATATGCTTGCTACAATATTTTCAATATTCTTGCATTTTATAACAGACTATGAATTTTGTCAAAACACATAAATTGTCAACTTTTAGTTTTATCTTGATTTTTATAGTATACAGTATATTTATTTATTTTTTTATTTTTTAATTTTCTTGAGTGCCAAACCTCAGAGGTCTTAAAAGTCAGTTTGAAAATTAAGAGGTAAAACGCTATTTTTCATTCATATTACAGTATTTTTATTTATAAAACAGGAAAACGCCTAAATAATAAATAAAACAGTTCAATGTAAGCTAAGAAAATTATTTAATATGAACTTCATACATTTTCAGTTAGGGCGTATTGCCCGAGCCTAATAAAAATTGGAATTTCGAAGGTGTTAATATTTAAGAAATATTACAACACACAAATTTGTATTATTCAGACCTACAACTATTCTATCTTAATTATACTAATTTTGATACTAGATTTTAAATGTAAACGAATGACTATATTTTGAAATAATAATAAAGAAATATGATGTATGGCTTGAGATAACTGCATAGCCGGTCGTCAAATGTGCTGTGTAGCGGATTGGTTTACGTCTGGCGCCCCTCGGTGGACGGACTTTGAAGCCTGATGGTATTATTATTACATCACGTAATGCAATTATTTATTATACGGTTATATTACTTCAACTGATTGACGTTTTGGCACCGGTTACGCCAGAATCGGACGTCTATTAAATACAATCTCGGACGTAAAAGACGCACACTTTATCAGACTATATCATTAGCTGGTATCCTCGGTGGACAGACTGCTGTCTCATATTCATATTATACAGAAAACTACTATATTTTTTATATTTACAGTCCCATACACCATTAACACTTTGGTACAGGTTAAGCCTAATTCGAACTAGTTTCTGCTGTAAGATCGGTTGTCAAAGACGTGTGAAAACCCTGATTGGTTAACGAATGGCGAACTCAGTGGACGGACTCCGAGGCCTCGTAACATTATTATTACAGTACGGAATAGAAAATTTGTATTCCCATATAGTCTATTAATTGATCGACATTTTGATACCGGTTAGGTTGGAATCGGACGTGAGATAACTGAATAGCGTTCGACAAAGACGTCCCGTGTAGTGGATTGGTTTAGCTAAGTCTAGTGTCCCTCGGTGGATTTTTTGAGGCCTCACCGTACTAATGTTACAATACGTAATGCAATTATTTTTTTTACGCTTATAGTCTATTACGTCTATTAAATAAACTCTCGGTTGTCAAAGACGCACACTTGATCAGACTTATTCAGTGAATAAGTCTGTGTGTGCCGGTAGCCTCGGTGTACAGACTGCGGCCACACTCGTATTTTACCTTACGGAAAACGACTATATTTTTTATATTTAAAGCCGCATACCTGACTAACGCTTTAGTTTCTGCGTAAGATTATATATATATTGAACGCTAGTGTAAAACTTATATTTCATTATTTTATATCGTAATGAGTAACAACAAACTAAACGTTGTTGAAAATTTAATTTCAAAGCAATAATAAAATTTAAATATAGGCCCACAGTTCAAAAGTATACTATGTAATTACAACCATAAGGTTTATATGTGAAAGAAATAATAGTGCCTTCTGGTTATGTTATGCATTTAAGAATTTTGTTCCGTAAAAAACAGTTCTATATTTACTGAAACAACTTTATCTAGACGGAATGGATCGTTTTGTCTTAGAATAACGTTGTGGTGTTCGTTTTAATGGTCTGACGATGATATTTAGTAATTTTGATCGCCCTCTTCGGTATAAAGCGTGGGTTTCGTATAGGTTTGTAATCATGTGAGTTCAGCGCCGCTTTGTGTATCGGCCAGTCCTTCGTGCTTGCCGTGTGACGTTACCGCATCACAATCCTTCAGTCCTGGCGCTTCTGTGGCATGAGAAGCTTGCTCACATATTTCACTTCTCATCATCACTCATGCCGTTACATCAGTTTTTACAAGTTATTTATTGTGATAGTAATAGTTCATGATAAAAAATGTGTGTTTATGTGAGTGTGAAAATGCAAATAGTTTGCACATTATCAATAATTGTTCAATATCTTTAAACAACTGTTGGTATTGTTTTATTTACCGTAGGAATTAAAACTTTTTGTTTGTTTTTTGGGGGGTGAGGCTTGAGCCCGGAAGCCCCCCCCTCATAAATCCGCCACTGAGTAGAGAGTAGCCAGGGCAGAAGAGGAGCATACAGTTTATCGTGGAATCCGAACCACAAACTCAAGTCCCACATCTATGAAACCGAAGTCCAGTTGTTATCCAAATGCCTTGCCTTGAGGTATCCAAAATAATCCATTAATCTTGGTTATGTAAACCAACTTGTACCAGGATCTGTTGTCCGACACTAAGTGCACTCCTGACTTTAGTACAGTATTCCCTGAACATATCTTGAATTAGTTTCACATGTTCAAGAGGAACTTTTATTTTACTAGGGCATTCACATATTGAACTCTTAGGGACTTACGATGGATTACATCGCTACACCAGTATACCACTAGTGCCACAAACATCAAAGAACATTGATCACGATGTTTAGGTTACTAAACAAAACAATCAATACTCTTAGATGTTTAAAGTAAGACAAGATGTGTTTTCTTGTAAGTTCACATTAGAGCACACTTCACTCGAACGTAGTAATCAATTCTGGACCATACTAAAGGGACAGATGTGGTGAAATGCATGAAATGGATCAGCACTGTATCAGGAGAATTACAGTGTCGGCTAGTTTGTTGTACAATCCGTAGTCGGACTCACTAGATTCACTGACTACGGATAAAATTGTAGTCAGTGTCACATTGTGGATTATTATTCTCATACGAGGCACCGCACAACGTTGTGCGTGTTTTAAGGCGAATATGAGTAATTATATGAGTGTAGGATGATGATCTGTGTAGACAGTCTAGTTACTAACTAAGCTCGACTTATGTTTAGGAAGGGTCATTTTATTAATAGCCCAATAGTCAGGGCAACTAAGGGTTCTACATATTTACGTGGAATCCGAACCACTTTATTTGTCTTATGTTCAGCTAATTGGCAAATCCAATAGTCAATTATCTCCCCTTCACAACATCCGGACACTGACTACCACTCAGCATGGTAATGTCCACGTCGATAGCACCATTGAGCGGACGCCATGTCGGTATTAAGAGGACTGATCATAGAACCTATCGTCTACAATCTGTAACGGAGAGAACACAATAAGCTTATCGATTCGGCATCAACTTTTAGGATTTAGTAATCCTAATCTTCGTCTACGAAAGTGATTAAAAGTTTGACGAAAGCGTTAATTTTGATTTTTCCATCATTTTTGTATTATCTGAATCAATTAGGATAATGATGTTAAAAAAATACCCTTACATGAAGTTGACACTAGTATTCGTTAACAATGATAAATGGATCCAAAGAATTTGCACAAACTTTCCCCCATATTAAACACTAAAAAATCAAAACTGTTTAGTGAAAATTACCTGTTAGATTCCCAAATATGGTTTTTTGCTACAACTAAAAAAAACTAGTCAAGTTAGAGACATGCGGTTTTTACTAAAATATTTTAATTTATAATTCACACACTTTCTGAAAATCTAAACAAAATCGTTTGAGTCGTTTTTAATAAAATTCCATTTTTGTTCGTTTTTTACCCATACAAATAATAAAATTTCAAAATAGTGAAAAAAATCCTGGAGATATTGGCTAAATACCAAATTTCATAAAAATTGATCCATCCGTTTGGTCTCCAGCGAACTGCACATACACACGAACAGACACCAAAATTCTTTTTCGAAAAACCACTTTTTTGTTCGGGGGATCCTAAAGTGGGATTTTAGACCAACTTAAAAAACTTTTGTTTTTGGACGATCACAATACTTTCTCTATGCTAACGTATATGGGAGAAAGTAAAAAAAGCAAAATTTGTTGACTAGTCAACCTAACACATTCATGCAGTTTGTTAGTGTTGAAAATGTTGTTACCAAATCGTGAATGACCTTCAAAATCAAATAATATAACTAAATTTTTTTGTATAAACTCCGCTAAATATTTTGCAACCTGTACATAAAATATTCCAGAATAACATAACCAACCAACTAGAGGGTTTGCGGCCTCTCACTATCTTCGACTCGAAATCATTATAATTCTCAAGGTAATCGATTTAGTAATGTTAACACTGCATTAACAACTTGGATGATAGTTTCACTTCTTACAAGTTTAATACACAGCGTTTTGTACAATTTAAACTAGCTTAATGAATTAAATAAGAGTTAACTTATAAGGAAAGCTTAGTAGTGTTATGCACGTTTCTTACGCTAAAGAATTTGAAGATAACCTGATCAAAATTGTTGTTTGTCTTTGTATGATAATTGTACGCATGCGTGAGAGGGTTGTAGCATTGATTTTATACACAAATAGATTTCCCATCCAATGTTAATTTTGAGTCTCAAAATATCAGCTGTTTTTGTGGTCCATTGTAGAGCGCTAGCGGGCCACACAAACTAACAAAATTACTACTGTACCACAAATATTCCTATTAGATGGTTTATATATTATAGGTGTATATAATCGAGGGTTGTAGGATTTGGATTTGTGGAATTCGCCTCAGATATTTGCCTCTACGGTTTCCTAAATTACCTAACATTTTATTCTACGGACGAAACACATTTACGTGTGACTACACTAGCGCTCCACTACTGGACCACAAAACAGCTGTTAATTTAAGACACATAAGCTTACATTGGATGAGAAATGTATCTGTGTGTATAGAAGCAATGGTATTACTTTCTCCCATATGTGTTAGCATAGAGAAAGTATCGCGATCGTAAAAAAAGTTTTTTTATAAGTTGGTATAAAAATCCATTTTAGAGCCCCCTGAACCCAAAAAAGAGGTTTTTTGAAAAATATTTTTGAATGTTTGTCCGTATGTGCGTCTATCTGTGTGTATTTGTACTTCCTTGGAAACCAAATGGATTGATACATTTTAATGAAATTTGGCATGAAGGTGTATTTAACCTATATCTCCAGATCGTTTTTTCACTTTTTTGAAATTTTAGTTTTTTTTTATTTGTATGGACAATAAATATACAAAATGGATTTTTTTCAAAAACTGCTCTAAAGATTTTGATTAAATTTTCAGGAAAGATGTGAATTACAATGCAAAATATTTTAGTTAAAACCGCACGTCTCTAACTTGACTAGTTTTCGAGATATGACAAAAAACATATAATAATAAATGTATTTATTGTTTTCACAGGTAAAGTTATACAAATGAAATACATTTTTAATTATATCAAATCAATTACAATAGAAAGGTAAATTTTACGAAAGTAAAAAACTGTTTGGGAATCAAACTTATAACTTTCAATTTTTTTTATTTTTTAGTGTTTAATATGGGGAAAGTTTTTGCCAATTATTATTCCACCATTTATTATTCGTTCGTCATAAAACAGCTACGTCTCCCAATTGAATACGTGTAGTCTGTAAGTACAATAAGTTAAATAATAAGTTGACGTAATGTAATAATTGTAATACGGTATATTAAGCAAACTATGATTATTTTTATTATTAACAGTCGATAAATGGGAAAACGTTTATTGCAAATTCATTTAAGAGTGGATAGTTAGAACTAAATCACGAAGTTAGTATATCAGCTGTTAAATATTTTATCATTGCGTTATTTCCCCTTCACTGCGTGTGACTGATGCGTAGATGCATCCACAGCATTGTTTTGATTTAACAGCTGTTTTTATGACGTGAATAATGCTGTTTTAAATCCACATTAAAAATACACAATGTTAACACCAGCTTAAGCATTATAGTAGACACAGCTGCAGCCTTTTTAATATAAGTACTCTACTGATAAAAAAACAATTGAATATTTTAGAGCCAGTTATGTAATTTTATTTTAGTGTCACAAAACAGTTGTTTATAAATCCAATAACATTGGGGCAGTGCAAAGGTGTAATACTATATATTTTGTGGTTAAAGTTCAAGGCCATTATCATCCTCAAAATGCACATCCTACTACAAATTTACTAATAATAAATTAATACAGTTGATAATTGAAAAACCCTTCAGACATGCATAAGGGCTACAATTTGAAACAATATATAATGTAATCTTTTACATTCCTGATATTATACCCGCCTTGATTATCCTTTCATTTTATCTTTGATTATCTTCTTCCTAGCTCGAGAAATTTCTTAGATTCTATAAATAACAACTAAACAGCCATAGCCATCACCTGATAGAGTTGAGATGTCCGCCAAATCATGTGAAAATCACTTACCCACGGACGTCTGAATTCCCCTTGGAAGTGTTGCATTGTTCCATTCAATATAATTGTAACCTTAATTAATTCAATAAAGGATTGTTTAAAGAAACGAATTTCCCACGTTATTTCCCGCTCTGGTACTATATTTATGATATTGATTGATATGAAAATTTACAAATTTGGTTGCTTCCTTGTTTTTTTCTTGTCATGGACCTGTGCGTTGTAACGTCGAGTGGAAGAGGGGTGTAAATGACGTAATTTTTACCAGTTTCGTCCTATTTACCGACTGATTACACGTGTACTCTTTTATTGAATATAAGACAGGGGTCTGTTTATGTAATTATTTTGACAGTTACGAATGTGGTAGAAATATTTTAAAATGACTTCGTTAGTAAGCGTTATTTATTTTTGACACACATATAATTGACAGGCCGCGATTTGGAGGTAAATTGACAACTCTTGTCTCTCGATATCTAGATAATATTTGGAGAATTCCAATGCTTAAGGTGTTGAGGAAATATTGTCTCTCGGTATTTTTTTTAGTTAATTTTTTAAAAGAAGGTCTTGTTTTTAAGAAAAAGTGAAACCATTGACTAATATTGAATGGTAAAACCCGCCCGTATAAGTAACTTGTGTAAGCCGGATAGTGTTGCAAAAACTAGTAAGCTGATTGTAAATTGTAAAATGTGACTTTATAGCAAACATTGCAATGCGCTCATAATCAATGTTATGATAACTATTTATGGGTACACAATAAATAATGTATTGGTGGAGTTTTATAGTGAAAGATTTGTGGGTTTTAAATTAAATATTTTTATTGCATAAATTATATTTTATCAACAATGTTACCCGTTAAAATAGATTGCAACACGTTTTGTAGGCTGTAAACGCGCTATACTGCTAAAAACTTGAGTGACTGGGAAAGTTAGTCGAGGTTTTTTAATTAGTAATCTTAGGTAAATTGTTAGTGGAGATCGACGAGAATTTACCTTGTTCCTTTGCAGTAGATGGTCAAAGAACCGTTAAACGTGTCAGTTTAAACTAAGCCGTTTGAACCACTTCTGGAGACCTAAAGGAACTAAAAAGAGAAATGCACCTGCTGTAGCAGAGTCAGATTCGGAATAAGGGATATTTATCCTCGTTATTCTATGTAAATATAGTTATAATTTGCAAATTGCTGCAAACAGTATTTTATTCAGTTTTTAGAAACATTTACAAGTGAAAATAAAGTGTTACAATCCTATATAAATATTAGGCCTATAATGGAACTTTATAATAACAAATACACTTTTCTGAAATTTCTGCTTTTTTATGCTAGTACAAAAACATTTTCTATATGACTTTCTTATATACTACAACATATAAACTGTGAGTGTTATATATTTTTGTGTTCAGAACTAAATTGTGTAACTTTTGTATACAATGGATTTTAAAAGTGTTTCCATAACAACTATAATAAATAGACTCAAAAACAAAAAAATATTTTTGAGAACATTTTTTTTCAAGGTCATCCAAAGTTTCTCAAGATAAGAAAATTGTTAATCAGAGAAATTGTGCATTTCCGCATTGTAAATATTTAAAATGGTATAAGTTTGTATAATTTGTAGATGTTTCCTTACGATAATAGTATGTATTAAACATATATATATTTTTAGTTTCAGGATTGATCTATGCATTTCTACACATCACGTTACCGTTTATTATTTATTTTTTTCAAATCGTTAGCAACCCTCTACCTACTTGCAACAATATAGTTTGCCGTTGCAGTGGGAATGAATCATACAATTACTGTTGTAGCCAACGGATCTGTTTGTTTAAAAATTCAAATTTGCGAGTTGATATACTCGAAGATGACATCGGAATAAGGTCAAGGTCCCACTACTTCATGAATGTACGCCCTCTTTTTTCATTTCTTGAAGTAATGTTGGCACACCTGTTATCACCTGAACTTCTGAAGTTTGAGAAGTAAAAGAAGCTTTTCTTCCAAGCACACGGCGGCATCAGAAGGCGAACGTTAACCCCCCCACCACCTGTTGAAGGGCGAGGCGCGCGCTCATTGGCCAAGGGTTTCCCACTGCCGCCGACTCACGCGCCATATCCTGTTTGCTGGGCGCCATTCGTTCGTTACCGACCTCTCAGAAGAGTGAAGTCTGCTTGGTAACTAGTGTATTCGCGATTTATATTTTGTGATTCGTTCAGTTCGGTTTTTGTGAAAGCAAGTCTTTGTTACCCGTCATCATGGTGTCGGGGAAAACGGTGAGTAGCATGTATACTAGTTCGCAGTCTTAAGATTTCGTAATAAGTAAATCGTGCCGCAATCCTTGACTCACTAGGACATCTAATCTGTTGTTGAACCTACCTAGAACTGTAGATTACTTCACTCTGTTGGTTGACTTACCTTTTGCTGGTTTTACCGAATACTAACAAGTTGTCAACCTAATTACCCAGATTGTACTATAAGGAGTTTTATTGAACATTTTTCAGTTCTAAATTTGCAGCCCTAGTAATTTTTTTTAGTAGTTTTAAAAAAGCTGGAGTATTTTTCATAAAGGGTCTTCTAATAAATACTACGCTGCATTTCATTTCCGTATTTGTTTACTATATAGATGATCAAAATATGAGGGGAAAAGGGTGAAGAACAAGTGAAGAGTCAAGCTTTAGTTTCAAACTGAGGAGACCACCTGTTCCTTGGTAACTAAGGGACATAAATATAATGGGATCCGAACCACATATTATTTGTCTGATTTTTTTCAAACGTTTAAGCCTGATAGCCTACTGTTTTCTCCCCCTTACAAAACACAAATTTTGGCAACCATTCCACATGGACTCTTCAGTATTGTCTCCTTAGATGGTAACCATTGAGCAGATGGCATTTTACTAAAAAGGATTCAGGACAGGGCCTCCTGCCTACAATATCCACTTGTAGCACACTTGGCCGTTATGTAGCAGGGATTCAAACTGCGTCACAGCTATGGCCAAATCAGTGTTTCATTGTTTGTTTTTAGTATTCCTGCAGTTTCCACTTGCTTAATGAAATAAAAAACTGCCTAAAAATGGGTCTATATATTTTCATGCTACATACTACTTTGTATTCTGCGAAAATTATGTTCTTTTACCGAAAAGTTACAAACCTTATTTCCGGTATTTTAAATGATTTTTATTAACTTGATGTGTTTTTATGCCGAACATGACTTTGAAAGCTATTTTTTGTCAATAATACTTGTAAGATAATATTGGAGGAAAACCTAGTTTTATAACAAATCACAATCAGTGGCCATTGGGCAGTTATTTAACAAACACAAAAAACCAATTTGTATATAATTTTGGTACCGGGTGAGACAAACCTGTGCTTAATTTCAAATGAATGTACAACATTGAAAGAGTGCTGGTGATGCTTTGAAGTAAGTCTTGCTTAACTCAATCAAGAGCACTGCCACACTTTCAAGTACAGTATCCTCTGGCACTGGAAAAATAACAGATAAATATAGTTGCTTTCAAGGTCAAAAGTTAGTAGCAAACTGTCCAAATACAAATTTCCTTGGAGTTGTTGTTGATAAAACATGATCATGAACTCCCCACATTTACAGTTGCTAATTATATTGAGCTCTGCATCTTATGTTTTAAACATCCTTAGTAGCACTGGTAGCTTATGTCTTGTTGGACATGTATAGCGATTATTGTGAATGTTTGGTCAGATATGGTATGGCTTTAGGGGGTTTATCATCAATAGGATACAACTGTTCAAGTCACGTTAAAGACATGATTACGAGAATATTTGTTTAAATAGTCAAATTCATGTAGAGAGTATTTATTTTGAGATTACGAGAATATTTGTTTAAATAGTCAAATTCATGTAGAGAGTATTTATTTCGAAGCAAAATTCTCTATATACCTTCATTAAATAAAGGGTGTCCCAAAAGTTAACCCTCGATCCGGCAGTCATTTTTGCTCAAAATGTCGGGTCATTTTTGGTGATTTTGCAGTGATGTTTTATAAAATTCATAAAAAATATTATATTACAATAAAAGTACAATTGTGTGGTATCAAACTGTTCACAAGAATGTGGGCTATCATATAATACATAATTCATAACCTATAAAAATTTTATTTATTTTTTATGTTATGAAATATTTGTAATTTTTTTTAGAAATCGCGGAAAATAGGGGGGGACCACCCCCTATGATCAATGTTGTGATGATAAAAAAAGAAATGTGAGATAGCCAAAATGTTTTAAATTTTATCTAGTTTCAGAAAATATATAGTTTATATAGGTTTGTAAGTAAAAATTATTTTTTATAAATTTTTAACTGGAACGTAAACAAAAACCTGAAAATTAGTAACCACGGTTACTATAACATTCAAAAATATGATACAAATTTTCTTCAAACACTACAGAGTTCTATTATATACTAAAATTTAGCTAAAAACATGCTCTAATACAATATAATACACCTCTAAACACACTAGAAGTGATAATTACATTGCAAATGATAATTATTTACCGTAGTTGAAATCAGGCCCGGCAGACTAAACAACAACAAAAATGGCGAGACTCAGAGACTGGCTTCCTTCTTCAACTTTCACTACGTTTTAAAATAACGCCGATACAGTGCAGTGTGCGTTGATGCATACCACTGGAATCGTATGTTCACGCTGAGTACATAGAGGATAAAAACATCGAAGTAGCTCGATTTTTGCGCATTATAAATATGGTAAATCTCCGACGCTGCAATTGTACGAAAATTCGTACAATGCCAGTTGGGTGACGAAAAATTGTACGAAATTTCGTAAAATGCCGGATCGAGGGTTATGTGCCAAACTTCGGTAAATGGTTATATAGGTCAAAATAAAGAGAGAAACAAATGGCTTATTTGCTGCCTCTCAAGTTAAATGTGAATATGTCTTGGTTATTTTTTGTCCGATTGTAAGCATTTTTGGAAAACAAATTATTCCAGATATTCTCTTTATATTGACCTATATAACCATTTCCTGAAGTTTGGCTCTTTACTTTTGGGACACTGTAGACACACAAAGAAACTTGAGAGAATATTCATGAGATAGTACTCGTGCACTTAGTTTAGTAAAACTCAACAATTTAGCTATTACTAGAAAATTGTTAGTTGTACATGAACAAGAAAGATAAACAATTGATATTTTCACAACTTTTTTTATTTTGACACAAATTCATTTATTTTGACATCTCCATTAACAAGAATATAAAATTATTTTGTAGTCCAGTATGAAAGACGGAAGTTCTTTCTCACTGTGTGTTTCAGAGGGTTATAAAGGCTGTAATGAAAACTTGAAGGCCAGGTTGAGCAGTAATCATTAGGCAAATATGGCTAGTCAAATAGAGATCCCATAGTCAAGGCTTAGCTGCCTCCTTGAGAGATAGACCTTCAACTTAAAGGATACTTCTTGAATGAATGCTTGTTTTTCCTCTCTCAGAAATACAAAAAGCTCAATTGACGAATATCCTATTCAAAGCATCATGTACCAGTGATATAAGGGCAGCCTGACTGAACCAAAATTATAAAAGATCCTGCGTGCAATCTTTTTTGAATAAATTAAAATAATTATTAAAAGAATTTTGATCTGCAAACCTCACTATTTGTTTCTTCAAAGCAATCCATTTCAGGTGGAGCGCTGATTAACGTGTTAAATATTTAGAAAATCATATTGACCTATAGTTCAATTTTTATAATGTTAGATTCAGGCTCCGGAAGCAGCGGCAGGCGAGGAGGAGTGTTATTATAAATGGCGTCTTGAAAACATACGCTCAAATTAAATCACTCGTTGCAGGGATGGCTCATCGGACTGAATTCATTGGTTTAGGTTAGTAGTGCACGGCCAAGTCTACGATTATAAACATTGTATTATAACTGTATATCTTGATAAAACCTGGGCTTAAAGTGGCGATCCTAAACTACTGGCAGTCGCCCGATCTCAGGTAATGTTGCGTATACGTAGTATCATCTATAATAATTTCTACTTAATATCTAACTGATACCGTTGAAATTATGAAGATTGGTGTCATGTCAATATGACTTAACGTGTTTACTCACTAACAACAATAATATGGGTATTATTTTTACTTTTCAGCTTTAAAAACTGTTTCATGAAAAGCTAATTTTTAAATAATTATTACTTATTTTGTCCATAATAAACTAAGAGGTTAAGGAAGTATATCCTATATGTGATTTCCTTAAACATCACACAACATTTTTTTAGTGCACAAGCATCCTTTTTACAGCTTCTTGCAAGTAAAAATTAAAATATTTCATTTATTTTAAGAGGTAAATTAACATAACCAATGTTGTATACCAACAATTATGTCAATACATATGTAAAGTTAGTAGTTTATAATTCTCAAGGCTTATTCACTGCTGGTGGATTATGTGGTCGAAAAGTAATAGAAAAGCGAATAATATTGAAATTAATGTTGTTTGAGAGACATTTTCCTTTTTAATGTATATAAATACATTCCAGGAAGAAAACAGAAACATTGTTTATGTTCACGAAAATAATATTCTATCTTCACAAGTTTTCTAAAGGTGGCAGAAATAATAACAGTTCACACCGGTAAAGAAATGCCTTTGGTCCCATATAGGAATGGCAACGATATATCAAGAAACTTGTTTCGTTATATTAGTGTCGATATTTTCTTTCGATAATATCAGCCATATCGATATTTTGGTCCGATATATCATATCACTAAATGTTGATGTTATTCTCTCCTTTAAATTATCACGATTGAAAAACTTACACAAATTTAAATTGCCTCTTATGCATACAAAACATGCATTGAAATAATAAGGTAACTTTATTTTGTTTATTTGCGTAAGGTTTTACACACTAAAATTGGTTTATTGTAGACTAGTGACAGTGGGTGGAACGGGTAAATGAAGTTATGTGTAAGTTGACAACACTGACTCTGAGATGCCTATTGGAAGTAATTTAATTAATTTGTTTATTTTTAGTGTTTATAAGAAGCCTAATGGCATTTTTAAATGTGAAAGATTAAGATATAATTATTCTTATTTTAAATTTGTTTCATCCTACCACACAGACCACAACTCGTTTTGAGTAGATAAATGTATGTAATTTTTGTATTCAGTAGGCTTTTTTAAATAGTGACCGCGTAAATGTGAGTTTGTTTTTTGTCATGACATAAGAGTTAGTGCATAGTTTTTATATCAATGTCTATGCCTTTAGCGGTAATGTTTATGGCTAGGTGAAATGTGTCATGGATAATAAAAGTTATATAAAAAGAAAAATATTAACTTTAAGGATTGACTTGCTTAACTAAAGTCTGTAAACAGCATTATGAAATCCTCTTTAATGTAACTTTAAAGAGTGCATAGTAAGAAGCACCATAGACAGTTTTGTCAAAGTGGGGGTGTTTAAAATCAGTACATTGGAATTAGCAAAAGCTACTTAATTTAACTTTGTTAAAATTGACATGTCCAACTCTATTTTAAAGGCAAAAAAAGGTTCAGTGAAATTAAAAAGATTTGAATAAGGTTTTTACAGAAAAAAATTGCAATAATAATAAATTAAGGGCTCAAGAATACTCATGGAAGAAAAAAAGAACCCTGAAGTAGTGTTCTGGAATAGTTGAATGAGGTGTTGGCTGTCCTACAATGTTGGAGAAATTGCAAGGGTTGTGGAGAAGGCCCTGGAACACAGATAAATAACTATCCAGATAGTTCACAGTATATGGAAAAAGTGTACATGATGTTTAAGGAGTTTGTAGGCAACACACATTACATGACCGTGAATTTAGGATGACGTTGCTGCATTGAGTTATGCTTTATCAGCTGATATTCATTATTGTAATATCCGTTTTAAATGTGGTTAGTTGATGAGTTCAATCTGTTAAAACCGCCTAGTTGACAGCTGCTCGACTCGCTTTTAGGCAGACAGTTGACACACTATGAAAAATTTGTTAATACTCTTTAGCATGGAATTAGACTATCTGGGTAGAGTCAGTTATCTGTGACCTGGAATATCCAGCGTAGTTACAGTACACAGAATATATAATTCATGGAATATCTATTATTAACAGAGTAAAGATTGCACAGGTATTGCAGGAGGAAGAAGTGTTGTTACTAATAACTCTGCTTGGTATTTGTTGGCCAATAGACAATGAAATCATAATAAATGGCTACTTACATCTCTAATGCATAAATATTTAAGTGTATGTAAGTGAAGCGATTTAAGGAAAGAATGATTGAAAGCAGCTTGTAGAAAAATGATGATGGAATGAAACTGAAACCTTATTTATGACGAGTTGTTCCTGAAGAATGTGGAGTCAAACAGACAACAGATCTCTTGCATTGTTGAACTCGCCCTTGCATGTACATTGATATCTACCCGCAACACCAGGTAGTTAGGGTAATAAAATTTAAAATAATTAAAAGGAAATAAAATGACCATGTAGAAAAATATTTAATAAACTTAATTTATATCTTAGTGAAGATGCTATATTTTTTTCTGGTTTATTAATATCGTAAAGTGTCCTGGCTGAGCTGTGAGGTGCCAAGGTCGGCCCATGTTTACCTTCACCCATTGTACCAGCAAGGTCTTCCACTTGCCTAGTCATTCCTGTCCTGTTCTTGCCAGGGATTTCTTCTCTCGAGAAAAAAATAAATTCCCTATCCCAGCATCTTTGCCTCTTGAATCATAATAATTTGGTTTGTTTAAAATATTTGTAGGCTCTAAAATATATCTGCAGAATTTGGATGAACATAAAACTTAGTCATTGCTAATTAATATGAAGTAGTAGTCAGATACCTTAAAGGATGGATAGATTCTGTCCATATCTATAGAAATAAAATTCTAACTTCTGAATTTTTTTTGTACACAAAACTATTAAAAAGTATTGGATGGATTCACATAAAATCTTAATAGAACATTGCATTTATTTATAAAAGTGTTTTTATATATTTAGTTCATAAAGTTTAAAAATAGAACAGGGCATTTCAAGCATTTCCAGGCCTACCAAAATATTTCATAGATAAAAGTAAATGTCAGTGCTGAAAAAGTGCTACCATGACCAGCTGATTTATGCATATCCTAATCATATCTTGTAAGTTTATTACTGTGATCAGATGATTGTTGTTCTTGAAAACAACTGATTGTTATTTTATTTTAAATAAACTCTAGTAAACGACCTAGAGTGTGATCAGATTACTATCAGACTTGACCGGGTTTAGGTAGTGTAAAATATTTTCAGAAAATTTTCAATTGATTTGCTAATCTGTTGTCATAAAATATTTGTTTATAACAAATAATTAAAATTACAGCTGTGTTGTAGTTTTCAAATAACTCTTGTTGGAGGCGACATACAATTTTAACCATTTATTTTTCAAGCAATCAATTTTCTTTTCTTAAGTGTTGTGTGGGAGTGGAATGTCATTCATTTCTTTCTGATACTACTTCCTCTCTTAGTTCATCTATTTATTTTTAGAAATCCTTTTTTTTTTACTTTAAAAGTGGTTTTGCTATCTAAGATTAAAGTATTAATTTTAGTTAGCAAAACAAATTAATAAGATATAACAGCTTGCTTACTCTTATTATCTATTCAGTACATGTTTCTATATTAGGCCTATATTATTTTGATTTTTATAAGTTGAAATTTAACTTGCCAGTACATATGGGCCCACAGGCCTGTGTGTGGACTTTATTGAATAAGTTAAGTACTGATAGTTAGCTCATTGGGAGATTCGAACTTTAGACAATGCACTCTATAGAAAGAAGCCTTAGCTACTGACCCACCACACTGACATTGTTCTGTTTGATTTTAGTACACCAAAATAGTATTATTGTACACCAAAATAGACAAAATAGTATTATTGTGTATTTTTTATTTAATTCATTTATATTTATCAAACACAATATTTAGTTTGCTGAATAGCGTACAAAATAGTTAAAATAAATAATAAGCCGACCCTTTAAAAATCAGGTCAGAATATTTTATTAATGAATTTTCTAAATAAACTGGTGATCGTTGCTTAGTGAATACATTATCACTGTACTGTAAACGCCCACGGGTTACTTGTGTAACAAACCAATGCCATTTGAACAAAGCTTTATACTAGAGAAAACACGTCTTTGTTTGCATTAACCCTTTTAAGGCCAGGCAAAAATTGGAAAGTGATACTCTAAAAAATGCCAAAACTAAATTTTTTATCTGGAAAGTACAAAACCGTTATTTGGTTGTCAAATGTATATGTTATCTAGTGCTGCACTTATAAAAGAAGTTATTTCAAACTCCTGCGTTGAAAAAGTAACCATTTTACAACTTGACACAGAAAACTGTGCACATATTGTTTTTACAGATGATCTATGTCGTATATTGCCCATGTTGATACTGTTTCAACACTGTAAGATAACACAACAATACATTTACTTCATAACAATATAAATATACTTAAACTGTACAAGATACACACTAAACAGGTGAAAAACAAAAACAGGTTACTGAATAGACACACTGCATTGTCTGCTGTCATCAGCTGACGCCACAGCCACACTGATTGTTACTAAAATGTACACTCTGAGACAAGAATAAAAATATTGTACGACGAGAATATATATAAAACAGCCAGTTATTCGGCTCATAGCAGTTTTCGACTATAAATTCGAAAGCCAGTAAACTGGCTCTTGGCCGTTTACAGAAATATTTTCTAGAGCCGAGAAACTGGCCTGTGGCCATATAAAGGATAATAACAGCCACTTTGTTGTATTATACAAATTTTCTCTTTCTCTTGATACATTTTTGAAGTTTTCTCTATTGACAAAGGGATGTTCGATAGTCCTTGAAAAGTCTAATTATACTTTTTGCTCCATATCTTTTTTTAGGATCAGTGTATATAAATCTGTGCACGAATCCTGGAAGTGCAAAAAGTTAAATATCTATAATATTTTATTTATTTACTTTTAAATTTTTGCGAAGTATTAAATTGGGAGTGAAAAATACTTTTACTGACATTCGTGGTTGAACATGGATACTTAAGGTTTTTATGATAAGATTCTTTCATAAATTAGCAAATGTAAATATGATGCTTTGTTGTATAATAATATATATTATCTTAAATATGCTGGACATGTGGCTACATTCTGTCACATGTGAGTGTATGGGTAGGTCATCACTGTCGTACATGCAAGTAGGGATAATATAAAAAGCCTAATTTGCACTACAAGCTGCCCGCCCACCCATACATGCAGTGGTGTTGCTCCACCCACCCACATACAGCTCTATGACGCTTGGTGGCCCACCCATACAGACAGTGTTGTTGACTACAACACGTGCATGGGAGGGAGAGTGGGCAGTTTGGCACACTGTCAAGTGGATGTGTTCGCCTACCGGGGCAAACTGCCTTAGTGGGCCTCTTGATAGGATACCTAGTTGGTGGTACATGTAGGGGGTTGGACATGTGGCAACCTTCTGTCACACCAGATGTGATGTTTGCATCACACTCCAGGCAGAAATATAGTTTGGCACACTGTCAAGTGTATTTGTTGGCCTAGGCGTCACAAAGTACTGTACTGTGTCTCTGAGATACTGGAGATTCATCTTGTAACTTTTGTTACATTCTTCATTTTTTTTTTTTTTTAAGAAAATTGTATAATACAATTTTTGAAGGGAGCAGTCCAAAAATACTATTACAATTATTCCTGATTATTATAAATTAAGGACATTTGCAGGTTTTTTTTCAATCTTGAAAATTTACTTTTTTCCTCAACACAAATTCATAATCTACATTTATCCATTTCGTCTATAAACGATTAACTTTCAGAATACTCTATCGGTCATAGTTTTTCCTTAAATTAACTATGATTTTTTTTAATTAACTATGGCGGTAACTTGTTTATTACTCCGCCAATGTAGTTTACCAAACTTTGGACCAATTAATTTTATTGGATCATGTGACACTTGGATATTTGTACTGCATACTTAAGAATGTTTGAAATTCATTCTATAGTCCATCTTAAACTGCAAATTAAAATTTATTTTGATTTAAGAAGTCAAATTTTGTGTACAGAGTACAAAGAACCTAATTATTTTAAAAACATAAATTTTACTAACCCAAAGCATCAAAATTTCAATGGATTAATATATTTTTTAAACAATATCATTAGTTTACAATTGTATTGATCTTACTGACTTTTCATTACAGTACAAGTCATAGGGAACATTTAAAAAAACCTGAAATATATAAATTGGTTAGTAGGTTAAATATGGTTAGAGTAAAAATTAAAACAGCGATGCTAAATAAATTATTCATCTCATGGCTTGATTGAAATCACCATAAAACACTTTTTTTTAAATGTCTCGTTTGGTTAACAAACAATGTCTTTTGTTTGTGAATTTTTGGCCACATTTGTAAGCAAGTACAGTAAGCTTTGTACTTCGTAAAAATCAAGATTTCAAGAGTTTGTTTTTATCAAAGGTATCAGTTAGTTTTTAAGGATAAAAATATATTTATATTTGAATATTAACAAGAAAAAAGTAAAAAAAAACTTTATAGAAATGAGAATAGTAATATGTTGTGGGGTAAAATGTTTTTTTTTCTTTTTTTTTTCTAAATAATTTGCATGATATTGTAAATTTAATGAGTGCATACACCAATTCCTTTTTATCAATAGTCTTTTATTAATACAAATAGTATTTAGTATTTAATTTCCGTTATTATTAGTATTATTTCTTAGTGATATTACTGTAAATATATAACCTCTAAGTGTCAGAAAAACAAAACATTTTTTATGGAGCTTGTTTAAAATATTTATCATTTGCCAACCACTTATTTATCAAGTCTGTCAATAATTATAATGGTTTTATATTCCTGTCATGTATTTAATAATGTATGTATTCCAACGTGTATTGCCAATGGTTATGACAAGGCTACAGAAAACAGGCCAAGGTTCTTCCAACCAACAGTGTTGACTATCTTTATGCCTGTCTAATCTACGTTTTGAGAATGTTTTAAAGGATATTTATGTGCGGAGTGATGATAAGACTTGTGGTAGATGAGCGATTATGAACAAACATAGTCTACTTACTGGCTTAAGTAAAGGGCAGACTGTAATTTTTTAAATCATTCTCTCATAAAATTATAATTGGGAGTGATTGTTTTCTGTAACCCAAATTTAAAGTTTATACATTTCTACTTTTACCTCTTTATTAGGGAATTGTATTAAAAAAAATTTTAAATTCTCAAATAATCCAATAAAATCTTTTATTCTAGAGACCTTTCGCTTAAAATGTAGGCATCATCAGACATAAACAAATATTAAACCTTGTAGGCGAAAGGCCTCTCATGAAAAAAATATTTTATTAGATTACTTGAGGATTTTAAAATTATTTCTTTTCAAAGTTTATGTTTTAAAATATGCTTCAGAAACCAGCCATACAACTTATTGTTGTTTCAGGCTGTGCTCAACAAATCAACATTTTCTTCTTGTTAATAAATATTCAAAATTAAAATAAATCATAAAAATAAACATTGTTTCTAGACTTCAGCTGAGGAAATGTGCAATATATTAACTATTTCTGAAGAGAAATACCTTTAAAATATCCAAATGCATTGCATTTCTAAATGACAATTTAACAAATTCAAGACTACTTCCATAACATCAAACTATCAACATCATACTTTGAAATCAGACGCAACACATCCATTAAAAATTAAAACATTAAATTGGAAATAAAGATTTTTGACGGTTGAAAATTGTTAACTATCTTTCGCTGTTTGTCGAGTTATGCTTGTTATACTATGATTTATTTTGGTTGATCTACAGGCCATAAAGCAGGCTAATGGATACTTCAGATTTATAATTATACATTGCCTACGTCTAACGTTCAGTTTAAATTTCTTTTTTCATGGTAGTTATAAATCATTCGAATGAGTAAATAAATCTCGGTTACTTCAGTCTGACGTACTATATCTAGTATCCTTAAAGCTCTACAAAGTGTACTTTCAAGCCTAAACTGACAGATACTATTAGTGATAACTGCAGTGTTTAGTATTTTTCTAGCCTTCAATTTACTAATTATTGTTAAATACTCACTTTAAAACGATGTTTAACTGAGAGCTGCTGGTTAAATCAAATATTTTTATTGATTTATGTATTTAGACTATTGCTAAAATTGGCATTTTGTTCCCAGATGAATGTGCGGGTGACAACTATGGATGCCGAGCTGGAGTTTGCTATCCAGCAGACGACAACCGGCAAGCAGTTATTTGACCAAGTGGTGAAGACCATTGGTTTACGTGAGGTGTGGTTCTTTGGCCTCCAGTACACAGACAGCAAAGGGGACCTCACGTGGATCAAGTTGTACAAGAAGGTGAGTTCAGCACAAGAATATGTTAAGCATAGGTCTCAATTGGTAATTGTTGTATAAAAATTGCTAAATTAACTTGTCGTATTGCATTTTAAATTAATTCAAGCCAACCAAGTTTCGAACTTCTTCAGGTATTTTGTTTTTCAAGTAAATCTACATTCCGGCAAGCAGCAGATAGTCCTATCAAAACTTAGTTTTGAACAGCTAGACACAGGAAGCATCAGGTATTTAGGTTTCAAATGAAGGGTGTACTTGTCTAGGTCAGGACTGTGATCAGGCTCATCATTTTGGCAATTAACGACCAATTAATGGTAGCTTTCTCCATGAAAGAAGGCAGCCAGCAGCAGAAAGCCCCAATAGTTCACCTTTATCTCACAGAGAAATCAGTTGAGGTAGAACATGTTCTCACAGGCCTCACACAGCATTGGTTAGGCCTTGTTTCATTGTTTAAATTTTTCAATATCATATAGGTATTAATTTATTATTAATAACCATAAAAAGCAATGCTGTCATCATGAGACAAGTGGATAGAAGAAGATGATGTTATCAATTTATATTTATCAATAATGAATGAATGTGTGATTTTAATATTTAACTTTCATTGCTGAATTTACAAATTCTTTAAATGTTAATTTCATATGATTGAAGTCTGTTATTATTAATAGAATTTTAAGCTAATGGCTTTGGAAGTAAAAATTATGAGTGGATCTGTGTTCTTGATTAAATATGTTTTCCGATTTTGTCTTATTGATGTTTCATAATACCCATGTGGTGTTGTTGCTAGTTTTTTATTTTGTGATGTTTCATAATACCCATGTGGTGTTGTTGCTAGTTTTTTATTTTGTGATGTTTCATAATACCCATGTGGTGTTGTTGCTAGTTTTTTTATTTTGTGATGTTTCATAATACCCATGTGGTGTTGTTACTAGTTTTTTATTTTGTCTTATTGATGTTCCATATTCCCATGTGAGGTTGTTGCTAGCTTTTTTATTAAGTAAATTTTGAATTTTCTTTTGAAATATTATATCCAGTGTTGATAGAGAAGTTGGCTAGTTCAACTTCAAGAAGTAGGCTTTTCTTCAAGATAAAATTTTATTTGTTAAGATCCCTGGTTTATTTTCATCATTTGGGTCTTAAAATGTATTTTCATTTTTATTCTAATGAAATATTAATATTTGTAATTTTTTTCTTCAGGGTAGAGGGTTTAGAAATATTCATTTATACTAATCTGAAAATTTTTTTTCCTCCAATTTGAATAATTGTTAATTTTCGTCGAGTTTCTCTTTTGCCCTTTTTTTTAAATGCATTAAATTAGTTTTATATGTGTTGAAAGCTACCACATTTTCTATGTAATTTAATCCTTTCTGAATAATTGTTCTTTTGACATATTTAACAGTCTAAAAGTTATTCAATTGAAGTAATCTTGATCCTAAAATGTTGCATTGTTAGTTTGTTTCAAGAAGGTAATATTTTATTCCTCCGGGGTTTTGAGAAACAAATTTTTATTTCAAATCACATACTGACAGAATCAGTCAAGGTCTTAATTTATATTTAAACTAAGCAAAGTAACATCGTCCTAAAATGTTTTTGGATGTTACAGTACACAATATTACACTCAGAAGCTAAATTTTTTATAATCAAGAGTAGAACAGCGAATTAGGATTTTGTTGAAAATTTGCTAACTAAATATTTTATAGATAATAATAAATAAATCAAACAAAAGTCCTATACATAATGAATTTAATCCATTTGATGAATATTTAGAGAACAAAAGAGAACTTTTAAAACCATCTGCAGGTCTTTGCTCAAAGTGTAATTAATTAAATTAGGAGTGTTTTGATGAATACAGACATTATATTTAAAAATTGTCACACTTCAAAACCAATAATTAAGATGACTTGGTCACAAAATGCTAAGTGTTAGAAAGGAAGAGAGAGCTGACTTGTTCATTGCAGCCAGAATTCTAGGAACTAGAATCAGGTTTCTCCTTGCAGTAGAGGTGGCTCATCCCAACATTTGGTTTTCTAGTGAAATTAATCATGAAATAGGAAAAAGTCAATATTTTAATATGAAAAGTGAGAATGAGAATAAATGAAATAATAAAGTTAATGATCGTGTTACTAGCGTAGGTTGTAATTTGAATTTCATGTCTAGTGATTTTTTGATGACTCTCTTTGATATTAGTTAATTGTCTTGTAAATAGTGTTGGACTTGGTCATTTGTGATCAAGTTAATAATGGTTTAAAAGTAACAGTGTGTGCTCTTACTTAGTCAAAATACCAGGCTGAAGTAGGTTGTTTCAATGTCCTGCATAGAGAATGGAAATGTAATCTAAATTATATAGTGGAACATGTTCAGTGTTTATTAGGTGGGAGCAAGCCGTCTGTCTATCTGTATTTGATTTTTATAAAAAAGCTTAATATCTCTGAAGTAATTTGAAATAAAATCCTGAAAATTGGGATGACTGTTTATCTTTATAATGTTCGTTTACAATTTAAATATAAATTTTGTCCAACAATTGTTATCAAATTATTGGCGATTTTAAACTTTTAACGCTAAATATCTTAATGATGCTAAATAAAACCTTGAATTCGAATAAACATTTGCAAGTTACTATAAAAGTTAAAAATGTATATTTCTACAAATAATGGTATACAAATTTTTAAGATTAAATAACTATTAACAGAGAAATTGAAATTTTTATCAAATAAAATTGATTTTCTGGCTGAAAAATTATTAGAAAAAAATATTAATTTATCAGGTATTATTTGTTTGTTCTTAAAAGCATTATTTATAAAAATAAATTGTTCAACATTTTTGTACAGGTTTTTATGAAAATTTTATGTTATTAAGATATTTAGATTTAAGTTAAAAATGGCCACCAATTTGACAAAATTATTGTACAATAATGAAATGTAATTTAAATGGTATTTATGAACACTATAAAGATAGACAGGCAGTCATACTAATTTTCACAATTTTATTTAAATTAACTTCAGAAATATTAAGCTTTTTGTAAATATCGCATATAGACAGACAGGCGCATAACGTTGTGAGATAGACGATTTATACACATGACATTTTTTGTTTGTTTTAACCCAAGGACCTCCAGAAGTTTGGTTGTATACTTACGGGACACTGTATATAAACTAATTTGTACACGGGGGGGGGGCATAAATCGGAAAGAAAATAAGATCAGTAAAATAGATTTTTCACTTCATCAGTATGTTGTTGCCTTATTTGTAAGCTACTTGTTTACAATTTGTGCATTGCTTACTTATCATTCGATTTCTTAATTGAAAAAGTATGAATGACTGGGGTTGTTTGTGTATGCGATACCTTATTAGCGGTTACTTTTTATAGAAAATCCTGTGATGGTCAATTGACTTTCACCCTATTAGACTATTGTATTTGTATTTGGTTAGAATAGATCCAGTTGTTTTTGTCAAGGTAATGTGAAAGCCAAAAACTTCTAATTACGTTTCATTAACTACGGTCAGTTGTTTTGTTTCCTCTCTTTAATATCTCTTATTGATTTATTGGAACTTAAAAGTAAGCAGGATGGGCTTGCAGTTCATGAATCTTGTGAAAGAAAATTGTTATATTACAACTTTGTTTATGGTGTTAACTGATATAAATGATGTAACTGATGAAGGCCTTTGCTGGTGAAAGGCCTTGTTAAAAGTAGGCCCATATTTTATTGGCTTTTTATAGAAAATTTAATGAATTGAACAATATAACTTTATTTGTGTTTAGAATATTACTTGGTCTGTTAGTAGTGATTGGTTTAATACACACAAATATGCCATGTTCATACTCGAGGCTGACTTTGGCCCTCGTGTGTTAGGTAACAGCTGACGACCTTGCATATCTCCTTAGCCTTGGTGTCCCAATGTTACCACTGGGAACATCTGTCAACCTTCGCCCATTGTATGTGCTTGCATCGTGGCTGTCAAACAATTAGGCCCTACTTGTTCCTCCATTCAGTTATAAAGTGAGCAATTACCTTAACTGGTGCTCCTATTTCCTTAAGGTTATTCTACTATTTATATGTTGACTTCTTGTTTAAAATTTCAACATTAACTTACTAAAATAACTAAAGCCACTGATTGTAGCAAAAATGAATTTTTTGTTGTGAAGAAAGCCATACACAATCTGTGGTCGCAATCTCTAATACTTCTTAGAGGGTGGAAATCCCCCTCCTACACCTCATGTCCTATTAACTGAGCTGATTATTGATTTTAATGTCTTAATATCTTGTAAATTAGCAATATCACTAATTGTTACTCTGAATTGTTTTACCTTTTAATTTGTTGAAAGGTCATTTTTGGTCACTTTAATTTGGTTGGTGGGCCAATAAATTGTAA
Source organism: Stictocephala bisonia (assembly GCA_035578905.1). Classification (NCBI taxonomy): domain Eukaryota; kingdom Metazoa; phylum Arthropoda; class Insecta; order Hemiptera; family Membracidae; genus Stictocephala; species Stictocephala bisonia. The sequence goes on from JAQJVL010000007.1 coordinate 7,354,923, forward strand.
AGCATCCTAATAAAAGACCATTTTAGCTGTTGCCTTCTAATTCAAATTAATTTCCTAAAACCTTTAAGCTAAGATAATATGAACAGTTTCAAGGTTTTGCAAGGCCATTTAATTAAAGTCCTTAATAACTTAGATGTAGTTATCTCTTCTAACAAGTACGGTATCTTAGCATTTGTAAATCGTCATGATGTAGAAATCGAAATTACGAAGAAAAAAATACTTAATATCTGAAAATAATTTGGCTAATCTTGAAGTGAGTAGAGAAGTATTTTTTTAGGGTGTAAAAATAACTGAATAATTTGATTGCAGATTGTAATAGTTTACCTAAAATAACACAGTGTGGTTGTTAAATTTTATGGTCATTATATTATTATAGGACAATATAATGCTGTATTTAAAAACAATGAAGTTCTGTCAATCAAACAGTTTATATGTTGATATGGACGGCAGCATTTGATTGGTTGCACGTGGCTGAGTTCAAGGTGAATTGCTTGCAGCACTCTCCAAGAGCTTTCTTCTTTTCCGCTTCATCTGTTAATTTTATAAGCTTGACTGCCTTTCCTAAAGACTAAAACTTCATAATTTAGAGTCATAAAATTACTAGAATGTTCTAGAAAACTTAAATTGTTTAGTTAAGAAAGAATAGAAAATACAGAGAACATATTTTAATAATACTTCAGAATACTGTATATGAATCTGTTGTATACAAATTAATTTTTTTTACTCAGACAAAAAAGAAGATATTGAAACTATTTGCCAAGTTAAATGAAAACATACTTGAGATAAAACGGAATTTTTAAAATTGAACATTGACATCATTTGGATTAAAGCCGTTTTGTGTTGTCAAGCATCTTGATACCACATTCAGTATTTCAAAGTGCTTGTCTCATTTGCTTATTGTCCTCTTGCTGCCCAAGCCTGATAACATGGTCAAGCGGATGGTGAAGAATCTTCGCAAATCACCATCCGAGGAGCACCCAGAGGACTGGGTAAGGTGTTATAACTCCTTCCTGCATTTATTTCGCTTGCAAGAACTTGTTTTGTCAATTTTATTTTATTTTTACAAGTATGGAAATGGTAGACGTTAATGGAGTTGGTGATCTTATGTTGCTCTCTTGTACTGTAGTTGCATTTATTGGTTTTACCATTGACTGTAGAATCAAGAAGACTTGTCAGTTGATATAGATCTTTAAAAATCTGTTTTCCTTTTCGGTGAAATTTATTCATGTTTATTTTTTCTTACAGTTAGCATTATCGGCCTCTCTCTATTTCTTCATCCCATTATCAAGGAAAAATAGAAGTGACTAATAGTACACCAAACAGTAGTCCAAGCACTTAATTAAAACCATTTAGAGTTAGCATCAGTGGTAGCAAAAATTGAAGTGACTAAAAGTACGCCAAACCGTTGTCTGAGCAGTTATTTGGGGGATTGCTCCAAAGCAAATGGGCCTTGGACAATCTGTTAGTTTCTATAATTTTTACTGTTAATATATTGCAACTGTAATTGGTTTTAATGTAATTACTTCCTGTTGACTTAATTTTGTATTAGTTTAATAAGCATTTTTGTTTTTAGCTTTTGATGTTGTTTGGTTACAAGTATATAATTCTTTTTTATTTTGTTTGAAAGTATATTGTTTGTGAATTTTTGGCAGTATGGTAATTAAGTTTTGCTTTATAGTTTGCACAATACATGTAAATTATTTAATGTAATATATTGTTCAATTCCAAACCGTTATCCATCGTTGATTGTGATTGAGATACTGTGAAAACTAGCAGTTTCCCTTGTGAAAGGAGCAGTAGACTTGTAGTGAGTGAGATGCCGATGGTAGATGTAGAACCAGACGGTGTCCTTGAAGCAGGTTGTGCTGGACCACTCCATTTCTCTGGTTTTACCATCATTAAACAGGCCACACTTATTTCGGTGTAAATACATATTTAGTCCGTATTTAACTGGCCACAATACGTTGGTTAGCCATATACCCAATATTACAGCTAAAAGAACAAATTATAACTAAAAGTTGAAAATTACTTCATATCTTTAGATCTGTGGTTCCCAACCTTGTGCCCCCATAGACCACTAGACACTATATAAATTGTGGTTAACCACAAGATATTTTAGATGAATAACATTTTTTTAAATTTATATTTTAAACATGTATTGACATTTTAACAAATAGCAAAAAGAAAACGGTATACATAAATAAGTAGTGTGTCATAAAAAACTTGCCAATAACATATGCAAACATAAAAAGGATTAATGTAACACCCATTCACTCATTGACTTCCTTAATCTTGCAAGAAGGAACATCTTCCATTTCATTGGCAAGAAATATTTCTATATTTAGCGTTTAACAAGTCGTTGATGTGATAGAAATTTGCTCTATCTTATTCCTATTACAATAAATATCTTGACAATGTTTCCTGTCTTATATCAGGTATAAAAGATTATCTACTTTTAACTTATGCAAAGAAATTTTTTCTGCACAAAATTTCTTTGCATAAGTTAAAGTTAAAGGAGCTTCTTATTTTGCAATGAAGTTCATAAAATCATTTATTTGGAACTTTTGCTGGACCACTTCAGTCCTTGCTGTAGACCTTCCAAGCATGGTGATTGGCTTATTGGTCTTTGGAAGCCCTTTGGAGATCTATGTTTCTGTCTATAATTAGTTATATTTCTTCTTCTTTTTTAATACATGAGTTATAACAAAAAGTCATTATGCATGAACAACCATATAATAGCCATTTATTAATAGCAGCATATAAAATTGTTACAGGCTGTTAAGTTTTTCTTTTCTTTCTTTTTTTCTTTTTTATTATGTTTTTATAAAATACTGAAATGTTTGCCAGTAGACAAAATGTTTTAGCATCCAAGTTTACTTCTGTATAAAAGAAGGAATTGTAAGATCTTGACTGTTGTAAGTTAATAATAAAGTACAGATTTCAATTAACAGTATACTTTTATGGAGTCTAATCAAATATATTACCTAGTGTTACCAGGTAGTTCTAAAAACTTGCTGATCATGACTGCGTGTATGGGTTGGTGAGTCAAACCACCAGTTATGTATGGGTACGCAAATCAAACCTTCTGTCATAAATGGTTAGAACAGAAATCCACATTGTTTACTCATATATGATATATCTGGGTATTCAACATAAGTCATATTCTCCCATTTTTCTTTTCCATTTAATATGGTTTTCTCATTGGTTTGTCTTTACAAATAAAATGTTCTTTATATTGTTTTTAAATGTTGATAAAGACATATTTAACTGGAAATGATACTGAAGAACTTAGCTTAAGGGTGTTGGATCGAAATTTATTTTTGAAATTTTTTAAAATGAAATTGTTAGTATCCATGTAAGTAATAAATTTGCTATGGGAAAAAACACATTCTTTGTTACCAAGGTGTTTTACTCAATGGACGAATTCATGGACAGCCGCTGGGAATAAAATTATCTTTAACAGACTGCTGACTCTAGTACGGTAAAGGGTGTTCGATCGAAAATTATTCTTGATAATTGTTTGAATACAATTGTTAGTATCTATGTAAGTAACAAATTTGCTACGGGACAACATTCTAAAAAAACTCTATGGAGATATGGCTGTCCAAAGTGATTAATTTGGCCTTTTTGGTGCATAACATGAACAAACCGTGTGATATAATTTATTAACATTTTGAGAATATAATGGACAAAAGGTACTAATCAACTTAGTATGTAGTAAATCTAAAAAAAATCTTGTTACCAATAGTTTTTTTATAAATGATATTTGTTGAAATTTTGAGTTAAAATCTGTACAGTCATCTTTGGCTAAAAAAGTAGATTAATAATTAATGTATATAAAATCCATTGCTAGAGTTTACTGTAAATGTGGGAGTTATGTCTATCTGTCAAATTTTCGGGGTGGGGCTATAAGGGGGGGGGGGCGAGGGGAATACATTGCCTGTTCGTTAGTGAGTCAGGATCTTTACTACTCTTAGTGGCAGTTGCGATAAAAACTAGAACAAAATTCTGTAGAGCATTAATCTGGGTGTCCGGACGAATACCCTAACATGGGAAAGTAGACATAGATGATGAGAACCAGTTTTTAGATAATATGTAACTAGCAGTAGTTTCATTTTAACATTGTTCACTTTCAGTTTCGCCACTAAAACTAAGTGAAATATTAAGGCTGTGTTGGTAATGCTTACATTTTTAACTATTTGCCCTTTTGCAACATTAACTACTTCACCAATATCTCTTTAATGCACATAGAATCATTTAAATTGATATTTCAAAATAATAAACTCAATTTGAAATATTTCCTTTTAGAATTCAAATTGTTTTTCCGCTTATTTTCTGTGTATATTACCTTGGGACAGTAACTTGTCACTGACTCGGAGTTGTGTAGAACTACAGTTTCTCATTTTCCAACAACAAAACTGTCACAAGTACTGATGAGTCTTGGTCATGTTATTTATTTATCAGAACCAAATTTCACTTATCTTCTTGCTGCTAGTACTGTTACACTGTACGATCTAACCATTACCTGTATTTCCACATTTTATCTAATTTCCTCTATAGACCATGTTTTATTTTATTTGTAACCACACACTATATGATAACTTTTTCAATTATCTTATAATATGAGTGCAGTGCAATTTTAATGCCCTCTAAGTTTTCTTATAGTATTACACTTATGCTATCTCGTACTGCTGATATCTCAACATAGATTACTCTACTTATAAACCCTTTTTTCGTCTACTACCAAAGATAAAATGTACTTGGAACTGTCTAATTGTTGTAGCTTACATTTGCATGCATTATCACTTGCAAACAATAAATCTCAAGACAGTTCCAAAAGAAAATATTAGGAGAGAGTAAAAACTACATTCGTAAACATATCGTTTAAAATAGTTTTATTTTAATATAAATAAATTTCTATAAAATTGACACTGGGATTAGAGCTTGTTAGCAAATGAGTGCTTACTCCTAAAATGGCATTGGCTAGTGAGTCATGTGGTGATAAGGTTGCCAAGGAATTGATGATTCCTAGCAGAGAGTCTCAGGTGGAGATGATCTCAGAGGCTGTCTTATGTCATGCCTCAAGGTCAACTCAGACTTGCATTAGTGTGAGTGCATTTAAAAATGTCCGTCCTATACAGGCATTACAGAAAAAAATAATCAAAATTGGCCTTATGTTGAGTGTCAGAAAAAGTAAAAAATAGTTGCCAATATTTTGCTGAAGGTTTCTCTAGCCTCACAGTTATACGCTTGGCATACAACAACAACAGATGAAGGCTACGGATCTGACATCATGGCTTTTTCCTCTTCATTCTGTTTACAGTGTCACTGTCATTGCAGTTTTATTTCTCTTTAAATTTCATTTAATTGGATGGGTGGTTAATTTATCTGGTTCAAAAATGTCTTCTTAGTATGTTTCTTCTAACTTGTAATTCATAGATGTAAGTGATGTGCATTCTTATATTTTGAGATTTTTTATTCAGTTTTTTATTCAAATTCTTTATTGCCTCAAAAACACTTATATAAAGTAGTTCAAATATAACTACATAAAGTAGCTGGCTCGTTATAGGACTAAAATACTATAACTTAAACTTCATTAAATCTAAATATTTTGTTTTATTGTAGAGTTTATTATAGATTTCAATTCAATTTGAAATGTTTGTGGTTATTAGAATAATGTAATACCATCATTGTGTTCTTAGATTCCTAAAGTAGGATGTTTTTTAACTGATATATTTACCAAGCAATTCTTTGTGTTATAAGTTTTTACAGGAAAAACTTGGATTTGGTGATAGTTTCAGTTCTCTCTTTTACTGATGTTTTAAGATGTTTTTGTCATATGTGGTTTAGAATTTTAATACAATTAAAATTTGACTTAAGAAACCTAATATTAGAAAGAATTGTTAAAATAACACTGATTAGTTTTTTTAAGGATTAGTGTCAAAATGATTAGTGGTGTATATTTATAAAATATATAACTTGTAAGCTAAATTTAATTCACTGTTTACAATACATCACAATTTCACTCACCAGTTTAAATGGGCCTGCAGACCTGTGTGTGAACTTTATTCAACAAATGAATTACCAATCATTAGGTCAATTAGGGATTGAACCCTTGAACCTAACCCTCCGAAGCCTGAGCCACCACGCTGGCCAATGGCTTTCTACTTCCTCAGCACAGCACAACTTGAAAGTACAGCATAGTTTCCAGCAGCAAATTTAGTCTGTTGTGTTACTCAATATTTGTAGTGGTTCAATAAGAGCACAAGGAACCTCAAAGGAGCTCAAAGATCAAAGACTCAAGGAGTCTTCAAAATCAAAGATAGCCCATCTTAATTTCAAACTTAAATTTGAACTTACAAATCACAGACACCTTCATCTACAGATTTTTCAAATAAAATTTGGCAATTAGTTTATTTTGATTGATAGTCTGTCGTTAATAAAAGCCTATTCATTACTCAACAACCACTTGAAATAAAAACTAAACTTTTGTAAATTGTTAAGAACAATAAAATAGTTGCCAATATTTTGCTGAAGGTTTCTTTAGCCTCACAGTTATACGCTTGGCATACAACAACGACAGATGAAGTTCAGGAATTAGCCATTGTGGCTTTTTCCTCTTTATTCTGTTTACAGTATCACTGACATTTCAGTTTTATTTCCCATTAATAGCTTGTGATTAAAAATGTTTTGAAACATTCCATTCTGTACTCTACACAACGCCCAGCTAAGAAGGAGTTAACATTATTTTATAAATAGCCAATCTACAACTTTCAGTAAAGTTTTAAAACAGTTTCTGCAACAGTATGCCCATTTAAATTGATTCGCTTTCATACATACATGTACAGCATTATTTTTTTTAATAGAACCGTATAGTGAAAGTTTTTCAGAGATTTGATTCCAATCAAGTGATGTCATGTAAAGGTAGAAGCCCTGCAGTGATTACACAGAAAAACACGCTGAGTGTGCCCCTGGTGGCATGGAGATTGGCCAGTTTGTCACCTTTCTATGCAGTGTTGCCATCCTAGCTACCATTCATTCATATATTTGTACGCAAGGATATTGAATACGATAACATTGTACTTTATGTCAAGATGGTTATTTAATTATTCTTAAAAATCACGCAATGAAGAAATCATTCATGGTTTATTATAATATTTACTACGGGAATAGGTAAAATAACTTTCTTATTCTTGATTGTTTAGAATGTAGATTAGTTAGTTATGTAGATGTCAAAAACTGATAAATTACAAAGCATATGTATGTATACACAGTCAGGTAAAACAATATTTTTTTTCCAATTCAATATCCAGTACATTTTGTTGGATGTTAACTATTTTAAAACATGCAAATGTGATCAATCATTCTTGTTACATAATTGGTAATGCAGCTTTCTAAATCCCCTAGCTTGTTTATCTTCACAGAACAAGTGTACAGGAAAGGCTTCCTGTCTCACAGGACTTGCCTCAGTGCTGCTGACCTTGAGCCACTGCTGTTAATAGTAGTTATTCCTGTGTTTCCTGTGCTTTCTTAACACACTCACAATTTACTCTGTAGACATACCTTTCCTAGCAAGATCCTTCATAATAGCTGGGTGAATTAGGTTGGTTTCAATCTAAAAATAAATAGTGTGTACATGTACAAATTAACCTTTTCACTGCAAATAGTTGCATGGTTAAATTTAAACTGGAAAGAATGTAGGTGTATTGAAAGGTTATATTTTGGGACCTCGCTCTCTTTTTATGTACTTAAAAAAAGTAAGACTAAATGTTGAATCACACTCAGGGGCATCTCTAATACAGCTGATTAAAATCTTAAAATTTCATAAAAGTTGGATATAGAAATACAAATAATAACCCAATTGAATTAGCTTGTACTGAACATATTATCTTTAAGCAATGATCTAGCTTTAACTTAAAAAGAAAAAAGTAAGTAACTTGTGGAGTTTTGTTAATTCCATACCGTACCACTACATTCTAAGTTCTGTGCTACGTTAAGCAACACCGGACGTTTTGAGTCGCTGGAGTAATTTAGCTTTGAGGGAGAGTACTTGAAAACTAAATTCTTGCCATTTTTAGATGTATAAAGTAGTGGTTCTTACGGTAACTGCATTTTTATTTTTCCAGCACAATTTGCCTAGTTCTGTTTTGGATTAAGAAGATATTCGGATTACCGAAGTTCAGATTAGCAGGACTTTACTGACTTAGTATTCTTTTTTTTCTTAGTTCATCCATAGTTTAATTGTTAATACCGCTACATATGTAACTGAATTAAGTCACCTTTTGTTTATTCCATTTTATTATGCATTATCATTTGAGCTGACAATATGCAAATTCTGGTTATATAATATTCATGATTTATGTATACCAACATTACCAACTTCAAAATGAAAATGATTTTGTTGTTGTGTGCAGTGTTTACTATGTAATATGATACAAGTTGATTATAAATTTACAGTATATTTGTAATAGTTTAATAAAAAATAAATCCCCATAGTAACTTGATTATTTGGCCTTGTTATTTATTTGAGTGACAAATTGAAATTCACACTAATTACTAAAGAAATTATAAATTAGCCTCTATCAACGATGGAAATCATCGTTGGCATAGAAGTAGTGTAGTTTTTGGACCTACATAAATTGCCAGCAAGTGACTCAATGGCTAAGGCTTTGGACTACGGAATGCAATGTCCAAATCCCAACTGAACAACGGTCAGTACTTCACTCGTTGAATAAGTTCATGCAAGGGCCTGCTTCCCCTCCCCTCCAAAAATCATGCTAATTTTGCATATTATTCTGTTTAGTCATCGTTAGTTTATACATATTTGACTATATTATAGTTAAAGTAGACACAGTAAAGTAGCTGAACCTCTGATTACTTAAAAGTTTCATAGCTAAGGTTGGTGGAGTTTAGTAAACTGTATTTAATCTAATCCTCGTGTCTGTTTTCTGCTGCTTCTACCACGGTATCTGACAGACCAGTCTGACCTCGTGGGTAAGTCACTTATCTACAGTGTTACGACCGGTAATGATGTAGTAAATATATCAACATGCTGTTGTATCTATTAAAAGTCTTTCAAAGAATTGAAATATTTCTAATGTTAATAGAGGTTACAAAACTTTTCAACGTGCTTTGCTCCGCTGTTTTTGTTAGTTTACCGGCTGTTCCTATTAACCCATTGACAGATAGGCCATATAAGGGAAAAATATTTTAATAGCTATATTAACCAAAAGATAGACATATCAAAAATTTTAATAAAATAATTTTTTGTTTTAGTTAGAAAACATATACCAAATACATATTTAGCTTATTGATTGTAGTATATCCTGAAAATAAATTTAGTATTTTACACGCATATATGCTGGAGACACTTGTCCGCAATTTATACAAGCTGTACGTGACGCGAGAGCTCCCCGTCTTCCCCTGAACACATACAGGGACATTTTACATTTCATCTAAGAACACAACACAATAATAAACACCTATTACCTTAAACCAACTGACATTAACAGTAATCGGCGCCAAAACATTGCGTCATTAGTTGAACAGACGCCACTGCCTTCCAAATCAATACTACTTTTTTTCTTCAAGGTCGATAAAAAAACATGCATCATAAAAATTAACTTTATATTTTTTAAATTAAAATAGATGTATTTCTCAACTAATTTGTGGATATTTGAGTTTATTTAACCAAAGAATAAGGTCGCAATAAATTAATTACGCAACAACGAAATATCGTTGCATATCAGTTTTCGGCCGTACAGCTACTTACAATATATCGTTGTTTATCAGTTTTCAGTGAGTTTTGCTACAACGATAAATCGTTGCTTATCAGCCAAAAAATTTATCTATTACTATTACTAATTGTCAGAAAATAGTCTGACACGTGTTTTGGAAGACCACTGTAGATTTTCAATTCTTCACAAAACATGATTTTTTACATACATATTAGCAAACAACTATTTTACTAGAGAATTCTTATCAAAGATTTAGAGTATGTAATTTTCTCTTTTGTTATTATTAAGAGTTTTTCTACTAACTGTGTTATAAAACCAGTCCAATTTCTGATAAATATCGAGAGTTTGTATTGATCTAAAAAATTTCCTGTATTTGAGATCAATCAAAGTTTAACTTTTTGTTGGATGGTATATCTGTAAAACCAAAAAATTTGTAACAAAATTATCAGTCTATCAAAATATTAAAATAGAGAGAGTTCAGATATTAAACAAAACATTTTTCTCAAAATACAAGGGTTTTCTCTAATGAAGAACACGATTATTTGTAGGTTATGAGCCAAGAGGTCAAAAAGGAAAATCCACTCCAATTCAAGTTCCGAGCTAAATTCTATCCAGAAGACGTTGCAGAGGAACTCATTCAAGATATCACCTTGCGGCTATTCTATCTGCAGGTATAATCAAGTTACAAAAATCAACTCTATTGTACTACAAACTTAAGAATATAGTATTAGAATGTATATTAACAAGTTTCGAATTTTACTAGTTTTCATTCTTCATTTTTTTAATATCTTGCAAACTCAAAAAAATGTATATATATATATCAATAGAGAATTATTAATTATATTTTGTATTTCTTGTGAATAATTATTCACAGTGAAGCAAACATGTAAGTAAAGCCTGGTAGTTAACGGAAAGAAAGGCCAGGAGTTACATAACAGACTGCTGGGTGTATAATTACAGGCAATCACGTCTTCTCGTTATCTCTTGTTTGTCACAATTCTTAATTACAATGGTCGTATACCTAATATGCATTTATCCATTTTCATGTTTTTATTGTGGTTTTATTACTTAAAATGTCCCATTTTTCCAAAATAATTGACATGTTTTTCTTAAAATAATAACTTTTTTGTAAAGAGGAGGGTAAAAAATTATAGTGGTAATCTTGATTGTTACAACGTATAGCTGGTCTTTGGAGGTTTTCTTTTTTTGGTAATTTTTTTCTCCCTGAGAGCAGATTTGTTAGAATCTTTAACAGATCTGATTGGATAGTGAGGCTATGTTGTGTGTACGATTAGTTTCAGGAACTAAAAAAACTATTCAACATTTGTGTATTGGAAAACAATTGATTCAATAAAAGAAATCTAAAATGGTGTGAAATGTGATAGTAAATATAAATATTGTAAAAGGTCAGTTATATTTAAAAAATGTTTGTTTATTGATTAAATTGCTCTTTTTATTAGCTAAAAAGTATAAAGCGTATATTACAAAAGTTTGCTTAACTCAATCTTACTTTTATTTCACTGTATTCAATTTTGTTAGGCAGTGAGATGAAATTACTATCATCTGCATTCGCACAAATTTTAAATTGTCCTTGAGTTCATTGTTAACTTCAAAATTCTATAAATGCCACTCTTGGCTGCAGCCAAACCAAAGCTATTACTGGAATGGTCCATTACGTTTCAACCAGTTTTCCTGTAGCCTTGAGAGGTAGGTGTACATCTGTACACATGTAATGAAGGAAAAATTATTACAGAACCGGATTACAGTTTTTGCTTGAAATTATGTCCGTCATGTCTACAGCAGTTCAGTTTTACTTGTATGGTAGTACCTTCTTATTTTAATGGGCAGTAAATTTAGGTTTTCTATATAAATAATAGTTATTTTACCTAGGTTTAGGGATGAGTTTATTGGGAATATATGACACTACTCTTTGTGTACTCGCAATTTGCACATCTGGGTTCAGTTGATTAGAAGTAATTTTGTATGTAATAAAACAGTGAGAATCATCTCAATTTCGTAAATAAATTAACAAATCAGAACCAAGATACAATTATTACTGTAACAATAAATATTCAATACTTGAGAGGAAGTAAGCACATTACAAAATAATTGCACATCATCTTTTCAACACTGAGATTGGTCAACAATTTAGTACCTTAAAATTTATGTTTGATGTAGAATGTTGTCTTTAGTATCTATTATAACATGAGTTTAGAATTCTTTTAAATATTGAATTGAATGTTTTTTAACTATTATCTAATAGTATATTTATGAAAATTGTGGAAAGGTACAAATATTTAAATTAATATTATTTTTCAGATATAATAAGGGGATGCAAGATAGTACTATATGCATTTTTCCATGCAATAATTCCTAAGGAAAACAATGGATGGACAGTTTTTACCTTTTTTATTAATTTATTTCCAACCTAGTTCTCATTACAATCTAATAACCTTGGATTTTATCAATGAATATCTCTAAATATTAATAATAATCAATAGTAACAAAATTCTAATACAAAATAATACAATGTTTTATTAATATTGCTAGTTTTTTCACAGAGCAAACAATAATAGTAGATCCTTTGATTATTGGTTGATAATATTTTTATGTGTAATTGTTTTGGTTAATAATAATTTGTATAACATTTTCAGGTATTTATTTTTATTTATCGTTATTATAAAACGCTATTTTCAGATAGTCGATCCTTGTTTATAAGTATGTAATTAAAGGGCTATGTACAAATATAAATAATTTGATTTTTTCTTGGGTCTCATTTTTAAAGAAATATAGGTTAAGGTATTGAGTATTGCCTTAAGACAAGAGTTTTTTCCCCCTTTTTATGATGTATTATTTTTTTACACTCTTAAGTATTGGGCATCTCAACAAATTAACAATCAAGAACAATCCGATGTCAACAACAATCTTTAAATATTAGCCCATTTTATGAGTAGTTTGCAGTAAATGGTTTTCACATCGCACATAAACAAATATTTCAACAGTCAAACGTCATCAAAACTTTTGATTTCTTGCACTTTGACATCTAAAATCTTATCTCCTTGTTTTAACAGGTTAGAAAATTGCTGTTGTCATCGTGAGTTGATGCAAACATCACAGTAAATGTGAACTTGGATCAAGTTAAATTGTATGAACTAGCATGCAATTAAAATGGCAGAGCTGAGAAAAATCGCAGAAATGCTTATTTTTAAGCAGATGCATGGTTTTAATGTAAGGAAAAAGAATGTTTTGATCCAATAACAGATTTTCAGGTGTTATCTAAGATGCAATTCTTCTTGTATCCTTGAAAAGCTTTGTCCTTGTCACCTGTGACTGAACACACTCATTATGTGGATCAGCTGTTTATATGATACTTGTTGCTTCCTTGTAACATCTTAGTTTACCCAGTTAAATCACTTCACATAGCAACAATACTCCCAAAATCATTTTTTTAAAACACACAAACTGGTCAATGCCAATCACATTTATAAACTAACTACTCTGCAATTACATGATCAGTTTCTGTTAAATAAATACAAAAATATTTGGTCGCTCTCCAATACTTTGATACTTAAAATAAATAATTTTTAGTTTTAGTACAGTGATGTGTTATAAAAATTGAACAACTTTTAAATAAGATATTGTTGGTATCAATCAGGAGTAACTGAAAAAAATGAAAAAACAACTTTTTGTAGATTGAAGACAATAAAAATGTCATATTAGAGCAAAAGTACAGATCATTACAATTTTTAAAACAATCGCTCTATTATGAAATATCTTGTCTCCTTTTAGGTTCAGATTTTGCAATCCTCCTAATTACTTTGGATGTTATAGACCTCCCCCCACCATTTTAAGTTAAAATTCAAATAATATTTTTAAATATTTAACTCAACAGGATGTAAATGGATAATTATGCTGTAAACGCTGCGAATTTGGAACTCTTTCATCTAGAAATTTTCATTAAGTAAATTATTTTATACATACTTTGTTCTATATTAAATTAAATATTTAGTATATATCTTGGTTTTAAATTGTATTATTAGTTAATGTTATAATTGTTGCTCTGTAATATCTCCTTTTAGTTTCAGAATATTTAGTAATATTATAAAAACTACCATCTTTCAAGTTTTATTTTGCTGATTCACTAGATCACAAGTTGGGATTAATCACTAGTAATTAATTAATTACGAAACAATATCAAGTTCATGTTAGTAACGGAAGTTGGATTAGAAGAATTGATAGGTTTTATCTCTAGATGGTATTTTACTGTTTACGATGATTGGGAATTGTTAACGATAACAAATATGTGTTATTCCCATCTTCTTTGAAATTAATTTGAATTAAAAAAGATCCCCTCGACTAGCTTTTATATAACCCCATTATCATTCTTGTAGGTTTATTTCAAAAGATACTTGTGAGCTGTTGTTATTAAGCAAAACGTTGTGCCTCATGCCGGAAGACAGTTTTTGCAGTTGTGTGGTGTCTGTGAATAAAGATATTAAAATGTCAACCAGGAACTGTTTAGTAATTGATGTGTTGTTACAGGTCAAGAACGCAATCCTATCAGACGAGATATATTGTCCTCCAGAGACGTCAGTGCTTCTGGCCTCGTACGCAGTTCAAGCCAGGCATGGTGACTACAATAAGAATCTCCACAACTCCGGCTTCTTGGCCAATGACAGGCTGTTGCCACAGAGGTATAAAACACTGGAGCTCATCTTCTACTAATACATCTTACTGTAAGGTTCGATGTTTGAAAAATAAAAAGTGTATTTCAAACAGCATAAATTTTATGTCTTATAAAGAGGTAGGGAATCGGTAAATATACCTGAGAAGACAATTCAGCCATGTTGAAGTCGTTGAATAATCAGGATCAACACAGACAGTCATTTGCCTTAGATAGCTTGCAAAAAAACTTCAGAAGTTACTTCAGATTTTTATTTCATCAATTAATTAACTCTTTATAATAATTCACTTTTGTGTTTTAGACAATATTTTTAACCCGTGTCCAGGCGCAGTAATTCCAATAAAATAAATCTGGTAATTTTATAAACTAAGAGTGTAGTCTTCCATCACAAATCCTTTAGTCTTGGATTAAATATTTCACATGCAGGTCACCTAATAAAAATAATACTAAACAACAACAAACAAAAGTTGATAAAAAATGAAAATAAACCAACATTTACAGGAGTGAAGTTTATAAAACACATACTCTATAATATTCAAATAGTTTTTTAATTAGCATAATACGTGTTGGTACATATACAGTACAAGTAAACGTCACACAACACAAATTTATTACAATATAAGCACAAAATGCACAAATATACTACAATACAAGCACAAAATGCACAAATATTATGGTGATCGATTTCGGTGAACCACGCTCACCTTCCTCAGACCAGAGGGATTCACAAAAGAATCCCTCTGGTCTGAGGAAGGTGAGCGTGGTTCACCGAAATCGATCACCATAATATTTGTGCATTTTGTGCTTGTATTGTAGTATATTTGTGCATTTTGTGCTTATATTGTAATAAATTTGTGTTGTGTGACGTTTACTTGTACTGTATAGTATTCAAACACAATAAATTTTAATAAGTTCAAACAGAAAAATGACAGTATACACCCTAGGTGAGTATTTTTCCATTTTATAAGTTTCAATAATGAGTTTTATACTGTGCTGACCTACTTCTAATAAAATAAATTACAGTACAGGTTTTTATTTTCAAAATCTATTTTGATGCTACTCAATTCTAAACAATGTGCACTTTATGAATAAAGACAAGTTGAATTATATCAGTCACAAGTCTTAAGTCATCTGTCACAGCATCCTTATCTGCAGTGAAGTAATCTTTATCATTTATAGTTTATTGACAGTAGAGAAAGATTGGCTTATAAGTTGATATATTTGCTTTGAAGACACATTAGACCTTTTCCTTGATTAATCTTTTTTTTTACTTCCATATATGGTACCAAGATTAATTGGTTTTGTGTACTTAATGTAATGATGCAATTATCTACTTTTTGTTTTGCTTTTTGTAATCAAGGTAGGTTTTAGCAAAAGCTAAACATTATTATGAACACAGTTCATTGTTAGTGTTAGTACAAAGATTTTAGTTTGTTTGACCCATCTGTAGTTCCAAAGGTATTGAAATTTGTGTTACCAGTGCAAATATTTAATGTCGGAATGTGGAGCACTGATTAATTATCGACAGTAATACAAATGTGGGTTCAAAGTTAGTATTTTTCAAGTGATCTTGAGTCTGATTTCATTGTTTTATTTGGCAGAGTGATGGACCAGCACAAAATGTCACGCGATGAATGGGAACAGAGTATCACGACTTGGTGGCATGAACACCGTGGCATGCTGCGAGAAGATGCCATGATGGAATATCTCAAAATAGCCCAGGATCTTGAGATGTATGGCGTCAATTACTTTGAGATCCGTAACAAAAAGGGCACAGAGCTGTGGCTTGGTGTTGATGCGCTTGGACTGAACATCTACGAAAAAGACGACAAGTTAGTACAGCATCAATATTCTATATTACCCCTAACTTTTCTTCAGTTGAATAATTTGTTCTGTTTTGCCACGAGATAAATGTTGATATTAACCTAACATTGTTTTACTGTTATTTTTAGTCTAGATATTGTTATTAATTCTGGAAAAGGCTATTTACTTTTCTGCCTTTTTTAACAGCCATTAAAATCGGAACACAAACGTAGTAACTGAGGGCTGTAACTGTACTTCTGGCATGCAACATTATCAGTGTAATTTCCATTTATGAATTTTAGTGGTTGTTGTTATTCATATTTTGTTCATTTAAATGTTTCGTGAGAACCAATTCAGTATTTATAAATCCTATCACCAATTGAAAACACTAAAATAATATTATCCGTACCTATATTACTTAGGTGAATCAATATTATTAATTGTTCTGATACTTTGTAATAAAATAAATAAAGATAAACATATACCGTAACTTTTTAATAATGTTCATTTCTTGTTATGTTAATTCCAGATTAACTCCCAAAATTGGCTTCCCTTGGTCAGAAATCCGAAACATATCTTTTAACGATAGGAAATTCATCATCAAGCCCATAGACAAAAAAGCACCAGACTTTGTGTTCTTCGCTCCTCGTGTGCGTATTAACAAGCGTATTCTTGCACTGTGCATGGGCAACCATGAACTGTACATGCGGAGGCGCAAGCCCGATACCATTGATGTTCAGCAGATGAAAGCTCAGGCTCGTGAAGAAAAACAAGCCAAACAACTTCAAAGGTATGTTTTTATAACACATTAAATGTGAATGAATTAGACCCTTCTAATCAGGTAAATTCTTGTGCAAATTCAGGAACAAAGTTTAATTTGAGTGATAATACTATAAAAAGGTGATTGGATGGAATATCAGATGTTCTTATGTTAACAATAAGCTTAAAATGTGAGACAAATATAGCGTGAGTTTCTACAACTCTTAATTCACTTCATCAGCAATGTTCTACTCACCAAAGAGATCAAAACCGTTCTTATACACTCCCGTGATTTTTAATAGATAGGTTGTAACCGTGAATTTTTAATAAAAAGTAACTTGGCATCACTAATTGTCCAAGAATAATATAAACCAACTTATTCCTCCACCAAATTCTATTTAACACCATTAAAATTATAATTATTTTGTCATACATTTTAAAGGTTAAATCATTGAAAACGCTTGGTTCTAAAAAAAAAAAAAATTAAACCAAAAATTATGAGAATTATGATCCTCCGTCTTTAATTTGAAGGATCCAATTAACTACTTAAATCTATTGTTGCATACACTCAAGTTGTACAACATTCTTCCTTATGTAATGACCTTGATAATGTACTTTTAAAGGTTTCCTGCAAAAAGAGAGAATTAATACTAAAACAACAATAAAACCTGGTTTACTAATTGATTTCTTTGGATCTAACAGATTATGGTTGCCATTTTGCAAATTGCCAAACTGCCACAGGAAAGTCAACATCCGTATACTATCCGTACAATCTTAACATCAGTGGACTTGCATGTTTTTTTTTTTTTTTTTTTTATATATATATCTAACTGCATAATTCAATTTAATTATTGTAATATGTTGTAATGAACACTTTATGATTATTGAATGCCCAATCTTGTGGGTCATAAGTTGTTATTATGATGATCAGTTTCACCAATCTTCCTTAAATATGCACTCACTGTGGTTAGTTTAATTGTGGTTAAAGTATTTAACCATGGTTAATATTATTGTGTTTCATCAACATTTTAGTTAAATTTATAGCCACATTCAAAGATTAAGGAAACCAACATTTCGAGTCACAAATGGTTGTGCATATGTCAAATGGGCAACTCTGACGGGTTGACAGTTGTAAGAGGAATAAGCCCACCTGCCTGTGTCGTTTGTTAACGTAGCATAAGTTGTCAGTAAAGTTATTATATTTCAGGCAAGCATTTTATAGTAAAGGCTTAATACGGTATTACAAGTCTAATTATAGTAAAGGCTTAATACGGTATTACAAGTCTAATTATAGTAAAGGCTTAATACGGTATTACAAGTCTAATTATATAATTAATAATTTGTCTGTGTTTTTTATTTTTGATAGCAGAGAAAGGGGCTCAAATCTAACGAAAAAGCATTATTACTAAATACCTTAGAGAATTAAAAACAATGTTTTATTCCACTTTTCTCTGTAGTAAATATCAACAATAGCTCAGAAAATCAATAAAACCAGGTAATAAAAAAAAATCAACTGTCTTATAGTCAACCATTATGATAATAGACTACTGAGACCCACCAGGCAGGATGGTCCGAGGTTCCCAAACCAGGCAGAAACATATAACGTAACCTGCAGAGGCTGCAAGAGGGAGAACCCAATTTATAACTGACCACAGGGTCTAGGGGTGGCAGTTGGAGAGAACTCAGCAGCTAAGAGGAGCAAACCTTAACTAAATTATAAATAAAACCAATGAAGAGGGAATAGAACCTCTCTTTTAAAAAAGACAAAAAAAACACCAGATAAGCTATCAAACACAGGGGGTGGGGTTAAGCCTGACTATTCGGCAAAACCAAGCATCCTTGCAGACGACAACGCAGTAAAAGGGAAAAATGTCGTACAATACAACAATCAGAATCTATATTAATCTCCTCTGAGATCTAAATAAATATTAGTCTGGCATCTAGTAGTTCAAAAAACATTTCTTAAGGTTCATCCATCTATAGTGAATTGTTGTGATTTCTGTGTAGTGAAGGGTGTTTGTATGTCATATTTGAATTTTTCTTCACAAATTCAAAAGAAATTCAAACCTACAAATCTATCCATTAGTTGCCAACGTGGTGGCTCAGTGGCTAAGGCTTCAGAGTGCAGAGGGCAAAGTCCAAGGTTTGAATCCCCATTGAGCCAACGGTTGGTACTTCACTCGTTGAATAAAGTTAACGCACAGGCTTACAAGCCTATGTGAATTGGCGAGTGGAGTTTAATTTTTTTTAAATTGTAATTTGTAAGATTTATGAAATTCATTATATCGTTATTCTTTAATTTAGTTGGACTTCAACGATTAAACATAAAACATTGACTGTTGGGAAAGAAAGTCCAACCTAATTTAAGAGTTCTAAAATGAAGGTCCTCTTGTTTAATTGTTTTTAATCATGTAGGGAAAAACTTCAATTGGAAATTGCAGCAAGAGAGAAGGCAGAGAAAAAACAACAAGAGTATGAAGAGAAAATTAAGTCCATGCAAGATGATCTGGAGAAGCGACAACAAGACTTACAAGAAGCCAAGGTGAGAATTATTATTATTTAAGTGTTATTGTTACATCTCCTTATAATTAAAATGTCCAGACAGTTTTTTAATGTAAGTATTATTTCTTAATGTAACGACAACTATATTTAAATAGTTCTATTTGTGTTAATGTTTTATATAAAATTTACTAACACCTTAATTTGTGTAATCAGTATACAAGTGAGTGAAATATATTGATAAATTAGAAACCCTTCTGGAATCTAGTCTAAAAAATATCATGAGATTGGAAAGAAAGGTTAATTAATAATTCCTGTGTGTTCAGAACGGAAAAAGTCTGAAAATTAAGCTGAATTTTTCAGACTACTTTCACACAGCCTAAAATAATGGAAAACTATAAAAAGAGAGTTATATCACAATCACTAAGTTAACTTGTAATTTAAATTGACTTTGATCAGGTATCTTATTTAATCCTTTGTATTTTACAAGTTATTTTGTAATATACTCTTGGCACGTCAACATAGAAGCTGCCTACATCGACTTGTACCGTATATACTCGAATCTAAGCCGCACGCGAATCTAAGCCGCACCCCTTGTTTTTGATTGAAAATTAGGTAAAAAAGGCCACACTCGAATCTAAGCCGCACCCAGTTTACCGGGCAATATTATCCAGGAAAAACGGCAATCTAGCGATCACAAAATGAGCTCTATTAATTGACGAAAGTCATGTAAAGTGTATTTACAAATGAAGTATTGGTATAAGTTACTTAGTTACATGATGTATTTAAATAAAAACTAGTAATAAACTTGTTTTATTTATACCCATTTGTCCCAAAACTAGTTTTACACAAGAGTATTCCATAATTCATAGGCAAAGTATCTACCCAGTAAAGCGACTGGATACGGCAAGTGTTAACTGGACACTGAGGCTAAACTGCTTCAAGAAGGAAAGGAAGTGAGAGAGACCGATACAATCCTACACTGTGTTTAACAATCACCTGTTCATGTGCTCTACCCACAGAAGCTTCTCTGTAGAGCCACAAACCTTATCTTGTACAGAACAAGCTCATGTAGGACAAAGAACAAGATGACAAGTGGAAGAAAACAAATACCGCTAAGCCCCGCCCCTCCTATCCCTGATTGGTGACCTCATTTTGACGTCACCCACTTCTATTGCAAAACAAACCACTTCCCCTTCCCACCCTTCTACATTTCTCCCCACTGTCTTTCAAGCCAATTATTCTCCTCATCTTTTGGATAGTGCTGCCAACCAAAATCTAAAAATTACCCTTTTGGCTATCTACCTATTGTTATTTTATGATAGAGACATTGGTTTTTAGCTTCAAATCTTAAAACCATATCAAAAGAATAACTTATCATTACTGTAATTATATTTTTACCGGCTAAACATGAATATTGTTGTCTTAGAAAATACCCTCTAACTCTAAAATTACCCTCAAAAAGGGCAAACAATTATTTGAGGTTGGCAAGCTACTACAGCCGGCAAATGACAGATGAAAGGAGAAACAAATAAAAACTCAAAACAAAAGTCACTGTTGTTGTTTGGTTTATTGTGAACTAGCCTATTGCTATGCTGACTTAACCTAATTGAAATTATTTAGTCAAAGTATTATTTAATTAGTAAGTAGTGATTAGTGAAAGTGTTACCGTATTTAGTTAGTAAGTAGTGAATGTAGTGAACACCAAACTATGGCTAGTCAAAGATGCCATTACATGGCTTCTTTCAAAAGGAAAGTAATTAGTTATGCAGACGAAAATGGAAACAGAGCAGCAATGCGCCAATTTGGAGTTAGTGAGCCGGTAGTTCACAGCTGTTGGAACTAGTGAGTGAGTCAAAACTCAAAAGTATTGAAGACGCATATTTTGTCCTAGAAGGACAGAGGTTGAAAGGAGAAGACAGGATAACAGAATGTTATGAAAGGAAGTGGGAAAGAGAATGCGTCCCTCACCTAGCACAAAAACTGAGTTATCGCAATGTTGCTTCCTCCCATCAATCTCCCTTCCCCTCCCCCCTGCAAACCTGTTTGAAGCCTCTCCCCATCACACACCCCCTTCCCCTCCCCTCCGTGATCCTTATCTCACCACTGCACCTGACTGACCGACTGTATAAATTAACTAGTGACTGTGCAGCTGTCTGAGAAAACACTGCATAGACCCTCCATTTCACAGCCCAAAAGTTTAAATAATTGGTTTTTTGCCCTCAGAAATGCTTTTAGCACCACTTGGCATTTCAACTCTAATTGGGCGAATGTAAGCCGCACGCGAATCTAAGCCGCACCCTTGTTTTTGCGGTCAAATTGCGGTCAAAATAGTGCGGCTTAGATTCGAGTATATACGGTATATCTATATTAGTGTAGTTTTGTTGTCCATCATTCTCATTACCTAACCAATTATGCAACTGCTGAGTCTGAAGAGCAAGCTAGTTTCATTTATGTTACTATTATTCACCCGTGTACTAGCCTCTAGAAAACTGTTATTATCTCTCTTTTGCAGTGCCGTTTTCTAATAGTCTTTTAAATGTAATAATTTAGAAAGGGAAATTTGTGGTAATGTCTTAGTATATAACATACCGAATACTAAATATTATTACATAATTTTATTAAATAATACAAATTCCATCAATAACATAGTAGTAACATTTATTAGGATATGATACGGCGGCTAGAAGAACAGTTGAAGCAACTTCAAGCAGCTAAGGAGGAATTGGAGCAGCGGCAGAATGAGCTGACAGCGATGATGGCGCGACTAGAAGAAAGCAAGAATATGGAGGCTGCGGAACGGGCCAAATTGGAAGAAGAAATCCGAGCAAAACAGGAAGAGGTCAGCCGCATCCAGGATGAAGTGGAAGCCAAGGATCAGGAGACCCGACGGCTGCAGGTTGGTCATGCAATTTATTGGAGTTATGCAATGGATTATATTGTTTACATAAATTTTTGTAACTTTTCTGTTACATACAATAGCAATTTCTGTCATTACAAGACAATAGCGTAATTTGCTACTTGAATGGTAAATGAGTGATGACTGGAATGTGATTGCAGGATGAAGTGGAAGCTGCTCGCAAAAAGCAGGTTGAAGCTGATGCCCTATTACTGGCAGCAACCACCACACCTCATCACCATCATGTGGAGGAGAACGAACAGGACGAAAATGATGATGAGCTGCCCAATGGGGATGTCAGCAAGGAACTGGACACTGATGATAACATCGTAGACCCAGTGGAAGAGCGACGGACTTTGGCAGAGCGTAGTGAACGTCTGCACGACCAACTCAAGGTAATATTAAAAAAATGAAATTGGTAACATTAGGAGAAGTAGTAAAACAAAGGAAACCAAAATTAGTATATAAATGGAGAATTAAAGCAAATTAGACATCAATAAAATAGTATTTATTTAAAGTTTTGTTAACTTACAGATACACATAAATTTAAATAATGCTGGAGTCAATTTATGAGGATAGGTTAAAAATGCTCGCTCAATCTTCCATTAATGTGAGGCAGGACTTTAATATGTTCTTAGCTCTGTCATACTAGTATTATTCTAATATTAAAAATAAAGAATCTGTTTACCTTATATGAAAATCAATTGAATCTTTAAGGTGATACTTGCTTTTCATATAATTGCACATACAATCATTAAAATTGTTACATAAATTCATTATAAGGATTTTTATTTATTACAATATTGGTACTTGACGAATTGTTGTGATACATAAAGTGTTGCATGCGTACATATAAAATGTTGACAAAATAATGAATATTGAAAACCTTTTTATCAATTCATGCCAAATCAGTATGAATCATAATTCCTTAAAAGCGAAAACTATGTTATATTTTCAGTTACAAGTTATTTGAATATATTTCTATGATCCTTATTATTGTTTGTATATCATATTTAATAACTTATGCTCTATGTTGGCAATCGCTCACTTTCTAGGTTCACGCTATTTGTTGAATACAAACATTACCTTACTACTACAGTGTTGGGTTGGGACAACTTGGTACAGCTTAACTTGGTTACTTGTACTGTTACAACTTATCTACCCAACTGGTTGGCTAGGTTGTCCAATTTATACAACTCCTCATTCGTGATCATTAACAAGACTAATCACTTTTGTAGAGAACATGTTTAAGTTAACAACTGTTCATTGGAAATCATTGTTATAAGTTGTTGTTTATATCCTAATAAATTGATACAGTATTATAAAACTTCGGGAAATAGTTTGTTTCTAAACTTTCAACTTTATATTTAATATATAAACTGATGCAAGAGTTTATCCTGTATATTAGTGATCAATCGGTACTCCTGTACTTAATATGAAATAACTAAAAAAATGTGTCAACTAATACTATTTTCAGTAGTGAAACTTCTCATTGTTTGATGCAGTGGGTTATAAGTAATTTTCTAAATATATGTAATCATCTTATTTACTAATTTTAATTTATGTAATGTTTTCGGTTAGATGCTGAAACAAGATTTAGCCCAATCCCGAGATGAAACTAAGGAAACAGCAATGGACAAAATTCACCGTGAAAACGTACGTCAGGGACGAGATAAATACAAGACTTTAAGAGAAATCCGAAAGGGCAATACCAAGCGACGAGTCGATCAGTTTGAAAATATGTAAAACTGTTGCCAGTGATAAAATGCCCTAGCTTCTACTTCTGCTCATTAAAGCTGTTTCAAGAATTGCGAAGAGTGATTTATTCTTCGGAAGATTTTCTAGGAAGACTGATGTGAGTAGTATTTTTCTGGCTCCGGCCGAACAGTACAAGGTAACTAATTTCATACGATACACAAAGTCACGTCCTCCAATCGAATTTAATGCCTCGAGTAGTGCTAATCAATAATCGTGTGTGTGGTTAAGACACTCAACAGCAACGGTATTCAGGTAACCAACATTTCATCTGTTGGATTTATATACACCTTTATATTTATTAAAATGGTTACCACGAATGCTCTTGCCGTTCAGTACTGTGTACTAATAGTGGTCATTATTATAACTATTGTTATTTGTCTCCCTTTTTGTTTTAAATTATCCAATCAGTATTTGTTTTCAAGAAAGCTATTGACTTTTTTAACTGTCCTCTATTTTGGCTTATTGTTAATAAGTTTATTACATTCCGTACTATGTTTATATTGTTGAAGGATTGTGCTTCCAATGTTTATGTTGTAGCACAGTAAAGTGGGGTTGGATGAAGACCAACATTTGTATATTTACTAAAAATGTTAAATATAAAAAGCTATATTACAACAAATTATTTTTATTTTATATAAATTGATCGATTTTTTCAGGTTCGTCCAATCCCAATTATTACCACAATGTATTTAGTAAACACATATCTTTCATAAAGTGGCCTTTGCCCGTTGAAAGGGCTGAACTATTAAGTTATACCCTGTATTAAAATGGTCAATCAAGTTTGTTTTGAATGAAATATGTGTAGATAATTAATCAGTTTCTTATGAATTGTAAATTCTGTTTGTGAGATTTTAATTGTTATTAAGTATTAGTAAGAGAATTTATACATATTTTCCTGCCAGTGGGATTCAGTTTAGTTGTATTGTTAGTCTTAATATCAAATTTATTTCATTTATATAGCATTTTCAATAATTAGTTCCTTATTTATTGATTTTTACTTTGTTGATTATTTATTGTATAAACTAAAAATTGCAATATGTATTATATATAAAATATATTTAAGAGCTGTTTAAATTAATGGAATATATTTTTAAAGAAATATTTTGTGATTAGGCAGAAAACTAATTTTTTATTGCTAGAACCTTTGCAAGAAAATCTCAAGCTTAAAAGTGTGATTAAACTTAATGGAGACTAACTATTTTATTCTGTATTATGTACTTATTTTTCTTGCATACAAAATCGTCTCTTTTTAGCGTTATATCTTTCATATTAAATCATTTATTTTATAGGTAAATGTTATATATTCGCAATAAGTTAATTTGTAGATATATTTTGTTTCTTTATTAAGTAATTTACTTTATAGAGTTTTATGTTAACATTTTAAGTTATGTATAATATTGAAATAAATTAACAGGGGAGTTATGTTTGATATTTGTTAATTGTAATATTATATTCCCTGTCACCAACCAGTTGTTGAAACAATAAGCTCTCATCTGAACATGTGTAGCGAGTGGACCACAACTACAATGAAACCTCTTACCAACTGTAGTTTTAAGAAATACATGTACGGTGGAATTGACCCATCCGCCTACCTATACATGTATGGTGGTATTTGTAGATGCAAAAAAAATTACACAACGAATAAATAAAAATAAAAAACCTGAAAGAGTTCTTTTTTACTAAGAATAATTGTGAAGTTAGCAAATTATATTTTTATCGGAAAATAGTTATTTAACATTCCACGGGCCAAAATTCAAGGCTACCTTTTGAGAATATACCCTTATGACCAGTGGTGGCTCAATCTATATGTAGACAGGTTCATAAAAACTCCCTACGCAACTTATAGATTTCTGATATTTTCAATGTAATGCTGATCTTTTGTGTTATTTGCCTTTTTGATACTTTATATTTAGGGGTGTGCGAGAAGTGATTTTTGAGGTCGAGTCGAGTAGTTGGCATTTTATATCGAGTATTTTCGAGCGAGTATTTACAGAAAGATTTCCTGTTCACTGAAGACAACTGTAAACTAAGAAAGTATATTATTAATTGAAACAACGTGGATTATAAAGATTTAATCTGTTCACTCATATCACAGATCTGATTTTCTTTGCAAGCCAATTATACTGTTTCAGCCGGCCAATATGTTTATCTGGCGGTTCAGTTCAAAGTGTACCGCGGAAACAAAGCAAAGCTAGATGGCAAAAGCTGCATTCAACCAAACTGATGCTAAAATTCAGGCGTCATCAAATGCAGTCATTTACTTTCAGAATTGCCTCCTCTCAACAAAAATTGATTGTGTACACGCCAAGAAGAGTGGATCTGTATTCTGTAGGTATTTAATTCAGTAATAGCAAGGTTACAACTAACCGGAATTAAGTTGAATTATATAATCAAATTTGAAAATCTGGATTACAAAGACTGTGGTTTAATCGATTGATAATAATAACTGAGCAGGTTTACTAAAAATAAATTTTAAGTCACTTAGGATGAATTAGTTTTGAAATTATGGTCGGTAATGAAATATGTGCAACTAGAAACTACTTCGATACATGAGGATAAACTGAACAACAGATAAAATAATTATTTCATAATGAGAAATTCATTAAAATCTGGCGTAATCAAATGAAAACTATAGATGTAGTCGGCTAATATAATAGGTCTAGCCAATATTGGCGACGAGATGCAGTCTGAAATATCAGCTTAGTGACACAGTGAAGGTTGTGGGCAGCTAAATTATAAATAAAAAAAGAGACATGTGGTATGGCTTCTGTTCAGTAAAAATTATTTACAGAGTATAAATTCGTCATATTTTGTTTAGAAAAGGTCTTCCAACATGTTTTTCCCTCACTTGGGTTGATTATTTTACAACAGTTTACATCGACGTCAATGTGAAGATGGAACCGTTGAGTGAGTTTACGAATCAAAATTATCGTACTTTACCACCTTTTACACTCCAACTGTGTTATTGTCTAACCTAGTCAGAAAACCGTTCAACAATTTGACAGGAAAAAATATCGTATGCGCAAATGTTACAGATTTGGTGATCTAAGGTGTTAACGGAATAATAATTAATAGACGTTTGCCACGGATTTATATATATATATATATATCTATTTTTATTTGATGGAAAACAAATAATGTTGTGTCACGCGCGACTAGTACGTTATTACCATATTTTATACGATACGGTATTTTCTTACGTCAACCATTGAACGATTCCCTGCTCAGATTAAAAAACAAAATAGACCTCAATCGACTCGCAAGAAATATACAATAATTTCAGTTCCGAAAAGGAGCTGAACGGTTCCGTGCACGTACGTATACCAAAAGCGAGATGGATTTTCGCTTAGGGGAAGTTTGATTCTTGGGATGTAAAGTGATCCGTTCTCGGGACCCATTTGATTGAGCGGTATTATTGATATGCATAATACGAAAGTATGCATAATTTCCATGGCGTACAGACCATTAGATTTGTATCGGTAACATCTTTTTGAGTATCTTGAACTGGGTCTCTTCGTCCCCATTCTTGGGTCATAAAGATACTAACCAGCACTTCTGTTTTATTCACGCTATTTTAGGTTATGTTACAAGTGACTAGTAGATTCGGACAGCCAATATGTATGATCGCTACTACGGTAACTATTTGCAGTGATCGCTACCTTCCCAGCTCTGTTGATCACTTTGAATTGAACTAGTTCAAATCATAATTAACGAACTCGTTCACTACGTCGACTAGTTCATTTGACTGTCGTCGTGTACTACCTATTCTTAGGCGTATTGTTTAGTTCATAATTATGTGTACCAAACTGATAACTTATGATAAAGGGTAAAATAAAACACAAGAAAGCGCACCATATTATTCATAACTTATAAAACTGTTTAATCTTAAAACTAAAATAAGATGTAAATTTGATATTTCGTGAAATACTCGATTGAACTACGAGTAGTTTTGAAAGCTTCCGAGTCGAGTTCAAGTAGTAAAACACTTGAGGTTTCGAGTACTGGCACACCCCTAGTTATATTGAACAAGTAGATTCTATTTGAATAATACAGTTGAGATGCAATGGAAACAAAACGAAAGATGGCACACGGTGATCAAACCGTCTTGAGTTCTTTATTGGAAATTGTAAATAATTTTAAAAATTTGAATAAAATGATTAATTTGTGAAGCTTTTCATCTACAATGTAGGCATCATCAAGACATCAACTAAATTCTAATTTTAAAAAACATTTGTTTACAAAATATAATGTAAATATTTAAACATATGGTAGATTTTTAAAAAAACTTCAAATTTTGAAAAAATTATGTCATTTTTCAAGTGCATGTTGGCCATTGCTGATTTTTCACATTGTCCATACTTAAAATTTGCTGTATGTTCTTTGAGTCTTGTTTTAATTTTTCTTTTTGTTAGGCTAATATACAACTTATCTCAATTAATATGATATATTCCAGATTTATCTTCTTCATTTATTTTTGATTTTGGGTTTTCCAATAGGTTTTTTACTGGATGACTTGTTCTGAACAATAAATTTATATTACGTTTTTTTAATATCTTCTTTGTTTTCTCCGAAGATTTATTCTAACAAACGTATTTCGAAATAGATTTTTCTTTAGGATCAATTGGTGTTAGTTGTTCTTTTATTTTTATTCATCGATGTTGTCTTCTTTTGAATGATACTGTCAATTAATTTAGTTGAGTATTCATTGAATTGAGCAATTTCCTTTTTCATTAAAACTTCTTTTTGATAATTTTCTTTTGATAATGGTGTGTTGAGAAGTCTATGAATTAAAGAGTTAAAGACAGCTCGTTTTTGAGATGGTGGTAATAATTCCAGTTTCTAAGTTTCGTGTTAAAAGTAAATCAAGAAATGGAATTGATCAATTTAATTCTGTTTCATATGTAAATTTTATAGTGGTGTAGATTGAATTAATTTTGATAAATTGGAAGGTATTCTGTGACATATATAAATTTATTAATAACATGTATTCTTCGATTTCTTGATTTGTTAAATTTTGAGATGTTAACCAAGTTTTGGTAATTTCAAGAGCTTCTTTTATTGGGACATTAGGATGGAAGGAAACTACATCAAATGAAATAAGAAATTCAGCTTCGATTTTAACATTTTTGATTTTATTAATAAAATCATATCTATCTTTAACAGAAAAAGAATCATACTGATTAAATGATTTTAGCTTTTGAACAAGGAATTTAGATATTTAGTATGTAGGTGAATAAATACAAGAAACATTAGGTCTCATTTTATTTCCTGGTTTGTATATTTTTGGAAGACAGTATAATCTAGGAATTTTTGGTTTGAGACTCAATTTTTTAATTATATCTTTATTGAGAATATTTTTACAGTCTCAGAGTGTTGTGAAAACATTTGTGTTGAATTTGTTAATTGGTTTTTTGTTACACATAACATATGGACCTTCTCCAATCATACCATTAACTCTGTTGTAGTAATCAGTTTTGTCTAATATAACAACTGCATTACTTTTATCAGCTTTTAAATAAAACACATCTTTTGACGAAGATTGTTAATTATATTAAATTCAAACTAATTTGGTTTTTAGTTGTTATTGTGTCATGTAAAGTATTTTGTGGTTCATTTGTTTCATGGTTGTAGTTCTTTAATAGGTTGTTAAATTTTTTATTTAGTTTTGTAACTTTGTTTTCATGTTTAAATTTAGTGCTTTCTAAAATTGCTTGATATTTCATGTCAAACAAAGGGAAATAGTTCGTGTCACAATTCATCTATTTAGACTTTTTTTTCAAACTATAAAACTGATAGCCGAAGTTGGGCAAAGTAGGCATATTATGAATTATTTAACTATACATCTTTGAACTGTTAAATGAAATAAAATTTATTAAAAGAATTTTAATTTTAGATTTATATTTGGCATTTATTTATTAATTTTTTTATTTGTTTCTGTCAATCATGTGATAAGTCTTGGTACTGATAAGTAGAATGTCCCATCTCACAAGGTAACTAAAGGCAACTCACATGACCCTAGTTCAGTTTGTTAAGGAGAGCTCTGAGGCCATTACTTGATTGCACTTCAATCTTGGGTTTATTGTTCTCCCCCGTTATGTACTAGAACGGTGGAGGTGAATGGGTACCTATTCCAAGCAGCTTAGCCAGCTCTAAAATCTTTTTCCCAGGACTAGCTACCATTCTTTCCTCTGAGAAGTGAATCCTGTAAATTTTCCTTCTCCAGAGTTTCGAACTCAGTTAACAGGTATTTGGCAAGTGAGAACAGAATATAAATAGACTACAGGCATACGTTTTAAGCAGGGTCTCTGACCAATATAGCGGCGTGTGATTGTGTTGTGGGTAGTAAAGAGCGTTCCATATAGGCACTTTCCCACAAGAATGTACAAACTGTTGAGGGGGCTCGTTTCGTAGCTCCTATTGACATCTTTTAAGGCGTTTCTAGAGGAATAGGACTTCTTAATGTATTTTAGTTTACTTAATAAAATAAATGTTCCCTGTACAGCATTACGTAGTCACTGAGACCTGTGGAACTGCAAATACGTTGACGCTTTTCTGTAATAAGTATACCGTACTGGTGGGTAAACCTGCACTCTTATATTTTTTTATATAAAATTCAATTTCTCCCCTACAACTGTACTGCTGGTCAAAATTCTCTTGCCAGTTTCTTTATTTGGTACTTGATGGAATTTCAATGGATTTAAATGAAACAATTTTACTAATTCCAGTTTTTAATTTTTGATTAAAAATTAAAAACTGGAATTAGTAAAAATGTTTCATTTAAATTCTCTTACCAAACAATAAAAAAGATATCAGCCATCTAACTTTTTTTGTCAAATGAAAAACGTCAATTCTCTTAGTGTTTACTTATTAATTTAAATTATGTATAACACCTATTTAAATTTTTTTCTCTTGAAAGTATCCAGATGAGTTGTACTGTAAACATGTTGAGTTTGAAATTGTACTTCCACAATAAGTGTTTTATTAAATGTTGGTGTTTTTGCCAGAACATTGATGCGAGTGTAGTGTCGGAGCACTGTTTTCCACTCGATTTGCGGACCAAGATGGTGGGTGGATCTTGCCGCACATGGTGTATAGGCGATGTACTCTCTTTTTTTATATTCTATATTCACTGTGTTAGGCAGATTTGAGAACTTCACCACAAACTGTCTTCTCTTTAGATACCAATATTTGCCAGATGTTTCCTTAAGTGGCAGTGTCCTGTAATAAGCAATGACCCATTCTAATTCATGGGTTGAAAAAAAAGATTAAAAAATATTGTGAGAAAACACCATTCACAGCAACTAAAAGCTATTATATACGAAAACTACGAACAACCTGAATGCAGCGATTATAATCAGAGATAACATTTTTTATTACTTTTTGTTTTAATGTTTGTCATACAAGTTGATCAGTCTTAGTTCAGTCAATGCATCTAAAAATCAGTGTTTTTCGTTACACATGAGAACTTCATACCACTGTACATGTGTGTGTATACAGGCTAGAAAAAATATGGAAACGCTTACACAACTTATGTATGACTTCACTTGTAAAAGTGAAATTATGTTCATCATTATGGTTACAATGGACACATCTTTTCAGGGGGATAGCCCAAGAGGAGTTCAATGTAAGCCTAGGTCGTTTGGAATCAAATGAAAGGTCTATTCAAGAAAAATTAATTGCCGCATACCGGATTTCGAAAGGTTTATCCTTTCCAGAGTAGCAGTCACTTGAAAGTAACTAATTTGAACAATATTAGGTTAGGTTTAAGGGCACTAGGTCAGGAATTAGTATATTGGAGAGATAGGATATCAGCAAACTTACCTTAGAAGACAAGTTTACTAACATCAGAGTAGTAGTAACATTCACAAAATAACACATATCTTTTGTGCCAGTGGCACAGAAAATTTGTGTGATTTTGTTTCTTTTGTATATTTTACTACTACTTTGGTGTTAGTGAACTTG
Organism: Stictocephala bisonia; assembly: GCA_035578905.1. NCBI lineage: Eukaryota > Metazoa > Arthropoda > Insecta > Hemiptera > Membracidae > Stictocephala > Stictocephala bisonia. The sequence continues at coordinate 7,387,024 of JAQJVL010000007.1, forward strand.
TCTTTTAAGGTAAGTTTGCTGATGTCTTATCTCTCCAATATACTAATTTGAACAATATTATTTCTCTGCTACTTAACGGTTACAAGTAAATTATTCTGATCGAAAACTCTACTTTATGGAACATAATTATTAAAAAAATTTAAATAATCTATGGAAAAAATAACGTGAAAGTGTTTCAATATTTTTTTGTCTACCCTGTATACATATATATCATATGGCTATCAAAGACAGCTACCCAATTAAAAACAGACTTGATAATTACAATTAATTGTGTCTTGGTGTTAATGTATTCGATTACTTCTGTGGTGGTAGCGGACTTCTCTTTTAAGAGTTTTAAGATAAGTTGGTTCTCTTATAACATACTAAGTCGGCACTGGTGGCGCAGTGCTGTAACCCAGCTACTTGGGGACAAAGTGTTTGGGAGATTGTAGGCGATAGGTTACATCCTCGGTCCTCTTAATACCGACACGGCGTCCGCTTAATGGTTGCTATCGACATGGACACTATTAGAGAAGTCTGGGGTGTCCATGTTGGATGGTAGTCAAGGTTCAGATGTTGTGTAGGGAAGAGATTTGAGTGTCAGACTTGTCAGTTAGTTAAAAATCAGACCAACATTACATGGTTCGGATTCCACGTAAAGCTGTAGGTTCCATGGTTGCTCTGACTATTGGGCTATTAATAAAATGTCCTTTCTGAGCTAAGTCGAACTCAGATAGTAACAATGACTACACATTCGAAATCCATATTCGCCCGAATCTTGACGATCGGCGTCTTAAGAATAAATAATTTCTGGCCTAGTGCCCTTTAATCTCATAATATATTTATTAATATAACTTTTATTCACTTATTGTAAATTACCTTGTTGGTCAATGCAATGAAAACTACCATATTTATAAACTTTATATTGAATTTTAGATTTTGGGGGAAAGTCAAGTTGAGGGAAACATGATAGAAAAACTGGTATAAAAGAGTCTTAGAATTCCAGGACCTAACTGTGAAAATGATATCAACATAATGCTGGCAATTTTATCAATGTCTGAAATTTCACTTCAGAAGTCAAGTCATGGTAATGAAATTTCAGATTCGCCAGTGTGATGTTGCTCTTTGCTTAGTGCTTATTACACATGAGGAATTGATTGCTTAGTCACTGAACCTTCTGTGTCCACTCATCATGACCACCCACCCATACACATACAGTGATATTGATCCTTAACATTAATATGCATATAATCCTGCCGCTCACTATACGTACAGAGGTATTATGACCCACACGTACAATGGTATTGACCTTTGAGTGAAGCTTTGTGTAACTAACCTGGTTACAATGATGGCCAGTAAATGGATATCTAATAGTTATAACTCCCCCCAGCCCTACACACCAGCTAGCTGCTCAATCTTAGTCTCTGAGAGGAGCTCTACGTCAATACCACTGTACGAGTGGAAATATTTCTATTTCATTAACACTTTAGTGTTTCATGCTACCATGTTGTATCAACATCCTCCAGTCACAAAGATGGTTGTCGTTTAATTTTGCTCAAAATTTAATGATATCCAAGACCGAAAGTCTCTATAGGGGTTTAAATACTACAATTACAAGTCTGCAATTAGTTTGTTATAAGAAAGATAACAGATGACTGACTGATTACAAGTGTTAAAAAAATTCTGAGGAGTAAACTTCTAAGAACTGATACATTGGTAACAAAACTGCTTTTAAATTTGATGTCTGCTTCCACAAACTATACTCTATTTCATATTGAGAATACAGTACGGTAAGCCCATAAGCAATGCTAATCAAATGGGAGTTTTTGAGCTACAGCACTGTATAAAAACGTTGGCTCGCTGATAAAAAGTAATCATAAAATCAAATTTTCGCATGGAAATGGTTGGGAAAATATTTATTGCCTGTTATTAAAGGTATAAAATAAAAAAAGGTAAGTTAATAATTTTAAAAAATTACCACATGCTTTAAAAACGTATAGCCCTTGGAGATTCTGTTTTTAGAGGCCACAATTCAATTACACTGCATTTTAAGCGAATAAATATTGATTGAACATTTTGAAATTTTGTTTAAACTTTATACAGAGGTAGTGGGTGCTTACTGTGTTAGTATGAATTGATTATACAATAAAACTAATATGTAATAATATAAGTAAAATTTAGTCCATATATTTGAGAAAAGACATGAAAAAGTCGACCTGTGAGGAAGTTTTTTATTTTTTGGTCAGGTAAATTTCGTCAGTGGGAAAGTTGTAGATAAAACCTGGTACTTTATTTTTTATTTGAAACTTTTTACCAGTATGCATAGTTTAGTCGGTAATAAGTGACAAAGAAACATGACTGTGCGGCGCACGCAGTTGTCATCGTGTTGGTGAGTTGGCCTCACTCTGAACCATCCACGATTCCATCGGTGATAACATATGAATCCAGGAGAAATATTATTTATTTTTTTATAAAACCTATTATGACAAAAATATATTGTTTAAAGTTAAATTTATAATATTAGGCAATGAAAATTACAGGCATAAAGCCAGTAATTATTTTTCAGTTATTTTAACAGGACATCAAATCATTTACAATTCATTAGGTGTTTTATAGTGTATAAGTGTCACATTTATTTTTTAATAACCCACCCGGTCCAAAAGTTTAGTAAGTTGTTAATCTTAACTTATTGCTGTTTATTAACTCTCTTTGAATATATTTATAAATACTATTTTTTTTTTTTTTTTTTTTTTTTTTTTTTTTTTTTTTTTAGTTTGTTCATTTAAGCAAACAAGGAATTTGAAAATCAGTTAAGTGTTATTAACATATCTCCTCTGGAGGCAGTTTTGTTTTTTAATTTTGATAAAAACATAGTCAAAATTAAGATAAAGATTTAACTGTAATTTTTTGTTTTGTGTTTTGAGGTATTTTTTTTTGTGACAAACTATCCACAATCTCCTTCCTTTCTTAATTTATAATTCTTCAATCTTAGTTCTTTCACTAATTAAAGTAGCCCCACTGGTTTTTTTTTTTTTTTTTACATAAGTGACATTTTTAACCGGGGAACATTTTTTGATATACTTATATACATTTAACACTGCTTTCCTCTCACCACTTTTAATTATTTTTTTCTTTGGCTTTTTTCCATTGTTAAAGACCACACTGAATCACTAAAATTATAATTATTGAAGTCACTCGAACAGCTGGTTTTTATTTGTTTGAAAGCTTATTTTTACTAAAACTAATTAATTATATTTATTGTAACACAATTCATACATTTCTTGAATATTGTTTTAAAATACGTCTAATAACGTAACACAAATTATTATATACAAACATAATTGTATTAAATCAATTAATTATTTCAAACTAAATGTAATTTAGGTACAAAATAAGGGTTGTACCAATAAATAAATGTTCATTTTTTTGTCTTGGAATAGGCTAATTAAAACACGATTCCTTCAAGGAGACATTAATTTACAGCATTATACTTGATAATTTATTTTCTATTTTACTGTATATGTCTTTTTATCAGTCACATTTTTCTTAATAATTTGTTTGTTCTTTAAATAAATGTTAAACTAACGATATTGATTTATACACTATTTAATACCTAATTCAATTTTATGAGACATGTTTAGACATGTTTTTGAAGTTATACTTCTTTGCGCCCGTTATACACTTTGGGATGGGATGTTGGTCGAGAAACCGCGTCACGCTGAAAAGTAAGAACAAATTTTTAAGAACTACTGTATCGATTAATCGATTCTACGTTTTTTGTATGTTTTTTTTTTTTTTTAAATCCATACAAATTACTGATAATGATAATATAGGTGTATAATATAATAATGAAGTCACGTATAATATATTGAAGATAAATATATTGAATAATATTGAAAAATGTCTTATATTTCATTTATATATCCTGTCTGTTTGTGTGCGTGAGTGGGTGTATGAGAATGGCCAAAGAAGTATAACTTCCACCGTGTGGTCCGACGCACACCCAATTTTTTTTTTCCTAAAATACTGTAATATGATATCTGAGCAAAACCGTGAGGATGCTATATGACAGTGGGCAGACAGACAGTTCTCTATATTTTTGCACCAGCTAGTAGCGCTGTGTTTGTCCATAAGAGCCATACTGCATTCTCAACGTGAAACAGAGTATAGGAGTCATTTTTTTCCATAATCCAGACTAATACCAGTGTTATTGAGATTTCTCAGCCACACATGAGATTTTTTGTTTCCACACACATCTTTTGTGAATCCCTCTGGTCTGAGGAAGGTGAGCGTGGTTTACAGAAATCGATCACCATAATATTTGTGCATTTTGTACTTGTATTGTAATATATTTGTGCTTATTAAGTAATAAATTAGTGATGTTTACTTGAACTGTAGAAAATTACACTAATTGTCTAATAAATTTTCAGTTATCGATAAATATACAGAAAATATCACGTAACAACCTATTGGATTAGTTGTTATGTTTAAAATTCTTTTGCCATTTAATTTTCTAGGTACAGAAGGTATGATTCATCACATATTCCTTTGTAAATTAAGGTAATGTTGAACAGCCACTGCAAAGCTCTAAGGGAATCATGTCCGTCCAGCCACACAGAGATTTTATGCTGGAGAGAGATAAAACTCAACATAAACTAATTTCACCAATCCCAGCATCACGGGATCGTGGTCAGCTTTCTTATTTCTAGCTGATTACCACCGATCTTAAGAATGAATCAAATAAATGTTATCACACTTGGTATTCAGATCAAAATACCCCAAGATGTTTACAAGATTCTAATTAACGATTGTTATTGCACAAACAAAAGCAATAGCTTCAATTTTTTATTCATGTATTGAAGAAGAAATCATTAGTATTGTTGAAAAAATTTTAAGATTACGACTCCAGGCAACTTGCATATGAAGCTGGTGTAATTCCATGTCAAATTCTTGCATGAAGTGAATAAAGAGTAGAATCTACTTGTTGTAGGTAGATTTAACGTCAACTGATTATTGTGTGAATATACAGAAGCTAAGTCTACATAGATACATCTTGAACCATCCAGAAACAAACTAGAATGTAGTAGATACATCTCAAGTGCTTAGATTTATTTTCATATTCTACTCACCCTGAATCTAGTCTAAGCATAAAACAGATCACTTCAAATAATCCATTAAAATTCGGTCCTCCCTTAAATACATCTTCCATGTACCTGTATGAAACATCAATAGATGAAGTGGAAAGAGAAATCTTGTCCTTAAAACCCAAACACTCTTCCGGTCAGGATGAAATATCTTCTTCATTACTTAGACAAGTCCGTGATCTTGTATCAAAACCATTAGAAACACTTATCAATTTGTCATTTAAAACCGGTAAATTTCCTGATGCTCTCAAACACTCCACCGTCAGACCTCTTTACAAAAGAATCAGTAAGGAGGACTGTTGCAACTACAGACCCATTGCTTTAATATCAACATTTTCTAAGGTATTCGAAAAAATATTTATGTTCAGACTACTATCCTTCATGGAAAAAAACGACATCTTATCAAAAAATCAGTTTGGTTTCACTAAACGTAAATCGATCTCTGATGCCATAAACTTCTTTGTATCTTCCATTACAAAGGAACTTGACGCTGGAAAACCAGTGGTGGGGCTTTTCTTCGACCTGAAACAAGCATTTGACCTAGTGGACCTAGTTAAACAAACTTGAGAGACTGGGAGTCAGAGGTATCCCTCGGTCATGGGTTAACACCTACCTTCGAGGAAGAGTCCAAACGGTAAAAATACCTTTTGTGGACAGCAATAAATGTAATGCGTGGGCTGAGTCTTCGTTTCTCCCAGTACTTAAAGGTGTTCCACAGGGGTTGGTGCTGTTCCTTTTATTTATCAATGACCTTCCTATACAGATATCTAACGATGTCAGTAACATATGTTTATTCGCAGACGATACATCATTATCAATATCATCTAACAGCTGGCCACAACTTGAAGTAAAGACACATGAGAAATCTAGTGCCTTGCTTCAGTGGTTTGCACAAAATCGTCTTGCAGTAAATGATGACAAAACCAATTTAATAGAGTTTCACATTAATAACACAAACCACTCCCAAGCATTTTCTTGTCGTGTTGGCAATTCAATAATCAATCCATCTGCTGTCACAAGATTTCTTGGAATTCATATTGACAACAACTTGAGATTCTCTAATCACATCGAATCAGTATGTAAAAGGTTAAGTTCTGGAGTATTCGTTCTAAAAAAAGTCTTTCTTCAACTTTGAATACCTCTGCCTTATTGGCAGTATATTATGGATTAGTCTATCCACATCTGAACTATGGTGTCAAAATATGGGGTTATGAGAACCTGAGAACAGATCTGGTGTTCAAACTCCAAAAAAAAGCTATTCGAGCGATGTTTCATCTCTCGCGAAGGACCTCTTGTAAGCATATTTTATAAACAACAAAATACTGACATTTCCTTCAATCTACATACAAAGGTCTGTTCTCTTTGTTAAAAGTAACATGAACATAGTACAAAAGCACAAAACTAATCAAAGTTGTTACAATCTCCGAACAAATAACAGCATTACATTCCCCTCTCATAAAACTACTTTCTATAAAAGGCAGTTAGTGTGCAGCAGTTCTAGGCTCTTCAAACTCACTGCCGGAATCACTGAAGGCTGAAACAAGTTTAATCAAATTTAAAAGATAATTAAAAGACTTGTTGATTCAGAGCTGCCATTACAGCGTCAGGGGGTTTATGACGTAAGGATCAACCTTACATTGGCCACCTGCTGCAAAGAAAATTTGTTTTTTCGTTTTTGTATGTATAATAAGTTAATTTAAGTTATTTTAATTAAAAAAGAAAAAAACACTGTAAAACAAATGTATGACGCTATTATGCGGTTGTTGAACTGTCAAAAATAATGAGTTTCTTTCTTCTTTCTTTCGTATAGCGAGCGAACTGTCTGCTTCCATCCATACCCTCCTCTTCACTACTTACCATTCAATAACCCAACAGTTAATTGTCCAGTCTTCCATCACATCCACGTGGATTCTTACTAATTTAAGTAAATATATCCTAAAGCGATGGAGAAAGTGATGATAGGAAAACCAACAAGGAGCTGTTTATCAAATTGCTAGCTGATAATGTTAGAAACATCAAGAATGCCTAAAGTTTTACATGAGGGAAAAAATGTTGGTGAGGTTACCAAACATTTGAATGCATATGGGAAGGAATTTTCTGTGTCTCAGTTAAATAAACTATTGATAAATATGAAAATCCACTCTAATAAGAAAACATACTGTAGAGAATCTAGCCAGAAACAGATCAAATTGAAATATTGGGAAAAGGAACTTTTGGAACTACTCGCCCTAGAAAAAATCCAATTTTTAAAAAAATACCAGGAAGCATTAATGTTGTTGTAACATGAACATCACAAACTGAAGAGAGGAACAATCTTGACAGTCAGCAACAACAGGAATATGAGCATACCATACCTTGGAAACTAGTGTTATTTCTGGTTACACACTTGGTAGCAAAATCCAAGTTTGTTGGACCTGGCTTCCATTATAAAACTGGAGAAACAAAAAAATTGTTACGTTCAGATTTAAAAAATAGAAGATTAATTAATTAACCCAAACTGATGCAGATATGGAACTTGATTTTTTCGTCTTTAAATAAACTAATTTTGCATTCCCAAAACACAAACCTTTCACTTCATCCTTCAAAATAAATAAGTGAATTAATAAGAAAAAAAAACAGTTTTGGGTCTTGTATGATTTAGGCCTTACAAACACTGATTTCCCTTTTCTGGCCTGCTTGAACATCACTAAAACAAAAATAACTTACCAAGAGACTATTGCAAGAGTAGCTAACATGCACTACCCCAGTCAGATGTATCTCAAATTAATATATAGATTCTATACTTATTCACATCATAGCAAGATGTAGCTACCCATTCCAGAAAAAAATGAGATGTATCTAGGTTCAGTAGAATCTACAAATTTTAACCACGTCAAAACAAGATACATATTAAAACCTAGTAAGATGTAGCTTTGTTTTTATTCACTTCACTTCCTTTTAAGTTGTTACAGAAAATCTCTTTCATCCTTATCATTTCACCAAGATTCTATATCTAGAACTGTAGATTATTTAACAAAGGAGAAGTTTTATAGCTGTCTTCTTAATATGGTCTTAGGAATGCCACTTAATGAAAAAAATACTACACTCTGTTTAGACGCATTTCAATTGAGAGGCACATTCAACTCACACAACTTGCACTTTTGAGCAGTGTAAAATCCTAACGCTTTACTAAATCGTTGTTTCAGCGGCGAGTCAGTATAACGTGTGAGCAGGAATCATCGCAGATCTTGCAGGCCCAAATTTTGCTTTATTGGAGAGCAACTAGATTTTCTGCAGAACTTGAGTCAACAACTTACTTGATGGAATCAAGCGAGAATTAAGAGCAAGTTTTGTAGCACATTTCTTCACGTTTACATTTCTTTGTGGCTAACACAAATATCCAACATGGATCGGTCATGTAGGAACATAGCTTGGCCACCTTTGTCCCTAGATTTAACCCCTTGGACTTCTTTGGTGGGACTATAGATAAAGTGATGTATACTCTACTATGAGGAAGTTTTGATGAGTTAAAACAGAACTATGGAAGCTGCGGGAAAGAACTATGGGAAATATTGGAACACAATGTCAGTGTGAGGGACATGAAAATGGACTTATGGGAGAATGGCGGACATTTTGTAAATAAAGCTTCAGCTTGTTAATTTTTTTTTTTTTAACTAACTTGATTTGTGCAGTTTAATTATTATAATTGTTAGGGTTGGATAAAACTTCATTAAATCCAAAATTGTCTAATTTCAGCATATCCTGTTATTTCAAACTCACACCTACATTAATAATAACAAACAGCAATAACTGAGTGTACTATACCATTTGAAAGGTTTATGTTGGGCAATTTTTTTATTACATTATCTTATGCTACATAATATCTCAAGAGGGAGAGAAATATAACATTTTTACCTTCTTAGATATTTTTAAATTCCTATAAATTTAAGATTTAGTACCTTATGTTATGAACCCAAAATATTATGTTAGTTATTTGGAATTACAAGCATTCTTATAAGTTGAACACTGAACAAGTAGTTCCTGTATGAAACTTCAGTAACACCGTACTGTACGGGAACAGTTTTTTCCAAAAAATGAAAACATGAATATTTATCCTACGTAATGTATGGAAGAAAAACTATTTCATAACTTGCTTGACATAAAATTAAAAACAGAAGTCATCAATCAAATGTTCAAGTGTACATACTACAAGGGGTTTATTTAAATAATATTCACACACCAATAATTTTTAAATTTGTATTTAACCTGTTCCAGAGAATGGAAAAGGTACAAATTTCATAAAAACAATTTAACATATCAATGGTTTACAACAAATTTTAAATTACCAATGACCGTGCATTCTTTTAAAATACACTTAAAGAATAAAACTTTTTTGCAAAAGGGCACTGAGCTAGCATATTTAATTGTAAGAGTGAACGAGTCAGTTAACTCACCAAAGTCATTATGTTATACAAGACCTGGGCTTATCCTGAGGACTTGCAATGTATGTATTGAACATTTCCACAATGGTAAATTTTCAGATTTTTTTATATTGTTAAAACAAGTTGATTAAAGGAACTTACAATTATTTTTAGGATAATATAACAATTTTCTTGGTAAAGTAGACATAATTGCCTAAATATCTAGACTAGATTAAATTAATGATAAATTAACTTGGAAAATATTGGTGAAATTAAGATGACTAATATAATAGCCATGAAATGATTTTTGTCATGGTCACTTATTTTCATAATAAATTTAGTTAAGCTTATCTAACACACACCATTCAAGTAGTAAATGCAATATCGAGCTTCAAACTCATGAACGTATTCATTGCCAGAACATCTAGTTACTGTAATAAAAACTACTTTGGGTCTCATTACATTTAAAAACACACACTTATCCTAATGATGTGATTTTGAGGGAACACATTTGGCCCTTTAAAGTTCTTGGTATTTTTGAGAATTAGGTCTATTCATCTCCATTTTCTTCTTCATCACCTTCTTCTTCCTCTTCTGATTTCTCTTCCTTTTTCGGCCTTCCTCTTCCTTTTCCAGTTCCTTTAGCCTGAACATAAAACAAGCACTTTAGATAAACTCATGTTGTATTATAGTTTTACAAACTTAAAAAATATCAAACCCTTACAATAAAGTTAATGTTTTGTCAATACCGTGCTGCGATAAACAAGAAAACTCAGCAATATTCTGATCTTAACTAATTACTTTAATGAAATTGGACACACTACATAATTAAAAAAAGAACAAACAATTACTTGACCTAGATTTATGTAATAACAAATTTATAAATAATAATCAAGAATAGTGCAGCAAGGATAGTCATTTTATGAGTTTTATTGTGATTTTGAGTTTTTAAAAACCCTGAACTAAAACAAACATTCTTGTAGCAACTGGAGAGTTCTTGCCACTTGGAGTTTTCATTCTTGATACTTTATATACTATTACATAATTGTTAGGCCTTATTGCTCATTTATTTACTTTGATGCACACATTTCTGATTAGCAATTTGAGATTTGAATAAGAGAAATAATTAACAATATTACATTTTAACATAGAAAGCTCTACAGAGAGCTGTTCCAGTTCCGTGGTCTAAGTGACAAAAATGTAGTTCAAACTAACCACACAGCAGCACTTGTCAGGTTGATTAAGCAGCACTATATATGTTAATTAAATATATCTATACAAGTTATCAACTAATTTTGCCTAATCTGTTACTTTCATAATTAACAAAATTTACTTTAGTTATGTACATAATACAGTATTGTGTTTGCAAGTTTTGCTTTTGTAAGGAATTAATTACAGGGTCTGGTATATAAATATTTTACGATGACCCTCGCTATAATAAGCCCTTGCAAGTGTCTGTGACATAGACTCTGTATTTACGCCTCTAAACCAACCACAAGCAATCTTTTAACTTGGCGAACTGTACTATCCAAAAGTTTGATCATTCAAAATAGGCTTAGTTCCATCTCATTAGGATAATCGCATTCCTTGTTTCGTGTATATGTTAAGTGAGAAAGACAAATCTGTGTGGACTGTTTTAAATAAAATGCCACACCATTGGAACTAAAACTAAACTGATAACTAAAAGTTCAAATATATCAGTTTAAATAGAATAGTAAATTATTAGTATTTAGTATCGTTATTAAGTCTGCGAGAGAAGCATGAAAAAGATCAAGTGTATGTATGGATTAGTTACATTACTATTATGTATCTAGGTTTTAATACACGATTAACCCTTCGCAGATGCAAATTATTTTACCCTATTTTAAAGCAATACAAAATTATGTAAAAAAATTTTATGAAATGTGAAGTTAATTTTGTTAAACCTTCATTACACGCTAAGCAGCACAGCGTACCGCTTTCTGGTTATTTTCACTGTTTACTAAATAAAGCAATAGCAGTTTCAACTGACTCTTCAAGTATTCCTTTCTTGTCTATCGATGATTCACTGGAAATTGTGGGGGGGGGGGGGTGTCTGCAATGTTTCTTCAGTCAGCACCAGACCTTAAACGTAAGCAGTCTCACGTTTGAGGCACTCCGCACCGCCAGTGTGTATAAAATGTAAGTATATTTTTGTTACTCATAACGTTATTATTTGATTTTTACTACAGTAATTAAATTCCTTTATTATAATATACATTTTTAAAGCTAACAGGAGATTCAATAAAATAGAAATACACATAATTTTAATAATTAAAATTATTATTTTTATTTATAGATGCATGGAACCAACATCCATTCGAAGGTTTTGAAGAGTGAATATTTTACTATTCACTTTACATCATAATACGATAAGTATTTCTAATTTGTTGATGTTGTTTTTTTTTTCAGATCACAGCAGTTTCTGACATCTGATGGGTTATCAGCAGTTCTCCAGGAACTATCGGAAGAAGAGGGAAATGCCAGTGAGGACCGTTTCGATTTTTTTCTATTTAATTAGAAGTCTTATTAATAATGTATTCATAAAATTATAACTAATTATAAGTCTCAATTTTTATAAAAAATAATAACTGTTAAAAAAATCATAAGTAACTATTTGCTAGATGTGTTAGTTGGCTTTGGAGTATTTAATTGTTTAGTAGTGAAATATCATTATAAAAATAAGTTTTAAATTTGTTTTAGTTTTATTTTCAAACAAAAATCACGAAACTAATGTAATTTAATGAATGTATTTCATAATAATGTCCAAAACCCAGAATTACAATATGCGGCACTAAGTGCCGCTAGCATGTAGTATAAGGAATGAGAAAGGTGTGTGTAGGTAAGGGTTAAGTTTTAGAAACATAAAAAAATATAGTTTTATATTTAAAATTAAAATTATAATTTTTAAAGCTGTTTTATTGTAGATGTACTATTATAATGAAAAGTACAAATATAGTGTTCAACCTTTTTGTTGAAACCTTTAACAGTACCTGTCATTTATGATACAATAACTACTACAAAATAATAGAAAACAATGAAATAGAACGATATTTGTTGAAAACAATGTGCTTGGGTGGAGCGACAGACCAAGGATATTTCTGTTTTACTTGTGTGCAGAACGGTGCCCGTCCATGTATGCTCTGATTGGCTGCCCCACCCCTTTTTATTCAGACGTTTTACGTTTTTGATATGCAGAGGGAGTTGGCAAAAGACACGTCTAAGTTGAAGCTGCTCTCTAGCAGAAGTTATTGGAACTATCTTTCACAGTATTGACAGAAATATTTCATTTCGGATATATTCATTAAACACATTTGAGGCAAAGTAGAGGATGGGTATATATCTGTTTGCCGCGTACGAAGGGTTAATAAGAACCCAATTTAAAATTGCTTAAACGTATGAACAACTCACAGCGAGAGAACAGTAACATTGAAAACAAGTTATTATATTTAAACAGTATACAGAATATCCTGCTCAAAGTCTGCTGGGAAGGTGTTTCAATGCAGCTTGACAATAAGAGAAAACACCTTTTTAGTAAAATTATAAACATCACAGCAAGAGAAAACAAAAAGAAACATAATTTTTATAATAATGAATAAGTTGACTCTACAGCAAGAAATAATAAAAACCGTACAAATTTTGGAAATGGTTTTCATAAAGTGATGTTTATGAAATATTTTGTTTGGTAAATGGTTTGATTGAGAAACATGAGGCTGGCTGCCTTCAAACAAATAAACTTGAAGCATGGAGATGTATTCACAGAATTTCAACTAAACCTGCAAGGAACACTTCAATGATTATGAATTTTAATTTTTTCGTTTTTTTCTTAAGAACAATCATTCATTTTTTTATTTTTAAATAATAACATATTACATTTAACTTTTGTTTAGAATAAACATCGATAAACATATTTATTTGTTTATTTTTAGAAGTTCAGGTGTCTAAGTATTCAGTGACAAAATATTGTAGGCATCCTCCCTACAGTAAAGTATTGTTCTCACATATTTGACCGTTTAAAGATTTTTTTCAAAGACTGAGTTTTATGAGAGTGTCTTTATATTTGGTTTCAGTATATATGGTTAGAGATAGCAATAATGGTTATATTAACCCTTCGATGTGTTCATTTTACTTAATGTTGATACATCTATTAAGTATTGCTTTTAGTTTGTTAAATTTTTAGAGAAATTGTATGTTTCATATTAGCTATTTATAAGGCTTCAAACACATATACAGCAATTCATAAAAATGTTTCAGGATTTAGGAATTTTGTTGGTCAGTTTGAAATGTAAGCTAGTGTATCATATTAATCTTAAAAATAACATGTTTTAGTTCTTAGTTTATGCTTAAAAACTTCTTGCCAAGAAAAGTTGAAAATAATAACTATAAATTATAAATTCAATATTTACACTATATAGGCTTATTACCACTTAAACTATTCAAAACTACTTTTATCACTAATCTCACAAAACTCAAAGTAATCATACATAAACAATGACACTACAAGTGATATAACAGTGGACCGCCAGGAGTCTATTTCAAATTTTCGCTGTAGTTCGTCAGCTGATTTAAAATGTTCACTGTTGTTGGTTGTTCAACGAAAGTGTACTTGGTACTTCAAAAATCATAGCTTTATAATGAAAACATCTATCAACACTTGATTTCAAATCATCGATAACTAATGACATATCCCGAGATGTACTTGGAATCTCAAAACACACTCTCAAACTTAGAGTGCATGACATACATACCAACAACGTCAAAACACATCCTCAAACTCAAAGTGCATGACATACCAACAACGTCAAAACACATCCTCAAACTCAAAGTGCATGATATACCAGCTACGTCAAAACACATTCTCAAACTCAAAGTGCATGACATACCAGCTACGTCAAAACACGTCCTCAAACTCAAAGTGTATGACATACCAGCTACGTCAAAACACGTCCTAAAACTCAAAGTGCATGACATACCAGCTGTAAAAACACCTTGATGGGCTATTTAATTAACTTAGTGCAATATGGTTGGATAGCACTTTTAATGGTTACATAAATAGTGAAATAAAAACATGCTAAAACTTTGATACCTTTAACGACTGGAATGAACCACTGCGTCTCTTTGAAAGTTAATCGGCAGCTTGGGTGGGTGGGTGGTCCAATACTACTGTTCGTGTATGGACAAGTAGGTGGGCCAATACCACTGTTCGTGTATGGGTGGGTGGGTGATTCATTATCACTGTTCCTGTATGGCCGGTTGGTGGTCCAATACTACTGTTCGTGTATGGGTGGGTGGGTGGTCCAATACTACTATTCGTGTATGGACAAGTAGGTGGGTCAATACCCATGTTCGTGTATGGGTGGGTGGGCCAATTGATCAGCAGGCAAAGAAAATATTGCGTACTATTATTTTGGTGCATATTTAAATATTAGTCCAATTTTTAGTGAATTATTATTTCCTGTCTCAAGGGAAGGTACATTAACTAATATTGATTATAAAATGGGAAATAATTCCGACATCACTGTACGTGTATGGGCGGGCGGGTGGGTCAGTATCACTGTACGTGTATGGGCGGGTGGGTGGGTCAGTATCACGGTACGTGTATGGGCGGGCGGGTCAATATCACTGTGTTTGAGTGGGCGGGTGGGTCAGTATCACTGTACGTGTATGGGTGGACGGGTGTTACCCACTCACACATACACGTGCGGTGGTACTGATCCACCTGCCCACACATACACATGCGGTGGTACTGACCTACCCGCCCACCCATACACGTGCGGTGGTACTGACCTACCCGCCCCTTCACGTGCGGTGATACTGACCTACCCACCCACACATACACGTGCGGTGGTACTGACCCACCCACATACACGTGCGGTGGTACTGACCTACCCGCCCACACATACACATGCGTTGGTTCTGACCTACCCACCCCTACACGTGCGGTGATACTGACCTACCCACCCACACATACACGTGCGGTGGTTTAGAGCGTATGGAAAAAAGTAGAGCAGTGACAACACGTTAATAAAAAGACTATGTTTCTGTAGAATATTGCAAACATCCTTTTCAAAAAAAAAAAAAAAAAAAGACTGATAAACAAGAGAAAAACATTATCAAGCATAATACCCATAAATTTGCCTAACTGCAAAGCCACTTTGCAATTTGAAGTTTGAAAATTTAGTAAAATAACTAAATGCATTTTTGTGATTTTCACTTTTAATTTGAAAATGTTATGAATTATTTTTATTTAAATAGATATGGGAATACTTGCCAAAAAACCGCAATACAGTATAAACACAATTCCAAAAATGCAAAGACAAAAAAATTGATCCTGCCCAGAGTGCCAATTGTTATTTGATTTTAAAGCTTGAAAAACTGACAGAAATATCTGTGAGATTTGGTATTTATTATGTCTAAGGAATTTACTTTCATTAATAACTTGGTTAATAAACCACTCATCACAACCACTGTTTTAATCCAATGTAAATAAATTTAGAAAAATATTACCTTAGGTTTGGCAGCCTTGTTTGTCTTGGTACCCTTGGGCCTCCCTCTTCCTCGCTTGGCTGGTACCTCTCCGTCCTCTTTTTTTGCAGGAGACTTCTCTGCCGCAGATCTACCTCTCTTCTTTGGCTCTTTTACATCATCAGAGCTGGCTTTTGATGGCCGGCCACGTCCCTTCTTCTCAACAGCTGCTCCATCGTCAGACATGTTTTACTCCTTTAGTAGTATTCCTGAAATACCAATCTAACTCAGTTTCTAGTCACCATTAAGAACCAATAAGTAAATTTAGTAAAATTGTTTACTTAATTTTTAAATTGATATTTATAAAAATTACATTTTGTCAACTCATTCTCAAAGAATGCATAGTAGAGAGGTGACGTATGTGTATACCTTTGCACATCTGCATGATTTGTCTTTTTAGTGAAGTGCATTTAATTAGCAGTTCATACAATAGTGAAAAAGAGATAATATACATATGTATGGTAGTTTTAGACCATCTGGTCACAATCTCCTGAGGCTTAACAACAGCATAAAAATTGTAACATAAAAATATGTAATATACATACTGGCTGGCTGGCCTAATAAAAGTTAAATTTTGTTAGGCTGAAATACTTAAAACTAATGACAAAATAATGCACATTTAATTTTGTTTGCTTTAACACTCTTGTACATATGCTTTTCTCTTTTTTAGTTTTATTAATTTGCTCAGCTTTACCTTGATGTTTTGTTTGATGTAGGTATATTTTCAGAATCTACAAAAATTTCAAATAAAACTCTTAACAAGTTGTCCAGATGTATTAATGTTAAGCATTTAACATTGCAACTTAAATCTTAATTCTGTATAATTTCTTTAAACTTTTTTTTAACTTTCATTTTCTCTAATGTTATACTGTAAGGTATCTCAAATATCATTAATATTTGATATCATCAATAATATCAAATATTATTAATAGGGTATGCCCAAATCTTTTAAATGGTGTAGGCTATTACAGCCTTCTTTAAGATTTCTTTTTTCCGTAACAATAAAGACTGTATATGAAAATACAGTATGCTACAATATGACAGATTATAACTTCAAAGAATTGTTAATAATAGACAATTACAATTAGTTAACACTGGTTAAAAACAAACTTTTATTTGAATAAATCAAAATAACTTACAATTTTGATAAAAACGTAACGACCAAGAGCTAAACATTATTTTCAAAGGTCCTCTATTTTCCCTTATACAAGATCTTTCTCGTTTTCACGTATTGCTAAGAGTATGTTTTATGTAGTAAAATTATTCACACGTTAATAAGAATGTATAAAAATTTATCCTAAATTTTTGTTGTCCTAATAGTGTTAAGTTAAAGAAAAATTGCTAAGAGATTTTTTCTATTTGCTTGGTTAATACTGTTTTTTATCTTGAGAGATGTTTTAGAAAACATAAAACTGTTGCATGTAACTAAATTAGCTATGCAAAGAGCATTGAGGTATTTTATTACAATTTCCACATTAATTAATAAAGTAACAATCAGTGACTCTCAAATGAAATTAAGTAAATATTGAGTCTCAGAGAAACCACTGAGGATACCACATCACAGTATGGATGAAACGTCTGGTTATCTTGTAAATAGTACCTTGACGTGGTTGTCACCGGAAAACGTAGATTCTAGTTATGACACCGGCCGCTTAATCCTAAGCTCTAAGTAAATATTATTTATAGTAATACATGCACATACCACAAAAGTATGAGACGAAATATTTTACTTCAATGCAATGTGCTACAAAAGTAGCAGTGTTTTTTGTTCCTTCATAAAATTATAAAATAAAAAGGCCTTTTCCAGATTTTTTGTTTACAGAATTTTGACATTTCTCGATGAGATTATCTGCGGCCAGTCTCTAAATACTGCTGAAAACTCGTTTTGAACTTAAAAATTAAAAACCCTTTTAAAACCTAAATCTGTGCAATACAAAAACCGCCATCCATGTAGCCTGTTTTGACACTTGCTGTAAGCTTTTCTTGTAAATTAAAAGATAAATTGTAAATGTAGCCGTATATTATAAAACTGCATCACGTTTCTTTTCAGACACATACTTTCACTTCAAATGTGGGTAAACAATAGAAGTGGAGTAACGATATTGTAATTAATTGAAATCTTGAGTAGATTGAAAAAATCTGATGTTGCATATTGTTTTTGTAACTTATACCCTTACATGGTATAAAAATGTTATGATTCTCAAAACAGCCAAATGTGAGCAATTAGTTCATAAAAAGGAATCACTAATAACTTTAATTAAAAAATAAATGACTTGTTTGAAATAATAATTTCATTAGTAAAATAAAAAAGTGAACAAATGAATAGTACTTAAGTTTTATATATTTTTTTAATTTTAATTGCAAGCAATACACAAATAAAAATATGTATTTTGTAGGAAATTATAGCTTTTTACTGCAAAATATGTGTTACCTTTTCTATAAGTGATGAAAAATTTGTTGTTCATGCGAAAAATAACACAAATTCGCAAAACACTACTTACATATAATTTTGTGATTCATGACTTTGTAGTATTTATATCCTTAAAGTATGTTTTATTGAGAGTAACAACTGATATTAGATGAAAAATAATAAAAATTTAATTTGTACAAATTTATGTTGATGCACGCAAATTGACAAAAGCGATAGAAAATAGTACTAACAGTATTTCAAACATATTAATAAATTATGCAAACATTTTCAGGAATTTTTATTACCAATATTATTGTAAAACAAGTCTTCCACTATAAGTAGATATAAGATTTAATAGTTTTTATTTTGAAATAAAGTGTGATTGAAATAAACAAATCTGATTTTTTTTTTTAAATACTGATAGCATGGCAATACATGGTTGCATAAGTTGTACTACGTAAGGTTATATTGGTAGGCCTATAATTTGTTTAAGCCCCCATGTAAGAATGTAAAGAATATTAACATTTTAGTAACCTCTATATTTCCTTATACTAGATAAAATTTGGTATTTTTTGGCACTTGGAATTTTAAATTTAGATTATATTGTTTCCTAGATGACCCCTACACTTTTTTGTGTTTACATAAAACATTTTTCAATATATCAAATTGCATAAAAATAGGCTATTTTTAATAAAATTATAAAATATCATAGGCTTACCTTATTATTATAAAATAGCCTGGTTTATTTCAAGTAAAATAATATCAAATACAAATAGATTAATATTACTATTTTTTATTAATTTTTGAAAAAATGTGCGAAAAATTACCAGCCTGTGTAGAAAATTTTAATGGCCGGTTCGAGGTTTAAAGTAAACTAAATATATCACCCTGTAAAAATGTTTAAAATATAGTCGAGTTAATACAAATTAATAAGAATACTAAACTAAATAACATATTAAATTTTTATAAAGATATAAAATTAATCATTATTCCAATAGACAATGATTACCTACCCACAGAATAAATGGAACATAAATAAATATGCCATTTTATCATTTTGTAAATTTTTATAAACATTCATATTGCAGCAGCATAAAATATTTTTATGCATTTATAGGACAGAAATCTCTTC
This sequence comes from Stictocephala bisonia, assembly GCA_035578905.1. Taxonomy (NCBI): domain Eukaryota; kingdom Metazoa; phylum Arthropoda; class Insecta; order Hemiptera; family Membracidae; genus Stictocephala; species Stictocephala bisonia. The sequence continues at coordinate 7,406,632 of JAQJVL010000007.1, forward strand.
TTTCGGTGAGGCTAATAGTATTGATCCATTCATGCTACTTACAAGCTCTTCAATGTATTCTACATAAAATTTATAATAGCCTCATCAAACACGCGTTTTCAATTTTAACATTTCAATTAAAATTAAACAGATAGATTGTTTTCATTTCACCAACGCTTCAACACAATGTCTAAATTAAGAAATACCGGCCGAGCAGCATAAGGTGCACTTTCAGCATAGTACCGTATTAGCCGGGCAAGCTATACACCCAACATCCAATGGACGCCGATCTAATCTGATCCCTAGTTTGAGGTTTTAATTTCTAACTTAAACTTCGAACAAAATATTAAAATTCCCCAATTTTTTCTAAACGCCCTTAAAAAATATATAAACGATAAAAAAAATTTACCTTACCAAACAAAATTTCCCTAATTTGTAATTAAATAAAATGAAAAGTTTCACTCACCAGATAAACAAAGTGACAAGTCAAGGAGGCGCGAGAAGCAAGGGACCGTTACAGACAGAGTAGCCAACTCAACAAAATTAAAATCCACTACTCTACCGCGGGAAACATTTGTATTATTCTAAAACTGGATACAATTGCTTCGTAATGTATTTTCACTCCAAATAATATTAGTATTAACTCTACGGCGATTCTTATAATAGTTATATAAAAATAAGTAATAGATATCTATTTACAGCATTTGACGGTCATTGACCTTGAAGCAAGGGTACAAAGAACCAACATTGAAATGTTATTAAATTATCATTATTTCTTTCATAAATATAATTAAACAACTGGGGTTTTAAGTAGAAATTTATAATATTGAATCAGTAAATAAATGTATGTTTCCAAACTGCAATTAGTTAAATAAACATAATTGGTATTCCTGTATAACAATATTTGATTAAAGTAAATCTTAATTTATTTCATTATTTCTTCAGTCTTAATAAATACGGTAATTAAATGTAAAAATAATAGCTAATAAAAATAATAATTGAAATAATTACCATTCGAAATGTTGATTGTAGGAATCAAACATAAATGTTGTCGTGTAAATTTTTCTTAAATTCGTTTCGGGCCCTACATTCGGCGAGGTGTTGTACTTCTATATTGTTCAATAAAATACTTGGTCTATATTTGCAGCCAAAGATAAATTTATATAAGATGTTAATTATTCTAAAATAAGATTACATTAAACTAACATTTATAGAATTTAAATTTACGACATAACACATTTTAATACAGAATATAAAATTAAATAAATACTTAAATTCTTCTCTTGATTTGCCGCCTAGCATGAGAACCCATTACCGATCTTCCGTCCTTCACAAAGAAAGACATTAAAATTTTCATTTTCCGTTACCACCTTGTAAAATAATTAAATAAACACATCGAAAATTCAAAATAAAATTATGGAATGAACTAATAATTTTTTTACATGGCATAGAAATTATTACGAAATGATATTAAATTTAATATTGAATTATTTTCTCACCTGAAAATCCTAGATGGCAAACAACGGCGATGGTGACGAGCAAGAGAAAGGGGTCAGGAGTGCCAACTGTATATAAATGTCACAAAGGAGCGTATTTCATGTTAGGCGGGAGTAATTGGCGTACGGATTATGTGCAAGCCAGTATGATACAAATATAAAGCTAAATAGTATAATATTTGATAGGACTCTTAGTATTCAAATAACTGCATAATTGCACAGTGATTTAATAATAACTTATAATACCGTAGTAGTTATTTAATAATAACTGCATATTCAAATAACTGCGCTCGAACATTGCGATTCATGAAATAGGTTAAATCACTTGAAAAATTGTAACATTTTCCAAAGATTTGAGGTTTTAACGTATGTACTGATTTGAAGCAACGTAAAATTAAGCTGTAATATTGGTGTTATTATATTGTTAATAATACAAATTTGCATTACATTTTTGTTCAAACTGATTATGCCTTGAAACCAAATACATTATAAGAAACCAATAAAAAATTGCGCATTTTGTGACATATTGGTAGAGCTTTTACTTCAATAATCAAGATATAGGAACAAAAGGGGTGTTTTAACGGTATCGTTTGACTCTTTGAATATTCAATGTCAAAGAGATCATTTTGACTAAACTTTTCTTACAATGCAAGTAAACAACTTATTATTACATTTTTGTAATAAATGAAACATTTCTTAACCATATTAAATATTATTCACATGTATCTCAAGAGTCAAGTTTGCGATTTATGACTTATTTATTTATTCATAAGACGCCGATCGTCAAGATATGGGCGAATATGGATTTCGAATGAGTGTGTTGATTGTAGACGAGCGAATGTAGTCATTGTTACAAACTAAGGCCGACTATTCCTTAGAAAGTGTCATTAATTAATAGCCCAATGACAAATGAACAGCCGGTGGTTATCAGCTGATCCTGCTCAAAATGTATTGACTCTGATCAATGACCCACCCACCCATATACGTATAATGGCATTGACCCACCCACACACCCATATACATACAATGGCATTGACCAACCCGCCCACCCATACACATACAGTGGTATTGACCCACCCGCCCACCCATACACATACAGTGATACACTGTACGTGTATGGGTGGTCATCACCACCGTACGTGTATGGGTGGGCGGTTGGGTCATCACCACCGTACGTGTATGGGTGGGCGGGTGGGTCATCACCACCGTACGTGTATGGGAGGGCGGGTGGGTCATTACCACCGTACGTGTATAGGTGGGCGGGTGGGCCATCACAACCGTACGTGTAAGAGTGGGTGGGTGGGTATTCACCAGTCGTTAAAATATTTTATTTTAGTTCGCAGTCTCTCCAAAAACTCCAATACGCCATAGAAAGCTCCATTGACGAAGAAGCGCCGTAATTTCCCCATAAACAATGTTTCGTTGGGCTCACCTCTTATATATTCCGGTAATGCCAATGCGTTGATCAGCTTGGCCCCTACTTCAGACGGCAGTGCTTCGTAAGCCCGGAGCCTATGCTGTCCGGTTCTAAACATGTTCCACCCTTTGGTGTTGTGATCATGCACGTCCCTTGCCCTTGTTAACCCTTTAACAGCTGAGTTTTTTATCAGCTGTCCACCCCCCCCGACCAGGTTTTTTAAGGAAAAATAGGTATTCAAACATATGTTTGTATTTAAGCCTTGAATAAATAAATAAAGTATTTTATTTGAAACTTTTAATTTTTTATGTTTTAATGTTTATTTATTTTGACAGTATCGAACTGTTTCAAGCATATAAAGGGACGGAAGTGTTAGCATGTTAATTAATTTAGCACATGAAACTCGGATTGAACCAACTACACTACCGACCAATTTTATTCTATATGACTATAAAATAGATACTGTTTCAGTTCACCCACCGCATCTCCCGGAGATTTTGCAAAATTGCAGATAAAAATCCTCAATTTCATAAAGATGTGAACATTATTTAAGCAGTTACGAACTCTTCAATTGATAGAAGACGTTTTTACAATAAGTGCTTATTTAAAGTTGTAAGGAAGTTTGTTTTTGCATAGCAAACAATTTTACTTAATTTGATTACTTTATAACTTTATGTTCAACATGTTGCTGCAAAATAAATTACTCATAAATATGCTACAAACTAGAATTAATTGCGAACCATCTTTTAAAATATGTATATAAAACAACGCCCTAATATGACCAAAAAAACTATGTCCTGAAAAAAAACTTAAAAACAAAAAATTATAGTAACTTCGTGTGCAACGGGAAATATCCGACGTGTGATTGAGTCTTCTGATAAAGAATAACGAGCCAAATCTATGATATTTTTTATCGACACATCAACTGAAAGACAGCAAAATATTCTGAAGTTCAACGGCAGCAATAAAAAGAATCGGGCGCAAGTTCCTTATAAAAAATTATCCACCCCTGAGAAAAAGAAAAAAACCGCCGGATTTTCAAACTGTTAATGTAGACGACTTGATAGGTGAGTAACTCTTCATGTAATCAGACTTTTACTTTTAAAAAGTAGTGCCTTCATGTAGTAACCTTTAAATAGGGTTAATCTTTGCTCCATCGTGTCTTTAAATGGATCAACTGTCGGTACTGGTGGCGCAGTGCTGTAACGCAGATATCTGGGGACAAAGTATCGAGGAGATTAAAGGCGATAGGCTCTAATGGGTTCTTTGCTCGGTCCTCTTAATACCGACATGGCGTCCGCCCTATAGCTACCAACGACGTTGACACTACTAGAGAAGTCTAGGGTGTCAAAGTTGGATGGTAGTCATTAGTCAAGGTTTCTTGACTACACATCTGAATGTTGTGTAGGGAAGAGAACTGAGTGTCAGTCTTGTTAGTTAACTGAAAATCAGACCAACACTACGTGGTTTGGATTCCACGTAAAGCTGCAGGTTCCTCAGTTGCTCTGGCCAAGGAAGAGAATAGCCAGGTCGTAATTAATGAATAGCTCTTTCTGAGGAACAGTCGACATTAGTTAGTAACAATGACTACACTCGTTCATCTACTCATTCACCCATATATTGACGATCGGCATCTTACTAATGAATAATAACGAATAAAATAATAGTAATGAAAATAAGTTTGATATAGATTGAGAAATGTGGTTCAAAGAGAACAAATTTCAGTCGAAGAGAGAATTAATATTGTAAATTGGGTGTGTGAATACTTTCAAAAAGTAAATAGATTTATATAAAACGTGTTAAAAATATTTTTACTTGCCGAATTTCAGGCTGACAATAGTATTAGATTTCGTAAGTGTTTGCAAGATGAGAAAATAGATGGCGTATTGCCTAGCATTATTAATTCATCGTACAGATTAACAGTTGTTGATATTGGGTCCAAAGACGATTTTCTTCTTGATGCTCAACTTATTTATAAGTTGTTACCACCAGAAATTATCATGAACAGATAAAGTTTGTTAGTTTTTAAAATATGGGTGGAACTACATGTTATTCCAAATTTACCTCCAAAATCTGGTCTCCTTCTCGGCAATGCAGCAAATCATGAAGTTTAAGAAGGCAACTAACAAACAAGCTAAAAAAAATAAGTAATGATTGAATGGATAATGTAACATAGCGAATCTTTTCAATAAAAAGATACAAGACAAGCCATACTTGTCGAAACGATTCATCGTCTGAAGTCCCTTGAAAAAAATGATTAAGTATTGAATGCTCATGGACACACTGTTCTTCGAATTCCACCCTACATGAGTAACTTTACTGCATTTGAATTTGTGTGTTCGCAAAATTGAACATTTGCGTACCCAGTGTTGGTTGGGGGGGGGGGGGGGTTGACTCATTTTGGTATGGCTCGTTTTTCGACTTCTAAGTGAAACAGGTGTTCCTTTAGACTGGAGGGACTCCTTCGTATAGCGTCATATGTTCGCTTCTGTTATGTGGCTACCTCAGTGACCTGGTATGAGTTGATTACCATGAGATGTTGATCCTCATGCTCCAGATGGAGTTCCTTTACTACATCTGGCCTCTCCAGCTTCTCAGTGTAAGCAAAATTTCTTCCTAAGACTATTGTGATGCATCGAGCCACCCTCAAGTTTTTAGCTACGCAGTGTGTAAGTGCATATCATGATAGATTGTGAATAGGTTCCTGCAGATGACGGTTATACCTCCATTTTGATGAGGGATCTAGTCCACTGTCATCAATCTATTTCCTTCTGTCCGTTCAACCAGTTGTTCCTCAAGCTTGACGTTGCTTCAGTGTAATATTGCTAGGCAGTTGAAATGGACGATCCAAGGTTTTCTCTTGGGGAAATTCTTGATCCTGTAGATGACGTCATTGATCCTGGTGATGACTTCATAGAACCCTTCCCAAGAACACTGAAGCTTGGGGGAGTATCTTGGGCGCCTCTGAGGGTTGTAAAGCCAAATAAGATTCCTTAGCTTATCTACCTTTACGTCATAGCGCTCCTTCAACGTCCACTCACATATGCTATGTTGGAACGAACTCTGCCGTGAATATCTATCTTACTTGTTTGAAGATCATGCACGTAGTTTTTTCCAGCTATGTCCTTGAGTGTAACTTTTCTGCACAATCACCGTCTTTGCTGCTTCATTGTCTTGCCCATGGGCTCCTTAGTCCGACACTTGCTCCACGGGTGACCAAGTTCACCATAAGACCAGCAGCAACTCTCTCTCTTTGTGGCCTTTAACGTCTCCAATACGTTCGTGACTACATCTTGTTTTGACTTTTTAAAGTCATATTTGTGTTATTCGAAGGAGGTATTTTACATGCAAATTTCTGTCAATACATTAATGGAGTAGCCATTCAGTTGTTCCAGTTATAATTTTGTCTCTATGGGATTCCAATTGGGTCATATTTTAATGTAATGATGTCCCACCCTGCTTTGTTAATACTTCTATTAGTAAAATTTTAATTAGTTGGGTGTTAGCACCATAGCTTTTGACATGTATATATTCTTATTCTTACATGTCAAGCTCAGGTCCCCTACACCTTAAATTTTAGTGAACATTTGGTATGAGCTATACTTGAACTTAAGTGCCATAAATTTACCTAAATTTGTGAAACTTATAAAGTATCATTGCATCAGTCTTCCCTATCTTGTACTCCACGAGGACTTCTCACTTTTTGCATTGTTTAATAGTGCATTAAAATGTCTCCAAAGCACTCTTATTGAGACTATCTTTTATTTTGAGTTAAGTTTATTTATGTGGTATATAGCTCAACCGAAATTTCCAATTGCTATTTGGGTGGGACATCACTGATGATTAAGCACAAGACCAGAGAGCATTTAGCAGTACCATACTAATATTCATAAAGTTGGCACAATAGTCGATGGCTAAGATCTGCAGTCGTAAATTTTCATTGTAAGAAAATTTCATTTTTATCAACCAATGAAAACTGAGGAACCTGATAGCATCTATAACCAAGTTAAGTCTATTAAATATAAATACATATTTAATTTATTAATATAAATTAATTATTTAATAACTAATAAATGATGTATTAATAATAAATAAATAAATCTGTGCATATACAGAGATACATTGCTGAGAATGGTGTGAGAGAGGCTACCTCGAGGAAGGCGGTGGCTGGGACGACCTCGGCTAAGATGGCAGGTGCAAGTGAGGAGGGACCCATAGGTAAGGTTTGAGTGGCCATGTAGGTAAGATAGTATGTGCATGTAGATAAGCTGTAACAATTTACCTATTGAAAGCTCTGGTGGGAGAAATGCACTGAATGGTGGAAGTGAGAGAATGAACTTCTCTTTGCCCACTGTGTCAATCCAAAATGTTGTTATGGAACCTAGGTAAAAAGAAGGCCGTGTAGCAAGCCCCGCCTATACATCATCAATAGCAATGAGCTTTGGTTTGTTTGATAAACACTAACTTTATAAAAGCTTAGCACGATTAAATTAAATCATTATTTAGTATTCAAATAAAAAAACACAATGAATAATAATGTAATCAGTAAATATCAACAAAACGTATTTCACAGTTCATTAGTTATTTTTTTTATTTTAAACTAAACACTATTGCAGAAGTCAGTCATGCCTGTGATGTACGGCAGCTGAGTAGTGGATTGATTCCCCTCGTGGCTGAAACCCACTAAATATAAAACGCAGGTTGTAATCTGTCAGGCCCAATTTTGGGCACATAGACACTAGTTGTGTCAACACTTCATATTCAAACTATAACAAAATGTTGTAAAATAAGTTGTTTTAAAAAATCTATAATATTTTAACACAAAACTAATAATCAGTGAAAATAATAAGAATGCATTATAGGTTAGAGAAATGATAAAGATTGACAGCATTAAAAACTTGAAGATTAAATCAAACTTAATTTGGTATATGAATTTTATCTCAAAACAACCTTAACTAAACCAATAGTAAGTAACCTAAACAGAACCTACATGAGCTTCAAAACAGAAAAAACTGAAAATGGACTAAAAACAATTAAAAAACAACTGAGAAGTTGAAAAATATGCTGAAAAGGAGATGATAACCACTTAAATGAGCTGAAGTTATCTGAAAAAGAATTGAAATGTATTGGAAACAACTATAAATGAACTGAAACAACATAAAAAAAGTTGAAAACACTGTAAAACATCTAGTAATGAACTGTAGATAACAGCATTCTACAATCAACATAATTCTCTATGCGCAAATAAATTGGCAGAATTGCATCAAATTTCATTTGTGCATATGCTGTTGACATGGGAGCAATTTTTCTTCCACTAACACAATTAAAAAAAAATTATTGGAAGAATCTTTTAGTTTCTTGATAAAATCTAACCCTTCAGGTGAAAGTAGTTAGGGGGCAATGAAGCTAAATAAAATAAATTTAATCTATATGCTAGGAATCCAATGGAAAAGCCAGTGGCAGAGTGGTCATCAGCGTCAGAACTTTGTATCCGAGTTAGAGGTAGTACAAGTTTGTATCTTGGCCTTAACTGTTATTTTTCTCAGTAATTTTACCTTGTACTGTACTGGTTCCCTCCTCGACAGAAGTAGGATTAAAAAAGAGATCAGTACGCTTTTCACTACTTTCATCAAGGGACAATTCCAGAGTTCATTCCTTAATAACCTTCTTCATCTTGATCATTACAGTATATTTAAGAAACTAATAATCAATTTTAATTTAAAGCTTTGGGGTCAATGCTCGAAGTACATGTTTGCATTACCAGTGAACAAAAGCACCACACCATCAGTGAAGACATGGACAATCTGTCTGAGGTATTGTACTGTGGCCAGCTGCAACGTTGAGGATAATGAGTTTGAATTCAGCTGCGAATGGTACTTTTTACGTGCAACTATATAGATGCACTGGTCTGTGGCATAGGACCTTCAATATATAATACGATGTCCGGCTTGAAATGATGGAAACAGTGTTTCTATTACAATTGCATAGAAAACCTATTTTGTAACTTATTACTATAGAGGAGGTCACACATTTCTCATTATAATTGGCAATGATAGTTTATTAGGACATAAATAACTGAAATAGTACATGGAAATATAAATAAATTCATTAATAACACATGAAAAATACACTCAGTGGAAAACTCGCATTGAGCGAGAGAACGAGAGGGGGGGACATTGAAGGAGATATTATCAAATTGTAAATATTTGTAAGTAAATTTTATTTTGGCTTCTGCCATTCACATTACTTTTCTTATGTTAGTTTAAAGGACACTAGGCCAGGAATTAGTATATTAGGAGAGATAGGACAGCGGCAAACTTCCCAAAGAAGACAAGTCCACCAACACCTTACAATAGTAGTAAACAAGTTCAGTAATAACAAGTTTCAAAAATTTTCTGAGACACTGGCACTTTCATCAAGTGAATAAAAAGAGACAAAGTCACATGAAGTCTGGCCCTGCCATCTGCTCTGTGCCCCTCAAAGTTGCATCTCTGCTACTGACCTCAATCTTTGTTGCTTAGTTATTTCAGTTAGTGAACAGTGAGTGCACGTGTGTTTGGGTGTACAGTTCTACTGCAGTTGTAGGATTAGATTTTTTTGTTTATAAATTTGTGAATCTTTACCCCACTGTACATGTGCTACATTGCCTTTACATCTTCGAAATAATGGCTCCATTTTGTGAGCGGCCACTCGGTTTTATTCAACTAAAAATGGAGTTGCCACTCGCAAGTCATAAGTAAACTCATCGTGGTACTTATAGTAACTCATAAGCAGGCACGTAAGGTGATATTGACCAACCCGCCCACCCATACACGTACAGTGGTATTGACCCACCCGCACACTCATCATCGGTCAATGATTGGTATTGACTCACCTGCCCACTCATACACGTAACAGCAATGTACGTACGTGGGCGGGCAGGTGGGTCAACGACAATGTACGTATATGGGCGGGCAGGTTGGTCAATGCCACTGTATGTGTTTGGGCGGGTGGGTGTACTTGTATGGGTTGTGATATCAACCATATTTTCCAATTACAGTGTTGTTTGTGAGTGTTTAAAATGCCTCTTCCAATTGATAATGCTGCCAACTGTGAAGTACGCAATGTAAAATGTCTTCTTAATGCCAAAGGCTTGAAAGCAGCTGAAATTCACTGTAATCTGTTTTTGATTGGTTTTTGGATTATATATATATTAGCTAGCCGACAGCCCTTGCTTTGCTACAGGGTTAAACTCTACGCTTCTTACCCCTTCCCTGTGGTTCCCTCTAAACCTTTTTGAAGAAAAACACTCACCGCTTAATCTCTAATAATCACTCTATTCCTTAAGACAATCCTACCGTATGCCCATACCTAAGCATCGCACCACATTCTTTCAAAAACAAGTTTTCCGTACTCCTATAAAACTATTAAACCATCCTCCATTACGTCTCAGAGCTGAGAATAATGTAAATAAATTCAGAAGACTTGAAGGTACTTTCAGTATGTAAAGAGTATTACTCTGTGGCCAGTTTTTTGTCTGATAAAGACTTATCCTGTTAGTATTTTACTTTAATGTTAGTACTACTTAGTATCTTGGAGGTACTTAAGTTAGTTTTTAATTGACGTCTTAGCGTGCAATGATTATTGTCAATCTAAAATAAATTATTTGATTTTGAGTACATATTGTATTGTTTTTAGGAATATTGAGTTTATGTAAACTAAACACAATAAAAATAAACTGCATCTTGACCAGTATTGTTCAAGAACATTTTCATTCATCCACTTCCTTTCATTATATATGATGAGTGAAAAGCAAATTTAAGTATTTTTATACTAGGAAGAAGCTTTTCAAGGGTTTATTCTGTAAGACCGGATGTGGTTCGGTCTCCATTAATCCGGATTATTGATGTTCTACTGTACTTTATTTCTAATATTTTACTTGTACAGACATTTAAAAATAAGAAAATAAATTATAAGGAAACAAAATAAAACTGCAACCATTTATTTTTATTTTCTTTATACATTTAAAAATCTTGTATGATATACAATGTGAGCCATACTTTTAAAACATAGTTGTAAATTAATTATTATTCGAGAACAGTATACTTTCTGCGTTATTACAACGCTCACAATAACATAATACATAAAAAATGGAATGTTTTGATAAAACAAATTTACACAATCACAGTAAAAGATGGGAACTTAGGTTGATTTTAAAATGTTGTCCAAGTAGTATTCAATATGAATAAAAGTATAATATTTTTAACACAAAAGTGAAATCAATTTTATCAGATCTAATTATAAATTAACACGAAATAGACCAATTATACACTGAGATGGAGGACTGTTTATACAAACAATGTATTTATACACACTGAAAACATCATCAATGTATCTCTTTATTGAACACTTCAGCACATCTTACTTAAAATTACAGGAACAACTGCCTTCTAGGCTGAATCACAATTCAACATTCATTCATCATCTTCTTCTTCCTCGTCTTCGTCCTCTTTATCTTCCTCATCTTCATCTGCTGATTTTTCCTCTTTCTTTGGCCTTCCTCTCCCCTTACCAGAAGCAGCCTTAGCCTGATAATAGAAGCCAAATTGATAAAAGATTACAACTTGAGGGAACTGATGAACGGAGAAGGATATCGACAGGTCAACTAATCAGGAAAGTGGCCAGTAATGAATTCAGGAAAGTGGATGGACACATAAATTAAACACGATAACAAAATGAAAACTTGTACTGCAATGCAATATTACTCAAAAATCAATTTATTTACTGTTAAAAAAAAAAAAAAAAACTTACTATGAGTAAGTTTTAACTTAGTTTCAAAAATATAGTATATTAGATCATATGTAGCAAGATGTGTGGGCTAATATGAACATTACAAAAAAAATTTATGGATATCAGTTACTAGTGGTACGATAAACAACTGGTTTTAGTAAACAACTAACGAGTCGCTAAGTTTTTCCATTATTCTGCTACTTAAAATATCTAAATAACCAAAAATGTCAAAACTGATATTAACCTTTCTGCTACTGTACTAATATTAGTCTACCCTATCTGCCCATGAAACTAATATTAAGTTAGTTCATGGCCACAACTCGAGTACAATGAAAGAAAGAGTGAAAAAGAAAGAAAAAACACCTTATTTCCTAATAAATAAATAATACAAATTTAACTGTAGAATTTAACTTAACATCTACAAAATGGCGTACAAAAAATGGTACTTATGTAAATGCTTGGATCGGAGAAGTAGGTTTAAAGCGTTCAATTTCTTAAAATCAATATTAAAAAGAAATCAATGAAAAGAAAAAAAATTCCTAAACATTACACAACAGACCCTCGTCAGTTTTTTTTTTTTTTTTTTCAGTCATGGGTTTCTCAGAGTAATGTTGGATTTTAATAAGATTGAAGTAAAAAATATACATATACACTTAACAAAAGATTATCTTCTGAGATATTTATCCTTTACGACTAATTTAACTCCACTCAGTTCATAGTACCAATAATTTCTTCCTAGCAAGACATTTCTGCTAAGATGTTCTTCACTACCACAAAAATATTTTTAGTTAAATAGAACTGTCTATCCAACTGATCAATTTGCATGGCTACAGGTTTGTGCGATGTTCAATTCTGTGCACATTATGAAAAAATTAATACTAAACTAAGTTGTATAAGAGATCAACTTAAACAGCGCTTCATACCTTTGGCTTAGCAGTGTTAGTTCCTGCCTTTTTCTTGGGCCGGCCCCTTCCTCTTTTGGCTGGGGCTTCACCATCTTCTCTTTTTGTAGGAGATTTCTCAACAGCAGGCTTCTCTCTCTTCTTAGCCTCTTTCGGACCGTCAGTCTTTACTGGTCGACCACGCCCTTTCTTTACTACTTTAGTCTCTTCATCTGACATGATGATTTCTTCGTAAGATGATCAATTCAAACTGGAATAATATAATTTGCATAAGGATAATGTTTTTAATTACTTTATAATACCTGACAACAATAGCTGTGTTATCTTGTCAGTAATGGCATTTACAATACATATACTTTAAACTTCGCTTTATCCGGACCTAAATCACCTGAATTCTGTAGATTGGCTGAACGATGTAATTACTGTATTAAATTTTAAGAGATATGCCACCACAATCACGTTGTAGTCTCCACAAAGTGCCTTTAAATGCTCTGCGATAAACTCAAGACAGCTGTGCTGTTTGCTTAGCATCACAAACATTGCAGGTGCAGTGGACAATAAAATGCTGCACACTTTACATAAATCGTGTATTACTAAATGGTTTTTTGGCAATCCACAAGGAGCGGTACTGTTGATAGCTGTCATTTTGTGCGCTAGTCATTGTTTATACTGGTGACCGCCGAGTTATGTATGTTAACAATTAACCTATTAAGAAACATAATTTTTGTGGCTGTTAAAAATAAGTGGCTGTAAGGAATCAGTCACAACTACTGAACATAAATTAAATTCTGTGTAGAGATTTGATGTAGAAGACACATTTCCTCAGGTGACTAACGCCACTGGTAATATGAACTAGAACAGGAACTTTCTCTTCGCGTCTGTCATAAATATATTGCTTATTGCTTCATGCACATGCTTGACGCTTCCATACCAAAATTTATTTGATTTTATCCCAACTTTTTTTATACGGACTTATACATATCCAGATGCAGTCACATTAATCCAGATTAAACAAATATTGCTGTACTTAATCCTGATTTTAATGGTTTTAATATGTAAAAAGAAGATTCTTAACTTTTAACATATTCATTTTTATTAAATATTTATTTTACTCCATAAAAAACTTTTATTAATCATGTAAATATCTTTTATAGTTTTAATTTTATGATTTTTTGTGTGTTCAGAATTGAATATTTTAAGCACAAGAAGATAAAGTGCAAAGATATGTAAGCATAGTACAATTGTTTCTTGTTCCTAGAAACATAATATATTTATGGCATATTAAATAATTGTTTTAAGACTAATTTAAAAAAATCAAAAATTCATAACGGGGTAAAACTTGCAGGAAAACAAACTATCAATCACACCCGTGTTTTGGAGTTACTTCGTTACTCCTGTGTTAGGTTGAAACTAACATACAGTAATACTCAATAAAAACACGTTTTTAGTGAAATCATGATATGTTTTACAAATCTTAGTATTAACATATAATGTGTTAATTAATAACATATACTCCTAGAACAGTACATGGAGAAAGGTTACCCAACCATGTTGTTCCTTATTTATATAATATGTTGCTCAATGAGATTGAAAACCTAAATAATTACAATACTTTCAACATAGCTATCTATCAGTGGCTAATTACAGGCATAAATAGGCCTAACAAAGACTGAAATACTGTTGTAACTGCAGTCTATACTAACATACCTGAGTAATAAGTTGAAGACTCAGGCTAATCTAGCTCTGATTCTTTTACACTCACTAGGCCATATAAATAAATATTTTTCTTCTCTATTTCTCTTTATATCTCATCGTATCATAATAACAGAACAACTCACTGACATATACATTATTTCCTGCTATTCACATAATCACTGCACTATCAAACCAATTTAATACAGAACAAAATCACCCTATACTATTGTTTGAGTAATGTAACTTCACAAATACAGGTTAATTTAGATTATTTATTGTGTTTCTTTTGTAAATTCATCATTAATTCATTCTAACGGATTTTTCTTGGAAGAAAAGGTGTACTGAAAGGGACTATTTACCATAATAACAGCCTAGATGAACATTGACCCAGAAACGGGTAATGTACCAGACGATAAATATGACATTAACCCTACGTTAGTGTGGCGCGGTCTGAGAGACCAATTAGTACTTCTAAGAAGAAAATATTGCAGCCGGGTAAGAATACGCCCTTCCCCTTCCCAGTACCTTCCTCTAGGGGGAGCCTTTGCATGACCTTGAAGTGGCATTATTTTTTAACGACTGCAACTGTGCACAACTTCCGTTTCGGTCCCTGACACCCAACCACACTAAACACGTTATGGTTTCAATCCTACAGAGTAAAGAAGGTTCTTAATCTCAAAAAAGTTTATAAAACCATGAAAAACAATGAAAATGCATTAAACATTGTATGTTTATTCTAAAAATACTAATGTATTTATAAACATTTTGATATAAACAATTTTAATAGGGTTTTTAGATTTTCGGTCTCTGACACCCACCACACTAATAATGTTACTATTACTCACCACACTAACCTAGGGTATGTTTCTTAATCACAAAAAAATTTTATAAAACCATGAAAAACAATGAAAATGCATTAAACATTGTATGTTTATTCTAAATTTTGAAATAAACAATTTTAATAGGGTTTTTAGATTTTTGGTCTCTGAGACCCACCACACTAATAATGTTACTATTTTTCACCACACTAACCTAGGGTTAATTGAACATATCAAATGCACTGCACTGTTCAATTAATTTTACAAATTAAACATAGATCCGTTTTAGTATTCAAATAGTATTTTCAATAGTTAAATTACAGTAAGAAAACAATAAGTTTATATCAACTTTTTTTTTGTTTACAGTACAACATTACACTTCACCCACTGCCGATCTAAGTGTTGTTGAGGGAATAGTGCATAGAGTAGAGAACAGGAATGTTTTAGCAAACAGGATAAAATTATCTACAAACTTTCACTTGGTGTAGAGGCAGAGGCATTTCAGAAGGCGAGCCGCGCTACTACTCATTTTGCCTGCCTTTTGTGTACTAACGTGCCTGCAAACATTTAATTCCCGGAAACTGAGGGTTGGGTATAAAGGCAGTATTTACGGTGCTGTTTCATAGAATCCTTTATCTCATTGTAGATTTATTTAGTTGGGCGGTATCTCTCTTTCCGTACGGTCAAGTATTTGTCAGTTTATTCCCACCGTTAGTTGTTAAAGTAAACTGTGATTTTTATTGATTAGTGCAATTGTGTTGACTGTGAATAAATTGAGTTAATTAATGATTACTAGTATTAAGTTTCTATTGAGTGTATAATAGTGTATATGGGTCATTATCAAATTGAGGGACAATTTAGGTCCCGCCGTTATAAAATAAGTAATTATTGAGTTAAATTAAAAAAAATATATTCTAACAACAGTCTAACGTATATAACACTGTATGATTTAAATGTCATGTATTAAAAATGTATTTATAATATTTTAAATAATTCCTGAAAGTCAATTTCATCAGGTCGCTAACGGTCCCGACCATTGCAATGCCGTAATACAAGACATTTTTGTGTGTGTTAAAATGACAATAAAAATTTAACAAAGTGTTTAGAAAATAGTTAAATGTACAAGTTATCTTGTATAATGTGTTTAAAAAGCTAATAATTATTAAAAGGCATGTTTTTAAAAGTTATTTGTGAGTCCTGCGGTAATGCGCCGAACCTGACCATGATTTTAAATTTGCCACCACGATCGATCGGAAATTACCGAGACGGCCACTACATTTAGCATTCCCGGCAAAATCGTGCAGTGAAGTTGTGTGTGTTGTTCAAAAGCAATATTTAGCTGTGAATTTAAGATTATAATCGACTTTCAAGGTAAGTTCTACTCAGTATGTTAATTACCCGTCAGGTCGCTAACGTCTAAAACTTTGTTAAATAAGACTAATTTTGTATGTGACAATAATAATGCAACAGTTACTGGTGAGTGCTACCTAACCTCAAAGTTTGTCACATGTGGAGGGGCAGTTCCCGCGATATTCTGGCTTTGTGCACCAAATCATCAGGTCGCTAACGGTCAGGCCGCTAACGTTGACGACCTGACTAAGTATTGGCACTCAGGTCGCTAACGTTAGTGATCTGACTGAGTATCAAACTTCAGGTCGCTAACGTTAGTATTCTGACTGAGTATCAACACTCAGGTCGCTGACGTTTATGACCTGACACGACGACATGAAAGAATAGGAGTACTAAGTTAGTGACCTGACGCATATTATATTTATCACAATGTACAAGGGTTTTTCAGAAATTGTGGTATTGTTTTTAATTTCGCCGGTGTAGAACCACAGTTATTAACTTATGCAGTTATTATTTACTTTGCACATCTAAATCCTTTGGAAATCCTGAAACGCGATCGTGATATTTTACGACAGTTTTTAGTTATTTTTCCTTTGTGAAAATTTACAAAAATGTCGTGATTGTGTTTGGGGATTCACAAATTAGGCACACAAAGTGCCACTCATTTATCATTCTGTGTCAGTGGAATGATAAATGAGACTTTCTGAAAGACTCTCTTACATTGTTTACTGTTTTTTAGTTGTAAAAAATATTTGAACATGTATTGCATTTTTAGGTTTTTCTAACTTGGGTTACAGACAATGCAATACATGGTTTTGGTTACAGGTGTTCAAGATTAAAGTGGTAAAATGGCGAAAGGAAAAAAGTTGCAAGAAAACTCAAACAAGTATGAACATATAAAAAAACTCGCCGCTGAGAGACAGCGAAGGTTTAAAGCTAAAATGAGCGAAGAACAATTATTGGAAAAGAAAAGGGAGAGAGACAGAGAAAGGCGCAGGAGATTGAGGCAGGCGAAGGTTATAAAACCAATTGCTGAAATGAAGGCTTCGGAGTAAAAGAAAATGCGAAAAGACTGGAAAAAATATTCCTCAATGTATAGAAAAAAACAAAAATCCATCAAGGACACAATTAATAATACTCCTCCTTCGTCAACAGAAAAGTCAGAAACATCTAGACAAAAAGAAAAAGGAAGGAAACAAGTTCGCCGCGATCGTTCCAAAGCCTACAGGAAAATAAATAAGCAGGCGGAGGAAATAAAAAAGCTTGAAAAGCAAGTAGAAAAGTACAAAAAACGGCTCCAGCGGGAAAAAAATAAACATAGTAAAAATTGTTCTCCTTCTCCAAGGAAATTAGTAAACGATTTAGTTGGTGCAGAACGGGTTTCTGATGGTATACGAAAAAGGCTATTTGTAGGCTTTGCTCTGCAAAAGCAATTGGAATCACAAGTCAAAGTACTGAGTCCAAAAAGTAAATCTAGACAAATAATGTCTAAAGTTATTGGTAGTAAAATTATAAAAAAATATAGAGTGCAGACAGTTTTGAAGAAAGTTGCTTCCTATAAGTTTAACAAATTTTCGCAGAAATGTGAAAACAAACAAATTGAACTGAGTTATTCTAGGCAAAAGTATAAAACCGTTAAAGTTAAAGAGGCTCAAGCCATAAAAAAGTTTTTTATCAACGACATGGTTTCTAAAATGTGCCCTGAGAAAAAAGATTTTGTTAGAAGAGGTTCCCAAAAAGTACAACGACGAATTTTACTGAATACGTTGAAAAATTTGTACAACAAATTCACAGAAGAAACGAATTTGAAAATAAGCTATTCCACGTTTACTAGATGTAGGCCATTTTGGGTTACCCGGCCAAAGGCAAGTGATCGTGAAACGTGTGCCTGTGCTAGGCACAGTAATTTTGAATTCCTCATTTCTGCACTGGAAAGTGAGAAAATAATAAAAGAAAAGAACATAAATGAGGTATTGGAGCAAGTTGTTTGCTCAGTTAAAAACGAAGAATGTATGTACAGTCGCTGCAGTAAATGTAAATCAAAAAGTGTAAAGTTCAACATAATTGATGATCATGAAGGTACATATATTAGGTACTTCCAGTGGGAAAACAAGACCACTGAAAAAATAATAAAGGGAGAAAAAAAGGATGTGAAGACAGTCTTCAAAAGTCAGAAATTTGCTCAAGTTACTGAGATTGTCGAATCATTTAAAAAATCGTTGCATACATTTAAAGTTCACGAATATAACGTGAATTATCAGGCAAACGAGTTGTATAAACTCAAACAAAATCTTAAGGCAGGAGAGTTGTTATTTCACATTGATTTCTCTCAAAATTATGTTGCGAAGTTGAGCACTGAAATTCAGTCCATGCATTTCGGTGCCTCAAAAAAGCAAATTTCTCTCCATACTGGGGTGAGATACCGCAAGAGTGGCAATAAATTAATAACAAAATCGTTCTGCACGGTTTCCGACAACCTCGACCACCATAGCCATGGAGATTGGGCCCACTTGCATCCAGTATTAAATGCGGCTAAAACCTTCCCAAATACACACACTGTGCATTTCTGGTCAGATGGTCCATCCTCTCAATACAGAAATATAGGAAATGTGTATTTGTTAAATTCACAATTGAAAGTTTATTTTAAAAACCTGAAGAGGTATTCTTGGAACTTTTCCGAACCAGGCCATGGGAAAGGCCCCATGGACGGTGTCAGCGGCTCCGTCAAAAGATCTGCTGATAGGTTTGTTGATTTTAAAAATGATATAACATGCGCTGCAGATTTAGTGAGATGTTTTAAAAAGGAAAAAAGTAAAATCAATTTAATAGAAATTCCTTGCGGTAAAGTGGATGCAGCAAAGAAGAATTTAACAAACAATCTTCCTGCAGTCAAAGGTATTATGCAAATAAAGCAGATTACCTCTGAGAACAACAAAAGATTTGGACGCAAATTGTCATGCTTTGTGTGCCCATTCTCTGAAAGGTGTAAACATCACGTTAACATAGCAATAAGTGATGAAGAAGTGCCACAATGCCCCAAACCTACCAAAGCAGAACCATCATCATCTTCGTCCAGGAAGCACTTCAAAAGGCCTGCTTCGTCATGTGCTTCAAAGAAAAAGAAATTAAGAATTGATGATATTTATAGTTCTTCAGAAGATGAAGATTCTTCAGAACTTCATTATAACCAAAAAGAAAATACAAGGAAATCGGGCCAGGAAATACTGGAAATTTCACCAGTTCAAACTTCCAAGTTTGAACAAGGAACTTATGTAGTTGTATCATATGATGTAACAAGTAAGAAGACCTCAAAACATTCCCAGAAATTTGTCGGAATTGTACAGTCAGATGTTGACGAGAATGACATTGCATATGTTTGTTGTCAGCAGGTTTTGGGTATACTCTCAATGCCAACAATCATATTAAAAGGAAACAGGGTATTTTATAAATTTAAAACACCAATTAAATTGTAAATATTTTATTATCTGTATATATTTTTATATCAAAAACTTCTTTTGTTTTTCTTAAACCATTTTGTTAGTGTCTTAAATCAAAACCCATACTCTTGTATTTTTTAGGTTATGTGAATTCGATTTAAAGTTTAATGTTTATTATAATGTTCAGTGTATTTCTGTTACTATTAATTGTTTGCGTTGAAAATAGCGCACTTAGTCTGTTGATAACGATGGGTGAAGTCAGCATCTGTTTGGTAATATTCAACACTCAGGTCGCTAACGGACTACATACAACCAGTGATTGTGTTGTTTAACAAGTAGTATACGTGCTAAATAATCGCAAATAGCAATCTTTGTATATAATTTATTAGTGTAGGTATAAAATTAGAACTCATTTAAATCATAATTATTATATAGCGTCTACATAGCGTGCAGGCGATGATGGCGGACATCAGATCGTTAACGGTCGTATCAGGTCGCTAACACCCACTTAAATTATCGTAATATATTCAAACAAATTTTTAATTACAATTATCACACATATTATTATTTGTCCAACCAAACCTTTAACAAGGAATGTATTTTGTCTAAATAAAATTTTCGTTTTCACTTCATTATTTTACTTTTTATAAGTATGTTTAATGAATTTTCTATTTTCTAACTATGTATGTTTAATTTTTTCACAAAAAATTTGTTTTTAATTGTAATATATTATGTAAATCTCTTGTATATTGTTTTAGTTATAGTCTTAATCTACTTAAACAAGAATTGTTGTTTTGTTTTTATCATTTTTATTTGTTTGAAAAAACGTTAGCGATCTGACATTTTTATTATACTCATGTAGGTTTTTTATAAAAACACAGGTAAATAATAAAAATTAAGCTCTGCTGAGATTATAATAATGTTTTAATGAAATGAATGACTGTTTCATGAATAAAACAAGTACTGTGGTGAAAAGTTATTTTATTATTTCTCTTAACTCATATTGTCCCTCAATTTGATAATGACCCATATATATATATATATATATATATATATATATATATATATATATATATTAATAACGATTATTAGGTATTATCATGCCAAAGTTAGGTGGCAAAAGAACTGTTCTACAGTCAAGGTAGGGAAATAGTTTTTAATGTATATAATTATTTTTGTAATATTCAAGAAGGAAATAAATTAAAGTCAGTAATAATAGATAAAGTTGTTGAAGCCACTAAAGTTTCCAGGCGATCAGTAGAAAGAATTCTGAAAGAAAGTTCCTCCGATGTAAAAATTACTCCTCCAGCATTTTTTACGCCTAAAAAAAATGTGAACAGGGAAAAGCCAGTGTGTGATCTAGATTCGTTCGATTTGGATGCCTTGAGGAGTTTGATAAATAATTATCACATAACGCATAAATCATGTGTAACTGTAAAAAAAAATAATGACTGAAATTGAAAATGCAAATATTAGTTTTAAGAGAAGCGCAAGGTCTCTACGGCGAATCATGCATAAAATGGGATTCAAATGGAAGACAACTGAAGATAACAGAAAAATACTTGTGGAACGACATGATATCAAACTCTTAAGATTAAAATATCTACGACAAATTGCCCAATATAGATCAGAAGGTAGACCGATAATTTTTACAGATGAAACTTACATTCATAGCACACACACGAAGCAACAGTCCTGGATAGATTCACATAATTCTAATTTAGGTCTTAAAAAACCAGTATCAAAGGGATCCAGATTAATTATTTTCCATGCAGGTTGGAATAAAGGATTTATTCAAAATGTTTTATTGATGTGGAAATCTGGCTTAAAAACCGTTGACTACCATGACGAGATGAACAGCGAGAACTACATGAAATGGCTAAAGGATAAGCTTATCCCCAACCTACCTCCCAGATCAGTTCTTGTATTGGATAATGCATCGTACCATAATACAGCAAGTGTCAGATAGCAGTGCAATACTGTTAAATCAGAAATGATTAACTGGTTAAATGAACGGAACATCAACTTTGACCCTAAATTAACAAAACCAGAACTTTATGAAATTATAAGAGTTCGAAAGGGAGAAGAGAAGCAATACAAAGTTGACGATCTATTGGCAGAACATGACCACAGTGTTTTGCGTTTGCCCCCATATCACCCGGAACTTAACACAATTGAAAAATATGGGCTGCCGTGAAGGGAAAAGTAGCTGAGAAAAATACTACATTCAAAATGAATGACATTATTCACCTAGCCTCTGAGGCCTTCAATGACATTTCTGAGGAACAGTGGGCTAAAGTATGTCGCCACGTTACGGACTAGGAGAAAAAATACATCGAAGAAGAGCATATGTGGGATATTGGCATGGAACAGTTCATCATAAGACTTGATAGTGACACGTCTTCTGATTCAGAGGAAGACGACAATGTCGACTGTGGAGTTAGTGAGCTTCCCGCAGAGTAACTGTAAGTAATTTAATTTAAAGAAAAATTTTTTATATAAACTATTTATTAGTAGGCCTAGTTTAAGTAATTGTGTCTATAAAATAACAGTGAGATATTAAATTATATAACTGTGTAAACAATTATCATGTGGCACATAAAAAAACATAAAAATACTTATAATGTTTTTCAGTCAGCGGTTGTTCGTTCATGATTTTTTTAAAATTTAAAACGTAAGATAAATTTTTGTCAAACGATTTCACAAAATAATTGGCCATTTACGTGCTATTAGCTTTAGTAAGTAAGCAAATCTTAAGACCTGTGGCATTTATGGTTCCTGATATTTTTTTAAATAAAAAATACTATACTAAAATACAAAGACACGGTTAAGGAAGCCAGATAGACCATACTGTTTAGTAAAAAGTTTTGTTTATTTTCATGTCTTGAACAAAATCCCGATGTTTGGCTGCAGAATTTAAAAACTTCCTGTATATGTATACTTCACTGTGTTTTTGGGGACAGTCTTTTGACCGAGCGAACGCAAAAGGCTAGTAGTATTCCGGCCGGGTTGTTCGCCTTTCGGGGCGCCTCTTGCTCTATCTGTTGTAGCCACATTCTGTAGTTATTGTATTCATACCTTCTATTGTAATGCATAGTTTTGTCATATTATAAGCTGCATTTTGATTTTGTTAAAATAGGTGCCTGCCGTAAACCACCCAATAATTACTAATAAATAACATTTATAAAATAAATACATATTTATATATGCATGTATTTCTGTATTACATTTTTGTTTTTCTTGTTTACTAAAGGACTTCACCCACAAGGTTTGCATAACTTGGTGAGGTCTAGAATTTGTACACTTAAAAGTAATAAATAAATAATATTATTGAACTTTTGAAAACAGATATCAATATTACTGAAATATAAGTAGTTCTTATTACTTTAATGTTATTTTCCAGCTAACAAATTGGACACTTTTAAATTAAAGTAATTGAAACTGTAAAATTAATAAGGTTTTTTTTTTTTTCATTTGAAATCTACTCTGAAATGTCTATGTTTTTTACACCATCTGCAAACTGGAAACAAGTTAATACTGTTGTGGTAATGTGCTTCTTACGTGCTTGCTACATCTTGCATGCGTAAGCCTATTCTTCTTTACAGAGCAGTATACAAATCGCATCGGATTCCGAATTGCCGCCATCTTGAATAGAAGCACTGTCTACCTCTTTTTCTTCTAACCAACTTAGAATGTGTAATTCGTTGTTCATTTTAAATGTTATATATAAATTTCATTTTAAAACAATCTATTTACACAACTACATGCACTTAAACATCATATCAATGTACATAAAACAGGCCAAAAGCAACTATATATATATAAATAAAAAAGCAATGATCTAAATGGCAAAATACACTGACACGGTTACTCCCATGGTAGATTGAATCTAACTGACGGTGCACGCTTTCACTTTCCCCCACTCCACCTAAATTTATTCTGCCCACTTAAAAGCTTACAGTAAGACATAATCACTATGAAATGTTTGATTTAAAATAAAGTAAAAATGTTAGGTTTAACCTAATAGTGGGAGTGATCGCAGGTAAAAGTTAAACAATGGGGAAACCAGAAAACACTTATGGCCAAGGCTTGCCTACTGTGATCGCTAATCTCCCAATAAATTCTTCATGTTATTATCAGAAAGAGGTTTTATATTCTGTAAATATTTGATTTCATTTTCAAGGTACTTGACTCGAGACTCAACCTTAGTAAGATGCAATTCAATGCTTGCCCCCAACTTCTCAATTCCATTATTGATGGAACTAACTTCATCAAATGTAGCCAACTTCGAAACATTATGAATAAGACCAGATAGCTGGTTAGACAGCTTCACAAGTGGATTTTCATCAATAGGGATACGGTCAATTTGACTACAAAACCGTTTTCTGTTATTATTATTTATATACTTGGCGTATTCAGTTTTTGACATCCGCACACAATCAATGGAACCTCTTGCTAGCCTAATGGTTAGTATTGCTGCTTCATATGTAGAGGGTCACAGATTCAAATCCCGGAAGGTCCACTTAAATTTACTTAAGGGATTTGGACCATTGTCCCTTAACGTTTGTAGGATAAGTAAAAAAATAAATAAATAAATAAAAAAAAAAATAAAAAACACCACTGGGTAAACAGACAAAAATAAAAACTTAACGCTTATACTGACTATCACATCTAATGCCACTATGAGAATATTCATTTATTAAATTATCGCAGAACATCCTCAAATTAGGTACTTCAAGATTTTAATGGATGTAGAGGAACCTCTCTTATAATTATCTCCACCCATAGAACTAGTATTTGTAGCAAATTTGTAACAATTACTGCTAGTTATTTTGCAGAATTCATTACCAGATAAGATTAAATCATTTCAGAGCAAAGGTCCAATAGAACTATTGTTGTTTGGTCTAAGTGTTTGAAGGATAGTGAGCGTTAAAGGGTGTAGTTATTGAAGTCGTTGTTTAATGTTAAGAATGAATGCCTTAACTGTCTGATTTTTGTATCTCACTATTCTTATATATTATATTAGAAGTGTCAATAATATTTTATTGTGTAAAAAGATTTTCAATATTGATTTTGAGGAACATTAAAATCTTAAATTATCTTACGTCAATCATGTTTTCTTATTTTATATGTGTATCCAGGGTGTCTAGTAATCCTCCTTAAACAAATTCCCTGACTTTTCCCTGACCAAGTAGACCAAGAAAAAGTAGACCACTTTTTATCCATTTAAGATAGCCATCACACTTGCTATTTTTTAACCAACTAGCCAGAAAAATGTATACCAGTAATTTTAAGACACTTAATTAGGAAAACACTACAAAACAATATAAAATAACTGAAAATAGTCTATTATCAAAATAATAAAAAAAACTCTTGAAAAAGTACACATTAAGACATTTCACATCTTTCCTGCTGCACTGTTCCAACACAACTAACATTATTGGCAGGAAGGAAGATGCTTGATCAAACTGGAGCAAGTTACTACCTGTATATCTGACTCATTGCTCACTTCCTGCCCCCCTACTAAACTTTGTTTCTTCCAGTCTTTCTCAGCATTTTAAAATGTATAGGCTGGATACTAAAATATAACTTACATTATTAACATAATTAAGCTACACAAAATAACTCTTGATACTATTATTTATATAATTAATTATTTTAAACAAAATTAAAAATATTTCCACCAAATTACATATAAAATAAAGGAAGATGACTCTTACCTTAGGCTACCAAGAGCGCTTTCGCGGGATCCCGCATCATCAGTTGGTAAAAAAATAAACTATATTAAATTGCACGTCATAATAAGCTAGGAAGCTTATCTAGGAACTTTACTCCATGTGCATGGATTTTATACATTCTACTGACAAAAGGTTATTTCCTAGCTTATTATGACGCGCAATTTAATATAGTTTATTTTTTTACCAACTGATGATGCGGGATCCTGCGAAAGCGCTCTTGGTAGCCTAAGGTAAGAGTCATCTTCCTTTATTTTATCTGTAATTTGGTGGAAATATTTTTAATTTTGTTTAAATTATAACTATTACAGGGGATACAATGACTTTTGATAGTGTCAATTTTGATAAAATAATTAATTATTTATTAGATATAAATTTATTATTACTATTATTATTATTATTGTTCAATTTAAAATACCATAATGAATAACTACTGAAGAAATATATTTTTTATAATAAATTTACTTTCCTCAAAACTATTAATTAGGGGAGCATTGTAATTTAAGTTACCGTAGTTTCAATGTTTATTTGCATGCATATTTCATGTTTAGTGATTGAACTACCGTGTAGTAACTTTTTTTTAATATGATCCCATTGGAGTACCATAATGAAATTTGGCACATGCACTCTAATAAGAAGTAGAAAAAACATATTTTTTCCAAAAAATAAAAAATTTTGATTTACAGATGTTTCAAAAAAACTTTTTTTGGATTTTTGAAATTTTTTATTACTTAGCTAATATAGTCAAGTGACATATCAAATTGAAGCTCTTGAAATTCTAAAGAGAATGGTGAACGTTTTAACTCTCTAGGTTGAATGGTCTCGGAGTTAGAGGTATTTAACCCTTTTAGTGCCAAGCGAAATTTTGTAAATTTGCTCAAGTTGCCAGGCCTTGACTCACTATTTTGTCCCTAAAGTGCCAGGCTGTTTTGCCATATTTTGCAGAGTTTTCGAAAAAGTTTTGTAAAATCGTTATTTTAAATAATAATAATTTAATAATTCTTTTTTGTTTTGTTACTAAGGAGATCCATTATATGATTAATTTTCCTAATATTTTTATCTATAATATTAAAAAATATACATGTATTAAATTTTTTTTAACTAAAACATTTTTCTGTTTGAAATGCATTAAAGTATAGAAAATTATTATTAAATGGAATATCCTTCATTTTATCATGTTCTTCACTTATTTATGTACATGTAAACCAAATTTAAAGTTGATAGCTAAAAAAATGTGGATGACATAAAAAATATATTTGTTAACATTATCTTCAATGTCACTCAAGAAACTGTCACTGAGATAGTCTCCATTTTCCACAATTCTAAGAATTGTATTGTCACTAACTGGTGACAGAGATCTCTTCATATCTACTAATTATTACATATAAAAACAATTTACTAAAATAAATCACTAAAACAACGCACACCGTAAACAAAACACACTAAACACTGACAGTAACTAAGCAACACAACTGCACCATCTGACTACTGATCAGTCAGGTGTGCCAACTTCGAAATCGAACTAAAACGTCATATTACCTAGACACTATATAATGTGATCATCGTAAAGATTGTCTTATCTTGATTAAAAAACAGTAAACATATGTTAATTTCAGATAATTTTTGTATTATTTATGTTTTTTTACAAAACGTCCGAAAAATCAGACGCTGGCAATTTAGCGCTAAAAAGCCAACGTGGGATTTTTTGGACGCTGGCAATTTAGCTATGATTATTCTACGTCCAAAAAATCGGACATTGGCACTGAAAGGGTTAAAAGATTTCCGAAGCCGTCAAAGATTTGCCGATTTTTAAATTTTCAAAAATTTATTACTCAGAATCGAAAAGTAGAAAAAATCTAAAACTTTGTTTTTGCCATATTCTCTAATAGTTTAACTCATAAAAAGTTTCATTGAATTCTGAGATTTCAAGTTCCAGACCTTTGGTTGATTTCATATGGAATGACCCTATTATCTATGTGTGAAGTTCAGTTGTAGACAGCGCTTATTAATCCTAACTCCGCCTATTAACCCTACTAGCGATGGCTTGCATATTTCTGTACTCTATAGTAGGAAATACTAGCCTAATATAGCCTTACAAATGAAATAATAATCTTAATTTCTTCTATTTTAATTATAAAAACAATGATTCCATAATATGTATTCAACATTAAACCAGTGGTAACAACAAATAGGAAGATATATTATAAAGTTAAATACAAAGAAACATATAAACGAACAATATTCTACAAATGTAAACAATCAACCTTATTTCATTCAAACAGTTGAAAAATAAACAGTTTTTTTACCAAGGGCCAAAAATGGTTACTTTAATCGCCAACCAAAGGCCGAGAATGATTACTTTAATACTTCTGGGACAGCTTATCCATCCCAGTAAAATAAAAACATAATTGATAAGTAGCATCACTTACAGCGATTCTGAGAATTATTAACTAGATCGTGCCATCACTGAAAACTATACTGTAGCACAAAGTTAAAAGGGTTCAAATAGTTAGCATGAACTTGATGAAAGTACAAAGGATCAACCCCTATATGTAACCTTGCGAAGAAAAAAAAACACTGCGAGATGTTTGTCGCCCAATTATATTTGTCAATTCTATTTACAACTGATTATTTTACCAATGAAATGGAGTTACTTTTCAACCATAATATTACTAAGTTACATAATATTACAGTATTATCTTGTTTATCATCAGTTACTAGCACCATCTTATGAAAATATAAAGAACTTATCACCAGCTAGATCTCTTTCACGCCGTCTGAATCTGCATAGATCCATGGTCTAGTGAACATTTGGTTTGTTTACATCTGTGTTTAAGTTGTTTGTGTGTTTTTTGACTGTCATGATATTAAATTGTTTTGGCGATTTTAGATATTTAGTTTGTTCTTGAACAATTGAGCATTCTCATTTAACCGTTGAACATCTGTAGGCCTACACGTCTTTTGGAAACATGATACCTTTATATATAAAATTCTACTTTTTTCTGATGACTTGACTTATTATTAGATCAAACTCGATAAAAATTGATAAGCCTTCTCTTATAAAACTATATATCTTTCGCTATTTTAAAGTTGGCACAGGCTATTTTAAAGCTCTAGTATTTAATGTTATATTAGGCCAATTAGAAAACAAAAATTAAATGAAATTGTAGTTGAATACTCAGTTTTCATTACAGACCTAGTTAATTATTTGATAATAGCACAATATGCATTTTCAACTTTTTTAATCAAAAAACGCACATAATAGGCCAACTTTGAAAGTACTAAAAAATATTTTTGGGGAAAAGCCAGCAAAACTAAAAACAAGGAAAACGGAGCAATTATTTTGTACCTAAATCCAGCGTTGTTGATGTAGACTAAACATATTGTTATGAGTACTCAAATTCCAGAAAAACTAAAAATAAGGAAAAACAGATCAATTATTTTGTACCTAAATCCATCGTTGTTGATGTAGACTAAACATATTGTTGAGTACTCAAATTAAGTGGAATTGTGTCCTGATCACAAATATAACAAGAGTTTTACAATCAGAAAATTATTAAGCATGTTAGAAATGTGTTGGTCTCAGTATAGTTGTTGATTTGGCAAGGTAACGTTTTTTTTATATATTAGATTACTAGGTTAGGTTATCAAAAAATAATTGATAGAGCCATCCTGACCTTCCTAAACCTAACAGTGTTACCTACGGTACCTTCTCCAAAAAAAAATCTAACATAACAGTACCCAACCTAACATATAAAAACATAACTTTATCCAAATAGGTACTATCCGGTGCTAACAATTTTAATAATGGTCCGATTTCAACACCCTTTGCATATTCTTGATCAGGACGAAATCCCGCAATATTAGAGTACGGTATCCACAGTTCTATTTATTTAGTTGTTTGGTAAAACTTTCCTTTTAGCAGGCGAAAAATGTATTCCCCCCCAACAAAGGTTTTCAGTATTTTCAAAGTTAGCCTATTAACTTACTTGAGTTTTAAGAAAAACTTGAAAAATCCATAATGAGCTATATTGAATAATTACCCAGACTCCTAATTTAAAATACTTATATGAACATGATAATACGGCTTAATTCTGCCGTGTATCAGATGTAGGGTTGAGTAAGCAATACCTTAACGTTCAGTGATAATAACGCCAATGGGTATTGTGGTATCGACGCGCTAGGCCTAGATGCGGCTGACACCTATGGCTGGCACGCTAATCAAAATTTATATGCTGTATGCTAAGACGTTGGGCATTATTGATAATTACAGCTTATCATTACAAGTATAGATCACTTATATTCTTATAACAACTATAATTAAATTAGCAAAATAATAGAACTATTTATCACAGCCCACAGGTATGTTTTTTATAGCAGTGAACATTTTTAAAGAGCCAATAATTTTATAAAATGTTAGCCGAAGCTTTGAGGGTTTGAATAGATTGTAACCTAAATTGTAACTTAGGCCTTGGTAGAATCACAGGAAAACATTCAATCAATGTTAGGCAGGTGTTTTTTTTCCTTTTACTCATTATGCCTTTACAACCAATAACAGTTATACAGTAACTAATGAACTTTGCAGTCAGTTTATAAAGAAATTAATGAACTTAGCAGTCTGTTTATATCTTGATAATTATTTTTTAAATAGTTTAAGGTGATTAAAAATTAAGTGAAATAGTGGTAAAATGAATGCCGGCACAGCCTCTAATTTCACTATATGGACGCTAAATCAACCAAATTCTATCCCATTGTCCTCTAAAGGATATGGACAATTCTTAGAAAGCAATCATAAAAATTAATACGATTTGAACATATTATAAAAAAAGTTCATTAAATACGGAACATAAAAGTTAAATTACTTTTCAAATTGATAAAATTAACAAAATGCACAAATGTTACAAACCTCAAACGTTGAAATGGCGGGATCCAGCGGAATCGGTGGGTCGTTACTAGTGATGTGACGAGTTGAGTTGATGAGTTGAGTTGACTCGAGTCAAGGGCCAACTCGAGTCGACTCGAGTCAAGTCATTCTCAACTCGAGTTGAAAGCGAACTCATACGGAGATAGCCGAACCTGCACGAACTCGGAACATCATGAGTCAACTCAACTCGCCGACTCGCAAAACTGAAACGCTATTAGCTGAATGTGAGTCCAACTCGTCAAAACCTAATGCCATTGGCCGGTTTCGAGTTGAACCCGAACTCGCCCGATGACGGCCGAAGTTTCGAGTTGAGTCCAAGCCGACTCACCAAACTATACTCCTATTGGCCAAATCGATTCGCGGCGGCAACCAGATCTGTTCAAATTCGTATATTTACCTCATGATGCGCAGAATAAAGTTAAATAATTTGAAAAAGAATACAAAGTTGTTTTGGACTAAAATTCATCCCAAAGAACAATATAAAAATTGGCTTTTTTTAATGTTTGAGGCATTTGATATATTTTTACAAATGTCTGAAAATTCGTATAGGTTTAAACTAGTATAGTAATTATTAATTATGTTCTGAATTATTACAGGCAATATAATAATTAACAGGCAATATAATAATTAAAACCAAACAAAATACCTATGCAACAACCTTTTTATACTTTTTATACCTTTTTATATTTCTATATTTTTTAAAAATTATTTTCGGGTTGTTTGAGTATGTTAATACGTACTCTACTGTGATTTTATAATTGGATAATAATTTATACTGATTCTGATTTTGTGATTGAGTAATTGTGATTTTGTACAATAGCCAAAGTAGGCCTAAGTCATGTGAGCCAAATCAAATAAACTTATTGAATGTTATTTGGTTTTATCTGTTCATTTATCCTATAATACTGCTGGTATATAAGTTTTACTCATTTCAAATATTGGGATTAGTAACTCATAATTTTATATAATCAATATGTTTCATTAACAATATTTTAGTTCGGTAATGCAAATGCAATACTGTTTAACTGAACAAAACGAAGCTAGTTAGACACGAACTGGCTTCGTGTCCGAGCCTAGAAAGCCGAACTGTGGACTGTGAGTCAACTCAACTCGTCAAAACCTAATGCCATTGGCCGGTTTCGAGTCAGACCCGAACTCACCCGATGACGGCCGAAGTTTCGATTTGAGTCTGACTCGCAAAACTTAAACGCTATTGGCTGAACGTGAGTTGGCTCAACTCGTCAAAACCTAATGCCATTGGTCGGTTTCGAGTCAGACCCGAACTCACCCGATGATGGCCGAAGTTTCGAGTTGAGTCTGACTCGAGTTGCAACTCGAGTTGACATAGTCGTGAGTTGAGTTCGACTCGAGTCAAGAAATAATCGACTCATCACATCACTAGTCGTTACTCGTTTCGGCGGGCTCCCTTGGGTTCGACTTTGGGCAGAATGAGAAAGAAGAATATGAAGTGGAAATGGGAAATGAAATGAGATTGGATGAATTGAGTTTGCTTAAAGGCGTTGAGCAGTGTTGCCAACACTTTGAACTCAGTTGTCACTAGGAATTGTCTATAACGTCCCTAGACGTAACAAAAACTAAAATCAAATCACTATATTACCATAGATATTCTATTATACCTATAACAGGAGCTCTATGATATTACTCTCAATTTTTTGCTGATCCTTAGAAGTATTTAAAAAGAACGTCGCAATGTTGTTTTTATATTATTACGTGATTTGTTATAGTAATTATTACTGTATATATTATTGTAGATTATAATGGACCCCCAAACTAGCATATAGCCTTGGGGCCATATTTCTTTCTTCATTTAAATTATTTGTTGTCTTTTTTTTGTCAGCCTGGTTTTATTGTTAGCTAGTAAGTATAATTTAAAAGAATGGTGTTACAGGTTGTACATAATACATTTTGGTAAATTGTAATGCATTTAAATGAAGAAATAAACGATTTATTTATTTCATTAATGTTTTATAACATTATTGCAATAGTATTTGTATTTAGTTTTGTTCTCATAGAGTTTCAGTAGTTACTTTTACGTCTATGCTGACTTTGAGACAATATTCTGGTTTACCATGTAGGTTTTATATCTATATTATAAGTATATTGGTGTCGTTAGAGGTTAAACTTGATTCTTTTTTATGTATAAGTGGTGTAAACCGTGTATAAATAAATAAATGGATTGTATATATAGTATAGTTTTTATATATAATTTAAATACTTCATTCGCAAGTTCACATGGGCCTGCAGGCCTGTGCGTGAACTTGATTCAACGAGTGAGAGTTATGACCGTTGGCTCAGTGGGGATTCGAATCTTGGACCTCACCCTCCGCAGTACGAAGCCTTAAAGGCTGGTTACACACAGGGTGGTTTTCGCCGTCGTGGCAAGTTTGCCACTGCCGCTCATTATATTTTTGTTACTTTACACACAGAGTGGCAAACTGCCGCTGCCACTAGAATGACTCATGGACCTACTGGTAGTTCAGTGTTCCTCTCATTATTGTACTTTGTATGCTTAGGTTCAAATAAAAAAGCGAACGAAAATAACATAACTGTTTATAAGTAATATGTGCATTCTAATCTATTGTTGCGTGGTTTACGTGTTCTCAAACTGACAAGCTTTATATAATTATTCAATACATTTCAAAATATACACATAATTTCAATATAGAAAATGTGCCTTGACTTTTTTTACTTAAATTTTCATATTAGGTAAATAAGTATAAACAAATGAGGTAAAAATATGCCGGCGTTGTGGCTTAGTGGTTAAGGCTTCGGACTACTATAGGGAGGGCAAGGTCCAAGGTTGTCCGAAAAAAAATATGATAATGTTTTTATTCTGGAAGGAAAGCCGTAAAATAGGGATATAGAGTATTACAAAAATTCCTGTTTTTTTCTCGATTACTTAAATTTCGTGCATGTTCCAAAAGAATTATCATATTACTACTTCATAATTATTTATCTACACTATGAAACCATTTTTTAGTAGATAACGACAAGGTCCCTTTTCTACATAAATACCTGGTTTTCGTTACAATAAATAATTCAATACAGCCCTACTTATGAACTGAAACATAAACATGTTGTATATCAAACAGTACCGTAATGAAAATCGCCCTGTGTGTAACTAGCCTTAGTCGGTTTTCACCAACGGATCAAAATTGCCGTCGACGCCGTTCCAGTAGTAGCGCATTGAGTTATATGAGAGCTTACTCGCTTCGCTCGTTGGGGGCTTCGCCCCCAAATCCCCATTGACAGGTTAGCTAAATTGACAAGTCAACCATGGGAGCCCCAAAAAAGATCAAAGGTAATTAGCCAAGATGATCGTACGGGACTTCCCAACTTTATTACGGGGGCTAACTAGAAGTTAGTTGCAGGGTACTGCCCATGTTTATTACAGAGCAGTACAAAGATTGATCATGAAGCGCTGCCAAAGTTAAACATGGATGTTACCACAGTTGATAATGGGTACTACTAAAATTAATAATTGGAGATGTGTACCTCCGTTTATGATGGGAGTTATCTAAGTTGATCATGGTTAATTACGATGGACTGACTATCCAAGTCGATGTTGGGGGCTAACCAAGTTGATCACGGGTAACCCTAAATTTTCACGGGTGGCTACCTAAGATGATCATGGGGCTACATAAATTCATCACAGGGGCTACCCAAGTTGATAAAAGAGACCAACCAAGATGATCGTTAGTCGGGGGACTAACGAAGTTAATCGCGGGGCTACAAAAGTTTATCACGGTGTGCTACCTAAGTTGATAATAATGGCTATTCAAGTTTTTCACGGGAGTTACGCAAGTTGATCATGGTGAGCTACCTAAGTTGATCACGTGGAGCTTCCCAACATGATTATGGGTGGTTACCCAAGTTAATTACGGGAGGCTGTCCAATTTGATCACATATGCTTCTTAAGATGATCACGGTAGGCTACTTAAGATGATCAGGGGGTTACCTGTTTATCACGCATGTCAGCATTTTAATATCCGACATTTTGAAAGTTTGAAAGTTTAAAAAGTTCATTTTAAAGCAGTTTTGTTAACATATTGGTCAACTTAAATAGTTTGCAAGGTTTTAGTTTCCATCTAACAATAACAATGTGAATGCTTAAATGGCAGAATATGTTCCAAAAAATCATATGTTTTTGACAAAAAACTCAACTTTAACGATATTTTTTAAATGAAACTAGTTTAAACAGCATAAAAGTATATAACAATTTTTATAGAAAACATTATTGTGAATATAACAATGACATTCGGTGTGTTTTAAACGTGCAACTACAACAAAACAAATACCTCAATTGTGTACGCAAGACAGTATTTTCATGCCGATATTTTGATTTTTATTTTTTATATTTTATCTAGACTAAATATTACAGCTTCAATAAAACAAAAATGTCACCTTTGCAAACAGGTCAGCGTATTCACGTCAACCATTTTGATTTTTTTCTAAGTTATAAAAAGTAAAAAATCAAATATTATAGCAGCTTTCCTAACAAAGTAAAGATAGATAGTGTGTAAGGTTTTAAGTTCATATCTTCTTTTAATAAGGCTTAAATGGGAGGAACTATTCAAAAAAATCACAAGTTTTCGAAAAACTCTATTTTACCGACTTTTTGTGAGGAAACTATAATATATACCACAATAATGTATATAACACTTTTTGCACATTATTTGATTTTTGATCTGAATATTTCATTAGATTTCATCTAAACTAAATATTAAAGCTTCGGTAAAACAAAAACTTCAACTCTCCAAACAAGTCAGCGTTTTCACGTCAGCCATTTAAAATTTGTTGTACGTTAAAAAAAGTGAAAAATCAAATGTTATAGCAGTTTTCCCAACAAAGTAGTAAAGATAGAAAGTGTGTATGATTTTAAGTTCCTAGCTTCTTTTACTAATGCTTAAATGGGAGAAACTGTTTCATGAAAATTACAAGTTTTCGAAAAACTACTTTACCGACTCTTTGTGAAGAAACTGTAGGTCTATGACTATAGTATATACTACAAAAATTTATGTAACACTTGTTGTACGCTACTTAATTTTTAGTCTGAATATTTCAATAGATTTTATCTAAACAAAATATAACATCTTCAGTAAAACAAAAACTCTAACCCTGAAAATAGGTCATCGTTTTCACGTCAACCATTTAAAATTTTTTCTAGGTAATGAAAAATAAAATCGTATAGTAGTTTTGTTAACATAGTAGTTAAGGTAAACATTGTGTAAAGTTTCAGTTTCTACAATGTCTTAATAACGAAATAAAATTAAAAAATCTAACAAAAATATAATTTTTTGAACAAAAATTGAAATTTAAAAATTTTTTGCGCAGTTAATATAAAAAATACATCTTAACAAAATTGTAAGAAATTTAATTACAAATCTGGAATACACTGTCAGATTTGCTCTACAACAAACTAATTTCCCACAACAAAGCACTCTGCACACAATTTAAAATTCCCGTCCACTTTTTTTTTTTTTTTTTAATTAAAAATGTTTAGTTTTTGGAATTTTCCTGTCGGTTGCTCGGTAAAAGCTACAAGTGTGCCAAAATTCAAGTTTCTAGGTGATCTGGAAGTGGGTTAGAATTTGTATACGTAAGTTAGTCAGTTGCACATGCTGCTTTATAGATGTTAGAAGCTTTATAGATATTAGACACACAGGGCGGTGAGGCCAATTTTACCGTCGGTGGTCGATGTGCAGCCGCTGCTTGCCACTACTTCCTGGCGGCAAGTTATCATCGCCGTCCAAGTACTAGCGTATGGGAACAAATGAGTCTTTGCACACAGGACGTTTTTTACCGCTCGTAGTAGACCACTGGTGTTCTGTTTCTTGTTGATTGATCGATGCAGAAAGCATTTGATGTTGTTGGTAACCTATTAATTTAACTTTTGTGAATAATATAATTCGCGAGTTACATTGGTAATGATATTGACGCTTTAATGTCCTTGGTTAGATATATTTTTCTAAGCTTGTTAATATGTGTGAGATATGTGTTTATTTATTTTCTTTATTCATTAACTCTTCGTTTTAAATTATGACAAGTTTCATATAAGTTTTATGTTATAAAAGTTCATATTTATTTTCAGTTCAAATACAAGTGTTATTTTCATTTTAGACGTAGTGATATCTCGTTTATCTTTTCTCTGTTATACATAACAACTACTACAATGTTGTAGATTCTGTTTTGCATTTACTTTAACCTCGTTTCAATAAATAAATTTAAATTTGGTTTTAGAACTATTTTGTTAAAGTATGCTTATAACATACAAAATCTACATATAAACTGGAATAGTTCTATAGTATTTGGTAGAAAATTAGATAGTTATGTTTTTAGTTTTAATAAAATACTTAAAAATCCTAACGTTTATTTTGACAAAGAAATAATATAAATAATGATCATATTTTGTTGCTTCATATGCAAATATTGTTGTGTAATTGAAAAAAATAATTATATTGAAAATAACAAATGTTGGTTATTATATATTATTCACCAAATTTTTCTATTTTCTTGTTAAATGTCATGTAACCTAAGAAGCAGATTTTTTTCTTCTACGATTGAACAATATTCTATGATAACGTGGCATCGATAAAGCCGTAAAAATAGAATGCATTGTATATTCATAGTAGATTAATTACTAATCCAAACCTTTAAAAAATATTCAAATCCTTTAAAAAAGGGACCATATAACACTACTTGAAAACCAAGATTCTCTTCAGAGGAACAAAAAAAAAAAAAAAAAAAAAAATAGCCATAGGTTATGAGTCATACCGGCAGTTTACCGCTCTGTGTGTAAAATAACAAAAATTGCTTGAGCGGCAACGGCAAGTTTGCTGCGACGGCGAAAACCACCCTTTGTGTGATCAGCCTTAGGATAAAGTTTCACCGGGCAGGTCGCTGGTAGCCTAGCTGATCTCTTACTCACATACTGCTATGTAGAATCGGAACATGCGTTCTAGTAGGCCCGGCTGGTAACCGGGATGGTAGCAGTAAGCTAAGCTCTAAGCGAGAAGAATTGCCAGGTCGATTGTTACATAGCAGTAAGCGGAGATGGTACGACGCGCACATGCGCAGTTCGTTTTTCTATTACGGTCACTCAGTGGATTCTTCTCAACAAGTGTTCGTTGGGACTATCAATCAGTCCGAAGACCGTAATCTGCCCATCAAATTCATGGTGACGAGGAGTGCGCACACTACAATTTGATAACCTTGAATTAAAGGGGGTTTTATGATATATATATTGAAAACAATATCAATTAATAATTTATTAGTTTTTTATTTTATATATTTTTTTAATAAATTGTATATTACAATGAGTAGAATTATAATAGAAGTTACATTTATGCTACGTGTTACAATGCTAAGAGACTGATAGGCCTACTGTCAAAATGTTTTGAAAATTAAGTATACGTTTTTCCTGCTTTGCAAAAGCAGACATCACATAAAAATATCTAAGTTACTCATTCTTTGCCGAATATATTCTGTTATTACAAAGTGTATTACAGTTTTTATATAACGTAAAAAACACAGAATATATTTTTAATGTATATCAAATACACATATTAAATTTAGAACACATACTGATATATACATAGTAATGTACTAAATTTGAAATACAAAATGCCGAATGTATATTCAGTCGACTTTCTCGCTCTTGAGTGTTGTTTATTATACATGTCTTCATCGGGAAAGATATTGAAAGAGATCATTCAATTCTTTAGAAATTTGTTCAAACACCTTTTCAATATGAACTGGCATGTGGAGTCCCACAAAACTTTGACCGTTTCCTTCATAATTTTACCTACCATCGACGCTCCCATTCTGAAAGCAAAGAACAAGTGATGCACCAGTTGCTAAATATCGAAGCGTAAGGACTTTGTGTTATCAGACCTTTATGCGAATTTACACAGTTCTTTTACATTCTAGGTGAAACTAGTTCTTTAATGTAGTCGAATGTATTTTCATTTGATCTGACATACTGAAAAAACCTAACAGCAGAGTTTTCTAAAAGAAAAGATTCTTCATCAGTGGAACACGCCTTCAAGAAGACAAGGGCGACAGGCGACTGACTGAGCGTTATTGTGTGTATATCCGACTTTTCGCCAGGTAACCTGCTAGGCTACCACCGGGTATGCGAGTAAGCTTGTATGCAAGTGAGAGTAGTAAGCGTCTATCCAGGCTGCGTTGTGTTTTTACCCTGTTAGCCACTGATCCATTTCGCCGGCTAATAGAGATATATATTAAATTTGATTTATGGAATATTCACTTGTAGTAATTCCTACTAACGCGTAATATAATATTGGAAAATTGTTTATATAGTATCCACAAGTTTATAATCGACACTATATTATTATTTTTCCAACTGCAATGTAACAAGATTTTATTTTTTATGATTCGCACTGCTGTAGAATTAACTAACCGGTGAGAGAAATTCCTAGGCTAAATTATTATATTGTTATTACATTTCTTCATAAAGCAGTCATACTTGAGAGAAATGAAAACTAATTTCTTTAAATCATAGTCCAAACAAGTTATTACAACTGATGAACTGAACAATTATTCTTAATTTTCATCAGTTACAGTCAACTTACTGACAGAGCAGTTAGCGGATTATTATTGTATTGAATAAAGTAGACCTGCCAGAATTTGATAATAAATACTACAATAAAGTTAATTTAAAGTTTGTTGTATGTGTATTGTATTTCAAATTAATACTGAAACACAAGTTTAACTTAAATATGTCAATAGTTAAATTTTTATTAATATTATACATAAAGAAAAATCTCATTTTGCGCAGGTACTTCCGCTGAGTGATGGCAGTAGTCAGTTTCCTTGTCAGCCGCCAATTGCCTTCTCTTTTCTCACTTGCCTCTAGGAGCTCAGTTCAGCGTCTTGTCTTTCCTCAAATTAACCGTAACTTTTGTAAAGAAATGAGTCTCCCTAAAGTATTCTTTGACATGACTGCCGATGGACAACCTGTAGGAAGGATTGTAATTGAGGTAAGCTAATTTTATTTCTAAAATAATACGAAGGGAATAGTAGAATTCACCGGGAAGCAACTTCGGACTCTAGGTCCACATTTTTAGGGTATGGCGTGATGTTCAAGTATGGTTTGTTGTATCATAAGATTGTTATTATCGCTGTAGAAATATAAGGCGTGTCGTTCAGTGAAGAAATGTTTATTTGGAATGGTAATATTTTGAAATCTAACGTGGATGAGGAGCTAAACTGAGGTGATGAGTAAGCATAACTACTGTATTAGGTCATGGTTATTTTTGTAGGGTTACTGACCTATGTATTAAACCATTTTGTAATTTAACGTGTACTTAATTCTATTGTCTGTTTAGTTCAAATAATTATCTAGTTATCTTGTAATAATATGAGGCTAACCTAAAAATGTCTCAAAATTTGTTTGCTCAGTTTAGGCCCAACTTAGGTTGAAATGTTTTATTGACTAAAATTGTTGTGAGGAGGTTACAACCCATTTCTGGTTAAGTGAGAATTGACTTGAAGGAATTTGGTTTAGACATTTTCTTGGCATGAAGTTTATTGCTACCAAACATTGGAAATTTTAGCTTGAAATATGTTTAGAATTGGCTATATTTTCACGAGATATGCTTTCTATTCTGCAGAAAGTTCACATTTTATTAAAAAATTAGATATGAAACCTATATCACTTTTAGTATTTTTGACTTATTTTCATTAATTAAACTGGAGTTTTAACTCCACACGTCTCGATCGAGATGCATTATAGTGTTGCTCAAGCGCCATCGTCTCGATGGCGCTTTCTCGCAATTCATTTCGCGCGCGCTTACATTTATTTATTAGTGCGGTTATTACGCATTTGTTTCACACATTGCATACCGTTCTGAACATAAACGTCTATTACATGTATATAACGCAACATAAGGATACAAACATAACGAAAAGGAGACATGAAAATTATTTTGACAATGAAGCAGTATAAAAATGACCCCCAAAAATTTGTGTATAGTTCCTTTTTTTTGACATTTTTCAAATTTACCTTTGGTTTATCTACTATTGTGTATATATATTTTTATTCCTGTTAAGATTCTGCAACTTTTGTACATTAGTGAAAATTGTGCTACATTATTGGTGGTTGACTTATATGTGTCCAAACTTAGAAGATTTGTTTAAAAAATTAACTTTTCCAAAGATACTACATGCACCAACTTCATTGGTAAGTGCTAATTTATATTCCTTCTAATTATTTGTATCTTTGTGAACAAAATGATATGCAGCACTATATTTAGGGGATGGGAATACATTTTTATGATTTTTTTTTAAAAACCTTACGAAACCATCAAAATCGTGTAGCGTTTTGAGGTAATATACATGGCGTATATAGGGTTAATCATGTTTTTCAATTTCGATGTGTTTGTGGTGCTGAATACGTATTTGAAAACTATAGTCAGTTACAATTATTTCTCGAAATATAAGGGAAAAACTACTTACGCGGCGAATCATGATTAGTGGCTATTATGTTTTCATTATATACACTAACTAATAACCATCATGGAAGCCAGCCACCCGAATTCAACGCAAATTATGAATTTTTACCACACATTTTACTGGAAAAAACCATTTTCACAACTTTTGGTAGTTATGTGACCTAATATCTAGGCTAGGAAAATAAAATAATGGATGGTGGGTTACCTTGGAAATTGTATAATATGCCTACAAACAAAATCAAAATTCTGAGCTTTCCAAAATATTTTAATTTTATCTAGTTTTAGGAAATGCATAGTTATTATTGGTTATTTGGAGTTTTGAAATATGTATACTAATTTATCCGTATCTATTAGTATACATTTTAATGCAAAAATTGCTTATCTTGTGACAATATTAGCCAGCAGTAACCCTTTTTCCTTGCAAGGTTGGTGTTATGTTTCTATTCTTTTTCTAGATTGTGTAATAACCTGCTTAATTGCATATATGACTGTATGAGTAAACATTTTATGACTACGGATTATCTTATTGTCTATAAAGTCGTATAAATCTTACTTATTATTTGTATTGCTATAGATTGCCTGATAAAATTGAGGGGTGTTTTTACAAAACTCAGTATCTACTTTTAACCAATTATTCAGGAGGAGGTTTTTTTTAATTTGTATGGGAACACTTGCAGCTACATATTTAAACAAATACATATCATTTTTGTAGAGTAAAGGAGCTTTATTGAACAGTATAGGCAATAAATATATTTTACTCAAAATGTTATGATTAAATTTGAAGAATTGCAAATTTGAGCAAAACTAAGTATCTACAATATTTATAGTCACAATGTGTATTTGTTTACATCTAGCCCCACTCTTTCTCTATCTCTAATGAAATATGTAACTTATATTTCCCTTTTTATCAATTTATGTGAAAAAGGGTGAAGTTTAGGAGAGTATTAAAATCGAACGCATAAAGTTTGCCTAAAGTATAGTCTAGAAACTGATAATGTCACATTCACAAAAAAAGATCTTAAGTCTAACTAAATCATTTCATTGAGAAACAAAATTACTAGTTAAGTAAAGACAACCAAATGCAGTAGTATATTATAATAACTCATTGATCAAGAACTAGTATTTCTCTAATACACAAAATCTCTGGACATTTCTAACACGTGTTCGTACTTAACATAAGAATTTAATTTTATAAATGTTCGTTTTCAGAATATCAGGGAAAATATGGATGCTAGCTTTTACGAACATACTATATTTGATGATTGTATGGCTTTTTGTGTATTTTTCCTGAATATCTGACTAACCAGGCTTTGTGAAAGTGTTGGCCAAGTTTCATAGATCAAAGTAAATCAGTAGACTAGTATTTTTGTATATGTGGTGTCTTTGCAGTCAGAAATAGTAGGGAAGTCTGGGATTGTAAATGTTGGGAAGAGTTGGTAATTTCAAATTTTAGTCAGGAGAAAATGAATTATTCCTCAACGGTGGTATATTAGCCTCAGTATTTTGAGTTGATTGAAATAAGTTTTTTTGAGATTTACAAATTTCATGCTATTAATAAAATTACGAAATAAATTATATTTAATTTATTTCATGCATTTTTGGCGTTAGAAGTATCCAATTTTACTATATTTAAGTTAAGAAAAAGCTCCTATTCAACATTTATATTACTGCTGTTTATATAATTTTTTTCTTTTGAATTAACATATTTTCTATGTTGTTGTATTATTAGATGACTTATTAAATCTACATGTATCTAGGATAGCACTTAAGATCACTAAGCAATCTCAATAGTTCTCAATTTAAAACTGTTAACTTAATAAGGCCTGAAGTATTTTATAAAAAGTACTACAAATACAAATAATATCCACCCTACGAACACATATATCCCCCTTTGAAAACTACAAATGACATAGTTTTTCTACTCTTTGAATTAATTCGAACTTGGGCTCTTGAACGTGTTTGATGTGGCAGAGGATTAATGGCCCTACATTTCTTATGTGTTTGAATTTGCAAGATGGTCTTTACCAAAATATATGTTAATGTGGGTAGGAGAGTACCAACTTTGTGCATGTTTGGCTGGATGGAATGA
The DNA here is from genome assembly GCA_035578905.1 of Stictocephala bisonia. Taxonomy (NCBI): domain Eukaryota; kingdom Metazoa; phylum Arthropoda; class Insecta; order Hemiptera; family Membracidae; genus Stictocephala; species Stictocephala bisonia. The sequence goes on from JAQJVL010000007.1 coordinate 7,449,739, forward strand.
GAGTCCAATTAATTTAGTACTTTAATGTTATTAATCAAATTATTGTATTTTTTATTGTTAATGAATTGTACAATTTTCATTACCAAGTCCAACATTACATTACTTTGTATTTAGTGGTTTTACAAATCTAGTATGTAAAATTGCTTTATAATATGTAAAAGTTTTATGGATTTTATATGTACAGCTGAATATTTGCCCATTTCCTTAGACATTTCAGAATAAATTATATTATGGTGAAGGAATAGTGGTTGTGATTTGCAGTTTCAAAGGTAATTTTGTTAACCATCAGAATTTGTCCTGGGAAGTTGATTTACAATTGTTTTTGGTTTACTCTTATACAGGATTTGTATGGGACTTAAATAAATACAGATGTGAAATTAATCAATTATTCTCTATGCCTAAACAAATTAACACAGTAAACATTCAACAAAAAGACTGCAACAGCAAAGATCCAAACAATATATTAAAATAGAAATACAGAATTAAAGTATTAAATTAGAGAAAATAAAATCAAATGGTGTTTTAAATGAAGAAAACTTAATGGTTTAGCATGTTAACAATTTAAAATAAAAGCTATGGAAATCGATTTATGTGTTTTTTTTTTATAATCAGATTTTTATATTTAACAGTTTTAAATGGTATTTTGTTTATAAATAAAAAATAACTAGGTTCGTAAGAGTGCTAAAATATAATATATTTAGCTCTTAATGAGCTAATTGATTTTGAGAAACAACCTTTCTGGTTTTATATTTGAAAAAAAACTTGTTCTTTTTTATTGTTTTAATTAGGCATAAATGTAGTTAACAAACTTTGACGTGTTGGTGCAATTGTCTGATAGACTGTCCTCTATCACTGTGAACCATGAAACAAGAGCGTCTATGTTGTAACTGTGCTATCTATAATTTAGATAACAATAGATAATGACACTCAGTAAATCTTCCACAGACCATGATAACATTTTTGACCAAGATGTATAATTTGATTTTTATTTTGTATCAAACTAACGGATTAAACTAACAATTGTATTAGTCCAATATCTCTAAAAATGGGTCTGCCACGTGTGTTTTTTGATATTACCGCTGATGGGGAGGCGGTTGGTAAAATTGTGATGGAGGTAAAATATTAGTTATTAATTTAGCTAGATATAACATTAAAAATAATGTGTTGTTAAACATTATGCTTATTAGTAGAGGAGTTATTTTTCACCATTTAAATATTTCATTTTAGAATATGAAACGGCAATTTTTTGGTGACACATTCTTAAATAAAAATTTAAAAATTCTTAGTATAATCCAAGCTTTATTTTGTTTAACGTAACCTAACCTGTTCACACCAGCTCTTAAAAATTTAAATAATAAACCAGTTTTACTATACCACAGCCTATCAGTGCCGTATATAGTTAATATCACATATAATTTCATGAGTTAAGTTATGTGAGCAATTTTTTGTTTCATTAATTTTGAAATGATTTAAAACCTTGTTAAGTAATTCCATAGTAAATTTTTTTTTACCGTTGAAATGTAGGGGGTATGTAAAAGTTTGCTTTAATCTGTTATTCTTATTTATGAATTTACACTTTGTTAAAGGTAGTAATTAATTCATGTAGTATATAGCATTTTAGCTACGTATGTTTCTGCTTCATGTGAGTCCTATGTTTCTTTAACAAATTATATAACACCCTTATACTATTTGATCTTCCAATAATTTAACGTTTATGAACAATCCAATGCCAATAGTGACTTTCAGACACTGTAGGTACTAAATTTTTGTACGTAATTTTTTTGTGTTTTAGCTTGCTCATTTTATCTGAATGCCTTGGCCATGAGGGAAACATGATTGGCACAAGCACTGGTTATTTTTGGATATTAAAAAAATTGTACGAAGTAAACCCTGTAGTTTGTTTTATACTAAGATATTTAATTAGTTAGATATAAACAGTGAACAATTCATTGTTCAAACTAAGAAAGTTAAAATTGTAGCATTTCAGTTGTAGCTGAAGTTATTATTGATTAACATTTGGTAGTTACCTTGGGTTTCCAATCAAAACATACAGTAAATTAATGAAGACTGTTTGTACTTTTTAAGCATATAGAAAACAACCCATTCAACAAAGTAATCAAGCATAAATCATTCTAAACTTCTAAAATGATATTGTAATAAATATAAACAAAAAAGATGATAAAACAGTCATAAGAAAGGCATAATATCTACAATGCATAATTTATATGGTTAGAAAATTTAGGACCTCATAGGTAAGTCAATACCTGTTTTGAGGTTCCCTCAAAAATTAAGTTAATTTCTTTTATCAGTACTTATTCATTATATTTTGATGAATAAAGCCTGGAATTGCACCGACTAAGGAGAAATTGGTTTTATAGCTAGTAAAAGTAGTAATGCTCAAGCTTAAATGACCACGGCGTTTGCGCCTCATTGATTTATTCAGGGAAGTCATAATCAATAAGTTAATATCTGTTGACAATTGTACTACTTCAGTTGGTTGGGTTTCATGCATCATAAGCATAGTTTTTGTTCTTTTAAACTTTGTGGTTTAATTTTTCTTTCTTAATTACACAAACACAAAATGGTTATCTTTATTTTCGACTGCTGTCATTAATTATTTTATCTATCTTATGATAGGCATAATATTGAATTAAATACATTCTATTTGACTTTTGGTCAGTGGCCCTTCTATTTAGAGCTTAACTACTAAAAAAGCTAGTTAAGTTCAAAAAACAACACTTTATATAATTCCGGTATGTTTTTCTGCCACAATCAAAGCGAAATGAAGCCTTTTTCTACATTCATGTCTAAAATTGGCTGATTTTCATAAGGATTGATCAAATCAAATAAATCTTTATTCAAAGATAGTAAAAATAAGTCTGTATGAAGAATATTGTCAAAAATAGGTGAAAACTACAATGTAATCCTAGAACAGGTAGATATAGTGCCCAGTGACATTCACTTCATTCTTACATAATTATTGTTTAGTACAAAATTCATTTAAGGTGTAGAATGGTTTTTTAATTAGTCTTTCAGTTCTTTTTTGAATTGATTGAAATTCATCATAAATGCATAAAATACTGTTTCAGAAAACTGATCTGTTAATGTTGCTAAAAGGGAAATGTTTGGTTGGGGAGTAGATTAGAGTAGAGTATCTGGATTTAAACATGATTAAAATAAAATTGTAGCGAGTTATCAATATACGGTACCTATATAAGTTTAGGAAACGTTGGAGTTATGATGACTAAGGCTGATTGCATAACCTGACCTTGGCAAGAAGCATCAAACTGTTAAAAGGTGGAGATTTTCCACACCTACATTTCCTGTATTGTGTTACTTTTGTTGTATCTCACTACCTGTTGATCAATATTAACATGCCATCAATTAACTTAATGTTTTAGGCTTAATTCTTTTGCATTTCCATCATTTGTGCAGGATTATAAATTACATTTTTTTCAGTGTTATAGTCTACCTTACATTATAGGGAGTTTGCTGTTTATAGCCAGAAGATATAATAACAGGCCATTTTTATAGTGAAAGTCAATTTTTTTGTTACATTGTGAGAAAGCCTGTCCTCACAGTCGTCAAAATATTTTAGCTGAGTCTATCTCTGAATAAAAATTCACTGAGACTGTCAGCTGCATTTGAATCATATTTCAGATTAAGTGTAATAATATCATTTGGTTGTAGTTAGTACAAACTAAAAATGTATTGTATACTGTATTTAGAAATTATGTTTTTAAGTAAGATAACAGTTCAGAGAAAGCCCTGGTTAGAAATAAAGCAGCGCTTTTATTATTATATCGAAAATTTTATATTCGATTTTATATCTTTAATGTCATAGAAGCTAAAGTGAAATACATCATTCTTAAGTATATAGGGTGTCCAGCAACAGGGAAAATAGGGAAAACCTAGAAAAGTCAGGGAATTTTAAATGACCTGGAAAAGTCAGGGAAAATCAGGGAATTCGAAACAAAAACCTGGAAAATCCCAGCAAGAACACCAGTGTGTTATGATTTGTAATAATCACTATATACTTGGGTGTGATACAAACAATCCTTTACTTTGGTCAGTACTAAACGTTAATTTTACATGCCATTTAATATTCTCTAAATTATGAAAAAGCTACTTAATTGCTTGGTTATGCTTGTTCGACCTCATACAACTAGTTTTATATCACTAAAAGTTTAAAACTTACTGAAATAAATGTCTGATTAGTACTTGTTAAATAAGCCATAGACCTAAAATGTATGCTGGTTTTGGGGAAATTATAATATACTGCCGTTTTGCAAGACATTGAAAATTATCATAATTTAACAATAGAATAAGAGGTGCTTTTTTTTTTTACTTAAGGCTAATTAAAAATATTTTTATAGTTCTAGCTCTACTTCTATAAAGTAGAGGTAATAGTTTTGAAATAAATTATTACGGTTATCAATAAAAATATATTTGTGAAATACTGATATTTTTGTAATTAATTATTGTAATTGACTGTAAATAACACAATGTATGTACATGGTGGTACAAAATATTACTAAATTAAGTTAAATAGACATACGTAACTATGTCGATTTGGGGTCAGGGAAATTTTGTATGAAATCAGGGATCGGTCAGGGAAAAGTCAGGGAATTTGTTTAAGGAGGTTTACTGGACACCCTGATTATCAAAACGATGTAACAACTAATAACTAAATTGTATACCAAGTTTAATCCTTCATTCTTTTTAATTAATATAACATAACCTGCCCTTTTAATCTGTTGATGGGTATGCAATTAAGGCTTAAGGCGTCCTAAGCCGTATATTCGTGGGAGAGGAAAGACATCCTAAATGCATTCTTTTAGTTATAGGTTCAAGGCTATTTTATTGTAGCTTCACACGTTGTTCAATATTCAGGGTTTGTCCTTTGTTGATTAGTCATATTAATTAGCAGTAATTTTTTTACTTAACACTACATTTTACTGTAGTTAAATTAACCCTTTTAACGCCGACGATCGCTATATCGATCGTCGGCACTTGTGCGAAAATCGCCGACGATCGATATAACGATCGTTCATAGTCGCGCTAAAACCGCCGACGATCGCTATATCGATCGTTCAGTTTTTGTTTTTTTCATGTCTTTAATATTATTCAAAGTCAATGAAATTTGGCACACTCTTTCTATAGTATATAAGGAACATAAAGAAATATGTTTTAACCTCTTTAGATTTTTTTTCTATGCATTATACTCAATGGAACCAAAGTTGTTTTTGTTTGTTGACTCAGTTCATCCATTCAGTGTGTTTGTGGTTTGTTTACAAATTGTATGTAGACCCTGTAAATATAAAAAAGTGGGCTTATTTTATTAGTTTAGTAATATTAGACTGATGTATAAGTTTTTAGTGCAATTTAATACTTTTTATGAACTTCAAATGAAAAATTGTGTTACCATGGTAACATGTGATTTTCTAAAAATGTAAATATCTGGAAAATGCAACATAACATCTGTATATGTCAAGGTAAATTCTTCAAATGTTTATTAGTTTAGTAATATTAGACTGTTGTATAAGTTTTTAGTGCAATTTAATACTTTTTATGAACTTCAAATGAAAAATTGTGTTACCATGGTATAACATGTGATTTTTCTCAAAATGTAAATATCTGGAAAATGCAACATAACATCTGTATATATCAAGGTAAATTCTTCAAATTTTGTGTATGTGCTAACAATTAAATGTTTTATATGATAAAATACTAACATATGTGGTGGTTTGATATTTATGGTATGTTATGATACTACAAAGTACAAAAATTTTTAAAAATAAAAAAAATAAATTTATATTTGTTTGTTAACAAAACCAAAAAATGGCCAACAATTAAAACTTTTATTTTTATGTTATAGTACAACTCAATACCAACAAAACAAGACTAATTTCATTAATTTATGACAATTAATGAATTTACTGTGAATTTTTAAGCAAGACTCTGCATTTTAGTCAAAATTGGCTTGGCGTTTTTCGCACATCTACTGAAAATTAGCTTGGCGTTTTTCGCACCACCATGAAAAATTAGGCTGGCGTTAAAAGGGTTAAATATAATATGTTGTAAGGTAAAATTTTATTGTTTAAAAATCAATATTTAGTTTTCATTGCATACAGTATGTGGTCAGTTTGGTATTAAGGCCTTCCCCAGTTAACCTATTCACCTACCTCCACTTTTAAAAGTGAAGTTGGATCAGAAATTCCAGCAAAAAGTAGCCAGTTTGTAAGTTTAAAATGTACAAATATAGACTAATTAACATATTTTTTCATTTTGTTCCTAATAAAGTGAGCTTTAAACTCAATATAAATTACATGGCCTTAAGTAGGCCTAACTTATTATTTTTGCATTTACAAAATAATATTTTTTTAAAAGAAAAACTGTTAAAATTTCACCATGGAACCCCATAATTATTTAGAGAAACAATATTTGTACGTGAAAAATTGATTATAAAATCTGTATCATGTAAAAATAAATTTTGTAGAACAAAATATGAAATGTCTGCATAATTGGTAAGTACTGCGCTCGACATTTATTTTGAACAGTAAACAATCCTAATACTTTATTTCTATGGCAACTAAATGATAATATTTTCTTTCACAGCACATTGTTTGTTTACAAACAAACAACACATCACCATTCCGTATCTGTTTGCACCATTCCGAGACTAACAGTCAGCTGACGCGACGTAGTAGCTGGCTGACTGCGCACGCATATACAACCTAAATAAACTTGCCGTATACGTTGTAACAATATTTTTCCGCGTAATATCCGCGGAAGCCTATGTAAAAACTATTGTAGTTATCGATAATTTGTTTGTTTTCTATAAATACATACTTATATGCCACAAGTTATTTTAAATATAATAAACATCGTCTGACTGCGAGTATACTTAATCAAATAAGTATAGGCGAGTCGGTTAATCAAATAAATATAACCCCCATCATAAATATATACTAAGTTTACCTTAAATTATTTTAATATATACCATCAATTCCCTAAACATAAACACATATCTAAATTGAAATTCAAAATGTTTTTCCTCAAAATCTGAAAATTCCACATTATGTAGTCCAACATTTAATTCAAGGAACCAAGTGGTAACGGTTACCGTCTGCTTTAGTAAGGAGGTTAGTCGTTATGTGCGGAAAGTGTTTATATTCAGCCTCTTAATTACCATAACAACGAACGAATAAATTAAAAACTGTCAAAACCAGTGTTCAAAAAAGAGTTTTCCTCACACAGCAAGTTTTTTCACACATAAATATAGATTCTGTCACACTCTGCTTAGTTTTGACAGTTTTTAATTTATTCATTCGTTGTTGTGGTAATCCACTGGGATGTCCTATCATAAATTACTTGCGCGTTTGTTGTGAAAGGGGCTATTTACGTCTTTAAGCTACCATTGGAATGCAGTAATACGATATTTGTCGCGTATTAAAATTCACTGTGAGTGAAACGGCCTGAAGATACATTTTATTAATCTTTAAATGTGTCTTTTGCAGTTGAGAAGCGATGTGGTACCAAAGACGGCAGAGAATTTCCGAGCCCTCTGTACTGGAGAGAAGGGGTTCGGCTATAAGGGTTGCACCTTCCACCGTGTCATTCCCAACTTCATGTGTCAAGGTGGTGACTTCACTAAACACAATGGTACTGGTGGCAAGTCAATCTACGGAAACAAGTTTGAGGATGAAAACTTTACCCTGAAGCATACTGGACCTGGTCAGTTAGCTATGCGTAACGTGTAGTATTACTGTATGTCTTATATCAGAAAGGTTTAACTACAATTTAACAATAAAAATGTTGAGTTAAAAACGACCTGCGCCAGACTTGTCTAATTGGTTAGACACAGTCTGTTGGCCTGGGGATTGATTTGATAAATGAAAATGCTGGTTTCAGAAACTGCCCATTTTATATATAAAGTAAAAGCTTTTTCATCCTAATGAAAGGAGTAGACTACACAACATAATATAAACAGATAGAAGCTGTTATTAAATATACACATCAATAGGAATCACTTATCGAAGAAAACCGTAGTGGTTATCCAAATATTGTCGTTCCAGTTTGGGCAGGATAGGGGAGAAAAGGTCTTCAATATATTTTGGGAAAATTTCGTTCCCCTTTTCTTTGCAGCTTTATTGTGTATGCCTGAGCAGAAGAAACAAAACCTGTGCCCTACCCTCTCTGTTTCTAGACATTGCCTAGTACTGTTTCAATAGCCTTCAGTATAGTGCTTTGGTTCAACCCTCATATTATTACTTTTAATAGATATCTCGTGTAATAAGAATTTTGTGCCAGTAATTAATTAAGAGGACTTCTACTAGTGATGGATTAAACTGCACTAAATGTACATGGGTGCTCCTAATGGACCCTAAATCAGCTGATAATTTTAGACATAAATTTGAGCATTTAATGAGAAATCTCTATGTGTATAAAATCAATGGTCCGACTTATATCTAAATTTACTTACTTGCACAGTAAATTTGAATACCTCTTACTGAGTTTTGAATAATTATCCAAGCAGAAGATATAAAACCATTTAACTTTAAAAAAAGGCACTTATATTTCCTTGTCATGTTTAAGTTTTTGTGTTATGAATTTAAGATGTAATACACTCCCTGAAGCTATTTTTTTATATACCATTGATAATAGACCAGCTGGATCGATTTGATTGGTAGCAAATAAACAGCCACAATTGATGATAAAAATTGGATCAAAGGAAATGTTATAGGATACAGATGGTAGATTTTTTAAAAACAAAATTGTTATTTTTTAAATGATAACGATTTAAAGAAATATCCCTATCCACCAAATCTATGTTAGCTCAAAAAAAATTACGACCCACTCGCCAATATCAATATAGTAATCTATTTTTTTACTCCGTGGAACATGGTTAGTACAACTATAAAAATAAACGTCACACGCAGAGCTATATACCTCCATATGTACCATAGATGAAGCTTTATTGTAGGTATTATTTACCGCAGTGTTGTCAGTGAAGAAAACAAAAAGTCTTTCACAAAAGTCAATTGTAAATATAATCATACTTTCAGACGTTAGTATTGTTAGAGCATATATTATAAATTGTTGTATATTTTCAAATTTTTATAGATTTTGGAAATTTTTAGGTGTTATGTCTATGGCAAATGCTGGACCCAATACAAATGGAAGCCAGTTCTTTATCACCACTGTGAAGACAAGTTGGTTAGACAATAGGCATGTTGTCTTCGGCAACGTCGTTGAGGGTATGGATGTTGTAAAGAAACTGGAGTCATACGGCTCTCAGAGCGGGAAAACCACCAAGAAGATTCTTATTGAAGATTGTGGTCAATTATAAATTATTTAAATTAAGTATTTCTGAGGTGAAGTATAAAAGTAACATCTGACAACACGATTAAACCCTGAACAGAACTAACCCTGCTCTCTCAGTTCCATTCCATGTTTGTTGCGCTGGAGATTGCTAATTGAAGAAAGTCAATTTTATTTGTGTATAGATTTGCACAAGATAGATTTTTTATTGTTACTAGTGTAATTGCTACATGAGATAGTGATTTCTAACGACTGAAATATGTGCTGATTTTTTAATTCTTTTCTTGTTCTTTTTTATTAGCTTTGTGTTTTTCTTACCATGTAATACCTGTATAACAAAATTGCAATATTCTAGGAATAAAATTAATTAAATAATTATTCAACCTCTTATTTGTACAGTTTTCTCCATTCCCATTGGTTGTATTCAAATTTAATGGTTGGGTAAAAGTGTAAATTCATGATAAATTTAACGGCTATACCACTTTTTTTATAGAAGCTGCTTGCCTAAACCTGTTTCAATAGAATGATTTCAGACATATGTCTGGAAAATTGGACAATGCCGTTTGAAAGTTGCATATACTGTTTAACAATGGTGTCATTAAATCATCTGAAAGATAATTTCTGTTATCTTTATCAGGCAATAATTAGGTACCATATCATAACAATTACAGCGCAGTTGACATTTCAGCTGATGAGTGTTATATCAATCTTAGTCACATCAATGTCACCACCACTGCATGAATTCCTCATCTTAGGTGAATGACTGTCAAAACCTTATCTACTTTACCACCAAGGCACTTATGCTTCCAATGCAAAAGGTCGCTGGTTCAAATCCCGGGAGGTCCACTTAAATTTGCCATAGGAATTTGGACCGTTGTCCCTCAACAACGTATGAATATGATGTGAAAAATGCCCTTGGCTTAGACAATAAAAAAAAAAACAAAAAAAAGATAAGCAATACAGTGCTTGCAAACACTGAGGAACAACCTCAATAAAGTTATTTTGTTTTTATGTCCCTAAAGTTGTTAATATGTCTTGCATTTAAATTGTTTGTTCTATTCACCATAGAAATAAAGCTTTTTGGTGAAAATTTAAATACTATCTTATGAAAACTTTTTGCTAGAAGTGTAATTATCAGATTTTTAATTCTTTTTGGAAACTCCTGTTTTCGTACACAATACAATTTTTTCCTGACTAACTACACGTAGCATTGATTTTACTTTTGGTTTGTTTGTTCATTATAATGTACTAAACATAATATCTGTAAAGATGTTTACAACAATTATTTAATCATTTTTCCACCACTTGAGTGTAATTTATTTGTTGCAAATTGTCATTGTTTGAAAAAAGCAACGTTCACTTGTTACATTTTGTAAAGGAAGCATGGTAGACGAATCTGACTGCATGGTTGTGTTCACCGGAGCGATTAGAGGATGGACGGCTGTGCGCGCATTGCCGCATGTTACTCTGCTTCATTTTGTAATTGTTTATAACCTTGTTATGACACTAACAATTTGTGAAAAATAATCGACGACAAAATGTTCAGATGATTTTTGTAAACATCTATACAGATATGATTGTGTTTAGTACATTATACTGAACAAGCAAACCAAAAGTAAAATCAATGCTACGTGTAGTTTGTCAGGAAACAATTTTATTGTGTACAAAAACAGGGGTTTCCTAAAAGAATTTAAAATCTTATAATTACACTTACAGCATAAAGTGATCATAAGATAGTATTGAAGTTTTCACCAAAAACCTTTGTTTCTATGGTGAATAGAACAAACATTTTAAATGCAAGATAAACTAAGGGAATCATAACTATCCCAGAATTTTCAGGGTATCCCTTCTTCCACAGATAAGTATAAATGGATTAATACCACTGTATCTGTATTGGGGGAGGGGGGGGTAGGTAGCACAATACCACCTTACTTACATTGTAGGGTACTGGGTATACCATAGGTAGGCCCAATACCACCGTACCTGTATGGGAAGGTGGGTGGCTCAATACCATTACCTGTATGGGAGGGTAGGTGGCCCAATACTACTTAATAGAAGCTAGTTGACATTAGTGATATGAGGTCCAGATATCTTTTTCTGAGAGGTAAATCAAGATGTTTCTCCGTCAGGCGGAGAATAGTGTAGCTCTTGAATCATTTCCTTGATAGTAGTTTTGGTATTATTTATAACTGGAAACCCCCTTCTCTTACCAAATATCTGTTATTCTATGCAAGGCCTTCTCTTTTCACAATAGCATCTGGCTGAACGTGAGGTGGACTATCTGCCTGCACTTCTTCCACGTTGCGCAATAAATATATTTATAAGTAAAATAGCACTAAACACTGCACATTGTTTAATGCACATTTTTAAAAGTTACATATTTTATTGCTATAGATTTTTAATTCTAGTATCAATACTTTTATATCAATGAAAGCCAGTAAAATAGAGAATTAAATACAATATTAAATTTCCAAAGAAAATTTACTTCAAAATCACATTTCTTGCTAGAGTTTGATTCTCAAATGGTTCAATGTGAGGGATATTGGAGAAGAAATGGCTAATTTGTTTTCCAATATCAGTCAATCTTGCTGATACATTGTTACTAATAAGTAAACTTAAGAAATATATGAAAAGAAAATACTATATTAGGGGACACCCCTGCACACTGTGTGCCAACTCCAAATAATAGTACGTTAACCGTTAAGCATAAAATCACAATATTAAATAATTTATAGTATCTTGCTCACATTATTGTGTTGGTATCCATTTAATAGAACAAACCTCCAACGATTTATATTACTCAGCCCAGTTCAAACATATTTATTTCATTTGTTATTGTTTAACAGCTGAAGATTAGAACCTTACAATTGATTGTGAATAAAACTATGCTTACAACCTACCCTGGTTTATTATTATGGAAGATCTAACCTCCGCAATGTTACAAACATCATTGTTTACATTCCAACAACTGTTAAAACTTAAGAAATCATCAGGTGCTGGATGGAGTTTAGTTCAACGTTTTGCTGCCATTAGTAGCAGAGTGCCTTGCTTTTGGCATGGGAGAGTAACAGCAGTCTTGGTGCATGTCCCGAGCACAATGGAGAATAACTTTCTTATTTATTGTAAACTTTATCAATAAATATAAATATGTACCATTACCACCGTACATGTGGGTGGGTCATTACTACTCTACATATATGGGTGGGTGGGAGGGCCATTACCATCTACTTTTAGGGTCAAACAATTGTACAAATATCAACAGGAAATTTTTTCAGATGTCAGTTATAAAATAATAATTGGTTTCACTTTTCAAAACAATTTTTTAATTGTTAGGTTTAATTACGTCTAGGGTGGTTAGTACCATTTGTCCGCTACATTCTCAAAATTTAAATAAAATATATCGCACTGTTTGTTAATGAGTTAAGAAACCAAGAAAGGCCAAATTAGCCACATCTACATAAAAAATGTTTCCCCTCGTCACACTTATTACTTATAACAAGACAAACAATTTTATTCAAAAATATTTTCGATCGAACACCCTTATTTAACTATAAATATATTTATAAGAGTCCATATTGATGATTGATGTCAACGTTCCATGAATTCTACACGCAGAATCTCTTTTTCAATCCCAGTACACGGTTAACATCACCTTCCTGCCAGAAAAATCCTGCTGGGGGGAACAAATAATGTTCGCAAAAGCCTTTAAACTTTCTAAAAGTCTTAACACGCCCAGTGACCAATTCAGACCTTTTGCCCCTGATAGTGATGAAAAATATTCAGGTGTTCTTATCTTTAGCTAGTTTTGGTAAATAATACTTATATTATAGGTTAGTATTTAATTAACTTAAATTTTTGTTCAAAGTGTTTTCTAATCTATTGTCTTTTTTCACTGTCTTTCCTTTGCAATATAATATACGAGAGTATAACAATTTATTGTTTTTCTAAAAAGGTAAAAATATTCTTGGATAATCTTATAAGTGTTTTTTTTTTTTTTTTCTAATGTTAATAGAGTGTTGAAATGTTTACAGGACTTATTAGATCGTTGTTTAGTTGATTATGATAGAAAGACTAAACAACTAAAATTGTAATTGTCATTCTCTCGTCACAGATTACCACTGGAAACAGCTTGCTGTGTTAAAATAAAAAGAGTACGAAATCGTTGGGACTTTGCTCGCCAGCCATTTTATTTTTCCAGTCAATCTCACTGAGTTCTCTATATACACAGCACAGGCATCTTGTCCACTTTTAACTGTCCTTTTTGAAAAGAAGTACTTGTTTTACTATGAGGGCGGAGGCGTTGGGCGTTTAACCTCTATTGCCAGTGCATTGTGGTCAGCAACCATTGGATAATTCCTATTGGATACTTAATGGACATAATTGCTTGTAGGTTGAGTAGTTTGCCACTAAATATCAGCACGTGTTGGACTCATTCCTCAGATCTCATCACCTCCAAATATATAATGATTTCAGTTCAGTGATGCAGTTATCTTAATATTTTATAGCATGTCACTTGTACCACTACTTCTAGCATTGATTTTATACAAAAACCAGCTGTTCCCGGACCCCACCCGCTTTGCCAGCCATAATATTGAGTTTGATAATATAATCAAAATGTGCAGCAAGCTTTCATTTTACACTGTATTTTTCCACTATTATTCATGAAATTTGTTAGAACAGCTGATGTTATGTATAATTTACTACTGTTATTTTTAATTTTTTTAGCCTACCCCAATTTTATTCATTTTGTTTTTATATAACAGTTGTTATCAAATAAATAAATCAATCAATGTAGCTCCGTAAGAATACCATGGGCATTTTAGAGGCCAGTTTGATGGAGTCCTAAGGTCGTAGAGGAAAATACTTTCTTAGTGAGCCTCTAGGGGAATTTCAAATAAACCTATGTACAAAATTTCAAGTAAATTGGACGTAGGAGTGATGCGTGGTAAATTGCTTTTATATATATAATGTACTGTAGATAAATCCCCATTCAATGTTAAATTAAGTTTCAAAATAACAGCTGTTTTTTGTGGTCCATTGTGCAGCACTAGTTAAGGCCTACGTACAGTAGAATCCCTCTTAACAGGCCACCTTTCAACCAGCCATCACTTTAACCAGCCCCTTTTCCAAAACAGACTTCTTGAATCCAAAACAGAGCAGGATTGAGTGGGAGGCATTGTAGGCTACACTATAGATAATAATAAAGCTACTTTGTGGTTCTGCTCTCCTGATACTTTTTTTTGAAAAAACAGACGAGTAGGATTTAATAGGAGGCTCCCTTGCAGGTAACTCAAATAAATAATAAACGCTCTTTTATGGTTCTGCTCTCATGATACTAAAAAAACAGGAGCGTAGGATTGAATGGGAGGTTCTATTGCAGGCTACACAAATCAATAATAATTGACGCTCCAGATTGGTTCTGATCTCCTGATCCTTTGAATGTTCAGAAAATTTGATTATTTACTACTACTACTACTACTGTGGTGTTGGTGGGCTTCTAAGGTAAGTTTGCTGATATCGTATCTCCTAAAATTGCTAAAAATTAAAATCTCTATTGCTCTGCTCCACTGATACTTTTTAACATTCAGAAAAATCAGGTGAGCATGATTAGAGGTTCCATTGTAGGCTACACCTTAGATAATAATAAAAGCTCCTTTGTGGTTCTGTTCTGCTGATACCTTCTTTCTTCATGAACAAAACCCCCATATTGATAATTATAGCTCCTTTGATACGTTTAATGTTCTGAAAATATTTAGAAATGTGATTCTTATGTGTTTATTATTAATGTTGTGTTGGTGGGTGGACTTGTCTTCTAAAGTTTGCTGATGTCCTATCTCTCCTAAAAATTTATAATAATTAAAAGCTCTATTCTTCTGCTCTCCTGATATTTCAAAGGTTTGGAAAAATTAGTTAGACAGGACTGAATAGGAGATTCCATGCAAGCACTCAAATAGAGATAAATCCTTTGTGGTTCTGCTCTTTTGAGTGGGAAGATCTAATAACCACCACAAAATAACCATTAGATTCTGCAGTCATAATGGATAATTTTCTACTTTGACTCATAATCACTTAACAAAACATCAAGTAATTTAAAAAAGTTTGAAATTCTGGCAGTTTTCACTTTGGTTGATGACTGTAATCTCTTATATTTTAGAAGTAATATGATTAAGAATGTTTCAATTAAGTGCATCTACTTACCATTCAAATGTCAGCTTCCAAAATATACGGAAAAGATCATATTGACTAGAAATAGGTAATAAACAGTTAAGCATCAGGTTGAAATATATTTATTCACATTCATCTAAACTATAGTAAAACAACAGTATATTGTAGAGGGAACTGTTTGTACATTGAACCACCATAAAGTGTTCTCAAGTCATGTATTTGGATAATTGTACAAAATCACAGTAACACTATTGTATAAACAATATAAAAACAAAAATATAAGTCCTATAGTATAAACCATAAATTAAGGACGAGAAGATTGTAGTACAAATTAAATTGTTCTATATTTTAAGTATTTGAATTAAGACTGTAATTATTGTATTATATTCATAAAAAAGTTAAGTTAATTGAAATCAATATATGGTTCTTGAATAATTTAGGAAGCTTCAATTAAACTTATTTTAATAACACATAAATAAACATGGAATGCCTTCTATCTCACAGAGGGATTAACCTCATACATAGAACTTTTTTATAGAAACATTTTCTTTATCATTTCATTAACCCTTTCTTTTTAGGTAGTGCCTTAAATATCTATGTTGTTTTAATGATAATTTTAAAGATTCAAGAATTTTATTGTAAGTTTCTGTTTAAAACCTAATATTGGAATTGCTCTATTTAAAAATTAATCATTTATTTGATAATGAAAAAGAAGCACAATATAATGTACCTGCAACTGTTCAATCAAAATTATTAACCTTAACATAATCACATATAAATAATTTTAGATCCATATGTGTTGGTATCCATTTATAAACAAACTCAACTTTATATACAGCATTAAAATATTATTCTGTTTGTTAAAGTGAAATTAAATAAATTATGTAATAAACTTGTAAACTACGGTTTATTGAGTTACTCCGATTTAAATATGTTTAATTAACAATTTAAAATTAAATTCGTGCTGTGATTATTCAATTCTCATTTCAGTCTTTTCTGGAATAAAAGTCTGTTTCCCAATAGATAATTCTATTATTAACTTTATAAATATAAATATACCATAAGTACATGTGTGTCATTACTACCTATTATGTGGGAGCATTACATCTACTTTAGGTCAACAATCATATCAAAGGAATTTTTAATGTCTTTAAAAAATTGTTTCACTTTCAAATTTTTAATGTTGGTTTAATTCGTCAGGTGGTAGTACCATTTCCCTATTCAAAATTATAATAATGCTGTTGTTAATGTTAAAAACGAAAGGCCATTAGCCACACTAAAAAAATGTTTCCTGTACATTATTATTATAAAAGACAAAATATTCAAAAATATTATCAACCCTTTTAACAAATTTTGAGCCATATATGATTTGTCAACTTCAGATTCTAACAACTCTTTTCATCAAACGTTACTACTTCTAAAAATCCTGTGGGGGACAAATAATGTTAAAAGCCTTAATTCAAAATCTAAACCCCATGCCAATTAGACCTTTTGCTAAGTGTGAAAATATTCAGGTGTTTCTTTACTATTTAATAATTATTATATATTTTAATTAATAATTTGTTAAATGTTCTAATATTTCTTTTTTCACTGTCTTTCTTTGCAATATATATAAGGTATACAATTATTTTCAAAGTAAAAATATTTGAATTTAAAGTTTTTTTTTTTTTTGTAGATAGAGTTTGAATTTAAGACTTATTAGATCGTTGTTTAGTTTTGAAAAGACAAAACAAAATGTATTGCTTCTAAAATTACCATGAAGTTGCTTGTAAAAAAAGGTAGAAAGTGGACTTTGCGCCACCATTTTTTTTCGTCATCCTGATTCTTTTAACAAAGATTTTCCACTTTTAACTGTCTTTGAAAGAGTCTGTTTTAATATGCGAGTTGGCTTATCTCTTTGCCGTATTTGTCAAACATTGGATTTCCTTTGGAACTAGAATAATGTTGGTGATTTTCCTAATCAACTTTGATATTCTAGATCTTACTAAATATTAATATTTATATGATGGTTATTAATTTTTTTGTACTTGTCCTATCTAGCTGATTAAAAACAGCTTTCCCCCACCCGCTTTGACAAATATTGAGTTTGATATATTCATTGCAGCAGTTATTTTCCTTTTTCCTTTATTATGAATTTTTAAACAGTATGTTTATATTTACTGTTTTTTTAATTTTTACCTACCAAATTCTGTTTTATATAACAGTTTTACAAAATATCATATTAGTGTAAGAATACATGGATTTAAGGCATTTATGAGTCCAAGGTCGTAGAGAAAATCTTTAGAGCTTAGGAATTTAAATAACCTATGTACAAAATTCAGTAATTGACTGGATGTCTGTAATGTTTATATTAATGTACTTAGTAAATCCATTCAGTTAAATTAAGTTTCAAATAACATTTTGGGTCATTGGAGACTATTAAGTACTCATAAACCCTTTAACAGCCACCTTTAACACCATACCTTCAAAAGCTTTTGAATCAAAAGACAGATTATGAGCATTTAGTAATATAATAAAAAGACTTTTGTTTCTCCTGTATTTTGAAAGACGTAGATTAAGAGGCTCCTGTAATCAAATAAATAATAACCTTTTATGTTTGTCATGAACTAAAAACATGTTTAATGGAGTTACATAAATAAATTTATCAGTTTTTTTTATCTGAAGCGAAAATGATATTACTATATTAATACAAATTTATGCTTCTTGCTAGTTTGTTAATTTCAAAATTGAAAAATCTATTGTTTCCATATATTCTTCAGAAATAGTATGAAAGTAAGTTTTAGACACTAATGTCCTGCTTTTGTTACTACTAATTCATTAAAATATATTTTATATGTTTGGTTATTTTGAAAAATAAGTATTATGATTATATTTTTTAGTATTGTTTAAATGAGATGCCTTCATTTAATACTGTACTTTTATTTATGATTAAAAGTTTTAATTAAATTAATCGTGATATTGTTGTTGCTGAAGAAATTTTGGTGAACTTCTCATTCAATGAAAATTCTATTATTGAATTTAAATAATAAATAAATTAGAATTTGGTTCATTATCACTCTACAATTGGGTGATTATGCCTTACAATTAATGTTCAGTCTTGAGTTCATCTTTCCGAGAGTTCAGTCTTTTCGTTTTTGTTTTGTAAACTTAGTTAATGTTTATTGTTTTCTTGTACTATAACTCTGTCTAATGTTGATTTTTTAAGTAAAAAATAATAATCTTGAAACGGAATTATTAGCAAAAATTGTTAAATAATAGTAAAACTCATTATTTTTCTTAAAAAATCATTAATTAGATGTGACTTTTAAACTTTAATTGTTGGTATTTATGGATATAATTGTGTTAATTAAATAATTATGAAAAAATTACAAAGTAACTGTTTTTAAAAATAAAAAATGGTCATTTAATGTGATAGTATACATATTTATTGTTATACTATTTATTTATGTATTGCTTAATCAATACAAAAACTTGTATAAAAAAAAGCTTAAGATTATAGGTTATCTTAATGCCTCTTGTAGAAATATTTTCCTCATTTTACATAATGACATAGTTATAAAATTTTAATCTGATCTTGTAAAAAAATATAGTTTTATCAAGTCTTACATAGTTAAACATACAAAGAAATCTAACTAAACCTAATTACACTAAATATTTAAATTACAATACATACTGTAAGTATTACTTTTAAGATTATAGTTGTATAGCTGCTAAGAAAAAGCATTTTATACTTTAAGATCTTAACTTGATATGCCTTATGCTTTTATTAGGTTAATAATATTGCATTAATGCATGTAACATGTTATTTAATGAAATAAATATTCTTGATTTTGAAATTTGATAAAATTTTTTTGAATAAAAAAAAAGCTGCTTTGCTTATAAATCCTTTCAAAGGTCGAATGATGTACACAATATCTCATTTACCATTCTTGTTAAATCAAAAGTGGTGGTCCATATATAAGATAAAATAAGAATATTTGGCAAACAATTGTACAAATATCAACAGGAAATTTTTTCAGATGTCAGTTATAAAATAATAATTGGTTTCACTTTTCAAAACAATTTTTTAATTGTTAGGTTTAATTACGTCTAGGGTGGTTAGTACCATTTGTCCGCTACATTCTCAAAATTTAAATAAAATATATCGCACTGTTTGTTAATGAGTTAAGAAACCAAGAAAGGCCAAATTAGCCACATCTACATAAAAAATGTTTCCCCTCGTCACACTTATTACTTATAACAAGACAAACAATTTTATTCAAAAATATTTTCGATCGAACACCCTTATTTAACTATAAATATATTTATAAGAGTCCATATTGATGATTGATGTCAACGTTCCATGAATTCTACACGCAGAATCTCTTTTTCAATCCCAGTACACGGTTAACATCACCTTCCTGCCAGAAAAATCCTGCTGGGGGGAACAAATAATGTTCGCAAAAGCCTTTAAACTTTCTAAAAGTCTTAACACGCCCAGTGACCAATTCAGACCTTTTGCCCCTGATAGTGATGAAAAATATTCAGGTGTTCTTATCTTTAGCTAGTTTTGGTAAATAATACTTATATTATAGGTTAGTATTTAATTAACTTAAATTTTTGTTCAAAGTGTTTTCTAATCTATTGTCTTTTTTCACTGTCTTTCCTTTGCAATATAATATACGAGAGTATAACAATTTATTGTTTTTCTAAAAAGGTAAAAATATTCTTGGATAATCTTATAAGTGTTTTTTTTCTTTTTTTTTCTAATGTTAATAGAGTGTTGAAATGTTTACAGGACTTATTAGATCGTTGTTTAGTTGATTATGATAGAAAGACTAAACAACTAAAATTGTAATTGTCATTCTCTCGTCACAGATTACCACTGGAAACAGCTTGCTGTGTTAAAATAAAAAGAGTACGAAATCGTTGGGACTTTGCTCGCCAGCCATTTTATTTTTCCAGTCAATCTCACTGAGTTCTCTATATACACAGCACAGGCATCTTGTCCACTTTTAACTGTCCTTTTTGAAAAGAAGTACTTGTTTTACTATGAGGGCGGAGGCGTTGGGCGTTTAACCTCTATTGCCAGTGCATTGTGGTCAGCAACCATTGGATAATTCCTATTGGATACTTAATGGACATAATTGCTTGTAGGTTGAGTAGTTTGCCACTAAATATCAGCACGTGTTGGACTCATTCCTCAGATCTCATCACCTCCAAATATATAATGATTTCAGTTCAGTGATGCAGTTATCTTAATATTTTATAGCATGTCACTTGTACCACTACTTCTAGCATTGATTTTATACAAAAACCAGCTGTTCCCGGACCCCACCCGCTTTGCCAGCCATAATATTGAGTTTGATAATATAATCAAAATGTGCAGCAAGCTTTCATTTTACACTGTATTTTTCCACTATTATTCATGAAATTTGTTAGAACAGCTGATGTTATGTATAATTTACTACTGTTATTTTTAATTTTTTTAGCCTACCCCAATTTTATTCATTTTGTTTTTATATAACAGTTGTTATCAAATAAATAAATCAATCAATGTAGCTCCGTAAGAATACCATGGGCATTTTAGAGGCCAGTTTGATGGAGTCCTAAGGTCGTAGAGGAAAATACTTTCTTAGTGAGCCTCTAGGGGAATTTCAAATAAACCTATGTACAAAATTTCAAGTAAATTGGACGTAGGAGTGATGCGTGGTAAATTGCTTTTATATATATAATGTACTGTAGATAAATCCCCATTCAATGTTAAATTAAGTTTCAAAATAACAGCTGTTTTTTGTGGTCCATTGTGCAGCACTAGTTAAGGCCTACGTACAGTAGAATCCCTCTTAACAGGCCACCTTTCAACCAGCCATCACTTTAACCAGCCCCTTTTCCAAAACAGACTTCTTGAATCCAAAACAGAGCAGGATTGAGTGGGAGGCATTGTAGGCTACACTATAGATAATAATAAAGCTACTTTGTGGTTCTGCTCTCCTGATACTTTTTTTTGAAAAAACAGACGAGTAGGATTTAATAGGAGGCTCCCTTGCAGGTAACTCAAATAAATAATAAACGC
Organism: Stictocephala bisonia; assembly: GCA_035578905.1. NCBI lineage: Eukaryota > Metazoa > Arthropoda > Insecta > Hemiptera > Membracidae > Stictocephala > Stictocephala bisonia. The sequence goes on from JAQJVL010000007.1 coordinate 7,471,283, forward strand.
TCTTTTATGGTTCTGCTCTCATGATACTAAAAAAACAGGAGCGTAGGATTGAATGGGAGGTTCTATTGCAGGCTACACAAATCAATAATAATTGACGCTCCAGATTGGTTCTGATCTCCTGATCCTTTGAATGTTCAGAAAATTTGATTATTTACTACTACTACTACTACTACTGTGGTGTTGGTGGGCTTCTAAGGTAAGTTTGCTGATATCGTATCTCCTAAAATTGCTAAAAATTAAAATCTCTATTGCTCTGCTCCACTGATACTTTTTAACATTCAGAAAAATCAGGTGAGCATGATTAGAGGTTCCATTGTAGGCTACACCTTAGATAATAATAAAAGCTCCTTTGTGGTTCTGTTCTGCTGATACCTTCTTTCTTCATGAACAAAACCCCCATATTGATAATTATAGCTCCTTTGATACGTTTAATGTTCTGAAAATATTTAGAAATGTGATTCTTATGTGTTTATTATTAATGTTGTGTTGGTGGGTGGACTTGTCTTCTAAAGTTTGCTGATGTCCTATCTCTCCTAAAAATTTATAATAATTAAAAGCTCTATTCTTCTGCTCTCCTGATATTTCAAAGGTTTGGAAAAATTAGTTAGACAGGACTGAATAGGAGATTCCATTGCAAGCTACTCAAATAGATGATAAAATCTCTTTTGTGGTTCTGCTCTTGTTGAGTGGGAAGATCTAATTACCACCACAAAATAACATTAGATTCTGCTGTCATAATGGATATTTTTCTACTTTGACTCATAATCACTTAACAAAACTTCAAAGTAATTTAAAATAGTTTGAAATTCTGGCAGTTTTCACTTTGTTTGATGACTGGTAATCTCTTATATTTTAGAAGTAATATGATTAAGAATGTTTCAATTAAGTGCATCTACTTACCATTCCAAATGTCAGCTTCCAAGAATATACGGAAAAGATCATATTGAACTTGAAATAGGGTAATAAGTACAGTTAAGCTTCAGGGTTGAAATATAGTTTATTCACATTCATCTAAACTATAATAATACAGACAGTATATTGTAGAGCGGAACTGTTTGTACATTGAACCACCATAAAGGGTTCTCAAGTCATGTATTTGGATTAATTGTACAAAATCTCAGTAACACTATTGTATATACAGTATAAAAACAAAATAATATAATGTCCTATTGTATAAACCATAAATTAAGACGAGAAGATAGAATTAAGAGATTGTGAATTAAATTTAGTTTAACATCAATAATACTTTCATATTTGATTCTAAATATCAATTAAACATAATTATCACAAATAAACTTGTTGACATAAAAAATGGTCTGATTGTTGTGTTGATTTGATAGGTAAAAAGAATACATTTATATATTTTACGCATTTTATATATAAAGAAATAATCTATAAATAAAAAAGTTACAATAAAATTTGTTTACTTTGCTGTGATTTATGGCAAGACTTAAAGAGTAGAGAGAGCATACAATAACAAAATGTGCAAAACCTAAATCACAATAATATACACTTGTAAACATAGCCTTATTATAACGAAATACGACACCTAATAAACAATCTATTAACAAAACATTTTTTGTACATTACAATAAAAATCTGAAAAAAGAAAATATACAGTTTAATACATTAAATTAAATCTGCCTCTCTTTGTACATAGTTCTTGACTTTACAATAAACATATAAACAAAAGAATAGTATAACTCAAGGCTATTGTTTTTTAAAAAATCAGCAGCATGCCTTAAAAATGTATTGATTTATGTAAGTTTTAATACTAAGATCAATAAAATCATTTAAGTTCACAATAACCAATTCCGAAAAATTAAACTTAATCAACAATCGTTAAATAATTAATGTGCTTTGAAAATTAACTGAATTAAAAAATATTTCTTCAAGCTATTTTGGCCAAACTGTAAGACTGAGCTGTAAATTTAAGTTCTGTAGCTATATATATTCAGTATAAAAAAAGTTTTAAGTCTAAATTGAATATCAATATACTTGTGTGTTTGCTTGAAGTGAAATATGTAGTGAAGCTTTCATATTTTGTAAATTCAAAACTGTCATCATTTATTGAAAGTTAACACACTAAAAAATTAAAACATGGAGATATTTGGCCTTTCTTCAGTTCATCACAGAAGAGGGTATTAACCCTCTATACCATTAGGAAGACACTTTTTTTTAAATAGAAGAGCAGCATGCATTTTCTTTATCTAGTCTTCCATTAACCCTCTTCTGTGATGTTAAGGTCAGTGGCCTTGAAATATCTCTATGTTGTTTTATAAGTGAGTTAATTTTCAAAGGATTTAGCTAAGGAATTTTAATAATTGTAAGCCTGCTTTCCTGTCTTAAACAAAACCTAAATAATTCAGGAACTTGCTCTATTTTGAAAAACTTAATCATTTATTGGTTAGAGAATAATGAGAATAAAGAGAGCAGCAAAATGATACATGTACGCCCGCAAAGAACATAAAAAAATGTAGACATGATTAGCTTATTAGCAAATTGGAATAGATGTATGCAACAAATGCTGAATTTTCAAAAAAATCACTTTCTTAAAATAAACAATGACTTTATTTTCAAACAGTTATACTGGTCTGATACATTATATTTACTATTCAAAACTAATTTTAGCTGTATTTTTCAGAACAAAAAAGTATAGAAACAACAAATTACTAGAATATATTCATATGAAATATTTAGGGAGTTACCATGGATTTCCATATCATGGAGATCAACATTAGGCCAAAAGAGCGGAAGATCTACGATGGTTCTAAGCCTAGATATGTAGTTCAATATTCAATTCGTGCACGTGCTTTGAACTTCAAATCTAGGGTTCAGGTAAACTTAAAACAATAATTGCTACACATTGGAATTTGTCTTTCTAATTCTACTCTATGAGATATGTGTCTCTTACAGAGTACTATGGTAAGCTCATGAAACCCCTCATGTATTGCTTCAACTTGGAAATATTTACTATAAATAGCATGGTGCAATCATACAATTCCTGGACTACAATCGCTACAATTATTTAATGTGACTGTAGAAATCGGTGGGTTGGTAACTAATTACCCCATCCCTTACATTGCAAAGTGCATGTTTTGTAATACTATAGTAAAGTTCATATTTTTGTATGGCGAGTACAATGAAGAAAAGAACTTGCATTGAATATTGTCTAACAAAATCATTCACAATGTAGGAAACAATTTTTTGAGTGGTATGCTTATCTTAAGAACAAAAGTTCAGTTTACAGCAGGACAGGTTAATTGTTCAGGATGCCTTTCAAACCAACAATGTTGGATACACAGTGATGTTGGAAAAATCAACAACTCTTTCACTTGGAATTATTTAAAACAAACTGTTTTATGTAGAATAGTTACCATGCAACTACTGCAATCGGTTGCATGAAGTAGAGTTTCGTTCACCATAACAATCCATTGATATTCGCTGTGGCAAGAGTGAGATGCATATACTGCTTGGCTTCGCTGGCTCTAGTGCAAGCCTGTAAGAGATCACTCTTGATAACCGATAGTGGCCAGACTTTCCCAAATTAAAACTACTCGTTGTGTGCAAACAACTTTGAATTGCTTTGATATAGCTGTCAACTGAGAGTTGAGTTTGTTGTTTTAATACAAGGTAGTAGGTTATTGGCTACTTACTTCATTGGTGTTTGTTTGGGCATTTATTTATAATTATAAAGTAATTGGTGAAACTGAAATATGAGTTAAGCTTCAGCCTCAATTACTTAATTTAAAAGTTGGTTTTGTTAACTTATAATTGTTAACATTAACTCTACTAAAATACTACTTTTTAGCAATTTAAAACAATTTTGTATAGGGATGTGTTATATGACAGTACAAAGTTGTCAAAGAAATTTTGATACGTTGCAGATTAGTTTAGACCTTAATAAATTGTGCTATTTGTTAAGTAACACTTCCTTTCTGTGAAAAAAGGGTGTTTATTTGAGAGCTAGCCCATTGAACTTGTTGAGAACACCTTGAGGAAAAGATTCCTTGTTTAAATGTGGAATACATCCACATTTATTTAACCTGTATTGTACTTGATACAACATTACAAAACAACCTCACAATACAACTTGCTGATTCTTAAATGCGGTTTTATCAGTCACATCAAACAGCTGCGATGAGTTCAAAACAGAAATTATATGCAAGCACCTAACGTAATAAATTAAACACCTAGACAAATTGATTACATCTTTTGTTATTAAGATCTAAAAAGTATATTATCATTATCAAGCCTATTTTGAAAAATTTACAACATTTTTCAAAACAGTTCACTTAAAAAATCATCAGCTGAATAATATAAACACATTTTAAAGGTTACAAAATATATAAAATAAGCAATGTGGTTTTTAACTATTGCTGCTTAGAATAAAATCTGAAATAAAATAATATATATGATTGATCTTCCATATTTTACAAGTCATAAATAGTAATTTAAACTATATTATTCCATAATTATTTTGATTAGATTTTCAAATTGATATTTCAAAAAGAAAAAAAATAACGAGAACCAAAGTAGACAATTAATTATTCGGTGGCTACAAAATTAAATAATGCTTCAGTTAAGGTGAAAAAATACCAACTATAATATATATGGCTCAGTTACATGTTGTGTCAGATTCTCCGTAACCCTCTTATTGACTATGTATTAATACATTCGCTGTGGGTAACATAGATATGTCATAGCGATCAGCGACCAAAAACTGATGACAACATATGTAGGTTTTGTCAAAAGCAACCATTTTAGGTCAGTGAGAGGCCAGCATTGCACGAGATATTATAGATCAACAGTAGTGTGGTTAGTACGCTGTGAGCAAAATTTCATTTCCGTACTTTCAGCGGGAATTTGTCGTTTATTTGTACGAATATAGTGTATGAGTTTCTCTTTCTATTTTGTAGATATCCGGTTATTTCTAATGTTTATAAAATGGTTGGACTCTTGCGGAGGGTTCTTTTTGAACAGAATATAAGTTCTCGTTAGTTAGAAAACAGTGAGTTTACAGCTTGAGGATATAAAGAAAGTTTCAGATTGGTCTATTACGGCTTCTGATGATGAATAAATGAACTGGAATGGAATGAACTTTTGGGTTGAAAAGGATTATTTATTGTAAATACCAAACATAAGAACTAAATTAATTGTACTTGTCAAAATGTTGAAATATATTAACATGTGGCTATTGTTCCAAATCGGACAAGGCAGCTCCGACCGTACCATCACAGCTTATGTGTTAACTTAGATAACCTTTGTTTGCATGATAATTGGATCACTTAGATGATATGTTCTAAAACTCTTCTACTGACTATATATTCAGTCAAACCTACAAAGTTCTTAGGTAACAATAAAATAGGCTTGTTTCCAAGTTGAAGCAAACAATAATTACACTTAAATCTTCACAAATTGCACTGCCCTACAACACAGACAATGACTAGTATTTACATCTGAAAAATAAATCCTGTAAGTTTCTTCTAATAATAAAAATAGGAAAATTTTCTTCATATAATGAGTAGATTGTACAAAGCGATCAGTTCTTTCTTTGGTTCAGCGGTTGTTACTAATAAAGGATGATAAGGAAAGGGTGATTTTTTTAAAATTAGTTACTCTAAGGTTCAGAAGAAACACTCTTAAAGCAGAGTAAAATGTACAAGTTATGTCTTAAATTCATATCTGTGACAACAATCAATTTGTAAACATTTCATAAAAAATGCTTATAAAACATTACAAACATTCATAACAGCTGACACAAATCCAGGTACACAAATAATTTGTAAGAACACTGATTATTCCTTCACGAGCTGGGAGGCGAGGGAATTTATCTTGAAACCAACAAGAAGCTACTTTGTTTTCCAAATTATTTAGGGAAAAAATATTTTATAGGAATATTGATCGACGTATGGCAGGAAGCTCTGTGGGTAAGGGAAGTCTAGTCTTTATTCACCGCTGGAATGTTAAGAAAGTAAAGGGAATGACGACAACCATGCAACGAACAATGACTAAAGTAGACAACTGAGTAGTAAATTCGTTGATTGATGTCTTACTAGACAGCAGACACTTGAACATCTTCATCATCTGAAACAATGATGGACTTCTGTTAAAGAAAAAAATCAATTATTATGTTGTTATTGTCATCTTAATTTAATAATTAAGATAAAATTTATGTTAGCGTGAGATTTAATAAATACAGTACAACCTTGATTATCTGGCTGTGCATGTTATCCCACTTGACAATCAGACAAAAATAAAATTTGTATCAGAGAAAATTACAACTCCAGGGAAGCGCTTTGGTTCCCAAATTTAACTAAATTTTTTAACAATATATAATATTATGCTTCACAATTAACTATTATATGCAAAATGAACTAATATTAGGCCGAAATAATTTTTTTTCGTTTTTTTTTGAAAAATAATACTTACATATACTTAAAAATACAACTTGTAAAAATACAACTTCCCATTAGCTCTAAGGGAAATTGTATTTTTACCCGTCATTAGCTTGTTCTACTAAAATCAGTTGTTAGGTAAGTTTGAAATAAAATACTAATTAGTTGTTAATTTCATTTGATTGTATAAGCTAATGACTAAACATGATATTACAAGTGTATTCAAGCATATTTCTCTTTAGTATGATATGCCTCAAAAAAGCAGATTTCTGGATGCAAGTGAGGCTTTTCCTGGCAGGTTTTGCAAAAGTAAAAATAGAACTAAACTATATAAATAAAATAAACAGAAAAAATCTAATTCATAAGCCGAAGTAACTCGTGTCTAAAGTAAACAAAGTGTGCAACGTGAATGCAGCAGACGAAGCACTGTACGCTGGACTAACAACAACACAAGATTTAGAGAGAGAGGAGGGTCGGAGAGGGTAGGGAGTCAGCAATAGTATTTTTGGGTGGAGGGTATGACTAATAACAAATTGCGTGTGACGTTGGGTGGCAGGGTGGGAATCAAACAAACTCAAATTTCATATTATGGGTATTCCCGGCAAATGCTCGTAGAGCTAAAAACAGTGTGTGTGTGTATATATATGCACACCGCTCGCTCGGAGATAAATGTTTGCGCATATAATCGGCATATGCTAGCGAAGGGTTAATATCTGTCTGTCCATCTGTGTTTTTTTAGCACTTGCCACATATGCTATACTATTAATATTCTATTACAGACAAAATTTTATTAAAGTGTGCTCCAAACCGGCGGTTAGTTAAAAACTTTGACGTTAAATTCCATAAAAACTACACTCTGTATAAAAAAAAACACACAAAAGTAATAAATTGTATTAGACAAGTGATATAAATATACAACACTTTCAATTGAAAACAAGAAAGAAATGCATAATTTGTGGTATTTTCTTTAATCTAGTTGCACTTGAAGTTTTGTTCTTAAAAATGAGCCAAATTTCAACACAACCTTTTATGGTTGCTGAGAAAAAAATTTATGTAAAAAACACGTCTGTTCGACTTACACCCACCCGAAATTTTTTTTTCAGTGGACCCACTCGCCCACCCATATATGTACAGTAGTATTGACGCACCCGCCCACCCATACATGTACAGTGGTATTGACCCACCCGCCCACCCATACACGTACAGTGATATTGACCCTCCTGCCCACCTATACACTTACAGTGGTATTGACCCACCCGCCCACCTATACACGTACAGTGGTATTGAAATATGAAATGGTAGGGGTGGGCGAGTGGGTCAGTACCACTGTTTGTGTAGGAGTGGGTGGGTGGACAGGACAGACATACAAAAAATGTGCATATTAGGACATATGTATATAAGAACTTTTTGGTTTGTTTTGACCCCAGGAACAACCTCCTGAAGTTTGTCCGTGCAGATACAATGTATACAATGTACAAAGGGTGGGTGTGCAGGAATAGGTTCAGAGGGGTATCAATGACTGCTAATCAAAACAACCAGATGCGTATACGCTGCATCACAATCATCCTGAGCAAAAATAGCAAGGTAAATGATGTAAAACCAACGCTACTGTCTAAATTTAATTCAAAATATTTTACAAATAGTTTGGTAATGACCCACTATGTTACCTTGCATGATATAAGCGGTTAATGTATTTTACTAGGCAAGAATAAATAATAAGGTATGTGACGGAACCTAGGCTGATATATGTGAAAACAGGATATTACTGAACCAGTAGGACGAGGTGTGTCATTGTCTAAAGAAAAAAGATTACAAAAACTAAACTTTTGTAATTAAAGTATATATTTAATACTTTAATACTAAGTATTAAATGGGAGCTAAAGATAAGACTGATATTATCTACTCAAATGGGGTATAAATTTAAAGCTATTATTCTCCTGAATCTAAATATACCATCAGATTAAAAAAAAAAAACTGTTCATAAACATTGTACCACCTTTAATTTTAATGGATCTCTGTAAAAATTGAGCACTCAAAGGATTTTAGTTCTAAATTAAACTCAAATTTCAGTAGGAGGAGCAAGAAGACTGCCTACTGTTAACATTTTATAGAGAACACATAAAAATATACGAGATATTTTAATATACAATATATTAATAGACAGAAACGTGTAGTTGTCGTATTGACACACACACACACACAATAGCTACCAAATACGCAGTCCTCTTGATAGACCCACATCTACCCAATACATGAGACTTGTTTAACCACTCACCTATCCAACACATAGTCCTCTTGATAGACCACTCACCCCTCCCGACACATAAGACATTTGACAGACCACTTACTTAACATACAAGACTGACCACAGACTCTACATAGAAGATGTTTGATTGTCCACTCACCTACTCAGCGCGCGCACGCACACACACGTACAGTAGCATTGACCCACCCACCCGCCCATGCACGTACAGTAGCATTGACCCACCTGCCCGCCCATGCACGTACAGTGGCATTGACCCACTCGCCCGCCTATACACGTACAGTGGCATTGACCCACCCGTCCGCCCATACACGTACAGTAGCATTGACCACTGTACGTGTAAGGGTGGGCGGGTAGATCAATACCTCTGTACGTGTATGGGTGGGTGGATATCTCTGTACGTGTATGGGTTGACGGGTAGGTTAATGACATTGCACGTGTATGGGTTGACGGGTGGGCAGATGGGTCAATACCACTGTACTAGAATGTGTAATCCATGTGTGTGTATGTGTGCTAATGCGTGTGCGTGCGTGCGTGTGTGTGAGTGTATACACATAATACTTCATATTTCTACGAAATATCAGCTAGTGGATTGATGTCGGGGAGGGAGAAGGCCGCTGCCTTGATTGGAATGCGGAAAGCTCGTCACTAGGTTACCACTAAACTGAATAAAGCGGTAATCTGTACAAACCATCTTCATCATGAGGGTAGTGGGGATTGTGGGAGGTGACACCCTCGTGGGAATGAGCACGACCCAGGCGATGCTGTCTCGCTGCCAGATGTGCTGCGATACTGTAGGCTGGCGGTGGCTGGTGACGTAGTCGAGGTGCTGGAGGCGGAGGCATTCCACAAACTTAACAAAATCACAAATATCTTGTTAGTCACCAAGTAGATAATTTCTAAATCCCTGTGAAACCCTGACATTTATTACTATTTATTTTAAAGTTAAATCTTCAAGGGCAGGTGTGATTTCACAAATGTTTAACAAACTGGTTTTCATTATAAAGAATGTTAAAAAAATATTTAACACTTGGGCTCACACTAAAACCAGAAACCCTGCAAATGTGATACAATTTTCGCCTTTTTATTGCATGGTTGGGTCTGTTAAAATGTCCATCGCACATCTATTATTTTAGAATTTGGTCTTTAGGAAGATTTTTTTTACGTTTTGTCTGATAAAAACACCCATGAATCCACATAACTGTGATATTACGAAGGAAATTCTTTTAATGATCACATCAAGACCTCTGTTATCCTTACAGCAAACATTTTTCTAGTAATAAAACAGTGTATTTACATTTAAGATGATTTCATTAATACAATAATTTCAAAAAAGATTTGTATAAATCTTAGTTTAACTGTTATTCATTGTTTATTTAGGTAGATTTCCAAGAAAACTCTTGAGAAATGATACAAATACATACTTATGCATATATATATAGACGGCTAATGTGGGCCGTCCTGTTACTTACACCTTGTGATAAGATTACTTTAAAGGTTATATTTATTAAACTGAATGCTATAAACAGCATATCTAAGGAATCACTCTAAGAGAAAATAGAGAGAGCACTTTTGGGATTGGACATTTGCTGATGCTGGATTTAACTTACTTGCTGCAACAACATTGTAATGTGTTACTATGCATTTCCTTACATTTTTGGGTTTTTAATAGAAAGCATCATTTTACTGTCATACTGGTTTTATAGTTAATTTTTTACAGTTTTTGTATAAAACAAGTCTGAAAATAAAGTATTTTTATGTAACAAAAGTCTTTTGTTACATACAACACAAACTTTTGTACACCTCTGTAGATTAGAAGAACTAAGGAGTGATTTATAAGTGATTAGAGAAACTGATTAAAAGCTTTACTTCTAACAGGGTGTCCACATTCTGGACGTCAGGGAAAACAAATTTGGTCAGGGAAATGAACGACAATTCTGAAAAGTCAGGGAAATCTGCCCCAGTGATGATGGATTTGAGGGGATTGTTTTATGCTCTAGTTTATGCATTTCTTGTTTATTTATTTTATAATGTTTATTTACACTTTTTAATAGCAAGATTAATATCTGTAGAATAATCATTTTATTTTAATGCTTAAAATACAACACATTTAGACTATAATGCATTTTTGAAAAATTACGAGTCAGGGAAAATTGTCCGAGAATCAGGGAAATGGTCAGGGTAAGTCCATCTCAAAAATTTTGATAAAATTTTTGTGGACACCCTGTCTAAGTAATTGAACGAAAACTCTGGCAAGTATGCATTATAAAACCACTTTGGAAATAAAATTTTCTTTTCTATTCAGACTTTTCTAGGAATTAGGACCTGCTAATATGATATGTCAATGTAACTTATTCAAAAGAATGTTAAAATCTATACATCTACAATATCAATTATAATGACGGTGTATATAATTATATAAGGTAGAATCATTCTCTTAATTTTATCTCGATTGTAATCAGGCAGGCAATCTTTACTACAGTAAGTGTAATGGAACTATTTCAATATTAATGAACAACACAATGTTCAATCCAATATTCAAAATGTGCAGATGAAACAGACAAGATGCAACACGCACGCACAAGACCTCATGATTTATGCACATCGATCTAAACTACTTTAGACGCTGCGGTAGGAGTGTATTGAGGAGTGCATTCGCCATCGGGAAGGCTGAAAGATGGCAAGAACCCTGAGTGTATGGTTGTTTAACGGACAAGGTTTTTGTTGATTGGCCTCTACAATTCGTCTTGGATTTTGAGAAAAAATATTTTCCTTTAAAAAATAAAGTTAAAGAGAAAATGATATCCCAGTATTTAATGTCATACTTATAAGGTATAGCTGATTAATAATGAACAACTGTGTACATATGTTTTTTATGTTTAACCTTGAGGGATTCAAAATATACAATAAAGAGCTGGCAACTGAAGCATTAGTTTTCCAAATAGTCATTTCAAGGAGTAACTTAAAATGTGATGTAGTTTTTTTGTAATATAGCAGCTATATCACCCATTTTACTGTCTCAGCTAATCAAAATGGCAATACTAAAACTGAATATCTGGAAGATCACAAAATTTAGACTTAAGTTACTATTTGCAGTTGTATTTATGGATCATAAAATTTGTTTTATGTTGGATTGCTCAAACTTTGTCGAAACACCCTTACAGATAATAAAAATAATGATTCTTTCGACTTTTGACATTGCTTTATGTATGTTACAAAACTACATATTATGCATGTCCAAAAATAATTATCCATGTATATGGATGTAACTATAAAAAAAATAGATAAAAAGTTCAATATAACTTTAATTTAGTACTTCATGCAAGGGAATTTGATATGTCATACTAAATTTACTGATTTTAAATCTAAGAGAAAATTGGCTAGGTCTAACAAAGATGTATTAATAATAGTAAAATATGCATTATTGCTAAAGTTATAATCTGATAACGGGAAACTTGTTAACAAATGTTACCAATTTCAGTAAGTAACTAACTATTTTAAGGAGACCATGAATTTTTTAAATAAAATCTGTAAGTGCGTTTTTATTTACCATTTAGGAAAAGGAAGATCAGTTTTAGAAATTAGAAAATCTAAGTTGGGATTAAATAACAATAAACTCAATAACTAGAATCTACAGTTTCCGGTGACAACCGCGTCAAGGTACTATCTACAATATTTACAAGATGACCAGACGTTTCGCCCATAATGTGATGTGGCATCCTCAGTGGTTTCTCTGAGACAGCGAAACGTCTGGTCATCTTGTAAATATTGTAGATAGTACCTTGACGCAGTTGTCACCGGAAACTGTAGATTCTAGTTATGACACCGGCCGCTTAAGCCTAAGTTCTAAGAATAAACTCAATATTTTACTAAGAAACATTTAATACTTGTAAGATATTCAAGAACGTACAAATTATTATTTTATTAATTTTTTAACTGTCATCTCCCTGCAATCAGTTAATATGTTATTTACTGTAGAGGATAATTTGCAGTTAGATAAATAAATAAACTTACACTGAAACGTGTGTAAGGTCTACCAAGTTTTATTATAGAATATTTCTGAAATTTATATATATATATATATATATATATATATATATATATTACAAATGTCATTATTACTGTTACTAATAAAATACCAACATTTAAAATTACTGAATGGTAACCATCACAATCAAGACTGAAATGAATTCTATGTGTTTGATTTAAACAGGTTTGAATGTTTGGTTATTTATTCAATAAATCTGGTCTTACAACACAGCTAAAAAATAAATAAGTATATAATATGTATAAATCTTTATTTAAAGCTATATATTAAAATACCCACAGAATGATTGCCCATAATATGATGAGTGATAGTGCGCACAAGGCCAGCAACTGCCTGTTGCCATTTTTGAGTCTTAAATTTTCCAAGAGAAACCTTGAAAATGGGCTCAGCCTTTGTAGCCCAGCCCCCGATCCAGTAGTATTTATCGATGTTAGTTTATATACAACACAAGAGAGTGTACAGTATATGATAGGCTGAAGAAATAAGAAGGCCAGTGCTGCTGGAATATTACTGTCTGATTCGCTGGTAACAATAACACCACTTAAGAAATATGACGAAGACAAATAGGAAAGGTTTGAAAATACAAAAAAACTTATCACAATTTTGAAAAGATAGAGACTTTAAGTATGAAGAAAAAACTGGAAGGGGAGATTATTCAACGTTTGAATTTATAATGAGAAAGGCAGGGAAATACGAGGGGCGTCCAGAAAGTTCTGTTTATATGTATCGCCATTACAGTGTAGCGATCACAATTCCGTGCATGCGCGGCTCTATTACTGTCATATTACGAAGCAGCTGACGCCATTTTGAGTTAGGTACTTGTAGTTTTCATGCTATATAGCTTCTTTAAAATGTCAAAGTTACTTAAAAATCCTGCCGATTGTGAGATTAGATCTGTAATTAGGTTTCTCAATGCGAGAAACATTAAACCAGTTGAAATTCATAAACAGTTCTGTCTGTGAAGTTTTTTCACAAATACAAAGTGTGATTCAATGGTTAGAATGGAATAGATGGAGGAATTGAGGCACAAACCATCACCGGCAAAGAAAAAAATCAAAGCCAATGTTGACAAACAGACAAACAGTGCAGTTTTTTTTTTTTTTTTTTTTTTTTTTTTTTTTTGATAGACATGATGTTCTTTTACTGGACTTCCTACCACAGGGCGAATTAATTACCACTAACACTTACTGTGAGATACTTAGGAAACTGCGTCATGCAATACAGAACAAGCACTGTGGAATTTACAGTGCCTAGCGACAACTTTTGAAAAAATTTGGAAGAGAGCAATTCAACCATCCTCCTTGCTCCTGGTGACTACTACCTGTTCTTAAAGCAAAGTTTTATAGCGAAAGAGTACAAATGCTAGTACCATGCTACAATAAATGCTTACACAATGGTGGAAACTATGTTGAACAATAGTTTAGCTTAAGCAGATTCTTATACATATGATATAATAACTCTGATAGCCGATTTCAGGAAAAAGTGGGAGATGTTATAGTAATAGTTATAGTAATAATAAGACTAAATGTAATAGTGATCAAAGGAAACTGGCGAAATTTGGGTGAGACAACAATAAAGGAAATCTAACTGTACTTGAAAAAGTGGATACTTTCTAATATTATACTAGTTTAGTCAATTCAAAAAATGGTAATTAAGTTTTGAGGTACAAAAGAGAGTTATTTAAGGATTAGTTCCTCACAAGGATGAAAGTTCACAAAACTATTTTTTACCCGTGCATACAAAGTGTATTGTTTTTCTGTGGACAGCAAAAAACTGGGCAATTGATAAGAAGACGAATGGAAATCAATAACATTTAAGTAAAATCTTTAAAAAATATATTCTAACTATTTTATAATAAATTGAGGTAACAATAACAATACCAAGGTAATCACACTCATGTTTTAACTAGAATTTATATTTTCCGGTAACAACCGCATCAATGTGCTGTCTACACTATTTACAAGATAACCAAATGTTTCGCCCATGCTATGATTTAGTATCTTCAGAGGTATCAATGAGACAGACACTGAGGATGCTGCATCACAACATAGGCGAAACGTCTGGTTATCTTGTAAATATTGTAGATAGCACATTGACGCGGTTGTCACTAGAAAATATAGAATTTAGATACAACACCGGCCGCTTAAGCTTATTTATTTATTTATTTCAAAGGCAATGCCAATACAATTTTTTTTTATTTTTTTTATAAAAAAACTTTCAACATGAGTTTACACTTAATATTTACGTGTAAACTCATGTTTGCTAATATTGGATTGATTATATTCACAAATATAAAACGATAATTATGAAAGTTAAATCTGAACAAAATCTACTGTCATATTTTATAGATACAAAAGATTAAATAATAAACCACAAAATCAAATCCTAACTGGTTAGGTACAATTTGTCTTACATGCAGTCTTATTTATCAGCATATTTAGAGGAAACGTACAGGGGATGAAAAATATAATTTACTTGCTTATTTATTAAAATAGCTTGAACTGACAGTTAATAGATTATATTATCTTTAACTGTAGATGTGAAATGTGATAGTAGCAAGCAAGAAAGGTCGGGCAAGCAAGCGACTCACCTGCATCTCGTGGCAGAGGTGGGAGCACTGGCACCGCATGCGGGAAGGGTGGTCTGACGGCCATGTAGCCTATACCAACACAGACACACCATCATGCAACACCACCGCCTCCATATTGACATACAGTAACAGAGGGCTCAAGCCGATCCCTTTCACTTGTCACAGAGAACAAAGAAACAGAGGTCACTTTGCAGTGGCAGTTATCATGTTCATACTTCAGGATTTGGATTGAAAAAAAGGGAAGGTACTACAATTGTGCTAGGCCTGCCAAACGCACAACTAACTACTAGAAACCCCAGTTTCTATAACTCGACACACATTTAACACACGTTGCAGTCCATTGTTATCTCGCAACAATCGTGTCCAGGAGTTATGCACATGTCTATGATTTGTGGCCGCCAGACATGCAGCAATGAGGGGCGTAAATGTGGGACAGCCATTTATAAACACATTAGATGTTTGAGCATGTTCCTCTGCCAATAGGATGAGACCTCTGTTTCTTCCTTCTCTCTGAACTTACTGGGTTCAATGAAATAAGAGAGGTACCAAGGATAAGAGTCCAAGGATAGCAGACTTTATTGACAGAATTTTTAAATTTTAGTGAACTAATATTTATATAGAGAGAAGAGCATGTGGATATTATTTATATTTTATATACATATATTTTGTATGTGATAAATTAGTAATAATTTACCTTATATTTACATAAGTGGAATACCGAGGGTTGACAAGGCTTTTTTTATAAAGCTAGTTCATTCAGTTTACATACAAGCTTCATAAAAAAAGCAACAAATTATATGAATAAATTATTCTTCTAGCTTAAACCTGCAATATTCAAGATATTGTTTTGGTCAAAATTGATTGTGTTGATTCATAGCCAGCTATTTAACTCAGCTTTTTAAAATTTAACTAATGTTACACTGAATGGTTTTATAAAAAATACATATTTTTAAAAAAAGCTCTCAATTTTACTATTCTAATTAGAAGACAGTTAGTTTACCTAACGAGTTAGTGGATTTTAAAATATCCCTCCAACAAGTAAAACAGTTGTATATTACAATGAAATATATATATATATATTTATATATATATATATATATATATATATATATATATATATATATATATATATATATAGTGCAAGTTTGTTTGAAGTGTTTCGGTACTATGAAAGTACTGTTTAATTTACTAATATTGAATATTACTAAACAATCTAGAAAAAACCTTTAAATAGGAAACCAGACATTTTTAACCAAATATGGCTGCTGCCTTGAGAACCAAAAACCACAAACTAGCCGACAGAAAACACTAACGGAAATGGCCAAAAGTAGGAATACCTCATGCCATGCACCAGTCACCACAAACATGTGTTAGGGTTGTTGTGAAGTTACCCTTAGATGGAATGTAACAACGATCATCAGTTGAAAACACATCAAAACACAAAGTGACAAGACTTATATAATGTGCATCATGTAGGCTCGTCATTAATGTTAGGTAAAGTCCTGTTGCAATGTTTAAAGATATTATTTTCAACTGGTGACAAGCTCAGACTGTAAAAGGTTTGGAACAATTTCTCATTTTTTGTTGGTGTTGATACGTATAACATAACATACCCGCTACAAAAATCAACATTCCCACCTCCTTAATAAGCCCTTGAAAGGAACGTAATAACTCATTCAATCATTGTTAAAAAAATAAAAATCAAACAATATTTTGAATGGTAAAACTGTTTTGATGTATATTTGCGCAATAGTTTTTCCAGGAAAATGGTTGATCTTATTGTAGTAAACATGAATAAATTTAACTGTTACAAAATCAAAATAATGGTGATTCTTCATAAAAATGTTAGAAAAAATTAATTCTCTTTTTCCAAATGGTTCATAGTCTAGTTACAAGATGATACCTATTCACAAAACAATATACCAAAATGTCCAAAAAATTAGCCTGTACCTGGTGGCTGCATAACGGAATGGCGCCGATGAGGAGGCGATGTGCCGCCAATACCTCCTGCCTCCACAGAACTGTTGGAGTGCGAGTCCAACTGGGTTGAGTGGCCCGAGTCACTTGAAGTAACTGAACCTACATCACATGTTACATTCTAGTTACTGTAGAAGCTAACATTAACCTAAGAAATATGCAATTAATTAGCAAGATCTAAGTGATAACTTTGCTGACCATGTAAAAAGCATGAAACCCATTACATATTGAACCTGGGTCTGGGTTTATTTTGAGTTGCACAATAAACTTAATTATGATTTAACTTTTACAAAATTGTACTACAAAACTTTATACTGTTTTATATTACAGTTTTACAAAAAGTAATACATGTTTTATATTACAGTAATGCATAGTAAGGCATTATATTACTGCAATAATATTCATCTCACTAAGTATAAAATGGTACTCTTTAAAAATAAGCTGATATTAAAGTAGACCAATGCTATTGATCCAGTCTACTCTAACTAATTTCTGCTTGGACAGTAACCTTAAACCCAAACTAAATGGCACGTAGGGCGGATACTGTGACAGAGAACCCCCACCACAGTTCCCCTGCATCGAAAGCTTGCTGCAATGGACAGTAGTCTGTAAGTTAGCCTGGACACGAACTTCTGTATTATTTAGCTCCATATTACAATTTACTCTCATAAAAAGTTGCGATTGATGAACTCAAATATGGATATATTTTCTTTTAAATATGTTTTTAGCACTTTGTGTATTTGTCTCAGAAATGATATTGATTATAAATAATACTATTAAAATGGTTTACTATGTAATATAAGTTTAATTATTATCGGTTGTTTTTCTTTAACGTAAGACTTACAAAAACACTTACAGTTTATTTATAAATAAATAGAGTTTGTAATATATTTCTTATTCTAATTAGAACGATTAATTAAAACCAATATATTAAATTGATTCAACAGCGCGATAATAGCAGAACAATAACAACAGCACTCTGTGGCACACAGAAAGATAAATGAGAATGCTGGTAGAGACTATAGATTATCAGATGGCTGTGCAAGGTAGAACACAGATTTTGTCACACATGTGCTGTCCTAACACCATTTACCGTGAGTTTATGTATAGTACTCAACTTACCTGACTTCAACAATGTTGATTTCATTTTTAGAAATAACATTCTTAAAAAAGGAAGTCATTTCTAATTGCTACATTTTAGGTAGAATATAACAGATAAAATATTGTTTTGAGAATTTTGCTATCTGTCCGAAAACTCAACCCCGAAAAACAATAACACCACAATAATTAAAGTTAGACACTTTTTTACAAGAATTACACGAAGTCCAATCACAAGAAAATAATAATGGTGTGAATGCCAGAGCAAACGTTCTAAACAAGTAGTAGTACAATAAGTCCAACTCAAGTTTTCCAAAGTGAAGATTGTTCACCTTATTCAGGTACTAATTAATAAGACTAAGTTTAGGGGAGTTTGCAAAATAAATGTTTCTTAAAAGACAAATATTTACAAACTAAATTGTTTCCATTTTCATTTCATTAAGTTATAACATTTTGGAGGCAAAAGTACCGTATAAATAATGTGGTTCCCATTATAGAAAGTTTTGTGGTGTGATAATGTAACTGGCAAGCTAGTAACAATAAAAATATGTTCAAAAGCAAAGGAATACGTGACATTTGATACATTATTAATGTAAAAAATAAAGGCTAATTAAAAACAATACAAGGCTAAGAACAGAACCCTGTGAACACCCTAAGTGACAGATTTCCAGTAAAATACCTTTCCAGTAAACCTGACAAGGTGAATATGACAAGCAAAAACACTATTGCTCTAAACCTTTACATTAAGGATTTGACAGAGTAAATGTACTAGTTGTGGTTGTCTATTTGTTTAGTTTAGAACTAACTCCGTTGAAATAACATAAATGGCTTTTCTCAAATAATAGCAAAAATTCTTATTGTAAAAATTTTTTGTATTGTGATAAAAAAACTGATTGTACCTGAGGTAAGGGTCTTGCGCAATGGCAAATTAGATAAGCTCGTGACACTACTACTCTCTGCGTTTAGGTCGACGGAGGAGAGCAGAGGTGGCGGTGGAGGATGGTCAGGATGGTAGAGTAGTGGTACAGGTGGAGTATCCGAATGAGATCTCTCGTGTGAGTGGCCACGTCCGCCTACACGGCGAGGAGACCCGGGTGATGGTCCAGGCGAGGCAAGAGGGTGTGGCGGGTGACGGGGTTGGTGGGGACGAGTCTTGCTAGTCTCACTTAAGGAGAGCAGTTTGCGTACTGACTGCGGTGATGCTGACCCTGTACAAATGTGTGAAGAATTTTAACATTCAAGTTAAGGCTATTTCCGTGCAAAGATTATATTTGAATAGCAAAACACAATTATTTATAGTTTCAAATATGTTGCAATAATAAAAAATTAACTATGACCACCTTAAAGAGTCCACGCACAATTTATAAAATTGGCTGCTGTTTTTTTTCTCTGACAATAGCTGCCATGTTCATTGGCTAAGTTAGCAAGCCATCTGTGTCCATTTTAAAGGAAGGGTTGTAGATCATTAAGAATCATGTGAAAAACCATTACAGTAGAGTTCCACTGATCTGAAAGAAGTGACACCAAACTAACCTCGAATTAATTTAATTAAATAATCAAATATAAATTAATTAATTTTGTCTTTTAAAATGCAACAAAATCCTACAATAATAAGGAGAAAATGAACCTTGTAATAAAATAATCAGTTCAGCAGAAATTCACAGTTTTAGTGAGCAAATTTGTTACATTGTGTTGCAGTTCAATTAATCAGCTGACGGAAGTTACTAGCTATTTTTGGCATTCTCACGCTTTTCAGACAATGTTGGTCCCACTACCACTGTCTGTACGTATACATCAGCAGTTCTTATACGTACGGTGGTACTGACCTTCCTACCCACCCCTAACGTATGGTAGTATTGAGTATGACCTAATGACTTGTTTATGAGTAATGCCACAACTATTTTTTATTTAATATTACGCGATGTAGAAAAACATGCCTCCGCAACTCCAGCGGAAACCATGTTTTTGAGGTGTTGGCGTAATTTGGCTTTAAGGGTGAAATATTCTTCTTTGAAACAAAAAAAATTTAAATAAATTTTTATATAAATGTCCATTTTCAGAAATATAATGTAGTAGTGTTTACAATAATTAATTTCTACTTCCCAAAAAAATCTGTCGATTTAAGTTTTGGATATACACATTAAGTTTGGGTTAGCGGGACCACAATGTATACGGATAGCAAAGGTCAAACTGTAAAGTTCCATGTTGTTAAATTAATAGAAATTATACGAAATTAATTTTGTACATGATTTAAATTTAGTTTTGTTTTATTTACAAAGTAGTGGTGAAAGAAAAATTCAGGTCAAGAAGATAAGTTGATGATACTATGATGATAAGTCAAGAAGATAATGATGATGGAATCGCCTAGCTGACAATTTAGTTGATTGTAATCTTTAATTAATTGCTTTTCTTATACCTGTTAAACCTTTACCAGTGAAAAAAGCAATTCCTTACAAAATTATTGTAACCTTTGAAGAATTACAGAAAAGAGTATGGTTATCTTACATAATTTTATTATTCTACTTGTAAGTTTACTTCCTGCCAACATCAGAATATCTTACGGGAGATTTTATATTTTCTTCGAGCAAAACTTGAAGGA
The DNA here is from genome assembly GCA_035578905.1 of Stictocephala bisonia. Lineage (NCBI taxonomy): Eukaryota > Metazoa > Arthropoda > Insecta > Hemiptera > Membracidae > Stictocephala > Stictocephala bisonia. The sequence continues at coordinate 7,492,256 of JAQJVL010000007.1, forward strand.
ACTAGATACTGTCATGAACATATGTAACAGTTTTATCATTTATATAAAATAAATTACCTCTTTCAACAGTTCAAATTTGTTGTAATGTGTATGACGATCATTTCAACATAATTATGCCATCTTCAGATACAATGTCATAAAGGTATTGTATAAATTATACTATTTTTGTTTATAAAGTTCATTGAAACCCCTTTATGCCATTGTATCTGAAGATGGCATAATTATGTTGGAATGATCGTCATACGCATCACAACAAATTTGAACTGTTGACAGAGGTAATTTATTTTATATAATCTTAAAATAGTTCGGGGCTAAATAAACAGTTTTTGAATTTTATCATTTGTTGTTTATTTTCTATTAATGAGAGTTATATAAAATGTCATATGGGCTTATACAAAATTTTCTGTACAATTTCTGTGCTGTTTCCCATTGGAAAAGGAGTGTTAAATTATAGTGACAAAAGCTTAAATAACTGGAGTGAAATCATCTTTTAAGTACTGAAAAATATGAGGAAAAAAATAAATAAAGAGCATATGTCAGTTGGTAGAAACTACACAGGTATATTGAGGCACAGTAAAACCCAATGTCACAGAGAGGGGAAAGGGTTAGGATCAGTTTTTATTTAATTTTAAAACCAAGAACTATGTAATACTATATAAATTTTATATGCCACAAGTAGTCATTTTTTGGCTTCAAAAAGAGATTATTTTGATCCAAAATTTAAAATTTGGATCAAAAACTTTCTAAGGATAAAACAATTATATTAATATTATACGATAGCTGGTCTAAATTTGCTCATATACACACCTTTAATTGTTAATACTCACCAAACTTTGGAGCGGTAGGTTTCCGTCCTTCACTGGCAGAGCTGGCACTACTGGTGGTGGACAACGTGGGTGAGGGGTTGCGCTTCCTCAACGGAGCTGAGTTTGGAGCCGAGTGGTCACCCCCACTGCCCGCTCGACCTCCTGATGTCCCACCTTCGCAGGCTACCGACAGTTCATGCAGCTTGTCTTCATCTGTTGTTACTCTCATTTTGTTCAGGTACGCTTTCACTCGCCGCACCATTTGTGCCTGAATAACAGAATGATTTTACTGCAAAATATAAAACTTAAGCAAAATATCGAAGTTATAAACAAAATTAGATTTGTAATTATCATAAACCTTTGTTTTTGCTACCACACACTCTTATAGCCATTCAACAGATTGAGGCCCCCGGCCAGTGTTAAAACATGATTCCAGTTGTAACAAGACCCCTTTTAACACATTCAGTGCCAAGGCTTTATTTTCGTTTTCAACATGTGTGGCTGCATATATAAATTAAAAACTTACCTTAAAGGCTGAAAATTGTTTTTTTTTTCAAAAACTCGTTTTTGTGATTGTGTAGTGTTGATTTATGACTGTCAAAAGTATTTTGTATATGTGGAAGACACAACAAAGTTTTATGTATGGCTGTCTAGTCAGCCACCAGCCCCTTGTGAACGACTTTGCCGAAAAATTAATTTTAAATACTTTTTACACCACTTTATCTTTTAATAAACTAGTTAGTATAGTAATACAAGGAATTAAGTAAAACAAATTTAAAAGATAAAAACTGCTATTATCAGGTTCATTTCTAAAATTTTTTACAATTAGTCTAATTTGAGTTAAATTTTTCTTAACATGCTACAGAACAATACAGGTTGGTCAGGGCGTTTGTAGAACATAAATATAGTATTTTTAATTTGTCCTTCTTTGCAGTTCACTCTACATCTTTTATGCTTAATTTTATTCCTAGTGCATCAAAAAAACAAAGTAAAAACCGTAATAGAAACTCCAAAAATAACCATAACCGGAAACTGAAAACCACGTCCTACTCGTAGGATACTGCAGAAGTGCAGGACCTACTAGGAAGGAAACCCGGCAAAGGCTGGGCGAAGACTGATTCAATAATAAGAGTGAGGCAGTATGGCCGATTAACTTTTTTAAATTTAAATTATCAGTACAATTATTTGCTATGCCTATGTTTCTAATTAAAGGATCACATACACCTTTGTAGGATACTACAAATAGTCAGCTCCTTCTACAGTTATACTCTGGAAATCTCAGACCAATCTCATCAACTTAGATGTTGTGGTCATGCAAGACTTTGTTGAAGAACAAAAGGTCAACCACAAACATCGGATAAAGATAGTTGTAAAGTTTTAGACAAAAGTCCAGTCCATCTAACTCTGATACAACCTCTTAACTTATATAAGTTTCAACATCACACAAATAAAGGCTTTTTCATTCATTCACACAAGTACAACGGTACCTTCCATCAATTCATAAACGCAAGGTGGCATTGACATTGTGGGAAGTTAATTTCTTGCCTCTCAGAAACATTATGAATGATTTGTTTTTGTCTTTTAAAACATAAGTCCACTAAATCTTCCACAGAGAATAAAATGTGATCAGTTATTTGCTGACATTCACTTTGAAATATGGACAATGGAATTATATTGTAATGATTGACGAAATGAAATGAAAACTGGCTTTATTAAAAGGCGGAGTTAGGACTTTAAGTCCTCTCTCCACTCAACCTTATTTACAAAAATAACTTTTTTTTTTAAATGATATGAAATTCCACATTAGGACAATAAATTACTTAAATATCTACTCATAATTCCTACTAATAAAATCAAAAACATATATAACACTTTAAAAATCAAAATGGCAAAACTGCAATACTGATGTATACAAATATTTTAGACATTATTAAATATCAGATATAAAACATCACTCGTTTTCATTCATACCTCACACATAAAAATCACTCATGAACCACAACCACCGCAACCCCCACCCACCCCTACAGGCCTCGCAGATTCCTTCCTCACTTCTAACCCGAAACGAGCACGCTTATCAATGGCCCTGATTTTGTCAGTGAGCAAACTCCATAAGCGACAAGCAGAAATAGTAAGAGTTGCTATAGAGAGTGATGTAATGAATAGGGACTGATAGCAGGGAGGCTCCCTGACGTGTATTTCTGGTGCTGATATCAGAGATGAACTTGAAACGCTCGGACAAGTATTCGGGAGATCTAATGTTTAATATATTAAACATAAGAATAAGGATGTGGTATTAACAAAAATTTGTTTTAGCATAGGTATAGGTTGAAAAACGGAGTAACGTGATCGTCCTGTCTTAAACTGAAAATAAATCTAATACAGTAGTTGTGTGCTCTTTGAAGCTTGTCCGAGAGCTTAAAAGTCATGTCATTGATCACCACATTAAAGTAGTTGAAGTAGGCTGAACTAGAGTTTTTACCAGCATCACTTTAACAGAAAATGGTTGATAGGAAGCACAACATTTAAGACTATGGATGCCAGCAAACACCCTACCACATACCAGCGTAACATGTCTAACTCAAAGTTTTGGTCATGGTAAGTCCTAGATTCCTCAAACTGTTGGAGTAGTCGAGAGTATTATCATTTAGTCTCAGTCTAGCAAAGTCAGTGCAATTGATTTGGCGAAGCAGTCTAAAATGTCCAATAAGAATAGAGAAAAATATGTCAGATGTTACATTGTCAATGTAAAGTGAGAAAAGCAGATGTCCTAGGACGGATCCCTGCGGCACACCTCGGGTCCATCCAGACATCACAGGTTTCCATCCGGACATGCCCTCCCCAGTATGCACACACTGGCGACGCCCTGACAAGTAGGACCTGACCCAGTCCACTCAGCTATCATAAAACCCAAATATTTTTAGTTTCAGAAGGAGTAAGGGATGGTAAACACAGTCATAAGCTTTAGAGAAGTCAACAAGGGTTAATATTGAAAGAATCCTCTTGTCCATTGCATACCTTATATCACCGACAGGGGGGCATCGATTTTCAGAAGGGCTGTTGTAGTGCTGTGATTAGGGCGGAACCCAGTTTGAAAGATAGATATTAGTTTACTGTTTGAAAGATAATTAAATATTTGCTTATGAACAATTCTTTCAAGGTATTTGAACTTGAACAAGGGGGAAGAATACTTATTGGCCGTAAATCAGAGGGAGTTAGAGTATTTGAAGTTTTGGGACGAAGTTGAACAATAGCAGATTTCCAGGCACTGGGGAAAGTAGATGTCATTAAAGAAAAATTAAATATTGCAGTAATTGAAATACTGTTACTCCAACTGCTTTCAATACAATTCAAGGCTTTTAGAACTTCTCCATCAGTAGCCAAACGGAATGAGAATTTATGAAGAGGCCTTGGAAAAGGAGAAAGGGGTAGTTCATCGACGTAAATTTTTACTTTTGACAAATTAATAGGAATGTTTGTGAAGTAATCATTAATAGCATCAAGGCTTATGTTAATGGAAACATTAGGATTTGACTTCCCGATCCCTTTTTATCTCCTTAACTTTTGTCCAGAGTTATTTAGAGGACTTTTTCTTGTCAGATATAATGATCAGTAATAATGTCTAATTTTAGAATTACGGATATGTTGCTGGGTTTGGTTTCTTATTCTCTTATACACATCCCAATCATGGGCACACTTAGATCTTTTTGCCTCCCGGAAGCATGTATCTCGTTACTTTTGCATTCTATGTATTTAATCTGTGATGCAGGGTGCGGGCTTTTTTGTAATCCTTTTTTTTTATAAGTGGGGCATGTTGATCAAGAAGATAGTTCATAAATATGTTCAACTTACTGACCATTGTGTCAATATTGGTTAGTTGAAGAATATCATTCCATGGGAAGGACATTGCATCAAAGATAAATGAATCATGATCAATTCTATTATAATCTCTGTATTGGACAAATTTGGCACTTTGCTTTTGAGGATGAAGGTTGTAAACACAGAAAATAAGGTCATGCTTGAAATTGACTGTGATAAGCGACTAGGTCAGGGTCACAAACCGCCATGACGTCAAGCCAGGTGTCGGCTGTAGAAGTGTGATGAGTAGCTTTTAGTGGCTATATAGTCATATTAAATGGTTGAAACATAATTGTTAAAAAAGTCTTGTAGTAAGTAAGTGGTCCCAGTAAGTCAGTATTGAAGTCACCCATGACATGACTGTAGCTAGGCAATAGATCTAGCAGTGCGAGTTCATATTCTGCCAGATACTCAAGATGAGGTTGCCCTATAACAAACACTGACAAGGACATGTGTTACACCAACAAAAAAGTCAAGAAACATGAACTCTGATCGGTCAGGTCGGGAAGTATTTGAGCAAAATACAATGAATTAAGGTTTGATTTAGAGTATATCGCAACACCATCACCAACCTTATGGACCCTGTCATTCCTAAATAATGTGTAGCTAGGAAGACCTACAGAAGCATTGGTAATATTTGGTTTGAGCCACGTTTCACAAATTAAAATTAAATCAAAAGCCAAAGAGCTGAATATGTCTCTAAACTCGTCAATATGACATAATAGTGATTGAGAATTTAAGATGCGCAATCTTAAGCAGACCATGATAAGGCAATGTTATCTGGTTAATGAACTGTGGCAGGAGAAGAGCGCCCTTGCAGGGTGAGGATGGGTTAGGTCCCGACATCCAGGGAGGCTGCAAGGCACAGCAGGCGGGTGATAGTACAGGCAACTGCGGCAACATGAGCAATTCATTCACACACAACAAATATTAACCATTCAGACATGATAAACAACTAAATAAGCACAGCTTGTTGGCTCCCTAATTCAATAACAAAATATATAAAGAATAATTTAAATTAATTTCAAAGACTAATAAAATAAAAAGTATTACTACAAAATAATATCAAATGTACAAAAAAATACTTACTTAATAATAACAATAATGGGTCTAAATTCAAAATAAATAAGTAAACTTCCTAATAACTTGAGCATTAGTCAATATCAGATTGTTCTCATCAGACTACATTATAACATATTTTAAGATAAAGTTATTTTTCAGAATAGCAAATGTTCAGAACTGAACAAATAACATTATAGATTTATTGATACTTATATATACACATATTCATAAATATAATAACAAAAGTAATTAAATAAAATTAACACTACTACTTTTTACTACTTTGTGTACACAAGGGATTTAAGATGGATAGACGGGTAAAATAATGATTGAAAACAAACAGAATATCCCTCCCTAATACTCCTTTTTATAAAGTAATTTTTTTTTATTTTTAATCTGGGACAAAACAACAATGAACAGTAGTAATTGAAATTGGATAATTAAAATTGTTTTGTTACTAACATAAGAGAGAAATAAAACGTATATACATATGTACACATATTCATTTAACAATAAATAGAAGACAGTATTTACTATTCTGATAAAAAGAAAAAAATCTATGGAACATTAAGAAAAATAATAATATAATTATTGATTACAATGATCTAAGTTTAAAAAATAAGAAAAGACAAACTAAGATATACCCAAGACCAATACAAGAAAGCTTCATCCTTCTTATCACTTTAACCATGTACATGAACCACCCGCCCGCCCATACACGTATGGTAGCATTGAACAACCCGCCTGCCTATACACGTACAGTGGCATTGAACAACCCGCCCGCCCATACACGTATGGTGGCATTGAAACACTCACCCACCCATACACGCACAGTGGCATTGAACCACCCGCCCACCCATACACGTATAGTGGCTTTGAGCCACCCGTCCGCCCATACACGTATAGTGTCATTGAACCACCCACCCGCTCATACACGTACAGTGGTATTGACCCACCCGCCCACCCATACACATACAGTGGCATTGACCCGCCCGCCCGCCCATACAGATACATTGGCATTGACCCACCCGCCCACCCATACACGTACAGTGGCATTGATCCATCCGCCCGCCCATACACGTACATTGGCATTGACCCACCCACCCGCACATACACATACATTGGCATTCACCCACCCGCCCACCCATACACGTACATTGGCATTGTGTACAGTGAGTTATTGTAGATCGTCTCTTTCCTCCGGCATCCTCCCAGTTGATTTTTCCATCTGAGGTCCACACCTTCTTAGGGACATGGAGTTCGACAGCTTTCCTGAGGATGTCAGCACGTCTTGAAGTCAGGTCCTCCTGAATGGTTAAACCTGTTCCTTTGAGACACCTCTTCTTGTTGAAGATGCCACGTCTGTCCCTGTATCTGTGAAATCGAACCATGATCGGTCGAGGGCACGGCAGCTTGCCACTGTCACCAGAGGTATGAGGTCTGCCGACATGATGGCTACGCTCCAGTCATTCCAGCGGGAGGTCTACGCCGATCTTCTCTTGAAGCGGCTTCAACACTATCTTATCAGTGTCTTCATCCCGAATCTCTGGCACGCCGAAGAACCAGAGATTATTTCAGCGCTGATACTGCTCCAAATCATCTTCTTTTTCTTTGCTCCTCTCTTCGACCCTCTGGATTTCAGTGTTAAGCTTGCTGACTTCACCGCTCAGTTCTTCAATGCGGCATTGGTCCTCCTTCAGCGATCGAGAAAGAGTGTCAACCACAGCATCACGAACACTCTTTGTCAGCCAAGACACGAACCTGTTGACAAATCTGTCATCATTGAGGCACCTGAGAACGGCATTCTCAATTGTGTTGGGCAGGGGGGAGTTGGACAGCACGAGCAGTCGTCCGGCGACGCAGGCAGTGGAGATTTAGTGTACGATAAGGAGCGCTCCAGTTTTCACTTATCGCTTAGTGTGGCAAGACACTAAGGGCAAGCTTCGCCCTCCCATATCTAGGCGACCTTGGAATTTACAAAAACTTTAAAGAAAATTATAAATGTACAAGTAATAAATTAAGGAAACAAATAAATAACTGTTCACTGACACTGGTTGCTATAATACACACAACTGTACAAAAAGCCAATCAAAACGGATTTAAAGAAACCAACGAAAAACACTATTTTGTAGGGAGCCGAACAAAGAACGTGCACTCACACATTCATGACACATGCAGAAGACATGTGTCTTATCTCTCCCTTGATGATTGGTAAGAAGAGAGGTAAACAAATTTTAACGAATGTGCTTGTCAAGGAAAGGACTTGCAATCTAACGACAAACATTTATTTTTTTATCCAGTGCATTAAATTTCAATATCTATTTTATTTAAAATTTTGAAAGTCTTACTACTATATTCAACTATATTCAAAGTGGATAACAGACATGCTAACGGAATAAAAAACAAAAAATTAAATATGTGTTTCTTTGACCATAGAATAAATGTTAAAGTGGATTTCTTTATAATGTTCAAGTATCTGCAAATAAAATGCAATACCACTAATATAAACCGAAAAGTCAACATAAAAAGCAGATTTTTTAAATAAAACAAAACCTCAATAAAAACTCTTTAATATATTCAAAGTCGTAGAACCACTTTTCACATTCGTTCTCAGTTATATTTCTTTAGCCAAGAATTGGAATAATTGTAAACCAACTTTATGAACCAACACATATTTAGTTTTTTAAAAAAATGCTCATTAAATCATCATACCTCCTCAAACATTTTCTTGGGATTGGGAGCAGCAGTGGATTTCTTACGCCGCTTGACAGTGGCACCTCCTTGCTGCTGCTGCCCCGCACCTGTGGTGAGTTGGTTCAATGCCACCATAGCACTCGACGCTGGCTGCCCGCCCAACTCCAGCATGGTGAGCAAGTCATACGGCGAAGAACACATGTTGGTAAGTGCCCTCACTTCCTTTGCAATCATCCGCAGCTTTTCAAAGTTGACTAGACCTTCAACTCTCGAGTCATTTCCTAGGTGGATAAACGTCAAATCCTTCTTCACGACTGGATAGAATGGAATCTGTCACAAACATGGAAAATGTCAATGGTTAAATTCGTTCAAGAACATGTTAAATAAATTGTTATAAATATGTACATATTACTCTTTATAACGTGATAATATAGATAAGTCAGATATTTATAACCAGGGAGAGCTATTTGCAAAGTAAATTTATTAAAGAATGGCTATGTACTGCTCAACAACCGACTATTATCCGTGTTGATATTAATCTCACAACTCATAATTACCTACAATCTAAATACTTCACCTTCGTTAGTTAAGTTACAACAAACAAGGAATTGAGATCAAAATTATATCATAACACAAAAATAAAAATTCATTCCAAACTAAGGATAGTGGAAACAGTTCTCCAACAACAAACACTGTGATTATCCCTGACTCAGTATTAATAGACATCGCTCAAACTCTTAAGTATATACAAAATAAGTGCTGTTATATGCTAGACAGTTCTAATATTTGTTCTACTACTCCCTTGGACAGACAAGGATGTTAGATCCACTTACATTCAGAACTTATACTTATATTCCTAAGTATAGATTACTTTATCTATAATAAACATTTCCTGCCTTTATTATAGATACAGAAATTAACAAGTATATCCATAGGTTTTCCATAAAAAAAGTGTACCTGTCTAGGAAAATATTTCCTATACAGTTGAATCTATTCTTTGTGTCAATTTTAAATTCCAAACATTATCTTAAAAATTAATTGACTTTAGTTATCAGCTGTTAAGATACTGACAATGGGTGGCTGAGACTGCTCGTTGCTGACTAGCTGCCGGTATTTGCTCATGTTGCGAGACGGGTCCATCAAGTCCTGCAGGTCACTGAACAACCGCTGGTATTTGGAAGGCAGTTTCTCCCAGGATAGCCTCAGCCGACTGACAGCACCATGGCCCAGCCCAGACACAATCGCAAACATCGAGTTGAAGTTCTTGCACTCCTTGCACTGCCCTGTAAATAAAATAAACATTTATTTTAAGCACTTAAACGTGTTCTCCCTAAATACAAGGTAGTCAGGATAATTATAAGTATTTTATATAGGAGTGTGCGAGTACTTGAAACTTCGAGTATTTGATTGAGTATTTTATTACTCGAACTCGGATCGAAGATTCCGAAACTACTCGAAGTTCGATCGAGTAGTTGTATCTCACAAAATATCAGATTTACATCTTAATTTAGTTTTAGGAGTTAACAGTTTTATAAGTTGTTAACTCCTAAAAGCCCCTAAGCGACTTAAAATTTATTTTTAGTAAACCTGCTTAGTTATCAATCGATTGAACTACAGTCTTTGTCATCCAGAATTTGAATTTGATTATATTATATAATCAAATTCAAAATATATACTATTAATACTATTGTACGTGTATGGGTGGGCGGGTGGGTCAATACCATTTATGTGTATGGGTGGGTTGGTGGGTCAATACTATTGTACGTGTATGGGTGTATGTGTACAAACATTTACAACAAATATATTGTATTGTACGAATTATCACAGCTTATTTCCGGTTAGTTGTAACCTTGATATTACCAAATTAAATACCTACAGAATACAGATCCACTCTTCTTGGCGTGTACACAATCAATTTTTTGTTGAGATGAGGCAATTCTGAAAGCAAATGACTGCATTTGGCGATGACGCCTGAATTTTAGCATCCGTTTGGTTGGATGCAGCTTTTTCCAACAAGCTTCGCTACGTTTTCGCGGTACAATTTGAACTGAACTACCAGATAAACATATCGGCTGGCTGTGAAACAGTATAATTGGCTTGCATAGAAAATCTGATCTGTAATATGAGTGAACAGATTAAATCTTTATAATCCACGTTGTTTCAATTAATAATATACTTTCTTAGTTTCTTTCATCATATTACTTATGAAAAAAGGAAAAAGGTTAAATAAAACAATGCCACATAAAAATATCGGAAGGCAGGAAGTAAACAGTTTTATTTATCAAATGTTACAGTTACAAACAACAAATGAAAATTATTGTGTTCAGTTTATATGTATATATTTATGAATCAGGCACTTAACATAGGCTTAGTTAGGATGGTGTCTTTTTACAGTTGCCTTGGGTGAACAGGAAATCCTTCTGTAAATACTCGCTCGAAAATACTCGATACTCGAAAAAAATGCCAACTACTCGACTCGAACTCAAAAATCACTATTCGCACACCCCTAATTTTATAATAAATTTTTATTAAACTATTGCTTTACTATCAGTATTTTATTCAATGGAAACATTTCCAACATGAATTATAAAGTTGTTAGTTTTATAGCTAACAACTTTATAATTCTAAAGTTATAAAGTTTAAAAACTTTATAACTTTATAACTGAACACACAAGTTATAGGAAAACTTGCTTTGTTCAGATGTTTTACAATAAACTCATTGACCAAAAAGAAAATTGTCTTGTAATTCTTTTGGTTATCCGTATTTGGACAACTCACGAAGAAACAATGGTTCGTGAGTTGTCTTCTTTTTATATCCGTTAATTAATATAATATATAATTTGAGTTTTATAATGCTAATTGATAAAATTGTTGTTCATGTACACTAAAATAAATTCATTCAAATTCAAATACTTTCAAGTATTGAAACTACAGTAAACTTACCAATGTCAATTTAATAACTTGTTATTAGAATCTACGTGTTTTATCTGTTGGGAAACATTGCATTTATAGCTAGCTGACTGAGTTAGTTAATTTAATGTTGTAAAACAATACCTCAAATTTGATGACAACACATTCAGTTATTTGTTTGCCTTAATACTCAGATGGTTGAGCTGTTTAAAATTGCATCATAAACCAGTGCAGTATTAAAGATCAAATGTTTAAATCCTGCCTTATCTATCAAGTTTTTGTTGTACTGGCCATTCGGCTTTGGATATGGATGGCCTATCTTAAATAAAAAGTATCTTGCCAATTATATAGATTATTTCTAATTTAAAGATTACCAATTTAAGGGGATATGTCTATTGCGACTGCCGTAATATTTCGCTGTGACGGAGCTGAGATGGAAGCTTGAACATGAAGCTATTTTCCTCTCTACGTTCCTGAGTAATCCAGGAATATTTATTGGTACTAACACTTTCCTCAGTTATTTAAGGACTGTTCAAGAAATGGGCTATAGCGAAACGAATACTGTAGACAATGCTGTACAGCTGATGAGAGGTTAAAACACATAACAAAACTAGGTAATTTCCTAGCAAGGTTATCCTCCAGTTTATTGAGATAGGAATTGTTTGGATCTTTTCTTCTCACAAAAAAATATGTTGTTGGATGGGAAATATTATAAAAATCTATAAGTGTGGAAACTGGGGCTTTCAATTATTTGCCTAATTGGCCAATCAATGTACATAATATTATACATATATGCTAACAAAAAAAATCATTAATAACTTATTGATAACTCTTGGTTTTCTTGTACATACAAAATACACGTACTTGCAACTTTGATGAACTGTTTGATTATTTTTGATCTTCTGATAAGGTTGTGCTCGGAGCAGACTTCAGTCACCACCCAGAACATTTCTCTGTTCACCAACTGAAAACACCACAAAATATTACAGGCGCAATCTTGTAAACTGTTGAGTTACATATACCATGTATATTTAATTGAAACTTTACCAATATACTTAGAAGATCCAAAATATTAAGAGCTGGTTTTGATGAAAGAAATCTGTTTGCAAGTCAAAGAGGAAAAAAGATCTAAAAAGTGCAAAAATTACATTTGGAATTATGTTGTGAAAATTGTTACAATGAAAAAATTGTGTTTCTAAGTTTTGCCACAACAAATTTATATGAATAAAAAAATAATGCCTGACGAATTACATGTTATAAATGTGATCTTTAACAACAATTAATTTGGATTACTTTAAGGATAAAATGTTGGACAACTTTAATAAAAAGTTTTCTTTGACTTGTTATAATTGTACAGTAATCCAGCCTCAGCAGTGTTAACACGTTAACTGCCATGCCTGATTTCGTTAATGTGGCCCAGGATGCCAAACCCAATATAATGCGTTAACTTGTTTAAATAGCCACAAATAGATATAATTATAGATAAAAAATAAGATTTTATTGAATTAAGGGTATATATTATGCATTTTAGGCTGTGGACGATCGGACCGACACGTTTATATTTCGTCTCGAACTTCACAAAAAATATGTGTGTCGGTCCGATTGGGCAACGTCTACAATGGATAATAATTTTGGTTTTGTTTGGTTGGTAATAGGGAATTCCCCCTCTTTTCATGACTCATGTTGCCAGCTCTTTTAGAACTAATGATTCCGGCGCTGTCATACGTCTTCATAGCGGCCAGCTGATGAAACATTTATTCGCGCGCTTTTTACAGCTGATGAAACATTTATTCGCGCGCTTTTTACGTAGCTAACCTTTAGTGTTCACTCGTGAATAAGAAGTGACCTATTTAGTCCACTGTAGTGATTATAATTTGTTTATCCCCTATGTTTATTATTATTTCGTTTCTATTGTTTTTGTACATATTGTAAATATAACCATAATACTTTACCTAAATTGAAATAAATGTATTATTTATTATCTAAATAACATAAATAAAAATATTTAAAAAATATAAAAATGGCTTATTAGTGTTCGTATTCAATATTTAGGTTTGTAGTTTATTTATATTAAATGAAATAGCTTATTATTCTTGCATCAAATTTGCTTAAAATAACCGTCAGTCCGATTGGACCGACGAAATCATTAAATTTTCTGCTAAGATTCGTAGACATTTTTATAATGTTATAATCAAAATATCTTGTTGTAATATGTTTCTTTATATAGCTTGTAATCTAGTAATTCATTGTAGTATATTTGTAGTCCAGTAGAGTGCGTCAGCTGTATAATCTAGAGAAAAACCTAAAGCTATTCCGTGACTGGTCCGCTCGGACCGACGCACTCCCCCTACGGGACTTACTGTGTCAGTCCTATCGGACTGACATGGCAGCTAACGTGTTAATAAAGACTGATTGTAAACTAGATGTATTCTCTTACTAAGGCAGTTTAACGATTAGACAAAATTAAAATATTTAACAAGATTCTCATATATAAACAAAAAATGGTAAACATAAGTTTAGCTGAAGTGAACTGGGTCACATTACAATCAGGTACAAAAATGTGTTAAACTTGTTGTCTGTGTCTTTGTGTTAAACAGGATGGGATGCTGTACTGGATAACCTGATAAAAACACTTTCTAATTATATAATAATCCGAGTTTAAAAATCATTTATTACTATTAATATTAATGAATCAAACAATTCTTTTAAAAACTTAAAAAGTATAGAAAACTAAAATCTACTTTTACAACAAAATCTACTTTTAACAATTACAATTACTATCCAGTTTTGAATCATCCGCAACTTAACAAATGACCAAAAAGGAGGTCTATTACTTATTTGCCTATTACTTACATAGAGAAAAAAAAAAAACAGACGACAGATTCAAATGAAGCAATAATCAATCTGTAAGTATTCTTAATGATTTTAAAAATGCTGCTATAGAAGTAACATTTAAGAGTTAACGATTATATACAAACAATACCAAGTTCTTCAGTGTGGAATCAGATGTGTAGAAAATTTTCATAACTAATAAATAAAATAACTTCAATAAGTGCTTCATTACCACTTGTTATCAAATATAATTTGATTCAAAGCTAATTACCTCGGCAAAATGTGAGAGCATAGGAGTGCCATATCTGCTCTTGAGCTCAAACAGGTCGTCCACATATTCGGTGCTTTCTATCTGACGGAAGATGCTGAAATCCTGCAGCGTCAGTTGAACTGCCACTTCTACTGCATTCAGCTGCAAGAAATGTACCTGACTCTCCCTTACCAGTTCAGAGGCCAGATCATCTCCTACCAGCGTCTCCGTGCTGCCATTGGTCTTCAGGTAATACCTTAACAGACAAATATTCCCCTAATAACAATGGCAATTATTTGAAAACAAACTGTCAGATATCACTCAAATGAAAGCAATCTTGATATATTACAACCACAAATATTACCAATCTTGACATTTTGAAAAGTAAACATTTATGTGGCCGTACTGGCATAAAATCCAAAATACTCAAATATTTGCTATTTAAAAAAAAAAACTCATAATGGATCAACACATATTCAAGTGGCAGATCAAATTACTTGCCCAGAATCCAAATACAAAGAAGAGATTCGTAAATGAAAAATAATCTCTTTCACATACTTATGAGAGCAACCCACTGCTCTAAAAATGAGAATGTCTTATATATTGAAACACCATCTAATGTTTAAAAAATCCTTAAGGTATTAAATTTAAAGTTTATTACAAATTAAAAGAGAACATTGTATTTATTTTATGGCCAGGATTTTGGTAAATTGCCCGAATCCCTTGATATACATTCACCAAAAAAGAAAGATAAGAACATTGAGACACAACCATCATTGACCAAATTTAATCCTTACACACAATTGTAAACAATAGTCTGACCAAAACGGTTTTACTATCACGAGTGTACTATACAAATAATTAATGTATGCTTTAGACTTATATCAACATTGACTCACCGACTACTGAGACCTATCCTCTCAGCCAGGTTCTGCAGCTGGTCTGGAAGCCTCTTCTGCTTGATGATGCCCCCTTCGGCAACACTCACCTCACAGAGGGAGAAGTGGGAGCTGGGCTCAGTCATACCAAACTCGGAGAGAGCCAGCATCACCACCTCATGTGCTGTTGTTTCCTATTCACAGAAAAAGTCAATGTTATTAAAAATTATCATTACAAAACTAGGCTGTAGTATTTTCAATGTTTGTGTGGGATGGGGCTGCAGTGTATTGTGCCTTTGAAATAGAACAACGATTTAAAAATCTGTCAAGGGTTGCCTGGTCTTAAGCAGTACATTTTACTTTTCATGTATTACTTTAAGTGATTTGAGCGACTGCTGCCTCCTCACATATATCGTCAAATGGACAAATATGCAAATTGATCACTGCAAACCCGACTCCGCCCCGCCCCTTCAGTCGTTCTTATCACAGGCCAAAGTGCAGAACTGGTCTTTAATAACCTGCAACTTAGTTTAATCAATGAAGGAACTTCATTGACTTCTGAACTGTCCTTATTTGTGACCAATTTATATTATTTTTTGCAGCATTTTATGACAAATGTTACAAAGATAATATTTTGGTAAATTTGTTGAGTGTTTATACTAAGCATGGGTAGTATGGAAGAGGAAAGATTATTACAACTTCTACATACTGTAAAAAAGAACAGCATTAAGCAGAAGATAGAATAGAGAACCCCAGTGCTATCAGAAGAACTTTTTTTGTAGGAGGCCCCAAAATAGCTTGATAGATTAGGACCATTGTCCCATACCAACGTTGGAATAATCTGTCAGTAATGCCACTGGCATTAAGACATGAAAAAAGAAATTGTGGTACATACAGTTTCTTGCCGAGATCAAGAACAAATAACGGTGCTGTAGCAGTTTCCTGGCGAGGCCATAGCACCCATACGAGCGTAAAGAGGAACAGCGAGACATACGGGGTGTTCTAACCTCTTATACTACGGGTATAAATATAGTAGAATTGTCAACACATTAATAGGCCTCTATTAAATGTTTTTGGTGTAAGTTAAATCAGAATAAGAATATGTTTATTTCCCAATAATTAACAACAGTTAGTTTAAATTAACACTAGAGAAGAAGGAGGTGATGATTGAATTACCTTATGAACAAGCAGGTACTTGCAGGTCTGGTCCGACTTGTAGACCTTGAGTACATGCTCCGGGTAGTCAGAGCCTCGTGGGTCGTCGTAGCAGATATTCATCAAGTCAGGATTGCTGTGGTAGAGAGTCGTCTGGCCGGTATTATGCTGATGTGTTACGCTCACATCGTCACTCACCGTTCCGTCCCTACAGTCACCAATAAAATCACTAAGTATCAATCCTTGTAGCAATACATCATGGCAAACCTTTCTTTACATGATCTATTACATCCACCACTTCAACCATAACTGGATAATTATTTATCCAACATCAACACTGTCATAAAATATATTGGATAAGTACTATAAGTTTAGGAATGATGCCTCTAAATTAGGATACTTAAATAAGGACATGTTAAAGTTCAAACTACTGAGCTGGTGAAGGATATTTTTTACATTTTATTTCAGATAGGGGTGGTGATCTGATAACATAAATACAACTAACCTCAGTTATGATGAACTTTTCAAATGTAATTAATGAGTTAATCAACTTACGTAATTGTATTTTTGGGAAGGAGGTTAAATCTCCATAGCGTCTTCTGCAACCGTTTTTTGGGCCCTAGGGTCATGAAACCTCCACCCTTATTAGGTATATTGGTAGGCAGCTTGGAAGGTGAGGGAGGTATTGGAGCAGGGGGAGGAGGAGGTGGTGGTGGCACCTCAAGTCTTGCTCTGGGGTCAGCCTGCAAGATAGCAATCTCGTTGGTCTTGCGTACTCGAGCACGTGGCGATGTATCTGGCGATTGGAGCATTTCCTTAAAGGCTGTAACAGATTCAAGCGGTAAATCCAAATTGTACTAACATACTGGAAATTGCTAGTTATTTGAACTACACAGAGAGGATTCTAAAATATTTACCTCGTGTATAGCTTTTAAAATTTAATAAAATGCTATTTACTAATAAATACAATAAAATCCTATTTAGTACAATATATATATATATATATATATATATATATATATATATATATATTGTAATGTATATGTATATATATATAACAATATATATATATATATATATATATATATATATATATATATACATTGTTAGTGAAATGAAAATGTTTATATCCAAAGATAGTTAAATTATGGAATAAAACTTCTGTAATTTACCCAATAGATTAGGGGCTAAAAAACTTATAAAAACAAGCATGTGAAAAAAGTATTAAGGTTACAATTTAATAGTTCCGGAATTGCCATTTCATTCTGAATAACATGTATGATGATTTGAGCCCAGGGAAGAGAAAACTCATAAAGAGAGACTGAAAAAATTGATAAAGTCATAGAACAGGCCTTGTTAATTGCTGTCCAGGATATTCCGGCAATTTTGACAGATTTAGCAGGAACAGTTCCTGACAGAGAACACCAACGCTGAATGACTAAACAACAATAATAAGCTAGAGTTTGCACCCGAAAATAAAGAAGTAAGAGTCAAGAAGTGGATGCAGAAGCAAATGAAAAGAAGACAATGAGTTCCGAGAATTAATTATGAAACAACCCTAATCTACATGATTAACATTTTGGAGTACCTCAGGAGCACATCATAAAATGAAATGTGACATAAAGAAATTGATAAGACCGTTCTTATGACAGTTTTGTCTACAAAAAGTTTTTAAGTAAAATAATTGGAAGACTTCAAAACTGCGTAAGTTTCCACATGTTGAAGTGTAAGAGACATGTAGTTCAATATGAATATCTACTTATCTAACAAAAATGATAATTCTTTACTGTTTGTATTTAAATTTTGTTTCATTTCTATTTAAAATTCAATGCTGTCTTCCAAAACCAAATAAGTACGTTTTACATAATTATTTCATACTAACATACTTTATTTACATAATGTGCTGCTTGATATAAGAACATTTTCAAAAAATTTACTATAGGCATATACTTGTAATCATTATATATAACATATAATCCAATATAATTCATTTTCATAATAGACATGTTCCACTTTTTAATGCAGATTTACACATTTACTACATTGGGTACTTTTCAACTAAATACCCAAAATTTACATGTAAAAGAATCATTACATAGTCTATATGTAACAAGCAAACTATGAATCATCTTAACTTTCAGCTTGTCTTAAATTGCACTTTTGACAGATTGCTTTTCTGATGACAAAACAGTGATTAGATTGTTAAAATGTCTTATCAACACAAAATATGTAAACTGACCAACATTTGAAAATAGTCAATTCAAAGACTTACCTAATAAATTTGACTTTACAGTAATACTGAGGTGGGTAGTTCCCCGTAGGATTTCTAACGCCCGTGCATGACTCACATGGTCAAAACTCTGGCCATTCACTTCCAAAATTTGATCCCCTCTTTTCAAACCTACATCTTCTGCCTTGGATCTTTTATCCACCTGTGACAAAATATAGTGTTCAAATACTTGATCAAAAATATATCTAATTGCTAATGGCTATATTAGAGGTACATCTCACAGTTTTCACTATTTCACAAGTAATAATAAGTTTAGTTGCACTAAGCACTAGAGAAAGATGAATTTATGAAGAAGATGAAAGAATAACGAAAGAGAGCCTAAATATAAAACTTATGTTTGTGGGAAGTATAAACTCTCAAATTTAGACTAAAACACATATTATCTAACAAAATTGTTACTTTTAATCAGGTCACAGATTCCAAAATTTATCAATTCCCATTCTTATTCCAAAAAATTGATTTCCTCAACTACCAAAACCATAAAAAAGGGTAAAACATCGTAATGTCTCGAGGTAAGTCCAGAAAATAGTACTACACTCCTTTTATTTTGTTATCATTCATTATTCATCTCTAAGACGCCGATCGTAGAGATATGGGCGAATATGAGGAGTGAATGAGTGTGATGAGTGTAGATGAACGAGTGTATTCATTGTTACTATCTGAGTTCGACTTAGCTCATAAAGGACTATTTATTAATAGCCCAATAGCCAGGGCAACTATGGGACCTACAGCTTTACGTGGAATCCGAACCACGTAGTAACAGCAGATATGGCTGTTACTCCAGATAGATTTAATAATTATTTCATTAACTCAGTTGCGCAAATTAAAAATGATATCATACAACCTAGTATTAACTGCTTAAATTTAACTCAAAATTACCCTATTAAAAAGAACAATTTTAATTTTGCAAGTGTCTCTTCTGATGATGTACTGGCAGCTGTTAAAAGATTGAAAAACTCAGAAAGTAAAAACATATTTAATTTATCCAATAACATTTTCAAAAATATTCATCACACTTTTTTAATTCCTCTCACGTTATGCATAAACAAGTGCTTGGCTGAAGGTTTTTTCCCAGATGAGTTAAAGTTGTCCAGAATTTGTCCAATATTCAAAAAAGGCCCTAAAAATGAACCCGAGAGCTACCGTCCAATATCTATCATACCAGTTTTTTCTAAAGTTATTGAAATTATAGTGCATGATCAATTGGTTGCATACCTAAATAACAACAATTATTTAAATATAGAACAGTTCGGTTTTAGAAGAGGCAAGTGTACGGTCGATGCTATCGCTGCTCTAATCAAGGAAATTCTTACCACTTTCGAGGACAAAGGCTTTGCTCAGGCTACTCTGTGTGATCTGAGCAAGGCATTTGATTGCGTTGATCATGCAGGGTTGATTGGAAAACCTAATTTTTATGGAATAACTGGAATTGCCTCAAATTTTTTTAAAAACTATTTAAAAAATCGTATGCAAAAGGTTTACGTTAACGGAAACTGGTCCAGCGAGGTTAATGTTCCATGGGGAGTGCCTCAAGGCTCAGTCCTTGGCCCTCTTTTATTCTTGATACAAATTAATGATCTTCCTAATGTCTTAAAAGCAAAATCTTTCTTGTATGCTGACGACACAACTTTTCTTAATATACATCCTGATTTTACCTGTTTACAAAAACTTGTTAGTGATACCTTTGAAGAAGCATCAGTTTGGTTTAGATCAAACGGCTTCTTACTAAATGAATCCAAAACCCAAAACATTCTATTTAGCTTAAGACAAAATCCCTCAAAGGAAACAACATTTTCTGATAGTGTAAAGTTCTTAGGAATCATGATAGATAACAAGTTGACGTGGAGCACCCACATTGAATTCATTTCAAAGAGGTTATCAAGAGTAATTTATTTGTTAAGGCGAATTATGACGCGTCCCAGAAACCTATGTAAAATCATCATATTATGCTTTTTTCCAGTCAATCATCAGATATGGACTTGTAATTTGGGGTAACAGTTCAAAAATTAGTGATATTCTTTTACTGCAAAAGAAGGCTATTAGAGTTATTTCAAAGTCACAACTGCGTGACCATTGTAGACCATTATTTATCAATCTTCAAATACAAACCATTATAAATTTATACATATTTGACTTGGTTTCTTATATTCTCAAAAACTCTGAATGTGTAACATTTGTTAGTGACTGTCATAATTACAATACCAGAAATAAGAACAACATCTCAATAAATCACTGTAGGCTTAGTACAACTCAACGTAGTCACGTTATCATATCTCAACAGCTGTACAACAAACTAAGACATCTAATTAATAAATATCCAACCAAATTATTTCTAACTAAATTTTTTAATTGGCTCGTTCAAAATCCATTTTACACCCTATCAGAGTTTTAGAGTCTTAGGGAAATAGTTTTTTAGTGCACATCTAAATCTGAAAGTAAAAAGTAAATTTGTTATTATAGAATATAATCACAATATTTGACATGTGTGTAAACACTAATAATGACTTTGTCAATGCATTTTTTGTAAAATGGCAATAAAGATTGATTTGATTTGATTTGTTGGTCTGATTTTCAGCTAACTGACAAGTCTGACACTCAGTTCTCTCCCCTACACAACATACGAACCTTGACTACCATTCAACACGGACACTCCAAACTTCTCTAGTAGTGTCTACGTTGATGGCAACCAATGAGCGGACGCCGTGTCGTTATTAAGAGAACCGAGCATGGAACCTATCGCCTACAATCTCCCAAACACTTTGTCCCCAAGTAGCTGGGTTACAGCACTGCGCCACCAGTGCCGACTTTATGTTAGTATGTTAATTACATACTAACAATATAAATAGGGTTGATGATTAATGACTGACATACTTATTGCTTGACTGGGAAACAATCCCTTAACTGGCGTCATTTCAGGAAACAAACTATGCCTTTCTGTGGCCATGCACTGATTTGTTAGTTTATGTCTATATAATAGTGATTTTGATGTGGTTATTTTCACTTTGAACATTTTATTTCTAAAAATGCACTTAAGTGTTTTAACACTTGTAGTGTATTTTTTACTATGTTTAAACTCTGACATAGAGATTTAAGAACAACTTGCAATCATTAGATTACAAACTGGTGTTAGAAAAGCTATTGATTGGAAATTAACATTAGGTGGAAAAGTTGATCTATTGGTCAATTTGAAACGAATCTGATCGAAGATTAAATTTAGATTTTTAATACCACAGGATGTACCTTATTGAGATCTTTGGAAGGGAATTAAAACTAAGTTCATGCATTGAACTTGAAGGACCTTCCTATCCCATTCAGAGACAATTGTATACAAAGGACATACACCAATCTGATCAACACTAATTTAAGGATTAATTTAATTTTCACATGTAGAACAACAAAAAGTATATTATTATAAATTTAAACTTGTATAGAGATCCATAGGTTGATCTAAGTTTGAATAGACTACTTTTAGTAGTGAACTATGTGAAAATGAGCAGACAAGGAATACATCAATACACCACATGATAATTTCTATTATAAAATGTATTCACTTGAAAAATACATCCTGGGCCTATAATATATTCCAGACTACATGAAATAAAGACAACAGACATTTACAATCACTAAAAATATAAGAATATGCAAAGAATACATATTTACTTTACCTTAGAAATGAAGATACCAAACTTGCGCTCATAGCCACCAAAGTTTCGATCATAACCGCCAAGAACAGAAAAGTGCAAAACTTCGTCACGACTGGGCCGAGCCAGTGTCACACACCGCACCCTTGCCTTTGCCGCACATGCAATGTTCAGTAACCGTAGCTGGCCAGTCATGGTCTCCCGTTCCAGGCCTGCCTCAAACAACTCCAAGAATTCCATCATGTGTGGATCTGTTTCAAAGTCTGTGAAGTGATTGTTTACCCAGAGTAAGACTACTCGAGTCACTCTGTCTCTGAGGCTTGGTTCTTCAAACCTGAAACAATTAATATATAATAGACATTTTTACTCAATTAATCTTTCTTCTGGTGCTAAAATAAAATACATAAATGTATTTTCATATAGGTGATAGAAACTGAGTTAAGATTTATTATAGGACAGCTGCCCTTGATTTGAATAATTTCCAGTAAAAAACATTGGAAATATTGATATGAAAAAATTAATTTAACAACTACACATAAACTACTTTTCAACAAAAGCACCATTCCAATTCAAGCATTAGTCATAGTTTAAACTAATTTTTAACTTTCCTTTCTATAATATCTATCCACCTTGAAGAAAAAATATTAAGAGTGCATTCATGGCACTAAGGAAAGAAGCCTGCGTATCTTAAACTTTAATTAATTTACTCTTTCAGCTTCTAGGTTAATAGCGCTTGTCTACCCCCCTGTGCTATGTTTTTCAACCACTCTATGACTCTTAGAAAAAAATCACTAAACCAATTGTTCTCTCCTATTTGATGAGTCAAATTTATAAACAACTGGATCAAAAGGGTTACATATAAATTAGCCTATCAACCTTTTTCATTTATGAGTTGACCTTTCCGATTAATGGCGATGAGTGATTTGGTCTGCAAGTCTGCAAAATCTCTGGTGAGGGGATCCAACCCTACGCTGAGCAAACTCAGTGCCATGAATCGGAAGATATCATGATGGTAAATGCTTATATTACTAGACATGGTCACTTCAGGAAACATCTGGCAAAGATTGGTATCTACAGAAAAGTCACCAGTTGCTGGCTTTATGGTGAAGCTCTTGAATCTGCTGAGTACCACTTAAGTCAGTGCAAACCTCTGGAGCTCAGGAGAAGGAGAATTTTCAGGGTTGGGCTCTCAGAGAATGGTAACCAATCTGGGGAAATTTTTAGAACTGGTTAGGCCACTCCTGAATAGGTTACTGCATTCTAGTACGTAACAAGGGAGCACAATAAACCCAAGGTTGAATTGCAATCTTGGAATGGCCTCAAATCTTTCCTTTCCTTTCAATAAACTAAGCCGATCTTTTCCTTGTTTACATATTTTTTTGGCCAGAGGAGGTTGTGGTTCACTACTCTCACTGGTGCTTTCACTATCACTTTGTTCATTTTGGATTTTACATGGGATCATTTCAGTCACTGTTATCAGAAAATAATCACTTAAATAATTGTTTTCACCAAATAAATCATCTGTTTCCTGTTTTGTTACTAGTGTCAAAAATTCACTACCAGACGTTGATTTAATGACACTACCAAACATAAACAACAAGCAGACAATAGCTATGAAATGAAATGAAAATCATTCTGTTGATACAATAAGCAAGCCTAGTAGTTCACCAAATCTCTCACAGATGACGCAAGCACTCTATTGCAAAGAAATAATCAATAACGACTTCAGTCTTTAGCAGCACACTACTCGTGTGTACTATATGCATGCTAATCGAAACATTAAAAGAGAATTAGAAAAAACATCAATAATTTAAAACCTCATTTTAAAATGTTGTCTACTTTTCTCTTAATGTTAACATTAAAAAAACAATAGATGTTTTATATTTTTGTACAAATTGTGAAATGATCTGATGATCCTGTGATAGGAAAACACATTCATTAAACATTTAAATTTATGGAATTATTACAGCTTTAATATTTTCTTTTATATAACTATTCAATAAGTATATTTTTATATTTTGATCAGACTACAAACATATCAAACAAAACTTTCTTCACAACTAATTAGTGCAAATTGTGTTTATCTTTTGACTTCCAAATGACAGAACTAAGAAGCTAGTACTGACCACTGTAATAACTGGTTGGTGACTAGACTCGATGACTCAATGAAGGTACGGTGCGTTAGAAGAAAGTCCTCCACGTACGTATTGTCTATCACAGAGTTCTCTTCTATCAACTGAAGCATTAGCTTTTCCGGAGTTGCCTGCACATACAAAACACACTGATGATAGATATTGAATAAATAACTAACTTAGTATTTTAGTTTTAGAGTTTCATTTTTGCTCAAAACTAAAGTTTAATATAAGATAATCTGACATATTTATTAACTCATTAACCCTGGCGTTAAACACGATCAGCCGATCACAATAGAAATAACAGTCGCGATTGTGACCCAATTTAAAGTGCTCATTAACTAGCCCACTGCACCACAGATTTATGAGTTTTTAATCATTACTATACTGTATGCATACACTTTTAAATAGGGAGAATTAATTTATTAATCCAGAAGATAGTGATTCAGATTTACAGAGATCTACAATGCCTTTGATAGTTTGTCAGATTATTGTATCTATGTTTATAACTTATCAGCTGATTTATTTTTTAACATACTGGCATGAATCACACGAGTATTGTTTTATAAACTGTGTGTTAAGAGTAAAAAAATATTGTGAAAGTGTAAAAGGAAATATTACCCAATAAGCCAGTGACCAATTCACTAACTTTGATTATACATATTAGTTTATAGATGATTTTTAAACATTAATATGATTTATTAATAATAAGGCACTGCAAAGTGGTACATATGGTATATTTATCTTTTCACTATAAAATGCTGAAAACCTTTGTACATTTTTTCAATTTTCTAATATTTTTCCACCTAAATTTTTAAAAATTAAAAAGAAAATTTTAAAATCTTAAGTAAGTAAAGTTTTTATTGTATATTGATAAAATTAATTATACACCATGAATATTACACCGGACACACTCCTTGAGTGCTATAGAAAAAAACAATCTGGCAGACAGTCTTCATTTGTTTGTCTTTTTGTCACAGTGAAAATTGTATTGCCAGCGACAAATCAGGCTAAACTGCTAACAATTAACTTAAGAATTCTTTTTCTTAAGACATTTTATTTAAGAAAAAGCATCATATTTGTAACAGAATAGAATGAAGCATACTAAAATTTCCAGTTTAAAATCGGCACTCAAACATGGACAAAATTGGTAAAATTAAATATTTTTACAAATTATTAGAAAGAAACCAAAATACAGACAATTTTTATTTCTTTATTGGTTGCTACAGAAAATAACGATATTTGTATCCATGTGTAGAATTTAGTCCAGTTGAATCAGTCAGTTATGGAAAATTATCCAATTTTATCTCTTTTTGTACAAAACAAACAAGAAACAAAATAAACCCAAAAATAGTATTAAATAATAGAAACTACAATTTTCACAAAAAAATAATAGAACAAGTTGCAGTTACAAAATTTTTAGGTCTTCTTATTGATGAAAAATTAAGTTGGGATAAGCATACTGATCATGTAATAGGTAAAATGTCAACAGGCTTATTTGTGTTGAGACAAATGGAAAAGTGATGTAATCTACACACTTTAAAAACAATATATTTTGCCTTAGTTCATGCACATCTAACTTGCAGAATAAGTATATATGGAGCTACAAAAAAGAGACTTAGATAAGATTTTAGTCCAACAAAAAAAAGCTTTAAGAATTATGTGCAAGTTAAAAAGAGAGGACTCAGTTTAACATGTCTTTCCTGACTTGGGCATACTGACAGTCTTTTTACTCTAGAAACTGTGGCTTATGTAAAACAGAACTTTTTTCCAATGTCAAATAACCATATTTATAACACTAGAATAGAAGACACGTTGAAACACATAAATTGGAATTAAAAAAAAAAATATATATACTAAGTTTATAGGAACAAAGTTTTTGCACAAATTACCAAAGCATATCACTATAGAAAGAAACTTTCATAAATTTAAAGCTAGAGCCAAAGAACATTTGATAAAGTTAGCCTTGTATTCTATAGATGAATACTTACAAAGTTAGAGATAGTCCCCTACTGTAATAAAGAATTAAGGAGGGTCAATGATTTTATGTTATTAGTTTTTAGAACAAATTGTGATAACATATAAAATGACGATATTTGTTGTACCTGTGTACATTTACATAAATAAAGAAATTTTGAATTGAATTGAATTTTGGGTGATTAAAGAAATTTTTGAAATATTTATACTAAGCTACAATATATGTCATGAATATATATTTTTAATTTTGTTTTGTTCATTTTTGTGTTTTACTTATAGCTGTAAATGTTACTACATACCTAATTGTACATTTAATGCTAAGTAAAATAAAAACAAAAAATAAATAAAGATATATTTCTTGAACTTAATTTTTTTCTGAACTTCAGTATTTTTTACTAATGTGATTAACACTTTTGGGAATATCAGAGGAGGAGAGTCCATAGTACCAACAGGACTTAATAGATGAAAATAACAATGACTAAAAACACACTGACCCTGATAACTACTGGTCCACGGCGTCCACCCTCCAACGCTCCTCGCTGTTCAGTAACCATCACCAGCTGCCCATCCTCCTCGTGGCGACGTGTGTTCTCCTCGCCCTGGTGCTGTATCTTGTAGTAGTCTTGCTGCGTAATGCACACAAACTGGCAGTCATCACACTTGGTGCGCATTACACCTCGATGGTACAGCCTGTCCATTGTTGGAAGGATTCCAAAACTGTACAAAAAGTAATGTACGCTCATTTATAAAGTAAATAAAAACCAGCTGAGCTGAGCAACTCGAAAACAAAAATTGTAAACAATGATTACCTAACTATAAATAACAATATATTGTTATAAAATTAAAATACCAAACAAATCTGAACAGTTAATATTAAATTATGCTTGGGAAAAATCATCAATTTTATACACTCGTCTATTTATAACAAATCTAGAACTGAATCTGTTTTAAGGCAAAGCATTTTTATTTCATTGCAAGTAGATATTATCATGGACAATGACTGCAACTGATTTTTATTTATCAGAACCAGTTACCGTATGCTACACAAATCACTGAGAATATTAACACAACTATCCCGGAGAATACTAAAACATTGACTTTAATTCAACCAACAAATGCATCAACCAATCCACCCTTTGAGTCTTTACAGGGTTTTCACATTAACCCAAAAATGTATTACTTTCGACAACTGACTTTTATTCAACTACCAATTATGAAAAGCTCTTTTCCATATCTATTAAATGACAATCTCTTTGTCAGCAAACACAATTGGGCTTTCATATACATTCTGATTACATACAACTTTTCATGTCTGCTTCTAGAAAAATACCCTTAACAAGCTTTTTGGTATTTGGTAATTAATATAGTTTTTAATGTGTTGCCCAAAAGTTGTTTTAAGTCTTCAGAGATAATCATATATTAAGAAATAAAGGGCTCGACCTACAAATACAGTACAACCTTTATCCTTGATATCCAGACTTGAATTATCTGATTGTTCATCAGGCTTATAAAACAGAAGAAAATAATTTTTGTAATATAAAATAATCACAACTCCCCACAACGCAAATCTTGAACTCAAGTATTTGAGTTTTGCATCTGCAATCTAGCAGGTGCTGTTCTTTTAACTTGTTGTGCATTATCAGTTGTCACTATTTAATGCAACGAAAAATCTGAGCTGGCAATTTGTTTACTTCTGTAATAGAGTGGCTGGAAGAGTCCATTTCTTATAAGAGGAAGAGTTCATTACTTACACACCCTTGGCATTGTCAGTCTTTTGTTTATTATGGCGGAGTGAAAACATGTTCTTGTTCAGTTTAAGTATGACGTTACTATTGACTGTACATTTTTTAAATCACAAAATTATAAGTTTTTATGTAAATACTATAGATAAACTTTAGATATGATGTTAGAATTTTAAATTAGTAAAACAGTTGTTTTTAGAAAAAGTATGTCTTATGAGACATAAGATTTCGACAAAAATAGTTGGCTGCCATTGTCTTGTCAAAATCTGCCAGCCTTTGCAATTTATATTGCATGCAATTGTAGGCGCTCCTCTCTCGCTTGTAATCCAATATGAGTGATTGCATCTGTATTTTGTTAGAAAAACAAGTTTTTTTAGTTATGTTTTGTACGGCTTTGAAAGTATTCAGCTTGACCTGCCGCCACATTTGGTCTGATAACCCAGGTTGTACTGTACTAAAAGACAGCATTACTAGAACATAGAGGTTCTCTGATCAATGTTAGATTAGACAACACAGGAGGAGAAACACCAGTCTAAGTCTGGTTAGTTACTGTACATCAATATAGTAGAACTAAAAACATATTGCTAAATAATATGATCTTTATACATCTTGTTAAGCTAAAACAATCTTTTTAAAATTGTAAAATTACATTATAGTTCATGGCGTTATCAGTAGAAACACTATGCTTAATGAAGAAAATTAAATTTAGTACGATTTTCTTTTAAAAAAGTGAGCTATATTTTGTTAACTGGAAAGTCTTTCACCAGAACCTCATGTTTGACTGACCTGTCGCCCATCTGGAGGTGTTCCACATGTCCATTGGCATGCTCCACCTCAACATGTCCGTTGATGAGGACACTCCAGGAGTCCAGCTCTTCTCCGTCATTCATCACAACCGTTCCTGCCTTCTCCACAACCGCAAACACCTGTAACACAAAAACAATATTAAACCTTATGAATTTTGTTTTTTTTTTTAATTTATGTTTATGATTTTTTTTTACTGGGGTTATGACAATTGCATGTCTATGTCAGTTTGTTTTATATATATATCCTTATATAGATCATTTTATTAGAGACAAATGTATGGCCTGTGTTCAATGACTACTGTAGCTGTATGTTGCAAAACAGGCTTTTGTTGAAACTAATCTCAGGGAACTCTTTTGCTCCACAAAAAAAATCAAAAATAAGGGTTCCTATTTATTTATTTATACATTTTGTATTGCTACAAAACAGATAGAAATGTCCAATTAAATTATAGCACTAATCTTAAATTAACAATATGCTAGATAACAAGCAAGCATTGTAAATAAACATCTAACAACTAAACATTTAACAAATTTTTAGTTAAATTATTTATTTTTTATTATTAAATTTTTAGTTAAAGAATCCTAGTTCAACGATTCGGTTCGTAATAATCATCATATCATAAAACTTGAATTATAGCCTGTTATTTTTTTACTCTTAATATGTGAAACTTCAAATGTAAATCTTAACTATTTAAAACTAAAATACTCGTAATATCAACTTGCGGTTACAAGATTGGACCTTTAATATAATTATAAAAATAAATACAAACCATACAGTTGAAATGGAAAAGCCTGTTTTAGCTTACTGAGAGTAAAGTTTTATATCTACTATATATAGGGCTATTGACTTCCCAGCAGAAGCTTTGTAGTTTTGCAAAAGACCATCATAAGACAGGCTTTCCTCACCCTAAGCCAGTAAACAGCTAATAAGGTTGCTGACAAATTCGATGATTGAGCTGGATGATGGATACTTGAAAGAGAAATCCATGTTTTTGGCATTTCTTGTGGGGCGAAACGACCTCCTTAAGTCTTTAATATCACAATTAATTCTTACTGTAAACTGCAGCATTAGGCCTAACCCTACAGCTGTGGTTTCATCACTTGTATATAATTTGAACAAGAATTCCATTGAAGTTAGCAATAAATTCATGTTCAAATCAAGTAACTAACAAAGCAAGCACAGATGCAGGGTTAACAATAATGTTCGGCAAATGTTTACCCTGAGACTTGCATCTCAGAAAACTGCTGGCCAAACGTGATTTGGGATTAATAAGAGACTGACAGACAACTTGGTAACGATGTTGGACAGATGTTTCCCCTGAGCACCCAATCGGCACTGTGTGGTCTGCATCCCAGCAAACAGTACCCTTAATATTATTTGGGTTGTGTGAGACACTGAGAGACAACTTGGCAACACTGTTGGACAGATGTTTTCCCTGAGCTGCCAATCACATTATATTAAAATGTCGGCACTAGTGGCGCAGTGCTGTAACCTAGCTACTTGGGGACAAAGTGTTAAGGAAATTGAAAGCGATAGGATCTATGCTTGGTCCTCCTAATACCGAAACAGCGTCCGCTCAATGGTTGCCATCAATGTGGACACTACTAGAGAAGTCTGAGGTGTCCACATTGGATGGTATTCAAGGTTCAGATGTTGTGTAGGGAAGAGAACCGATTATCAGATTTGTACTCTCTATTAATTATTGGCTTCTTATTATTAATTTTGTATAGTTATTATAAAAAAAATCAAGAAGTATCCTTATACAAAATAAAACAATTAATGCTATGATTTAATTCGTACCATGACACTGCAAAGAGCACGTCGCACGGCCAGGGTCATGTTGGTGAAGGCCTTGAGGTGTTGCGTGAGCTCCAGCAGGATCTCTATGTCATCCTCTGTCCTCTCTGATGGGTCTTTCTCCAGACACTCTCGCAGTGAATCCCTCTGTAGTGTCAGACTCTGTGGGCACACACATGTAAGTTAACATATGACTGTTTACCAAGATTAATAATGTTTTCATGTAAACTACAACGAGGAAATACATCAAATTAAAATACAATACACCAGACCAGTGTTTTTGGTGTTTTGGTTGTGCTATTAAGCAAATTAATAAAATAAACTGATATTGTTATGCTGGTAAAATAAAGCCTAACTTGGCGATGTCGTTCTTATATAGAGATATGCCACCTGTAAATAATGAGTTTAACAATAACCTGTTAAAAGAGTAAATTAATAGGAAATTTTAGCTATAGAAAAGGTAATTACTTATGACTTAATTTATTAGTAAGGTGAATGTAAGAACTGGAAGAAATATGTTGTAACTGTTCTTACGCAACCATTGTAAGACAAACAGAACTATGTTGAACAGTCTCATTTTGAACCTTATAGGCATTATTTTGACTTGTACCTATTTAGATGTTCAGGCCCATGTGCTTAAAATCAATGCACAGTTTAACCCAAGCCTTCAGATGAAAATATCAAGTAGAGTAGAAAATTATTATAACTTCTTATTTAGTTGAAAAATAAGTATGAATTGCATTTTAATACAAACAAGTTATTTCTAAAGAAAAGTTAACGTTGCCCATGATCAATAAGTAAAGTTGTATTACTGATTTTATACAGACACTTAGATTTCTCATCCAATGTTAAATATGTCTCAAAATATCAGCTGTTTTGTGGAACATTGTGGAGCCCTAGTGTAGTCCTATGTAAATGTTATGCAGTTTAAACCAGCTGTGTAGCAGACCTCACTAACTAACCAAATTACTTGCAGAAATATTCTTATTACATGAAATGTTTATTTGTAAGTAGTAATATAATCAAACGTTTAACCCAAGTCCTCTAGTTAACACATAGTAAATAAGAGTTCTATTTACCCATTACGGAACCATCCGATCGAGTCTACATCTGTTTGCGTGATTTTAAAATGACTCCACCTATTGAGAATCCCGCCGACTGTAAAGTGCGTGCTGTAATACGGTTTCTCTGTGTTCAAGGCTTCAAAGCAGTTGACATTCATCACCAAATCAGTGAAGTGTATGGTGAAAACATTATGAGTGATGGAATGGTTCGGAAATGGGTTAGGGCCTTTAAAGATGGCCGTACAAATCAGATCATCGGTAATGACTGAAGGTCGCCCACTTCGTTCCTCATCATTAAAGTTTGTACGGCCATCTTTAAAGGCCCTAACCCATTTCCGAACCATTCCATCACTCATAATGTTTTCACCATACACTTCACTGATTTGGTGATGAATGTCAACTGCTTTGAAGCCTTGAACACAGAGAAACCGTATTACAGCACGCACTTTACAGTCGGCGGGATTCTCAATAGGTGGAGTCATTTTAAAATCACGCAAACAGATGTAGACTCGATCTTTAAAATAAGTGTGAAATGTATTGTAATACAAATAGATTATTTCTAAAAAAGATTTGATGCTGCAATGGCCAATAAGAAGAGTTTAATTCATATATTAAGGTTAACAATGGTATTTATTAGTTGTTGATATTATTATGAATACAATTTATGCTACAAATATATTAATAAGTCTGATAAGCTAGGCTAATGTCGGCACATTGGGCAACAACAGTCAATTAAATTAGGTTGGTTATCAAGCTTAAAATGTACTAAAAATACACATGTTATATAATACTTCAACTGACAGCCAACAGGGGTGTATTCCTGTAACACAGATAGCAAGGGGCGTGGGTGATATGGAGATCTGCTCAGTGCTTACCATCATTACGATCATTATTAGATG
The DNA here is from genome assembly GCA_035578905.1 of Stictocephala bisonia. NCBI lineage: Eukaryota > Metazoa > Arthropoda > Insecta > Hemiptera > Membracidae > Stictocephala > Stictocephala bisonia. The sequence goes on from JAQJVL010000007.1 coordinate 7,525,050, forward strand.
TTTGGAGTGCAGCTTGAGATGTGGCATTGTTCATCCTCATCTTGAGAAAGAACTGACACCACTCGGTCAATGACAAAACCAACAAAGTTACACGTCAGACAAATTCCACAATACACTAACGTTTCCCAATTCCTGCATACTGGGCTATAAACACAATCATTTTGAGTGCCCTTAATCTTGGACATGAGGGTGGTTGCCTGGGTACGCATGATTGGCCATACTAGTATCTATATGTCAGTAAGATAGCATGGAATCAGCATCAATAGTAAAAATAAAAATAAGATAGTTATCATTGTTCAAAATTTGTTCTACTTTTAGTTCTGGCAATGCATTTTTCAATTATTTATATATTTTAATGTTACTATTTAACCAGGACAGAAAAAGTTATATACTATATTCAAAAATATTATTAATAAATGGCCTTTTCTGAGGATAACCCAATCTCAGTTGGGAACAAGACTATATACATTAACATGTTCAGTGTGTGCGTCTCAGATCTGAGATGGGTAGACGGAGTGTCAAGTGCGAGACACCCGAGACAGCCTGCAATGTTACACACAAGGCTTGAGTGGAAGCTTAGCATTTTAGAAGATAGTATTAATTTTTTTTTATCAGTTAACACGTTAATCAAACTCAATTTTCATTCATGGAATCTATTCTTTTCAAAATATTTTAAAAACCAGGAAGGGACTAACATACCATAAACCTGAAATTCTGCCAACATTCCTTTTCACATGTCTTCTTTTTTATAATGAATGGCATGAATGCTAGGTACTGTATGGTAACAAAAAAATGGCTGGATAAGTAAATAACCATGATTTATAGCTGATATCTATGTTAGAAGAGAAACATGGGAACTTTTTAAAAACTACTCTACCTATCTCATGATAATGAAATAAAATGTGATGACCAACTGTACGGAAGTACAACATGAAACGATGTGCGAGTCTAATAGGTAAATGTTCCCGCCCTTTTAATGTTACTGCTTTAATGAAACCGTCAGCAATGTCCAACCAATATCCATATAAAACTGACTTTAACCCAATTAGCTCAGTGACACAAATTCAATTCACAGCGATTGACAGCCCATGTATCATATTGCTTTGAATAGCTTTCCAACAAAGTGCTTTTTATTTCCCCATAGTAATATTACTATACAGGAATAAATATATTTAATACCTAATATCCAGTACATGCTTGAACTAAATATTAAGTGTCAACTCGAGATCGTGTATTTTTTTCAAATAATTAAGAATATATTAAACAAGATGGTGGTACACTCCATACTTATCAACTGATAGCGGACAGACAGTTGAAGAAAGTAATAAGTCGTAGCAAAGTAATATTTACATGAAACTCAAAGTCAAGCTATATTTCACCCATAAGTCATTAGGACACCTATTATCATTATAAAGAATAATTAAGTTTCTATAAATTATCAATACACAGTATAACTATAAATACCGTTATAATACAAATAATGAAGTCTGAACTCCACTTAAACACAAACTATAAAGCACTCTTAATCGAAAATGTGACCTTTCAGTTAATTGTTGCAGATGTGATGGCATAGTTGCTAAGACTTCGGACTGCGAGGGCAAGTTCCAAGCTTCAAATCCCCTACTGAGCTAACTGTCGGTACTTCACTTGTTGAATAAAGTTCACGCATAGAACTGCAAGCCCATGTGAACTTATGAGTGAAGTTTTAAGAAAAATAATAGTATTAATTTATATGAGAAATTATTAAAGAGCCTTTGTAAATTATAACCTCAAAACAAAATTTAAAAAAATTTAATTGAGTTATGAATTTTATAAACCCTAATCTTTTTAAAATTCTACATTAAAATTCAAAAACTTCTCAAATTTAAATATTATTTAAGTTGTGTACTCACGTCAGTGCTCTCCGCTAGGTCATCTTCGTCCGAGTCCACAACGCTCTCGACCAGCCCACTGAGATCCACATCATCTGCTTCCACAGAGCTGTGCACCGACGTCATGGTATCTGAACCACTGTAGGCTGAGCTTGTGTCTGATGAATGGGAACTACGGTTAGATTTCTGATACAGCTCTGGCCGGGCAAACTGCAACACAAGCACAACCGTTCAATAAGGTCTTCAGCTCACTTAATTCTTACTTTATTACAATGTAATAGGTATGTAAATGTAAATATTTCAAGTTGTTGTATATAATAAACAAAATATTCAATATAAAAAATTTAAATATTTATACATTTTAAACAGACAATTGAAAACTTTTGAAAAAACAAAGTACAAATTAGCACTGCTGTTTGGATATTTTAATGTGTATTCTACTAAAAAGCTTGATTAGGATCACTGACAGAAATGAATGCTCACTTTTGAGTCTCGTAAAATAAAAAAAAAAATATTTACTTGCTCACTTCAAGTAAATTAGGGTATTTAAAGGGGTTCAAAATTGCAATTTTTCATAAAAATAGTAAAAAAGCTTGACAGAACTAGTCTCATTTCAACAATCATTTAACAGAGAACATTTATTTTAAAATTCACAACATGGCAAACACATTTTCTAGAAAGAAATGATACTTGTAATGGTAGTAAAATATTATTAAGATCTTGTGAGGACAAAAATCGACATGAAAGTTTCAATAACGAAGAAGTTTGTTTTGTTGTTTACATAATTTTTGTTGAGTATCATAATTAAATAGCTTAGTAATTATTGGATTAACAAAAAAATGGAGAAAAAACTGTACAGTTAACATGTAGGATAATTTGAGTTCTTTACTCTTATATTTTCCAAACTCATCAATTTTGTATGTGTTAGCAAAATTGTATAGCAAATATTGAGCACAGGATTCACAAAAATTTAACTATTATTTAGAGCTACAAATTTACAGTTTATAATGCATCTAATTTGACCATAGCTGTGCGATTTATATCAACACAACTTGCGAAAATTAAAAAATTGGCGATATATTACACAACTATCATATACACATGTTGACTTTCTGTGATGTTTCTTATGCTAACAGACAGATGTTGTTGTCAGGTGGCCCTATACGGACAATACGGCACCACTGAAATATACTATGCTTATTTTTACACTTAAAACATATGATATATATATATTAAATCTCTAAATAAAAGCATATCACAAGGGTTTGGTAGCTATCACTGAGAAAAGTTATTCATCAAATCTATCACTGATCGAGTCATTCAAGAAAATTTCGAGGCGCTTGCCAGGATCTAACTGAACTATAGGGTACTTGTAATTCAATTAAAAACTCTCAATTTAAAACCTACATTTGCAAACTTAAATCATAAAACAGATGCAAAAAGAATTGATTTTTTGCGTTATAAGTTAAAAAATAGTTGATCAATTTTCCAATCTGATATGTTTTAATATCAGAAACTATATTACTTTACTTACAACTTCAGTATCTTGATTTTCTTCTTCATCTAAAACTGGCGATACTGTATCGTTTTAGTTACTGAAAAAGATTAATGAAAATCTTCCCCTATGCATCATGACTTTGCTCCTAACACATTCTTTGTTCATTGTTCTGGCAGCTGAACGAATATACTATTTATTGAGGGGTGTGTGTGCGTGTGCGTGTGTGTGTGTGTGTGTGTGTGTGTGTGTGTGTGTGTGTGTGTGTGTGTAACACCTACTTTTAATACTGATTTCTTAACTCCAATATTTATGATTTCATTCTATCATAATAATAATAATTCATAATATTCAATAATAAATTATACAATAAGCCAAAAGAATCTATTGAAGACAACTATTACCAAGAATATAATAATATATGCACTCCTCTGTCTATATGTTTTTATTAGTTCATTCCATGATATTTACATGTTTTTCAAAATAATTTATATTTTTTGATGGTATGACATTTGTTTACTGGATACAAAAAAGAAAGGAAAAAACAGGGACAGCTAATACTTTCCCCAACTGAAGAATTAAAAAAAATATGTAATGGTGTTTGCATGACAACCATCAACTTGAGAAGACCTGCTCATCATCTGAATTACTTGCTAGTGAAAATAATAAGAGACAGTAAGCTTTTGGGCTATTAATAAATAGTCCTTTCTGGGCTAAGTCGAACTCAGATAGTAACAATGACTACACACTCGTTCACCTCTCATATTCGCCCATATCTCTAAGATCGGTGTCTTAGAAATGAATAACAATAATAAGTAACAACTACAGCAACTTTGACAAAGTAATAGAAAGTATATAATTGTAGCAAAGCAGCTTGCCTGGACCATGGTTCAGAAACCATTTGGATCCTATTGAAAGGAACAAGCGCCCTAACAGGCTCAGGACTTTGGTTAACACTAGATGAAAAGAGGACGAGAGGCATCCGAGCTTATCTATATATGTTCAAGACATTTCAACCGGAAATTCTCTTAAATTAAGGGATCATTACTTGAAATAACATTAAGAAGCATTTTATTATAAGTCTTTAAAAACCTTGCAGTTTATGTTTTTAATTATTTAGTTTAAAAAGTGTGGTTAAAGTTAGGGTTCCACTACAATGTAGACATGCATGTTTGGGAAGGTACATTCCCCATACAAATCAAATTAGGAAATTTTTTTAATTCCGCTACATATCTTTAAACTTGTCAGACAAGAATTTCCAACAATCTTATTGTCTAAAACAGGCCACATCAGGACAAACTTTTTTTTGGCTCCAAGGATTTTTAAATTCTTATTGGGGTTTTCAACCACGAGAAATCGATTGGCACTAGTCTCAACCCCAGAAAAATTCTAATTTTTGCCCCAGAGGCTCTTAGACTTTCAGCCCCCTTCTAAATAAAAAATATGCTAAAAACCTGTAATTGGGTAATTTTAAACCAATACACCCGAGTAAGGTATCAAATTAAAGTTATTCTTCTCTTACTTACTAATATACCATGAGATTTTAGAAAGACCATGTTCATGGGCTCCACTGCCCCAAAAACCAAAATTCATGGTCATACTACTTAAGAATCCTGGCAAGGCCGTAAGCCGAACTTTCTCACAAGGCAACAAGCCGAGATCCATAAACTGGACCGTATCAGAGTGCCTTGGTGAGATTGCAGGCCAAGTTCCAAAAAGGGGCTAAAAGGTAAACACTGAAGACCTCCAAACAAAATCTTATTAATAACCTACAAGGTAGAGCAACAACAAACGATCTTCTGGGAGATATGGATGCTACCTCTTCAGTTTGCAAAATTCAATTGAATGAAGCTTGGTCTTCCGGCACTTCTTTAATGAATTGAAATTTTTCACATGATCTCTCAAATAAATTATTAACGCAACTACAATGATATCTTTAATAGCTTAGTACCTTTAGAATCCTATGTCTTCCCATGAAAAATAGTATGCCATAAGTCTATCTTAAAATTAGTTTTCTTGGTTAAATGACTGTAGGAACAAAATAATTTTTTGTTCAGCCAAATGATCCATGCTATTGTTATAGTGAAAATGTAACCTCCCAAAACTTTATTGGAAATTTGTTAATTTTTTTAGCTGATCAGTTAGATCTACTTACAGTCTAAATTTCAATACGACCCTCCAAAAGAACATTTTTGTCAGTGAATAAATCAGTCAGTGATCCCACTCAAACTTACTATTAGAGCAATAGATTCAAATTTCTTTATCCTTTCTATCCAATCACTGAAAAATACTGTCTTTTTGGATAGTTATCCTTTATAAATTTTCTTAAATTCATTGTAATAAATGGTTTGAATGTAAGTGGGTCATCAAAACTGATAAGTTATGCCAAAGATGCAACTTTATTATCTAGAGACATATCACCTGTAAACATGAATAAATCATACATATAACATTTCTATCTCATTTGAAATCGAATATTCAACATGATATATTGTCTTAACCTATGATTCAAATAAGCTCTTATTCAATTTTTTTAAGTCCAACATCTCTGTTTTCGTCTAAAAATTTGTATTTGTAATGCTTAAAAGCATTTAATTTAGTGTAAAAACGATTCAGTTCCAGACTAAAGAATAAATAATCTAAAAATGCCCATTGCATTATGATGTTATTGCTAATCAGTCTGTATAGGAGGCAATTTAATATTCTACTCTATTTTTACAACAGAATATGGCCAGAAATTAAGGAAAACATATTAATAAAACAATCATGTTCAAACTTATGTAAATAAAAGCAGTAAATAAACTTCAACCTTAATAATTGTTTGTGAAATACAATTACAGAAGTTGATTGTGAGATACAATTTTGCGCAGATAATTTTGAGTGATAAGACTACATCCAACTAATGAGTCTTCCTGCCAATGGCAACTCATCTCCTCCGTGAAAACTCATTTACTGCTTCATTTTAGCAATTCAACTCCCTACATGACACGTGAGTAAATTAACTTTTCCATTTCCTGTTTCGCCAGTTGCAATCAAGGTTACTAAACACCAGCAAAAAACTATTATGTAACTCTACTGTTAATACAGGCTTTAGTGAACAGAACAACGTCACTAATGGTTTCTAATATACATTCAATATTAAGTATAACATTTAAATACTTAAATTATTACTAGACACACATAAAATGTTAATATACAGGGTGAGTTTTAAGTCAGCTATCTATCCCCTAACTTGTTTCCGCAGTTTACAAAAGATATGCTTCTTGAATATGCCATTGAATTAATATTGATCCACACTACATTTAGAGTGTTTCAATGTTATAAGATATCACTTGAGGTCCAATATCTTATGAGTCAACCAATATTTTAAATAGGAACATGGCCATGTGATATGTCATTTAACATGGCAATTTCAAGCTAAAAACTAGAGTACAATCACAATTTAAAAGGGATGTGTCGTTCTAAATTATTTTATTTAGATGGTCATTGCCTATGTATTTTCTCAATTAAAAACGACAAAAACTTACCTCTTATTAAAATACCCTAAAAACACAAATGTGGTTCTGTTTTCAAAATGAAAAAGCACTTTTAGTTAGGAAAACAAACAGGCAAAGATCAACTAAATAAAATAACAAAATAATTAATAACTAAAGAACGACATATGCTTTTTAAATTCTGATTGCACTATCCTTTTTAGTTTGAAATTATGGTGTTAAATTATACACACATGAGCACATTCCTACTTTAAATTGTTCAGTTGACACCCTGGTCTTGAGCCCCAAGTGATCCCTAACAATATTGAAACAAACTAAATCTAGTGTGGGGTAGTTATTGTTTATTTAACCAATTATTATTTAATAGCATATTGATAAAACTCTACAATTACTTAGTCAACTTCAATTCTTTTCATATTTTTATATGATGATAAGGTAGTCCTCACTTAGTAAGAAATATGAAAATCAAGTGTCAGAAAGCCTCATTCAACGTTGCAAAGCTATAAGAAGCTTTAATGTCCACACGCTATCACTGAAATTTTAGAAACAATTAGGGTTAGATTATTGTATTGTAGAATGAACCTAAATTAATGTATTTTCACTGTCGGAAACCATTTTTCAGCCAGTGAAATTTGTAAAAACATATTCTACAATAGGCTATGCTAACCTAACCATAACTGCCGCGGCGCTATGTATATAGGCGGCCTCGGTGTAGACTAATGTATCAATAATGATACTAACTCTATGTTTCTGACACTTAATTTTTACTAAATATTACTATTTATAATCCCAAAAGTGTATTGTCAAAGTATGAAAAGATTTGAGGTTGACTAAGTAATATTAGAGAATTACCACGTATTTAAAAAGCAATATGTTCAACTGGGGTGTGATTATTGCTTATTGAAAACTGTGAAAAGAGTTTAAGAGGTAAGTGTTTTATAACTCACTGTGTATAAATATACTTTATTTCAACATGTAAAATAAATTAAGTTCAGTTCGTTTCTGGTCAGTGTAGTAATTAATTTTAAATCAGAAACGTATCAACTTCAAACAAAAGAATGAATCCACCAAGTGTTATGAAAATTGTTACAGGTTTATAATCAACTGGCTATAGAGAATATTAGTTTAGTAAAATAAGAAAGAATTAAAATTTGGTAAAAGATTAAGTACTATAAAAAATGGAATAAACATTATACATTAATAGTTACTCAATTGAAATAAATGTGCACAGTCGGTGCCAAAGAGTATAATTCTTCTCTTTTTAATTTAAAGAAATATACACATTGATGCTAAAAAAATGAATTCTTCTTCTTTTTTAATGCACTTAGCAGTAAAGTGTTCCGATACGAGATCAAGGTTAAGTGGAGTGGCAAGTAAATTCAGTTTGTAAATGTTATTGACAAAGTTGTGGCTGGCAAACATGGTGAATGCTTGCCTCTGGCTCAACTTCGTAACTATTCCAGACTCTTGAGAATTCCTTCCGTCCATTATTATTCCTCTGAAATTCAGTTTCTTTACTCTCAAACATATACTGTCATTTATAACAAAGCTTGAGAACATTATTCATCTTTCAAGAATTTTACTGGTAAATTTAAAAATAGAAAATACTTTAAATATTATACGTTTATCGTTGACCCTAGTGTTAATAAATAAAAACAACAATCTTAATAATCTGAAAGCGAATCTTACAACAATCTTAATAAGTTCTCACTCTCATCCAGAACCACAGAACAGAATTTGTTGAAATTAGGAGGGAATTTAGCTTTTGTAGAGACAACAACTAAGGCCAATTCCATTCCTAAGGGGTAGATACAGCTCTAATCATGAGAAGTTATGATCACCTTACTATACATAATATTACTTAAAACTATCGGTTTATTTTAGTATGACAGAAGAGTACATAAGCAACAACAGTTTAGATTTTAAAATATATATAATCACGACTCTGATGCTCAATTACTTAGTAAAATCTCTTGAATTTATCATGAGACTTTATACATACCTAAATCCAATTTTATTTTCATGGCTCTTACTATAAAAATTTTTTTCCTGAAGTTATGCATAAACCGTAGTTAAAAATAAGTTCGAGCCTTGACCAACTCTCATAGAAATCAACTATCACATTAGAAAACTGTGAGTTACTTACAGAATCGTCAAAAACAAGGTTGACTCCGCCACGGTCCATGCTGGGGGGTAGGCGGGGATTGCCCACCCCTCGGGCCGCTTGAACCTCCGGATAGTCAATCTGAAACAAAATATATATCGTTTTTATTTGCTTTGTAGAGCCTTGCTAGAAGCATTTTCTGACTATTTAGCTAGCTACATAATCCTTAAGTATAACTGAATTATTCTATTAATGTTCTTACTCTCTTTAAAATTAGGATATGACCTAAATAGTGTTTATTCTACACCAATTAAAATATATGAGCTGTTCCAAAGCCTAGATCACTAGGAAAATGAATAACTAGCTTTAATTACCCGTGCTTCCCTTCAAGGATCTGTTGAAACTATAAACACGCGACAGGTATTTAAAATACCAACACCAAGATAGTGTAGTGTTTTTGAATTGTTTTCAAACAATTCAGTAGTAATCTTCTAACAATGCAGTAGACCCTCTCAAGGCCTGGTGTTGATCACAACCCTTAAGGGACCTGGCCTTAGTCGGACGGTAAAATGGGCAACTACGTAATATTGTAAAATACTGTATAAATAAATGTATCATTGATGTTATATGATCAAAAAACTCAGATGCATATAATAAAGCTTATTTTTGCAATGTTTTTACTTTTTATTCTTTCTTTTCCACATAAATGAACACTTGCATTAAAAACAAAAATAAGAATGTACACACGCCCGACACACAGGCGAAAAAGCTCTGTACAGTACTGTATTTTATGCAGTGTAATGATACTGATGTTGAATGATGTCCCACAATACAGTATACAATATTTTATAGTGCTCGAGTGATTCATATATCAATATTTGACCTGAAACAGGCACATTCTATTTTAATTAGGCGATAGGGATAAAACTGAATTCCCTTGATTCCTAGAAAAGACTTCTGTATCCAGGCAGAGGAGGTTAATCCGAGCGGCAATTGATCCGGGGTTAGTAAAGAGAGAGCCTACTGCAACTTGTTTAACAATTTGTTCAACATTTTTCGCTCTTACACAACTGTACATGGTTAAGTTAATTAAGATAGAAAAAGTTCTTGCTAAAAGTAAAGTGATCTTTGGAATAGGAAGGCAGTCATCTTGGATAATTTAAAAAGGTTAAATCACTGACAATCAAGTGATGTAGATTGACAGTGACTTGCTAACTGTGATCCCTCAAATAGATAATAATACTGAAACTTCAAGTTCATCACAGTGAAAATAACTTTGCAGTCTACTTAAATCTAGAGGAAGTAACCTAAGAAAAAGATTATCAAACTATTGAGCAAAAGGACTGTGTGTAATAAATGTGTTTCTGAAGGAAGGCAACAGTATCAAGACACTAGATAATTTATTGTCTCGTGTTCTAGAAGGTCTGTAGTGAAAATGGTAAGAATAAAATTTACAGTTAATACTTCAAACCACACTCAATTAAAATCAAAGAAAAGCAGATAATGTTTGATTTAAGGAAAAAAAATAAAAACATTGGTTAAAGAAAATTAAACACAACTAGCTCCAACTACAATAGTAATCTCTTAACCTCTTGCTAGCCTAATGGTTGGCACTTTTGCTTCATATCCAGTTCGAATGAAGGTTTCATGGGTTCGAATCGTGGTAGATCCACCTGAAAATTCCTTGAGGGTTTTGACAGTAGTTGTCCCTTAACATTAAAAAAAAGTAAAACAAATGCCTGAGGTGTATTATCAGTGAGAACAAAATCTTTACCAACTATTTCAAACTGATTTTTAACACTAGATCCAATGTTCAAAGCTAGCTACTAGATTTGCACTCTTGAACAAGCAAATTAGGTAAAATTAAATAAATATCAACAATATGGATATCAAGACTGGTATGGAAGGACCAACCACACATGTAGCACTACATCTAGATAAAACCAGAATCTGGAATTATAAAAATTGTTACCATACTTCCATCACTAGAGCAGCAAGGTATAACACCATAAAAAAGTATTACCGATAATCTAATTATTTTATTATTAGGCCTAAATTTAATTTTGTAAGATGAGGTAGTCCTAAGGTTATTATTGTGATCACAGAGGCCTGGACTAAATAAATAAATAAATACTTGATAAGAAAATAAAAACAGGTCTAAATTGTTCTGAAAAGCCTCAGCAATACACAAAAGCCTAGGAGGGTGCATAAAAAGTTGTATCTCTGACCTTAATCCATTAGCCTCTTTAAATTTAGCCAAGGCATGGACCTACACAATTTGCACTTAAGTGAAAATGAATCTAACGTACTGATGATGACTTAGCCACGAATCTAGGATGATAGAATCCAAAAACTTGCCTTCTTGAAGATTAATAAATAGAAGTAAACATAAATTCATTACTGTAAGACTAGCTGAGTTAACTTTGAATTTAATAACCTGTAGGCTAAATAACAAAATAAAAACATGTTGAGTCTAATAAAACATAGTTGTCTCTAGCTTAATTTTAAGAATTTAGTGTTACTCCCAAACACGTAGGCTAGCTAATGGTCAAGTAATATCCCAGAGAAATGATGGCACAAAACCAAATTTGCAAATAAAATCTAATCTTAGAGTTGGTAGTAACGTTTGTTAAGAAAATTAAAATTAACTGGACCACAATCTACATCCAGCTTTGTAGCATCAAATTTACCATTTGGAAGAGAACAATTTACCTAAACAAAACTGTCTTACACAAACACTGAAAATAGGCTAAATGCTTACAGTGCATACACAACTTTTACAACCCAAGGGTTTCATATTTGGTTCTAATATTAAAAACCTGATTTTGTAGGCGGACACATATATTTTAGTTTAAACCATATAAAATGACATAGTTAAACATACATAAAACAAGTTAAATTATAATATTGTGTAGAAATATACTTAAGACTGACCAATCCATTTAGGCTACTTTTGTTGGGATTCATCGATAACCAACGAAAGAAACTCCATACATTAATAGTAAATTAATTAATATAACAAAAAGTATCAATTTACCTCAGTGGTAGGTCGATTCCTTCGTTTGAAAAATAATGTCTTTCTAGGTGATTTTTTAACTGGATGCATTTTAAATACATCATTTTCCATTCCATTAAAGGTTAAGTTTGTCAATTTATGTACAATAATTCATAGTCCTCATGAGTTGTCATACAAATTAATGTACATTAATAAAGCACAAAATACACATTACTGATATAATGGGCATGCATTGAAAGAATAACTAAGTGATTACTGTAGTTCATAAATTTAATAAGAGTGCAACAATTTTGTAGGCTATTTATGACTTAAATAAACAATTATGATTTTAGGTTAGTTTTTATATTAATTCATCTTTAGAAATGAAAATTCAAACCATACAAAGGAAACGTCACTAAAACTCGTAGTAAAAACATTATAATCAATTAAACAACTATGAACATTTACAACATATTATTTTTATTTTGTTTCATCGCTAAAGGAAATGATCTCTGTCTCGACGGCAGACCGAGGAACTAACAAACCAAACAATATAAAAAATCAAACACTAAATCAGCTGTTGCCGGTTCGGTCACAAATAAACATAGCATGCTATATACCAAATCAAAGACTAATAAATAAGTATCAAGCGTGTGTATTACATATCATGGCAATTCTATACTCTGCAAAATGAAAAAAATCTACTGCCTCAAATGTATCATTAAAAAGACTATATTTTAAGACGAGATTTTATTTCGTGGCGAGAAACTGAATAATTAACCTAATTGCAGATATTAAACTTTATAATTACAATGCGCAGTAATTTCACCGCAGACGCTTAGTAGTATGAAAACAATAAAATAATGTTGACAACAACAACAAAACCTTTTCGCAATTCATACCTTTAATATCACAAAAACTTAAGCATAAGTTTGTGGTGCAGATAAACAACTGTTGGTAAAATATACCTCATACTGTATTAAGAAAGGAAACGCCGAGAAGCGGAATTCAATAATGTAGAGTGGTGAGGACAAATTCTACAATAGAAAATAGTAAAAGAGAAAAAATATGATACCAAAATATCATAAGAATTAAATAATTAAGCCGAAAACGACAATGGGAAACAGACACATAACAAAAAATATTAATTAGGCACTCAGAACTAAAATTATCCACACAACTAGGTTTGAATGAAGTTTTTGGGTTTGACTTTGACATTTAAAGCTTTCATTTATTTACTTTTCCACCGTAATTAAGTTAACCATTAACCATTCTGAAGTTTCCGTATTTTCAATGTCACATTTTTTACTTTAGTATTATAATTCTTTGAACCAACAATATTTAGGCTAAACTATAGTTACGCATAACTAAACGGAACAGAACCGAATTATACCTGTAGTATAGATCGACATCACACTAGCATGTTTTTATCCGTGAAATGAGCATTTTCTGACTGGTTTCATTCCAAGCTATGTCAAACCAGGCCCATCAAATAGTTTTGTATGTTTGAATTTTAAAATGAACAATAATGAATTCCACAACTTTGTTAAACATTTAATAAATGTACAGCTTTTGCCAGAATTCAACGAACGTTTGTTCAATATTTTGCATAACAAGTGAATGTGTGACGTTAGTGATCTCAAGAGTCCTTCAAAACCATATTCTGCTTTCGTGTATAGTCATGTCATACAGTCATATCCGATTTATTATAATACGGAATAATTCAGCTCCATTTCCTTTACGTTACGAGTTTGTAGTCAAAACCCAAACAATACAAACCAGTATTATACTTTCATATTTTATAGAATGGTTTATAAATGGTCGTGATTAGCACAATATTAATAAAAGAACGTAAAATTGATGTAAGCCTTATACAATATATCAACTCTGTTAAAAAATAAATTAATATTTCATGGCAATAACCAAGAAGATGTGATCTATTACTCGCTCATTGAAACAAATAACTTCCTAATCACTTTATAATGGATGTGTAGGCGTTCACGTCCAACTCCCACCAAGATGTTATAGCTAACAACTATTATGATATACAAGCCAAGAGCCTCAAATAAAAATACCTGGGTCACAAAACTGCTTTTATTTTCTTTAAAATAGTCTATAGATGATAAGTTCGCAGCGAAGAACATTAACATTACAAAATTATCCAAAAGTCGTAATTAAGCCATATTTTCATATATGAGGCGTACTGCTGTAACCCACCAACTTTGGGCTAAATGTTATGGAGATTGCAGGCGATAAATTCAGTTATCACCTCATAATGTCGACTCGGCGTTCACTCTCCAGTTTTTAATGCTTATTAACTGGCACACAAGAATAGGGGGTCCTTTTCATAAAAGGCAACGGTTCAAATGTTGTCTAGGGGAGAAAACTGAGTATCTGGGTTGTCAGTTTGGGATGAAAATTTGATCAACGCAACATGGTTTGGATTCCAAAATAAACTGAGGTTCCACAAGTTGCTACAGCTTTTGAGCTACTAATAAATAAAAGTAACTTATTTATTGAACTTATTTAGAACTTAGCAATGAACACAAACCTGTCTATCTATAGATAGTTTTTATTCGTTGCTTTCATCACCAGGTCTCTTTCTTCGCCCCCCTAAAATCGACCCTTTCTCTTCCTCCAACACACGGGAAAAGTGACAACAGCGTTTCTTACAGTTTTCATGTTCAACTTTAAATCTCAGTTGCCGTTTTTGGCTGACGTTTTCGTTCTCTCAGAGTTTGTAACTGACCTTTGTTAGTGCAAACACTACATTAATTCGTATAAACTCATTCAAAACTCATTTTTGCTCATATACTGATGACCAACATCTTAGTGATAAATATATTTAATTTAAATATTACTACACGATATGTGAAAACAAAACCGTTATGATTATTTTTGTTAAATGAGAGTGTATATCTACAATTCAAATACTGGAACTGAATGATCAGCTGGCATTACATACCTGAACCCCCTCTGCAGGCCAAGAGTGTCTGTGCCACTCTCTGCTGCACGGAAACTTCTGAACCCTGATGGCATTCTGACGTACCAGCCTTTGACGCAGATCCCATCGGAACTTGAGCATTGCGCCGACTAATACACAATCACAAATAAACACAGCACGAGCACTAGATCACCATCCTGTTCTGTTCTGTTGGGTCCGAGCCTCAAGCAACAGCTCACATCCGAAACGTTTTCCACAAACCAGTTCTTGGCACATCACTTAACACTACAAAGTACAGTACTGAACAACTAAAACATTTGGAAAAAACAAATGTTTGTGGGACATAAACACATTTGAAAATGCAGTTAACTCATTATAATAATGATTTTATTGAACAGTAACGCGAATTTTATTCTTTCATACTTCATAAAACACCGGGATTACAATACTACGACTTTTTTATTTTTATAAAAACGCAAACATCAATGAGAATTAAGTACGAATGTGGATAGCATAAAATGTAAATCCAATTTCAATATCCCGTCCTTGGGGAACAAAACGTTTTACTTTCTTACGTGAATAAAAAGAAAATACACTCACTCGTTTCCTAATATTTCAAGATTTTTCATAATGAAAGAAACTAACGTTAAAATTTATATGCAAGAATAAAATACACCAACTACTAATAAAATCTAGGAAATAATTTCTGCTGGAATAGCAATTTAAGTCGTAAATTGTTTTAAGTAAGTCAGTCATGTCCAAAATCCAACAACCTGCACAGGGCTATCCAGATATTAACAACCCGAAAAAATGTCATACCAAAATAATCAATATTGAAAACTACATACAATTTAATACATCATATATGCATTGCCTATTTTAAAAAACAACTACTGTAATTGCAAAGTCCTCCCGTGTATTACTTAAGTCTTACAAAGTTCAGCCGAAGTGAAAACTGTCGCCAAGAAGTTTGAAAGTAGAGTAGTGGATTGGAGAACGTTCAAATCTGAGACCCTGAGGGATTACTACCCCCCCCCCCCCCCGTGCGACCCACCTCAGTGACAACACAGTTCCACAGCAGTAAACCTATTTTACAGAAAATGGCAACCAACAATTGAGTAAAACAATGTTCACAAAACACGATGGTCGATATGGTAGGTCTGGATTTTTGTTTCATGTATTTTTTTTTTTTTTTTTTTTTTTTGAAAATCACAAATTAATTAATTTGATACCGTAGATTTGTTATAATGGTAAAAAATTATATAACAACTCTACTTAAAAGCGAGAATTACTGAGTTCCTTAAAAATAAAACTTGATCAATAGAACTATCATAATTGTGTGTGTTTATATAAACTAATCAATTTCATCGTCTGTTATTTATAGATCTAAATATAAGAGAATTTCAATTCAGCTTTTTAAAAATTTCTCTGTTGTAATTAAAAAAAATTCAAAAACATCCAAAGCGTGCTCTACCTTCATTTTGTTATAAATTGGAAATATCGAAGCGAGTTTACAGTTGTACGTGTACGGTTTGAGTGCGCGATTCAACTAATCGATGCTTTTAGCGGGAATCGCTGTTATTGTGAAGGGCTTTTAGGCGGCCTACAGTCTACTCAACGTCCATTCATGGACGCGAACGAGAACGTCAAGAGTTCTATGAATACGGGACTCGGGATTAGCAAAGGTTAATAACGCCTACATTCGCTTGTACCAACATATTCTGTGCGACAATCACTTTTATTCCAACATTCCACAATGAATAATTGAAAGTGTACTTATCATTGTATAATCATAAACCAACAATAGTTTTTTTTTTTTTTTTTTTTAATAATTCGAATGTAAACTCTGACTCTTATTTTATTGGTTACAAATATAATTTATACATGGAGGCGTATAGTTGTACTTGTGACCATTGTTTGTTTCTGGTTGCACTGATCATGTTCCAAAACTGAAACCATCCCACCAAATAAATAAATGGTTCCAAAGAATTGGACAAATTTTCCTCCACATAAAACACTGAAAAATAACAACTTTAAAAATTACCAGTTTGATTTCCAAATATGTTTTTTGTCATAATTGAAAACCAATGAAGTTAAAGACATGCGGTTTTTACTAAAATATTTTAAATTGTAATTTTTTCTGAAAATGTAATCAAAATCGTTAGAGCCGTTTTTAAGATAATTCCATTTTGTATATTTTTGTATAACAATTTTTTTTAAATTCTAAAAAGTGAAAAAATGTTTTGGAGATATTGGCTAAATACACCCACATACCAAATTTCATAAAAATTGACCCATCCGCTTCGTCTCCAGCGACTGCACATAGGCCTACACATACACAGACGCGAAAAATTCTTTGTCGAAAAACAACTTTTTTGGGTTCAGGGAGCCCTAAAATGGATTTTTAGACCTACTTGTACAAAAAATGTTTTGTTTACGATCGCAATACTTTCTCAATGCTAACGCAAATGGGAGAAAGTAGAAATTAGTAACTCTATACCGATGTTGGTGAGTAAATTGTAATTTTTATTTTAACTAAAAATAACATTTGATGAATAATATTATTTTATTAAACTGTCGTTATTATTAAAATCATAATAATTAAACAATTACAATTTGGTTTACTAAAATAAACCCGACCTTTTTAGTAAGCCAAAAATAATTATTGCTTAATAATTTCTTATGATTCAGATTAAATCATCAAGAGGTAACTGTTATTTTTCACCAATCAATTCGACTTAGCTGTACTGTTGATGTTTTCAGGAATGCTTTCATTTAACCACACGTTCCTCATCTCACATTCTCTAACTCATGACAAAACAATGAACACAGCTCTAAACCCCTATCAATAGTTGATTTCCACTAATTTTGTTCATGTTTTAATTTTCTAAAAATGTTGCACGAAGTTATTTTTGATACAGACACGAGTTGATGGGAGTCAACAATTAATAATATCACCGTCCTGGCTGACTAACATAACCTCAAATACGAGTCAGCTGTTTCAAAAGTTCACGTCTGGTTTTATCTAAGGACGTGACTCAGGCACTCATGAATCACTTTCCGATCGTAGTACCACCATTGTGATCCACTAGCGGTCGCTTATTCCTTACACGCAAGGCAAACAAGGCCAAGATTTTAAAAATGAACCACTGTTTGTCCTTGATGAATAAGAAATAAAGTTTTTAAAGCGGCGAAAGATAAAAGGGCGATTTCTTTGTTAATCTTAAGTTTTTTCGAAAAGAGCGCTACTTTTTTGGTAATTAAATAATTTGGTTTACAAACACAAACACCTGTTTAAAGTTTTAAAACGTCTCATCTTCCGATAACTTTATTTTAGTATTTATTACTGAGTTAAAAAGGAATATTATCGTAATTCCTATACCACTGAACGTGTGTATAGTAAGGTGAGTGGATAAGATTTTTCAACATTATAGTATGTGTATGGGTGGGTTGGTGGGAGGATCAATACTACTGTAAATGTATGGTTGGGCCAATACCACAGTACGTGTATGGGTCGACCAATACCACTGTACGTGTATGGGTGAACCAATATCACTGTACGTGTATGGGTGAACCAATATCACTGTACGTGTATGGGTCGACCAATACCACTGTACGTGTATGGGTGAACCAATATCACTGTACGTGTATGGGTGGCCCAATACCACTGTGCGTGTATTGGTGGGCCAATACCACTGTGCGTGTATTGGTGGGCCAATACCACTGTGCGTGTATTGGTGGGCCAATACCACTGTACGTGTATGGGTGGGCCAATACCACTGTACATGTATGGTTGGGCCAATACCTCAGTACGTGTATGGGTGGACTAATACCACTGTACTTGTATAGGTTGGTCAATACCACTGTACGTGGGTCAATACCACTTTACGTGTATGGATGGGCCAATACCACTATACGTGCATGGGTGGGCCAATACCACTGTACATGTATGGTTGGGCCAATACCTCAGTACGTCTATGGATGGACTAATACCACTGTACTTGTATAGGTTGGTCAATACCACTGTACGTGGGCCAATACCACTTTACGTGTATGGGTGGGCCAATACCACTGTACGTGTATGGGTGGGCCAATACCACTGTACTTGTATAGGTTGGTTAATACCACTGTATGTGTATGGGTGGCCAATACCACTGTACGTGTATGGGTGGGCCAATACCACTGTATGTGTATGGGTGGCCAATACCACTGTACGTGTATGGGTGGGCCAATACCACTGTACATGCATGGGTGGGCCAATACCACTGTACGTGTATGGGTGGGCCAATACCACTGTACGTGTATGGCTGGGCCAATACCACTTTACTTGTATAGCTTGGTCAATACCACTGTACGTGTATGGGTGGGCCAATACCACAGTACGTGTATTGGTGGGCCAATATCACTGTACGTGTATTGGTGGGCCAATACCACTGTACGTGTATGGGTGGGTCAATACCACTGTGCGTGTATTGGTGGGCCAATACCACTGTACGTGCATGGGTTGGCAAATACCACTGTACGTGTATTGGTGGGCCAATACCACTGTACGTGCATGGGTGGGCCAATACCACTGTACGTGCATGGGTGGGCCAATACCACTGTACGTGTATTGGTGGGCCAATACCACTGTACGTGCATGAGTGGGCAAATACCACTGTACGTGTATTGGTGGGCCAATACCACTGTACGTGCATGGGTGGGCCAATACCACTGTACATGCATGGGTGGGCCAATACCACTGTACGTGTATGGGTGGGCCAATACCACTGTACGTGTATGGCTGGGCCAATACCACTTTACTTGTATAGCTTGGTCAATACCACTGTACGTGTATGGGTGGGCCAATACCACTGTACGTGTATTGGTGGGCCAATATCACTGTACGTGTATTGGTGGGCCAATACCACTGTACGTGTATGGGTGGGTCAATACCACTGTGCGTGTATTGGTGGGCCAATACCACTGTACGTGCATGGGTGGGCAAATACCACTGTACGTGTATTGGTGGGCCAATACCACTGTACGTGCATGGGTGGGCCAATACCACTGTACGTGTATTGGTGGGCCAATACCACTGTATTTGCATGGGTGGGCCAATACCACTGTGCGTGTATTGGTGGGCCAATACCACTGTACGTGCATGGGTGGGCCAATACCACTGTACGTGCATGGGTGGGCCAATACCACTGTACGAGAATGGGTGGGCCAATACCACTGTACGTGTATGGGTGGGCTAATAGTGAAGTGAAGACGAAGAGATGTCTTGTTACGATTGTTACGAACGATCGAGTCTAATGAACTAGTCAGCGTAGTGAACGAGTTAATTAGTTCGTTCATAATGATTTGAACTAGTTCATTTCAAAGTGAACATCAGAGCTGTGAATGTACCTGGGAAGGAACATAGACAAAATCATTAAATGTAATTATTTATTTTGATCAATACTGTATAAGCAATAAAAACTGAAATTTAAATAAGGTTGGTTGATCAAATTTACAAGTGTAAGTAATAAAAAAGTGCGTATGAAACAAAGCTCACAACAAAACTATAATGTATAAATCACCCCAGCGTCGCTTGTATAAGTCGCGTTCGTTGTACAAGTCGTTGTTCATTACGTTATTTTCAACTAGTTCGTTCACCTTGTTCATTACAGTGAACGATTCGGTCGTGAACTAATCTTGAAAGTGAACTACCTTAACCTTTGTCCTATACTCATTATTGAGTGGCGTAGTGTGGTTAGAGTTTATGCGAATTTGCGCGTGCGTTTATGCGACGAAGGTGACCAGCGCCTGACTTTCGTCTCACTGCAGTCTGCTTCTGTCAGCTGTTGTTCATTTCGTTAAACTCAAAAGCCACATTTCATTCTAAATTATTCCGTACATTGTTTGTTTATTAAGTTGCACTACAAACACGGTTCTAAATTAATTGTTTAAACTCAATACCAGATATCGTTCTGCAGAAATTAATGTTGTAATTTTGGGGAACGGAAAAATAATCTCTTAATTATGATTTCTTTCTGCAACCGTCTCTTTCGTTCTGCGACATTGTCGCTTTGTCGCACGTTATTCTGCTTTGGAGTGTATGGGTGGGTTGGTTGGTGGGTCAGTACCACTACGTGTATGGGAAGGCGTACTGTATCTTGTGTAATTTATTGTTCAGAAGACAAATTCGTCAATATAATGTTTAAGCCCCAAATCACACTTGAAATGTAAAGCGGATTGGATTAAAATTTTATGACTATTCAGTTAATTTTCCAAGTTCAGTAACGAATTAGCTATTTTCCTGAGTGTTTCAAATATAATTTTTCCGTCATCTGACTAAGAGGCATGTTCTTGGGTGCAGATTAGTTGTATGATTGTGTCGAAGTAGCTAATAAGTCTTGTTGAGCCTGTTTTATTTCCCATTTCTGCTTGAAAAAAAAACAACAACAACACAGTTTAGACGAACGTAATTTCCCTTTTCAAACAAACTTGATTTACTTGCCAGTTTATACAGATTAGGCCAGTATCTATACCAGTAAAATTAGGCAAGTTTTGTTTAGCTATATAATGATTAGCAAATTTTCCTTCAAATTAACATTTATAATTTTTGTGTTCATTGAGTTTTGAGTTTCATTTGATTAAAACAAGACTTAAATATACAAAATACATTACTATGCCAAAGTATTAATCAATGTTATTGTACGCAGATTACTGAAAAATAGTTGCCATCATCAAAAATACCACCCCACACATAACACTAACATCCTAATGATTCAGCCAACACATTACACATCACACAGAACGCACTCATCACACACAGTGTCACACGGAACAAATTAGTCACACAAGGGCCCGAGGACTGAGGTATATCACACTGTGAACACACTTGTCACAAACAGTATCATACGGATCACACTCGTCACACACGGCCCCGAGGACTGAGGTATATCACACTGTGAACACACTTGTCACAAACAGTATCACGCGGATCGCACTCGTCACACACGGCCCCGAGGACTGAGGAACACCCGACTCTTAGTATTTACTGGTTGGCAAGATGGCGTTTCTTCCCGGACGCGGCAGCTCCACCACTTCCTCGGCCCACGACGATGTTTATCTCTTATCTCTCTCCACTGTAGCTGAGGGAGTGACTGAATGTGAATGTAGTCTTTGTTACTGACCGGATCAAGGTGAGCCATCAACGCCGTCAGAGGGATATGTGCGGTTCGGCAGATGATTGTGGATTACTGACGTTCCACCTTAGGCCCGTCAACGATTTTACGAACTGTCAAAATAACATTTGATATAAGGTGGAATGTCCCAACTTAGTATCGTTTAGTCTTGTGGCATAGTACTGTGACAGTCTGATTACAATACGGCATATATTTGGGAAATGACATTTATAAATCCTTCTCTGTTTACCCAAAAATTTCCTTGGCAAACATTATGGTGTCGGATTAGTAATACCGATCATCCGGTTGTTGACCTGGTGGTCCGGTGTTCAAGCCAACAGTCCGGTGTCTGATAGGGAATGTGAACTAAACGCTAAGTGCCTGGACCACTACGAGGAAAGAATTAATTGTTAGCAAAATGAAATATATGAAAATAAGTGAAGCGGTCTACACAGCAGGAGCGGATTCTACCAAAATTGTAGCTCAATTTTAATTGATAAAAAGCGTTTTTTTAATAAATTGTTCGTTTTAAGTTCCCTATAACTGCTAGTGTCAACATGCATTCTACAACTACAGTAAGTCTAAATATGAGAATAATTTTCACCAAAGAACTATTGTGTAACAAACATTTTCACATTCTCAATGTAAGGTGTACAAATGTGTTATTTATTTATTTATTCTTAAGACACCGATCGTCAAAATGTGGATTTAGAATGAGTGTGATGAAGTAGTCACAGTTAAAGACTAAGGCCGACTATTTTTTAGAAAGTGTCATTAATTAATTAATAGCCCAATAACAAATTGATTTTGCTTTAATATTATGTCTACCACAAATATATTTCACGCAGGAAAATTACTAATCGTTGTTTTCTTATTTAAATTCCTTTTGCATAAGTTCTTAAAAGATAAAAAAAAATAAAATCGTGTTTAAACTCTTACAAAAATAAAAAAAACTGCGGGATGAACCCGTGGGGTACACCGGTACACTCGAGCCTGCTTTTGCTTACCCGTTCTCCGAGAACCACCCCTGCTGAAAAATTACCTGGTTAGATCATTACCATCCATTACAAACATCCAAATGGCTTATTCTTCAGAATGTTGGATATTTTTAAAAAAACAAACTAAATAAATGAATAAAACCTATTTCAAGACAACGAACTTTCTATGTATTTCTTACTCCAAGTGAAATTAAATTTCAAACAGAATTATTAATATTGTTTTAGTACAGTAAATAACATAGATTTTTATTCCGAATATTTCTTTTATTTTATGTTCTATTAAATAATCCTTGTTTATGTTTATTAAATGTATTTAGTGACAAAACGCCATACAATGCATGTAATTAGACGTAATAATTAGTAGTAATAATTAGACGATGAGTAATTAAGCCTTCACCAAGTATGCTGCTTTGTATAAACGACAAAAATATTGTCATATAATCATACATTTTTATTTTTATTCAGAAAATATGTATGATCAAATAAAAACCGAACACAGATAAGGTAGTAATACAAATGCCAATACATATTCAGTACACATTATCCTAGCCATAATATACTCATAGAAATTTTTTATTTTTTGTTAGTTAAAGGGGGGCCCATCAAGACTTTTAGCAACGGGGCCCACGGAATGATATGGGGGGCCTGCCCGCCACCCATACACAAACAGTAGTATTGACCCACCCGCCCACCCATACACAAACAGTAGTATTGACCCACCCGCCCACCCATACACAAACAGTAGTATTGCCCCACCCGCCCACCCATGCAGCTGTATTAACAGTGTGAACATGTTTTAAATATTGTTTCAGTTCTGTCAAAATAAAAAGTTGGCACTCCTGAGCCACTGCTGTCAACTTGAAATGGCATCCACTATACAGAATGAATGTGTTTATGTAGCATCCTTTTGGAACAGATAGATGATTACCAACAATACGTCTAACTACCACAGAGTATACAATAATAACCTGTACTCTGTGTCACTACTAACCATTGATTGAATACTCGCAGAAATAAAAACAGCTGTGCGAGCTTCGTGTGCCAACCCTAACTCTCGCTGCACTCGTGTCACTTCGGCCTGCGGCCACGGTCTGTGATTACTGACTGCATTGACAGGAGAAGAAAAAATTAAAGCAACAAATGAAATAATAAGTATTGTATTTGTTTACCAACTTTTTTCACTATGTAAAAAAATCAGACGGTTTTAAATCAACGCTAAAAAAGCAATGTTTATACCAGCATAAACATGACAAACAATAATTAAACTGAAAATTATTTATTTCCTACAAAAAAAGTTACACAAAATTTGAGAGGAAATACACTGGCCCCTTATCCAGTAATGTGGCCAGCGATCTAGAAAGGGAAATAATTACAATGCCGTTCCCCGCAGCGTCTTCTGAACATATTTAATACCTGGGTTTACATAAATGTAGAACAATGCCTTATAGTACGAGTATAAGTGGGCAATAACTTATAGTCCAAAATAAGTACATAACTTATTTTGAACCAAAACAAAAATTGTCCTTTACTCAGAGGAAATATTAGTTAGGGTATCAAACACTACTTACTGTATTTAAAAATAGACATCACGTGTAATGATAAAATCCATATTTTTAATTTCTCAGAAAAAAATTAAATTTTTGACAGTATTAAATGTAACTAAGAAGTTTGCAGGGAAAAATGGCAATAGAAAATGATTGAACCTTTTATGGGCGGTAATCGGAACCCTAGTTTCTTTTTCTCTCTCTCTCTTTTTACATATATCATAAATATTCCTCCATCTTTGGTCCTAGCTTTAAAATGAATCTAATTAAGCCATCTTATTTTCTTCCTAGCTCGAGATTTTATGGGGTCCGATTTACTTACGGAATTATAGAGATAACCAAAGCTTAGTACCTACTTAAAACCTACAACTTCATGTAAGTTGCAACATTAATGTGTGTTTATTTACCCACGATATGTATATACTGTATATTTTAAAAACATCCTGGTTCAATTTTAACTTCTATTGTATTGGATATTTCACTAGGAAAATTATTTATTTGTTCACACTACAAAAACACAATAAGAAAAGGATTATACATCAGTTAGTAAGTAGCCAAGGATTCCTGTGGGAATAAAAAAGGAATATTATTTATCTCTATAGTCAGGTGGACAATTACGGGAATAAATTATTTTAATTTTATTTAACCATAAATTGTTAAGAAATCAACACGAAATCCAGGGATTGAAGGTAGAATTAATGTGTTACGTCGAATTCTTTAGAATGGAATCGAATTTCATGAAAATTTGTAATTATATTTTTCCCGCCATCTATAGCAAGAGTTTTATACTTTCGAAGCGTGCATTCTTCATTGAATAAAAACTGTGTCTTGTACGCTTTCCATAGATTTGAATCATATTTAACTATTTAAACATATAGTTTCATTTTATAAATAAAGTATAGGCCTATTGTTACTGATCACCAGCAGCGACGTCCAGAAAATTACACCTCACGGTTAACTGCGCACTTACGTTTTCCTAGGCCAAACCAACCAACTTACGTACTCCTCGACGGTGCTAGAATGGTAGTTAATTTGCTTGTAGGTGGAGTCAGAACCTTCACGAAATGGCGCCCAGAAGGACCTCGATCTCCCTTCCAGAACCATCTCAACAGCTCCGAAACTTTCTAGACTCGCAACGACGTCTTATATAAAAGCATCCCTATTTACAAGTCAGTCAATCTCTGTGCAAGTGTACCTTTGGTATTCGACCTGCAGCGGAAGTGACAGTGGCAGTCCACGAATAATGAACGATATTGTGTGACAAACTCGAGTGTTAAAGTGTCCAAGTCGGATTCATTGTCAAAAGTAGTTCAATTTCATGTGTTAAAATATTGTCTGTCAACTACTTTAAATCTGTAAATATTTAGTAGTGTTCATTTTGTTTATTATTAAGTATAAATAAAAGTAACAATTAGTAGCCACAGCGTGGGATCACCTTATTATTTTGATTCCTGTGTACCGTAATAATATTTATTATATTTTATATTGCTTAAAACACTCATAAACCAACCTATGTAATAGAAAATAGTTTAAATGTTTTAAATATTTGATATGTTATAATAGAATTTTAGATGAAATAAATGTTATGCTATGGTATTTTATTATAAATTATATGATATTTTAAGATACATTGCATAGCTTAAATCCTTAAAACCCACCCCTAATATTAAAATAAGTTTAAAAACTACGAGAAAGTAAAACTATTTAATCATGAATTCATTGTAATTTATCAACTAGTTTTACTATATGATAATGGCACATCAATCAGTGATGAGAGCGAGTAACAGTAGTATATTTCTTGATTGTTGTTTACTGTTGGTAGGTGCAAGTCGCAGGCGTACTTAACCGTAAATGAGGCGTACGCCAGATCACTCGGGCCTCTCGTTATTGGCCACGTTCTCGCCATTTTTCTCACTATCGACTTATTGGATCTCCAGAGCGATCTTCATCACAGTTTTGAACTTTTGAGAAGGCCAATCTCTCTACACTCGATCACTGAATGTATTTTAACGGCCAACACTGGAGCTGTTATGTAACTAGTGACCACGTTGATGGTATACATATGAATTTCTTGTAAGAGAGCTGATTTCAGTTTTCAAAGCACAGAAGGGATTGTAAGATCCATTTTTAAATTTAAGAGGCAAAACAGTAAACCCTTTACTCAAAAAGTTGGCAATTCTAACGCTACCCAGTTTGTATATTTTCGAAATTGTAAATATGATAGTAAATGATCAAATAGTTTTTTAATTAAAATAATACGTGTTGGTACATATAGAGTAGCCTACAAGTAAACGTCACACAACACAAATTTATTACAATATAAGCACAAAATGCATAATAATATTACAATACAAGTACAAAATGCACAAATATTATGTGGTCTGAAGAAGGTGAGCGTGGTTCACCAAAATCGATCACCATAATATTTGTGCATTTTGTACTTGTATTGTAATATATTTGTGCATTTTGTGCTTATATTGTAATATATTTATGTTCTGTGACGTTTACTTGTACTGAATAAATGATCCTAACACATTTGGGAATTATAAAGTTAATCATTCATACAAAACAATAAATAATGACGTTTTAAGCTACCCTGTTTATAAAACTTCATTATATGAAAGATGCCAAAAACAAAAGGGGTTTTAAAATATTCAACAAATTACCATTACAAATTAAACATCTGCCAGACAAAAAAATTCTCTCTGAACTAAAAATTATGTTGCTACAAAAATCTTATTATAATTTAAACGAATACCTTTCTGGTGATTGTAATGCGATTTAAGTATTCGGCAACCATCATCAGTGATCAATATTTAGTGTAATAACATATTATCTAGTGTCCAAAGTTTGACAGCAAATTATAGTATTGTAATTAGTAAATACTACGTGTCAGTTTATAAATGTTATTTTTAATGTACATTATATAGTTTTATTTTTAATCAAAACATTAAAATTATTTTTTGACAATGCACCAGTTTTATTATTTCATGTAAATAATTGTTTAACGTTATGTGCAGATAAAGGTTTCGGTGTTTGGTAAAATTGATTAAATGTTACAAAGAAAGAGAGATTGAGTAATCTTAATCCTGTACTGTTTTTTTTATTTACTATACAAAAACACAATAAAGTGTCTGAGCAATGTTCTGTGTATTAACTTAATGTAAAAAGCTGTTAATCGTAATTGAATACTACTTGTTAGTGAAGGAAGAAAGGGAATCGAGGATGATATGATTTCTGTACGTTGAGTGTACCACCAATAAAAGTGCGATACGCTTAGTTTGGGAGTCTAAGGCGGTAGCACTGTGCGAGATGCATATGTGTGTAACCAGCATGCAGGCTGCATGGTCGTGGCACGTGCTAGTGGCAAGGTGAGAGAGGTGGGGACTTTTTGGCGCTCAGTTCATTGGAAAATGTCGTCGTCGTCGGATGATGAAATGCTGTTGTTATTTACCGTCATTAGAAGAAGACGACGTCAAAGAAGAATAAATATTGAACGTGAATATTGGGTACACCCTTATTGGCGCCAAAATGTTAAAAGTAGCCACTACATAATCAGCAAATAGCTAATTTAAACTGGGGTATACACTATTTAATTACAAATTATTATTAACAAAACTCAAGCTATTCAAAAAGTGACTTTCCGCACTTGTCAACGTAGTACACCATGGGAACAAGAGCGTCAGGGCTTGGAAATGTGTTCTGCGCATGCGCCAACTCAAGATGCACGCTGCATGCAGCGCCAAAACACCGACCGATCGGTTCCTAGTGGCGCTGCACGCTGCATGCGACTAGTAAAAACAGACAGACAGCGTAGCGCAACGTAGCGCAGCGTAGCGTATCCGAACGCAATGTAGTCCAATACACACAGAGATCGCAGCGTAGCGCATTGCAGGTTGTAGACAGTCACGAAGTACATCACATCAGTATAGAGGATGGCTCTATCGAAAGAGATTCGTATTAGTCTTTGCGAAAATACCTTAAGGTGGCAGTCTTTGCTCAATAGAAGAAGTGTCTGGGTGCATGAAGTGTGTAAGGGTAGGGACAAACATGCAAACATGGTGAATATCACCACTTATTTCCCGTCCTTAGGAAACACGAGTATATGGATTATATATACTCGTTTTATGGATTACACGAGAATGTCGACGACGACGTTCGATTATATATTCAGTTTGATGAAGGATTATTTGGAGAAGCAGACAACGAATTGGAGGAGACCAATTGGTGCAGAAGAGAGACTAGTTAGATGAGGGAGACAAAAGTAGTTGGACATTTGCCATCATTACGTGAAAATTACCAATCAAGACGTTTCGATTTGGTAAAACCCAAACCTTTTCAAGTGCTAAAAACTAAATTACATCTACACAAACATGTTATAAAACTACGTTCTTAAACTAATAAACTTATCTACTTTAATAATAATTATCTACATTTTAACCTAGATCCTAGAATGGGGTACAACAAAATGAACTTCTGCTAAATATGAACCAATTATGAACCAATATCGAGACATTGACAGCGCCTAATTGGTTATATTAATTTAATCCTGTTAACATTTTTATATTTAACAGAAGTTCATTTTGTTGTACCCTATTCTAGGATCTAGGTTAAAATGTAGATAATTATTAAAGTAGATATGTTTATAAGTTTAAGAACGTAGTTTTATAACATGTTTGTGTAGATGTAATTTAGTTTTTAGCACTTGAAAAAGGTTTGGGTTTTACCAAATCGAAACGTCGTGATTGGTAATTTTCACGTAATGATGGCAAATGTCCAACTACCTTTGTCTCCCTCCTCTGATACTCCATCATTAACAAATTTCAAAAACAAAGAGACTAGTTATAACTTTGAGGTAGGCTGTGTAATATTTAAGCAGTATACATTTACTGATATTTTTTATAACTCAGTCCCACTAATCTGACCAAAAAATGCACACCCTAAAAATTACGAACGTTTAATTATGAAGGCCATCTTAAAATAATAAAATTTGAAAGGTTTTAAAAATAGCCTATATTATGATATGATTTGCGTTGTTACTTATTTCACTGTTATAATTTTGTTGGGTCCACGTTGTTTAATTGTTTCATCTGAAGAATACAAAGTAAAATTAAACTGTGATTTGCATCCAAGTAAAAAATGCATAATTTGCACGCGTTAATTTTAGATTTGTACAAATATTTTAGATTTAGATTTTAATATAAAAAATATTAAATACAGTTTAACATTATTCTTATGGGAGAATTCTCCTTCATTATTCTTAAGGTATCTGGAGCTAAGCCTCAACTAATTAATATTATTTTCTCGTCGTTGTAAAAAGTTAAAAAAATGAATAAAACCATATTTTAGGACAAACACCTCGGATATCAGTAGTTCCGTGTTCATTGTACACAAACACTGATGGTAGTAGTGTCTCCACTCGAATACGCTCCAATGCGCTCTGAGAAAAACAAAATAGTTTGTTCCTCCGGTATACGCTGCGCTGAAAAACGCTACTAGTGCGTCTTGCATCTAATCAATGCATGATTTTGTTTTAAAAAATACGCTGCGCTGCGCTACGCTGTCTGTCTGTTTTTACCCTAAGAAGCGGGTTCGAAGGCTCGTCTGGAAACACTGAATCACGGACGATAATAAAACATAATCTTGGTGCTCACTCACTATCACAGATAACTTATACCAAATTGATCGTCCCCATTGTAATCAGAGTCATGCTGTTTTCTGAAGTATGTGGAGACTGTCCATTTTGCAGCGCGTCGATCGTTTGTGGAATAAGCCCGGTTTGCAGATATGCTCCTTCATTTTTCTTAACGGCAACGCCACACGCACGGATCTGCAACCTAATGAACTTTAAACTATTTCATATTGAGAATGCAGTACGTTAAGCCCATAAGCAATGCTAATCATATCGGAGTTTTTGAGGTACAGCTCTGTATAAAAACGTTGATTCGCTGATAAAAAGTAATAATAAAAAAAATTTCGCATGGAAATGGTTGGGAAAATATTTATTGCCTGTTACTAAAGGTATAAAATAAAAGAAAATAAGTTAATAATTTAAAAAAATTACCATATGCTTTAAAGCTCTTGGAGATTCACTTTTTACACTGAATTTTAAGTAAATAAATATTGATTGAACATTTTGAAATGTTGTGTTAACTTTATACAGAAGTAGTGGATGCTTACTGTGTTAGTATGAATTGATTATATAATAAAAATAATTTGTAATAATTTGATATATGTAAAAATTAGTTCATATAGTTGAGAAAAGTTATGGAAAAGTCGACCTGTGAGGAAGTTTTTATTTTTTCGTCAGGTAAGTTTCGTCAGCGGGAAAGTTGTAGATAAAAACTGGTACTTTATATTTTATTTGAAACTTTTTTTACCAATATGCATAGTTTAGTCGGAAATAAGTGACAAAGAACATGACTATGCGGCGTGCGCAGTTGTCATCGTGTTGGTTAGTTGGCCTCACTCTGAACCATCCACGATTCCATCGGTGCTAAAATATGAACCCAGGAGAAATATTACTTATTTTTATACAAACCCTATTATGCTAAAAATATATTGTTTAAAGTTGAATTACAGGCATAGAGCCAGTAATTATTTTTCAGTTATTATAACAAGGCATCAAATCATTTACAATATAGTAGGTGTTTTATAGTGAATAAGTGTCACATTTATCTTTTAGTAACCTACCCGTTCCAAAAGTTTAGTAAGTTGTTGATCTTAACTTATTGCTGTTTATTAACTCTCTTTGAATATATTTATAAATATTATTCTTTTGTTTAGTTTGTTCATTTAAGCATACGAGAAATTGGAAATCAGTTAAGCGTTATTAACATATCTCCTCTAGAGACAATTTTTTTTTTATTTGATAAAACATAATCAAAATTAAGATAAAAATGTAATTGTAATTTTTTTGTTTTATATCTTCTTTTCTGAGGTATTTTTGTTGGCGTGACAATCTCCTTCCATTCTTCAATCCTAGTTCTTTCACTAATTAACGTAGCCTCACTGTTTTTTTACATAAAAAGTGATATTTTTATCCGAGTATCACTTTTCGAAATACTTATATACATTTAACTCTGTTTTTCTCTCACCACTTTTAATTATTTTTCCTCTGACTTTTCCATTGTTAAAGACCATACTGAATCACTAAAATTATAATTATTGAATTCACTCCATCACTTTTTCAAGACACTTAGAAAAACACAAGCAATAACCACAATCCTCCTCCAACACTGAATGTACGCTTGTACAGTACTTCCTTCTTGGGAGATGTTTGATTATTCCTTTGCTTCAACAGATAAGATGAAAAGAGTGAAAGACCCAAACGAATCACTCACCCCCTTGCCCTCAGTTGAGGTATTGATGAATTAGAGATAATATAGAGGACACAAACTGAGCTGGTTTTTATTTGTTTGAAAACTTATTTTTACTAAAACTAATTAATTATTTATCGTAACACAATTCATACATTTCTTGAATATTGTTACAATATACGTCTAATAACATAAGATAAATTATTATATACAAACATAATTGTATTAAATCAATTAATAATTTCAACCTAAATGTAATTTAGGTACAAAACAGGGTTGTACTAATAAATAAACGTTCATTTTTTGTCTTGGAATAGGTTAATTAAAACTTGATTCGTTCAAGTAGGCATTAATTTATAGGATTCTACTTGATAATTTATTTTCTATTTTACTATATTTGTCTTTTTATCAGTAACATTTTTCTTGCAAATGAATAAACATATAAGAAAATATCTACAGACTTTTATAGCTAATAATTTGTATGTTCTTTAAATAAAATTTTAACTAACGATGATTGATTTATACACTATTTAATACCTAATTAATTTTATGAGACATTTAGATATTGCTTTTTTAAACAAAAAAACTGTAATACAATATCCGAGTCAAACCGTGAGGATGCTATATGACAGTGTTCTATATTTTTGCACCAGCTAGTAGCGCTGTTTGTCCATAAGAGCCGTACTGAACTCTCAATGTGAAATAGAGTATAGGCACTATTGTTTTCCCAATACCCCAGTAATCTGGGTACAGTTAGTTAAATGATTTGTGCTCACTACCCTCGAATAGGCTCTCTCCACACACACAACCTGCTCCGACGACCAACCATTGAGAGGAAGTTTTAAAACCCATCCAAACCATACCTTAGATCAAATTCACTTCTGAAAATACGATTAAACATATAATAATAAATTACAAACTACCGACCTTACATGTCCAAACCTTTACAACCTATCCCTACCGCACAATGTAATAAGACTACGTATTAGAGAGTCAGCTATATACAGAAGCTTAGCATGTACATGTGTATACAGTTAAGGTGTATGTGTATACGGATATGGAAAATGATAACTTTATAATAAATAACCTATAATAACTATTAAATAGGCCTATTTGTATAATTAGTTTATATATAAATTCTCAATATCAGTTGGTATTGGTGGCAACATTACTACAGAATCAGTGTTCACATGTAGAAGACGAGGCAACAGTGTTAATGTACGCCAGCATGCTTCCTCAGGTGGGGGATTTACTGTGCTTAGGTCGTTAGGTTTGATGGCCCGTGTGTCGACTGCCGGCTTTTCAACCCGTCCGATCCTCTCCATTACTAAAGGTCGAATATTACTACATAGTTTTCAAATACATTTTGTATAAACAACATGTTTGGTATAAAATTATCGAAAAATTAACAGAATAAAGTGCATATAAAATAATGTAAACTAACACTATAATCAAACCTTTTCTTTATTAGGTGTCATTTCTTTAAGATTGGAAGAGAAATACTGTAAGAAAAATAATCCATTTTGAACAAACTAATCCAGAATAAAACAAGTAAATATTTTACTATAAATAAAGAAATTTAACAAATAGACAGAATCACGCGAGCGTGCGTGCGTATGTGTGAGACAATTCAAGGTGTAGGTCAGTCGGAGAGCAACAGTTGCCCTCAGCTGTTGCTTGTCCCTGTTCTCCGACAAGATTGATCACTGGTGGAGCTTGTGTGTAGCAGACTGTGTGTCTGAGACAATTCAAGGTGTAGGTCAGTCGGAGAGCAACAGTTGCCCTCAGCTGTTGCTTGTCCCTGTTCTCCGACAAGATTGATCACTGGTGGGGCTTGTGTGTAGCAGACTGTGTGTCTGAGACAATTCAAGGTGTAGGTCAGTCGGAGAGCAACAGTTGCCCTCAGCTGTTGCTTGTCCCTGTTCTCCGACAAGATTGATCACTGGTGGAGCTTGTGTGTAGCAGACTGTGTGTCTGAGACAATTCAAGGTGTAGGTCAGTCGGAGAGCAACAGTTGCCCTCAGCTGTTGCTTGTCCCTGTTCTCCGACAAGATTGATCACTGGTGGGGCTTGTGTGTAGCAGACTGTGTGTCTGAGACAATTCAAGGTGTAGGTCAGTCGGAGAGCAACAGTTGCCCTCAGCTGTTGATTGTCCATGTTCTCCGACAAGATTGATCACTGGTGGAGCTTGTGTGTAGCAGACTGTGTGTCTGAGACAATTCAAGGTGTAGGTCAGTCGGAGAGCAACAGTTGCCCTCAGCTGTTGCTTGTCCCTGTTCTCCGACAAGATTGATCACTGGTGGGGCTTGTGTGTAGCAGACTGTGTGTCTGAGACAATTCAAGGTGTAGGTCAGTCGGAGAGCAACAGTTGCCCTCAGCTGTTGATTGTCCATGTTCTCCGACAAGATTGATCACTGGTGGAGCTTGTGTGTAGCAGACTGTGTGTCTGAGACAATTCAAGTTGTAGGTCAGTCGGAGAGCAACAGTTGCCCTCAGCTGTTGCTTGTCCCTGTTCTCCGACAAGATTGATCACTGGTGGAGCTTGTGTGTAGCAGACTGTGTGTCTGAGACAATTCAAGGTGTAGGTCAGTCGGAGAGCAACAGTTGCCCTCAGCTGTTGCTTGTCCCTGTTCTCCGACAAGATTGATCACTGGTGGGGCTTGTGTGTAGCAGACTGTGTGTCTGAGACAATTCAAGGTGTAGGTCAGTCGGAGAGCAACAGTTGCCCTCAGCTGTTGATTGTCCATGTTCTCCGACAAGATTGATCACTGGTGGAGCTTGTGTGTAGCAGACTGTGTGTCTGAGACAATTCAAGGTGTAGGTCAGTCGGAGAGCAACAGTTGCCCTCAGCTGTTGCTTGTCCCTGTTCTCCGACAAGATTGATCACTGGTGGGGCTTGTGTGTAGCAGACTGTGTGTCTGAGACAATTCAAGGTGTAGGTCAGTCGGAGAGCAACAGTTGCCCTCAGCTGTTGATTGTCCATGTTCTCCGACAAGATTGATCACTGGTGGAGCTTGTGTGTAGCAGACTGTGTGTCTGAGACAATTCAAGTTGTAGGTCAGTCGGAGAGCAACAGTTGCCCTCAGCTGTTGCTTGTCCCTGTTCTCCGACAAGATTGATCACTGGTGGAGCTTGTGTGTAGCAGACTGTGTGTCTGAGACAATTCAAGGTGTAGGTCAGTCGGAGAGCAACAGTTGCCCTCAGCTGTTGCTTGTCCCTGTTCTCCGACAAGATTGGTCTCTGGTGGAGCTTGTGTGTAGAAGGCTGTGTGTGTGGCAATTCAAGGTGTAGGTCAGTCGGAGAGCAACAGTTGCTCTCAGCTGTTGCTTGTCCCTGTTCTCCGACAAGATTGATCACTGGTGGAGCTTGTGTGTAGCAGACTGTGTGTCTGAGACAATTCAAGGTGTAGGTCAGTCGGAGAGCAACAGTTGCCCTCAGCTGTTGCTTGTCCCTGTTCTCCGACAAGATTGATCACTGGTGGAGCTTGTGTGTAGCAGACTGTGTGTGTGTGGCAATTCAAGGTGTAGGTCAGTCGGAGAGCAACAGTTGCCCTCAGCTGTTGCTTGTCCCTGTTCTCCGACAAGATTGATCACTGGTGGAGCTTGTGTGTAGTAGACTGTGGTGTGTGGACAATTCAAGGTGTAGGTCAGTCGGAGAGCAACAGTTGCCCTCAGCTGTTGCTTGTCCCTGTTCTCCGACAAGATTGATCACTGGTGGAGCTTGTGTGTAGCAGACTGTGTGTCTGAGACAATTCAAGGTGTAGGTCAGTCGGAGAGCAACAGTTGCCCTCAGCTGTTGCTTGTCCCTGTTCTCCGACAAGATTGATCACTGGTGGAGCTTGTGTGTAGCAGACTGTGTGTGTGTGGCAATTCAAGGTGTAGGTCAGTCGGAGAGCAACAGTTGCCCTCAGCTGTTGATTGTCCATGTTCTCCGACAAGATTGATCACTGGTGGAGCTTGTGTGTAGCAGACTGTGTGTCTGAGACAATTCAAGTTGTAGGTCAGTCGGAGAGCAACAGTTGCCCTCAGCTGTTGCTTGTCCCTGTTCTCCGACAAGATTGATCACTGGTGGGGCTTGTGTGTAGCAGACTGTGTGTGTGTGGCAATTCAAGGTGTAGGTCAGTCGGAGAGCAACAGTTGCCCTCAGCTGTTGCTTGTCCCTGTTCTCCGACAAGATTGGCCTCTGGTGGAGCTTGTGTGTAGAAGGCTGTGTGTGTGGCAATTCAAGGTGTAGGTCAGTCGGAGAGCAACAGTTGCCCTCAGCTGTTGCTTGTCCCTGTTCTCCGACAAGATTGATCACTGGTGGAGCTTGTGTGTAGCAGACTGTGTGTGTGTGGCAATTCAAGGTGTAGGTCAGTCGGAGAGCAACAGTTGCCCTCAGCTGTTGCTTGTCCCTGTTCTCCGACAAGATTGATCACTGGTGGAGCTTGTGTGTAGCAGACTGTGTGTGTGTGGCAATTCAAGGTGTAGGTCAGTCGGAGAGCAACAGTTGCCCTCAGCTGTTGCTTGTCCCTGTTCTCCGACAAGATTGATCACTGGTGGAGCTTGTGTGTAGCAGACTGTGTGTGGCAATTCAAGGTGTAGGTCAGTCGGAGAGCAACAGTTGCCCTCAGCTGTTGCTTGTCCCTGTTCCCCGACAAGATTGATCACTGGTGGAGCTTGTGTGTAGCAGACTGTGGGTGTGTGACAATTCAAGGTGTAGGTCAGTCGGAGAGCAACAGTTGCCCTCAGCTGTTGCTTGTCCCTGTTCCCCGCCCACGCTCCGCTATTGATTGTTCCTCCCCTCCAAACCCTAACCCTAAAACACCCCTTCGACACTACCGCCAAATATCTACATTCTCTTAGAGGAGTGTGATGTATCAAAAGGGGGTTATAATAAGAAAGTGTACTCGTAAAACTGGGCGAAGACGCTGGGCCTAAAGTTGATCGGAGAAGAATAATTGTTCTGATATTGTGAAATACTGTATGACAATATTATATAAGTTCCTTAAATAATTTCCTTCAATTTCTTTAAGATTAAATAATTTGATCCTAAATTTGTTGCATTTCTTGAAGTGGCAAAGATTATATTATAATTTAACAAACAACACATTGAGTGGCCTATTTTACATAAGCTGAAAATATTTGAAACATTTCGTACTGGTATCTGTCTGTTTACTTTTATGTGCGACTGCACCAAGCCTCTCTCATTTACTAAAATTAACCTTAAGGCATTGAGTAAGTGGAGATTGTTCATATTTGTACATTGAGAATATTACCTATTTCAAGTATTTCACATCCTCTTATAAATTTAGTAGAGTAAAATAATATTAAAAGCAAAACATCGAACATTTTGACCATATGGCCCCTTGGTATTCGACCATTATATACCACAGTACGTGTATGGGTGGGCGGGTGGGTCAATACACAATACGTGTATGGGTGGGCGGGTGGGAACTACGCTTTATATCGATTCATAATTGAAATTTAAGTCTTTAGAGTATTTTGTATTGCAGCCGTCACTTAACCGGCCAAACAAAACGTCATTATTATTTTTATTATTATTATTATAGCATATGGTCAAAAGTTCCGATTTTTAGTTTTTAACATTATTTTATTCAACTGATTATTATCCATTATATCAATGGGGAAGATTACAAATTCTGACATTTCATTGTATGTATTATTTAATATGGAAATATAAATCTATTATGATACACAGCAGCTAAACAAGTGACGAAAGCTATTTCTAGATACAAAAGGCAATCTTATATTAATAATGTTTCAAGTATTTCCCATTGTTAAGACAATTCAATACAACGATGGAATAAATATCCACTAACCTACATATATGACATCCGGGAACAACACACCTCAGGGAGGTGGGTAAACACGTATTTTGTGAACATTTGTAGATAAAATGTCCACAACAATGTATCAATTAATACAGATACCACTTATACATATATAAAATCAACGCGATTTCCAATACAAAGTAAGATAATAACAGAGATGCAGGCTTCTACACTAAAACTAAATATACTAGAACGTGAATTTACATTAAAACTGCGAGTCAGATACTCGCTTTGTAACAACAGGCTAGGCTCATACTTGTAACAATTTTCTCCACCAGGAAACCATATTGTCCACGTTTATCGTCCTGAAAAACTGCAAGGACGAGTGGACAAACTGGCGACAAGTTGGAATCACGGTGCCTTCATCTCGATGGTATTGTTGGGTCCCACAGCACATATAGCAACCTGCACCATCCTATGACCTCGGATAGAAATGTGTGACGAATTAAATGTTTATTAACAATAAAGCGTTTTTTACAAAGATAATGTCTGTTATAAACCATAGTTGCCTCATCCTAAATCATCTGTTTTTATTTCATCACCACGAAATCAATGTTGTTTATATATTTTAAAAATTGACATCACTGTCACACTGTAGTCTCCTAATGGGAAACCAACAATTGTTTTTCTACCACAAATTTAACTACACAAGGTGTTCCAAAATACACTGAACAAAACTAGACAGCATAGTTTTTAGACAACATTTATACCTTTTCCTCTTCCAAAATTGGTTTTCGAGCTTCTCTACGGAGTTCTGGAAGTTTCATTATTTCTTAGAAAAATGCTGATAGGCCTAACTTCTAAACGGGTAAAATATACAGGGTTTAGGATGGAGGATCAATTTGATGGAAAACATTTCCTATCAAAAAATGTCTCTTGAAAACTCCGGCCTTATTAGTAATTTTAAAGTTAGTGATTTTAAAAATTCCGAATATGATTTCAAGAAATGAGGTTCACTCTACCTTGGTAAGTACTCATCACACATTAATTTTGGCAAACAAAATTTTTTGTTCTATCAATTATCTGAGCCCATCCCAAAACCACTGTTGTTAACAATTTACAAGTTACTCACTTGCTTATGAATAAGTCAAAATTAACTCCGAATACAATCTCTAGATCCAATTTAGCAAGAGAAAAATAAGGTTTGATATTTCTCAATAATTGCGCTATTCGATTCTTCTGTCTTCTGTATTATGGGACACTCCGTCCAAAAACTAAACAGTTACTACGATAATTATGTATGAGCAAAATCTATGAATCCATATCTTCTTTAACGAACGTCATAAACTAGCATTTTTTACTACTAGAAGTACCCATACTAACTTAACTTCAGAATGGGGAAAAAAGCATCTTTTTTAGCATAAAATTCCCTTACGCGACGCAAATTACGTAAAGGTTAAAACGAAATTATGTACTAACAACACTCCTACTATTACAATAGTAACAGAAAAAAGATTACCAAAATAAAAGAACCAGTTTTAACACAGTGTATAACAAGATGAAAACGGTATTTAAAAGCGTTAACCAGCCGAAAATAACAGAATTCCGTTCTCAGTTTACAATATCATCAGTAAATAAGCTGGATTTAAGAGCGGATTTGCGTTCAGAGCATGACTTCCCAGCTAAGCCTAAACCTACTGAGCTAGCACTGTGGGGTAAACCCATCGACGCGTCACGCAAGTGTTCACCCCTCTAAGGATAGTGCACGCGCCATGCATAACCATAGGTGAGACGTGTGCATGACAATCACCCCCCACCCCCACCCTACCACCACACGACGTGAAATGTTGTGGAATACTCAATTGACGCTTATTGATCCCAACGCGGTCCCATGTTCGCCCTTTCAGCTTTTCACAGATTCCAATTAACTAAGGAATTATCACTGTTTGGATATTTGGATACCAGAAGCTTTTTACTTTTTTAAAGCCAATACTTCAGGAACCCCGAAATGTTTCCAAATAACGTAAAGCTAGCAGTACACTCTCGCCGAGGGGTCTCGCTGAGATATTCGTGCGAGGCTCTCGTCCCGATCGCGCACTGCGAGTTAACCAAGTTCACTCTCGCA
This sequence comes from Stictocephala bisonia, assembly GCA_035578905.1. NCBI lineage: Eukaryota > Metazoa > Arthropoda > Insecta > Hemiptera > Membracidae > Stictocephala > Stictocephala bisonia. The sequence continues at coordinate 7,564,866 of JAQJVL010000007.1, forward strand.
TTCCCTCGCCTTGTCTCGGCCTCGGCCTCACTCGTGCCTTGTATTTTCCACAACAAACAAGATGGAGGTGAACTGTGATATTGAAGTTGCAGCTATTTCTTTAATTTGTGCTCTTTCTTACCACAGTTTCTGTATTGACGTTCCCGACTACATCAAAAGCTGGCGCCAAGAAGTCTTCCATGTACCTGTACGCGAACCACACCGGCTGGTACATGTCTTCAACACCAGCTCCAGACTTATCGAGGCTTTCTTCTTCCGAAGGTGGCCTCGAAATGTCGCCATTAAGGAGTCTTTCTTTTTCTTCAGCTCAGGAACTGGTCGATGAAGCTTCTCACTTAATCGAGACCAAGCATCCGTTAACTTGCGTTTGTCCTTATGTTGTCCATTGGATGGATCCCACAGCACTGGTTCACTGTGATATGCTTCCAGAAACTCAAGCGTGAATTCGTTCGACCACTCCATGACAATACACAAAGTAGGTCTACACAAAATACACTAAAAACACAAAGTGAAAAATATCCAAACGTTCAGAGTGCGGACGAGAGTGTACTGGGGCGGTCTCGCGCTCGGCCCTCGGGTAAGCTCGGGTCCTTTGACTCGTGTCAAAAAACCGACAATAAATGGAGGCAAGGCGAGGCCGAGGCATGGCGAGGCGAGGTAGAGCGAGACAAGCCGAGTGCACCAAGTACACTCTCGCGCTCGCCTGCTCTCGGCATGTCTCGGCGAGAATGTACTGCTAGCATTACAGGTGTAATAGAAATAGTATTGTTTTAATAGCATAAGTAATAGTAATAACTGGTTACTGCTAAAACTTGATCTATATAATAACGTAATAACACGGTGCCTCATACAATGTAACCAAACAACATTATGAACTACCAACTTATCAATAACACTAATCGTTGGCAACACTGAGCTGTAACTAATGCCTCCCCAATACGTCATTAGCTGTGTAATCGGTGGCTAATCGGCCCTTGTTACCGATACTACCCCTATCAACTACATTTGTGAACGTGTTCTCTGGTAGTACATAACGTAGATTCATACACTCGTGGTTGGCAACACTGAGCTGCTACTAATGCCTCCCCAATACGTCATTAGCTGTGTAATCGGTGGCTAATCGGCCCTTGTTACCGATACTACCCCTATCAACTACATTTGTGAACGTGTTCTCTGGTAGTACATAACGTAGATTCATACACTCGTGGTTGGCAACACTGAGCTGCTACTAATGCCTCCCCAATACGTCATTAGCTGTGTAATCGGTGGCTAATCGGCCCTTGTTACCGATACTACCCCTATCAACTACATTTGTGAACGTGTTCTCTGGTAGTACATAACGTAGATTCATACACTCGTGGTTGGCAACACTGAGCTGCTACTAATGCCTCCCCAATACCTCATTAGCTGTGGAATCGGTGGCTAATCGGGTTTTGTTACTAATACCATCCCTGGCAACTACATTTGTGAACGTGTTCTCTGGTAGTACATAACGTAGATTCATACACTCGTGGTTGGCAACACTGAGCTGCTACTAATGCCTCCCCAATACGTCATTAGCTGTGGAATCGGTGGCTAATCGGGTTTTGTTACTAATACCATCCCTGGCAACTACATTTGTGAACGTGTTCTCTGGTAGTACGTAATGTATATTCATACACTCGTGGTTGGCAACACTGAGCTGTAACTAATGCCTCCCCAATACGTCATTAGCTGTGTAATCGGTGGCTAATATTTCCTTGTTACCAATACCACCCCTAGCAACTACATTTGTGAACGTGCTCTCTGGTAGTACATAACGTAGATTCATACACTCGTGGTTGGCAACACTGAGCTGCTACTAATGCCTCCCCAATACGTCATTAGCTGTGTAATCGGTGGCTAATATTCTCTTGTTACCAATACCACCCCTAGCAACTACATTTGTGAACGTGCTCTCTGGTAGTACATAACGTAGATTCATACACTCGTGGTTGGCAACACTGAGCTGCTACTAATGCCTCCCCAATCCGTCCACCAGGAGCGCCAGAGAACGTCTTTAGATTAGAATCGTTTTTCCGAGTTTAATTTTATATCTTACTAAATATTTTCAGTTCAAAATTAATCATTTTTATCACGTTACATATAGGCGCTAATAAAATTAAAAATTCATATTTGGAATTGAACGAAATGTACAAAATATATATTACCTATGATTTTAAGTCTTAAGTTTTTTATAAGTGTCAGAAATGCTATTAATTTCATAGGTGAAAATGAAAACGTTGTTATAAGAGAAATATAGTTGTATTTCACATAAACACTACAACAATATAGTGTGTTCCTTGAAACAGTTGTCTGTAAGAATAACAATCACCGTGGCGGTTCTCCGGTGTCGCATGGTCGATGCTTGACGGCTTCAAAGTCTCCTATATAATAATTTCACACTATATGATTCAGAATGTTTACGAATACTTTAAAGTAGGGAACTTGAAGTGAAGATTTTCTGGAATTCAAGAATCGAGGCCAGTTAAAAACAGATGCCTTCCTAGCTGTGAGAATACTTTCATACTGGATTAATGTTACTGAACATTTATAAAGTTTGCATCTTGATCTGTGAGGATAGTATAGTTGATAAATATAGTAAGGCGATTCGGGTCTCCCATCTCCATCATTTTTTATTTATAAAGACATAAAATGTTTGATTTTTTGGTAAAGGAGCTTTTTAAAAAGAAGACTGTTGTTTTCAGTTATGTGTTTGTTTTCATAGAATGTATAAACTTTAATTGCTGCATATATAAAATATTGAATTTTGTTGAACTCTGAGCTACAAAGTTCTCAAGTATATTATAACATTGTTTTATTTTTGTTTTGGAAAAAAAAATCTAAACGTGTAATGCTTAAAAGGTGGTACAGAACACACCTTCTCGTAAATATTTGCCATTAGTGTGGGGAGAGCAAGTGGCCTCTCAGGACTTAGTAACTGAGTTAGTAACTACTACACTTTTTATCAGTAACATTCACCTTGTACTAGGCCTATACTGGTTCTCCCCTTTACTCTAATAAATTCCGTGCACAGATCAAGAGTCTATGGCGAACGGGTAGAGTGTGGTTATTAAAGAAATAATAGTCCTATTCTAAAAGAAAGTCGTCAACATTTACGCGTTCTATAATATAAAAATGATTCTGTCTAGCTGAACCTGCGAAGGCGTAGTTAAATCAAGAGAGACTTCCGACTGACAATCTCTTGTTACTTGTCTGGGTGCTTGTCATCGAGAGACAAAAGGTATGGATCCTACGTGGCTGCTACTTGAAAGAGTGAACGTCAGAGACAAGATTGTCTGTCCCAGACAGACAAGAAGGCTTTCGTTATCTATCACTTGTTAAAATACGTCACCATTTGACATGTTATTTGTTTCAATATAACAATAATTATCCATTCGCATAGTGAAACTATTCAAGGGGGTTAACTGTACATTTTATTCAATCAATTTGTCACTTACAAAATTACAAACCACACACGCCATTACATATTTAACAAAAAATATTTATAACTGTTAATCATATAATAATAATACAACAAGACTTTAAAGCATTATTTTTATCACCATCAATTATTCAATTTGACAAATGCTCGCCAAGTCAATTTTCCAACACTCAAGTTCATCACACTTCTTTTATTACTTTTCTTTCCAGAAATAAATAATTATATTTATTTCTGTTTCTTTATTTTTAATTATCCTATTGTTGATTGCTTTTTTATATGCTATAACATGTGTTTCTATGACTATTTTCAATGTAAGTTTAATTCATATTTTTGTATTTGGTTGACTTGCACAACACAGGCTTACGCACAGTCGTCATGTTCATGTAGGGTTATTTTCTTAGCTACAGCCCTTGTAATGTTGTAATATAGTTGTATGTGCTTCATTTTTATTTGTACTCTATGCTGTAAATTAATAAATTGTTGATTGGTTCATTAGTAGCCACAGAGTATGATCGCCGACTGTTTTACACCCTGTGAACCATAACAATACATTAACAGAAAATGTATATGGTCATTATAAAATGCCTGTCGTTCATAATTATATTCAGTAATACCATACAATACAGTTTACTAAAACTGGGGTTTCTTTGCTGAGTTTTAAATGTTGTTGGAGGTCTACCTCAAGTGTAGACGCAAACACTTTATGATAATGAAAACAATGTTACGTTTGGAAAGTTTCTAAATGGATCACTTAATTCCAAGATTCTATTACAAACATCTCATATCCACTCCCTAACTACGGATTATAGACTACCTGAAAGTTTGGATCAGAAGACAAGTTACTGTCGAGGACTCACGAGTCTGGGAGCGAGGGTTGCAGGCGCCAGGGAAAGTTTAGGCCGAAATTCTTTGGCTAGTGTTTGACGGGTTGCGTTCTGGTCGCTCCCAGACTCGTGAGTCCTGGACAGTAGATACAGAGCAAAGGGAAGACGATGGATGCAATAAGAACAGATTCTTGACACAATGTTTGAGAAGGGGTACTCCAACGGAAAAGAATACTGATTCTGCATACCCGTGAAAATGTCATTATTGGTCAAGAATTTTATAATTCCCTGTTAGGAAAAATGTATATGTAGACCATGTTACTACATAGTAAATTGTATCTAGATAAGGCGTCATTGTGCGTGTGTTAATACTAAAATCATTCAAAACAATCATCACCAAGACTTCTAAAATTCTTACTCGAGAAATATTTTCAATGTTTTTCAACTTAAATGAGATCCATCCAGCAAGTATCAGCCGTTCGAGCTAACTTCACATGACCACGAATGTTTTCTCCTTGTACAGTATTACAAGTCCTACAACGTGTTAGTGACCTCCTTCAAACACCACGGAACGTGTTTTTGTTTTCCTTTACTTCGATCACAAATCAATAGAAGTTGGTCTGCTTTGATTTATGTACACGATACAGTGTACAAAACAACGGCAACAATCAGCACATTTACTACAAACAGTGCTCCCCCAATATCCATTGATCACGTGTTTTTGTTTGCCTTTAGTTATACTGCCAATCAATAGGCTCTGGCATGCACTGATTTATGTACAAGACACAATATACAAAACATCGGAGACCTTCAGCACATTTACTACAAACAGTGCTCCCCCAATATCCATTGATCACGTGTTTTTGTTTGCCTTTAGTTATACTGCCAATCAATAGGCTCTGGCATGCATTGATTTATGTACAAGACACAATATACAAAACAGCGGAGACCTTCAGCACATTTACTACAAACAGTGCTCCCCCAATATCCATGGATCACGTGTTTTTGTTTGCCTTTGCTTCTACCGCCAATCAATAGGCTCTGGCCTGCTTTGTACACGACACAGTACACAAAACAACGTACTATAAACAATCGTTCCTATATTTCACCCACAGTAATTATATTTAAAGGATTATTAGAGCAATAGAACAATGGGTAAATTTTTCTCATGGATAATTAAAACATATCCTAGTATTGTATTTGTATACCTACAATTTTAAAGTACAAATTAGCTACACAAAATATAGCCTATAAACTACTGTGACAGGAAGTAAAACTAACCCAACAATATAATCGATAGCTTTAACTATTTTGAGAAAATGTTGGTAAAGTTAAGTAGGTTCCGTACTGTAAAAGTCACATCTGTACATTTTTACCTAACTTTTTTTTATTAATTGAACCCAATGAATATAAAATAAATTTTACACTATAACATTTTTAACGCAAACTAACACATTACTAAGTACAGTAAACGTTTGAAGTAAAAAATACGGCCAAACATTAAGTAATTAAATTTGGATTCTTAAATCTTAGGTAAGGAAGAATGTGAGAGGTGAAGGAAGGCAGACAAGACACTTAACAGCCCCAGGGATTATCAGGCCATGCTATGTGCCACGACTGAGTGTGAAGGGCTCCTCACCCCCAGCCATTACTCCACTTCACCCCACACCAACGCACCTGTCCTTAGTAGAAGACACTAACACCTCCAGGGATTATCAGGGCATGTCATATGCCTAGATAGAGTGTGAGGGACTCCTCACCCCCAGACATTACTCCACTTCACCTCATACCAACGCGCCTGTCCTTAGTAGAAGACACTAACACCTCCAGGGATTATCAGGGCATGCCATATGCCTAGATAGAGTTGAGGGACTCCTCACCCCCAGCCATTACTCCACTTCACCCCACTCCAACGCACCTGTCCTTAGTAGAAGACACTAACACCTCCAGGGATTATCAGGGCATGCCATATGTCTAGACAGAGTGTGAGGGACTCCTCATCCCCAGCCATTACTCCACTTCACCCCACACCAACGCGCCTGTCCTTAGTAGAAGACACTAACATCTCCAGGGATTATCAGGGCATGCCATATGCCTAGACAGAGTGTGAGGGACTCTCCTCACCCCCAGCCATTACTCCACTTCACCCCAAACCAACGTGCCTGTCCTTAGTGGAAGACACTAAAACCTCCAGGGATTATCAGGGCATGCCATATGCCCAAACAGAGTGTGAGGGACTCCTCACCCCCAGCCATTACTCCACTTCACCCCAAACCAACGGCTTGTCCTTAGTAGAAGACACTAACACCTACAGGGATTATCAGGGCATGCCATGGGCCTCTCGACTCGTGTGTGAAGGGCTCCTCACCTCGCAAGTATTTAGTACAAGATACTAACAGCTCCAGGAATTATCAGGCCACGGCATGTGCCTCGACTCGTGTATGAAGGGCTCTCCTTACCTCGCATGTATTTAGTACAAGACACTAACAGCCCCAGGGATTATCAGGCCACGGCATGTGCCTCGACTCGTGTATGAAGGGCTCTCCTTACCTCGCATGTATTTAGTACAAGACACTAACAGCCCCAGGGATTATCAGGCCACGGCATGTGACTCGACTCGTGTATGAAGGGCTCTCCTTACCTTGCATGTATTTAGTACAAGACACTAACAGCCCCAGGGATTATCAGGCCACGGCATGTGCCTCGACTCGTGTATGAAGTGCTCTCCTTACCTCGCAAGTATTTAGTACAAGACACTAACAGCTCCAGGGATTATCAGGCCACGGCATGTGCCTCGACTCGTGTATGAAGGGCTCTCCTTACCTCGCATGTATTTAGTACAAGACACTAACAGCCCCAGGGATTATCAGGCCACGGCATGTGCCTCGACTCGTGTATGAAGGGCTCTCCTTACCTCGCAAGTATTTAGTACAAGATACTAACAGCTCCAGGGATTATCAGGCCACGGCATGTGCCTCGACTCGTGTATGAAGGGCTCTCCTTACCTCGCATGTATTTAGTACAAGACACTATCAGCCCCAGGGATTATCAGGCCACGGCATGTGCCTCGACTCGTGTATGAAGGGCTCTCCTTACCTCGCATGTATTTAGTACAAGACACTAACAGCCCCAGGGATTATCAGGCCACTAAATGAAATTCTAAGGACATTACTCTTATCGTACATATATTTTGAATACTTACAGAATACCATTCTCCTATTAATTTGGTTTCTTTTTAATTGTGTCTTAAACAACTGGGAGGGGAAACACATTTTAATTATCTCCAGCTACAATTAATCGTAAATATTTACGCTTTATTTCCCAAGGTAGTCTGGAGAGGTACTTGAGGGTTACATGAGGGTACGACGGGGTGGCAATCACGTTGTAAGGTTACTACGAACAAAGTTCCATGTTAAGGGTAATTAGGTACTAGTTAACGGATTTTTGTCACGACCTATAATAGATTAACTGTATAAATATTTAAAAATAAGAAATAACAAATAAGAAGGTTAACGTACCTTTATCGTCTTCAGCTACAAATCCTATTTATTGGATTACCGGTTTCAGAGAAAGAACTCCATGTTCACGTTCTCAAAACAGTCACATTAAAACAATATACAAAAATTACATATTTACAAAAATAAAAATAATAAAACACATGATAACATTGCCGGTTGGTATGATGGTTAGATCCGGATTGAGCGTGCAGCTGGAACGATGTTATCCAATGCTTATTTGACTTTGAACAATTTTATTTCTATCTGGCCTTCTGTCTTCTTTCATCGGTTGATTCAAATTTGTAATCCGATCAAATAAAATATTTGTAGAGAATTTATTTTGTCATTAAGCACAGTTGGGTTGGGTTGCTCTTTATGGCTTTATATATTTCATAATTCTCTAAAGTATTTATTGTCGCACCTTTATTACATTTATGGAGAATATCTAGGTTGGTGTCAATGTCTATTTTTTTGTTTAATTTATTTATTTATAAGACGCCGATCGTCAAGATATGGGCGAATATGGATTTAGAATGAGTGTAGATGAGCGAATATAGTCATTGTTACAAACTAAGGCCGACTATTCTTTAGAAAGTGTCATTAACCCTCTAAGTGATAACGACACGGTCCGTGTCGTTTCATAAACGCGCCCTACCGTCACTATTTATAGTCCGATCCGGTTATTTTTTATACTAAACTAAAGCAGAATAGTTATATTTATCATTCCTCTATGCCATTTCATTTTCGTAATGTTCGGAAAATATGGAAAGGAAAATTTATTTACATGAAGTCACATTTTTCTACATTTTCTGACTTTACCATTTTTTGTTTTGTTGTGCTATAATAATCACTTTTTTGAACATAAGAGCTATTGTTATGTATCATTCTTTTCAGTATGAAATTTGAAATCTTTTGTATACCTTGGAATTTCTATAATAACCTATTATAAAAAACTGTGGGAGCTCAAAAATGAAAAAAAATTAGGAAAAATGTTTTATAATACTTACACGGTGATATTTTCAAAAAAAGTTAAGGTAAGTTTTTATTTTATTTTTGCATCTTATATAGAATTCAATTTTGAACATTTCGATATATAACATGTTATATATAAGGCATTGTTTCAATTTATTATGTAATTATCAAAATAAGTCTACGCGACAGCGAAAAATGGGCTATCACTGAGGAGAAAAATGATCATCACTTGTAGGTTAATTAATAGCCCAATGACAAATGAACAGCCGGTCGTTATCAGCTGATCACTCTCAAAATGTATTATGACTCAGATTGGGATCGAACTGAGAACCTTTAGCACATGAAGCTGGGATTGAACCATCTACGCTACCGACCAATCTATGTTTTACAAGATAAAGTGACATTTTCTTTTTTAGTTGTGATTTCAAAGTGAAATATACATTTTCACCATACTCTATTGATGTGTACTTTTGCTTGGGTTTTTCTGAAGGAGCGAGAACTTTTTTATTTTTAAATTTACTAACTAGGTTATCAACCATTTTTGTCATAACCATTATGCACCGCTATGTATTTTATAATATTTAACTCTTTGGCATAATCGTCTGTGGTAAGTGGAACTTTTAATAATCTGTAAGCCATACTCCTGTATGCTGATCATTTATGTGAATAAGGATGGTATGACGAGGCATGGATTGTATAGTCGGTGGCTGTTGGCTTTCTGTATATGGAGTATGTAATGGCTTTATTGTGTTTCTTTAAGGTAAGGTCAAGGAAGTTTAAACTATTGTCATCTTCAGTTTCAATGGTGAATTTTAAGTTTTGTGAAAAGTCATTAAGATATTTATGGAATAGATCTAGTTGCCTTTTATTACCTTTAAAAAATGACTATTGTATCATCTACAAAGCGGCAGTAAAGTGAAATATTGTTCAAAAACTTGTTATTCTCAGAAAAAATATGTTTATTCTCAAAGTCGTTCAGATATATTTCAGATAAGATACAGTACATAAGAGGGGGATCCCATGGCCAGACCAATGTTTTGAAAGTACTGTAGTAGGCTATTTATTACCAAATTGAAAATAATTCTGGTTCAAAACTATTTCTAGTAGATTTATCATTTTATCTATGGCATCATGGCTTAGTTTGGAGTTGGAAAGCAAACATCTAATAAAATAGGAAAACTATTAAATGTCGGAAACAAACCAAATCCTATTGCCTTAGATACCACTGGCATATATAAAATCAAACGTTCAGATTGTCAAAGTATTTAAAAAGGACAGACAGGCCGTTCTTTCATAAAGCGTTTCAATGAACACCTACCTAAGAACGTTAATAAGCCTCAAACATCTCGTTTTGCTGAACATTTAGTTAACAACAATCATAACATTAAGGACATTCACACCAACCTAGATATTCTCCATAAATGTAGAAAAGGTGCGATAATGAATACTCTAGAGAATTATGAAATATATAAAGCCATAAAGAGCAATCCAACTACTGCGCTTAATGAAAAATTAAAATTCTCTACAAATATTTTATTTGATCGGATTACAAATTTGAATTAACCAATGAAAGAAGACAGAAGGCCAGATAGAAATAAAATTGTTCAAATAAGCATTGGATAACATCGTTCCAGCTGCACGCTCAATCCGGATCTAACCATCATACCAACCGGCAGTGTTATCATGTGTTTTATTATTTTTATTTTTGTAAATATGTAATTTTTGTATAATGTTTAATGTGACTGTTTTGAGAACGTACAATTGATGTGAACTTGGAGTTCTTACTCTGAAACCGGTAATCCAATAAATAGGATTTGTAGCTGAAGACGACAAAGGTACGTCAACCTTCTTATTTGTTTTATATATATATCAGCTCAGGAGGCTTTAGCAATGAATAAATAAAAAATAAGGACTGAGCCGAGGCCTATCATATCATAATTTTATATTTCAAGTGGGTTGGTGATACCCAAACTAAGAAAAAAGTTGTGGTTGGTAGAAAAGAGTGATTTAACTAACGAAAGAAAAAGTAAGTACAGATATAGATGATATTTGTTACATACAAACATATGGAGCGTCTCTATTTCAATGTGGACAGATCCAAGTTGTGCTTCACAAGTGTAATCCACTAATGATGGTTAGAAAAGGCATCTTACAATACAAGATCTGAGTTCACAAATTGGCTTGATACAGTAATGAATGCGAGGAAAATACATTTCCTCGAAAGGTAACGACTTAGTCAAGTTTTTATTTTCCTGGCTAAATAAGATCTTTACATTCCACAGAACCAATGAAGTAATGATTTTCAACATTTGTCATCCAAAATCGGTGTCAAACTAATCCATACGTTTCCTAAAACTCTTCAGAGACTAAATCAGAATAAAATATTCTAAGGTTGCAAAATAAACACGACATTTATTTTTGTTACATTCTTTTTACCGCAATGAGGAGTTTAGTTTATGAAGAGCTTTAGGGAAAATAAAAATGGCAATTATCGTCCGACGTCAATTATGAATGTTTATGTAAATGCATTTAAGCATGAATTACAAAAGTGTGTGTTGGATTTGTATAGAATTCTAATTTAGAATAGTAGGCCTAGTTACAAAATGTTGACCACTATTGTACAATTTTGCTAATCGTCGAAGGAATAAAGATTTAAAATATGTTCAAAGCCACTTTTTATAAATAACCTTTGAAGTAGTAATTATTACTTCAGATTTATACAGATGAACATTAGTTGTAATCTATTTGTAACTGCCACTGAATGAATAGATTCACTGAACTGAGAATAGATAGAATGAATAGAACTAAGTCGTTCGCTGTGCCTATAAGAAACTCAAGAAGCAACCTTTGTTTCTTTTTCTTTGTGCATACAAAACCCCAATACTGAAACCACCTGCGAGCACAGAATAGAAATGTGTTTGTGACATAAGGATGACTCAATGTCGGCCGCCATCTTTTGGTGGACAACAACGCAAATCACCTGGCTTCACTCTTCGTGCCGGGTGGCCCCTCTATTTAATTTCTATACTGTGCTCGCTTGAGACCGCCTTCTTCCAAGTCACTCCCAATGTATGTAAACGACTATTGGGTATTAAGACTATGGTTAAAACGACTATGTAAACAAAGTAGAGCTTGTTTTCAAATTTTTAATTTTTATTTAAATGGAACGACGACTAAAATCATCTTTAGGTAACTACAAACAATTTAAAAAAAGTTCACTTTCAAGCTAGCAAAGTAATTATTATAATCAATTATTTTCACACGATATTGCAACAATTATAATTTTTAGTACAAAATTACTTTCATAAAAATATAGGAGACAATTTTATGAAGCCAAGTTTAATTTTTACCATCTCCCGTATGCGTTAGCATAGAGAAAGGATTGTGATCATAAAATTTTTTTTTACAAGTTGGTCTAAAAATCCATTTTAGGGTCCCCTACACCCAAAACAGTTGGTTTTTGAAAAAACATTTCGGATGTATGTCCGAATGTGCGTCTGTATGTGTGTATGTTCACTTCACTGGAGACCAAGTGGATGGATCAATTTTTATGAAATTTGGTATGAAGGTGTATTTAGCCAATGTCTCCAGGCAGTTTTTTTCACATTTTTTAAATTTTAGTTTTTTTATTTTTTATTTTTATGGGCAAAAAACATACAAAAATGGAATTTTCTCAAAATCGGCTAGAAGCATTTTGATTAAATTTTCAGAAAAGATGTGAATTACAATTCAAAGTATTTGAGTAAAAACCGCATGTCTCTAACTTGACTAGTTTTTTGAGATATGGTGAAAAAAAACCATATTTGGGAATCAAACTGGTAATTTTCAGTTTTGATTTTTTATTGTTTAATATGGGGGGGAAGTTTGTGCCAATTCTTTGGAACCATTAATTATTGTATAGCTAGTGTGACGAAACATACGCAAACTATTTTTTCTGTCTAAATGAGACACAAGTAACGCACATTACAGAATGGGTACTCACCACTATCATCTCGGAGGGTTCAAGCACGAAGCACTCGTTAGGTCGGCGGGCACTGCCCCCAGTCCGCTTGCCGAAACTGAAACACCAACAAACTGGTTAGCTTCGAGTAAAACATAACAACATTTCATAACATGTCTTATAATAAGTCTGGGGTGTCAGTGTTGAGTGGTAGTCAGGGTCAGGAAGTTGTGAACGGAAGAGAACTATGTATCAGACTTGTCAATTAGCTTAAAATCGACCAATATTACATAGTTCGGATTCCACTTAAATCTGTAGGTATCTTAGTTGCCCTGGCTATTGTAATATTTAGACTATTTCTAAGGAACAGTCGACCTTAGTAACAATGACTACACTCGTTCATCTACTCTCATAACACTTATTCATCGATGAGTCACCTACTAGGCATGCATCAACAGACATATAACTTAGTTCAATTGAAATGTTAGATAAATAATGTTCTTTTGTCTGAATTCAACAATCAATTTGTATCAAAGTTAGTCCAAGCATAAAGTTGTTATTTTAATTTAAAGATATATATATATATATATATATATATATATATATATATATATATATATATATACACACAAGTTTTATAGCTTTCAAGTACTATCTCTACAGTAAATCTACATATTCCACAGAGTATTGAGAGTTTATCTACATACTCTGTGGTACTACGGTACTGGCAGCCGTTAATAACATCAGTGAGAGAGTGAACAATGAAATAGCGGCTTAATCCGGAGGAAATAACGCGTCTTCTTATTGACAGAAAGAAATTGAACGTAAAGTAACGCTAGTAATACTGCAACAACTTCTACTCCCACAATACGGAGATAATTGCAGTGCCACAAAACTTCTATAATGAGCGATCAATGTTTGTCCTCCGGAGCACAAGCAGAACACACCCAGCAAGGTTGACCTTGTTCAGCAAACAATCGATAATCATTCTACTCTTGCATTCCCCAATTACTTCCACTGAGCGATCAATGTTTGTCCTCCGGAGTACAAGCAGAACTTGACACACACCCAGCAAGGTCGACCTTGTTCAGCAAACAATCGATAATCATTCTACTCTTGCATTCCTCAATTACTTCCACTGAGCGATCAATGTTTGTCCTCCGGAGTACAAGCAGAACTTGACACACACCCAGCAAGGTCGACCTTGTTCAGCAAACAATCGATAATCATTCTACTCTTGCATTCCTCAATTACTTCCACTGAATATGAATGTTTGTCCTCCGGAGCACAAGCAGAACTTGACACACACCCAGCAAGGTCGACCTTGTTCAGCAAACAATCGATAATCATTCTACTCTTGCATTCCTCAATTACTTCCACTGAATATGAATGTTTGTCCTCCGGAGCACAAGCAGGACACACCCAGCAAGGTTGACCTTGTTCAGAAAACAATCGATAATCATTCTACTCTTGCATTCCTCAATTACTTCCACTGAATATGAATGTTTGTCCTCCGGAGCACAAGCAGAACACACCCAGCAAGGTTGACCTTGTTCAGAAAACAATCGATAATCATTCTACTCTTGCATTCCTCAATTACTTCCACTGAATATGAATGTTTGTCCTCCGGAGCACAAGCAGGACACACCCAGCAAGGTCGACCTTGTTCAGAAAACAATCGATAATCATTCTACTCTTGCATTCCTCAATTACTTCCACTGAGCGATCAATGTTTGTCCTCCGGAGTACAAGCAGAACTTGACACACACCCAGCAAGGTCGACCTTGTTCAGCAAACAATCGATAATCATTCTACTCTTGCATTCCTCAATTACTTCCACTGAGCGATCAATGTTTGTCCTCCGGAGTACAAGCAGAACTTGACACACACCCAGCAAGGTTGACCTTGTTCAGCAAACAATCGATACTCATTCTACTCTTGCATTCCTCAATTACTTCCACTGAGCGATCAATGTTTGTCCTCTGGAGTACAAGCAGAACTTGACACACACCCAGCAAGGTTGACCTTGTTCAGCAAACAATCGATACTCATTCTACTCTTGCATTCCTCAATTACTTCCACTGAGCGATCAATGTTTGTCCTCCGGAGTACAAGCAGAACTTGACACTCACCCAGCAAGGTTGACCTTGTTCAGCAAACAATCGATAATCATTCTACTCTTGCATTCCTCAATTACTTCCACTGAGCGATCAATGTTTGTCCTCCGGAGTACAAGCAGAACTTGACACTCACCCAGCAAGGTTGACCTTGTTCAGCAAACAATCGATACTCATTCTACTCTTGCATTCCTCAATTACTTCCACTGAGCGATCAATGTTTGTCCTCCGGAGTACAAACAGAACTTGACACACACCCAGCAAGGTCGACCTTGTTCAGCAAACAATCGATAATCATTCTACTCTTGCATTCCTCAATTACTTCCACTGAGCGATCAATGTTTGTCCTCCGGAGTACAAGCAGAACTTGACACACACCCAGCAAGGTCAACCTTGTTCAGCAAACAATCGATAATCATTCTACTCTTGCATTCCTCAATTACTTCCACTGAGCGATCAATGTTTGTCCTCTGGAGTACAAGCAGAACTTGACACACACCCAGCAAGATCGACCTTGTTCAGCAAACAATCGATAATCATTCTACTCTTGTATTCCTCAATTACTTCCACTGAGCGATCAATGTTTGTTCTCCGGAGTACAAGCAGAACTTGATACACACCCAGCAAGGTCGACCTTGTTCAGCAAACAATCGATAATCATTCTACTCTTGCATTCCTCAATTACTTCCACTGAGCGATCGATGTATGTCCTCCGGAGTACAAGCAGAACTTGACACACACCCAGCAAGGTTGACCTTGTTCAGCAAACAATCGATAATCATTCTACTCTTGCATTCCTCAATTACTTCCACTGAGCGATCGATGTATGTCCTCCGGAGCACAAGCAGAACTTGACACACACCCAGCAAGGTTGACCTTGTTCAGCAAACAATCGATAATCATTCTACTCTTGCATTCCTCAATTACTTCCACTGAGCGATCAATGTTTGTCCTCTGGAGTACAAGCAAAACTTGACACACACCCAGCAAGGTTGACCTTGTTCAGCAAACAATCGATAATCATTCTACTCTTGTATTCCTCAATTACTTCCACTGAGCGATCAATGTTTGTCCTCCGGAGTACAAGCAGAACTTGACACACACCCAGCAAGGTTGACCTTGTTCAGCAAACAATCGATAATCATTCTACTCTTGCATTCCTCAATTACTTCCACTGAGCGATCAATGTTTGTCCTCCGGAGTACAAGCAGAACTTGACACACACCCAGCAAGGTCGACCTTGTTCAGCAAACAATCGATAATCATTCTACTCTTGCATTCCTCAATTACTTCCACTGAGCGATCAATGTTTGTCCTCCGGAGTACAAGCAGAACTTGACACACACCCAGCAAGGTCGACCTTGTTCAGCAAACAATCGATAATCATTCTACTCTTGCATTCCTCAATTACTTCCACTGAGCGATCAATGTTTGTCCTCCGGAGTACAAGCAGAACTTGACACACACCCAGCAAGGTCGACCTTGTTCAGCAAACAATCGATAATCATTCTACTCTTGCATTCCTCAATTACTTCCACTGAGCGATCAATGTTTGTCCTCCGGAGCACAAGCAGAACTTGACACACACCCAGCAAGGTCGACCTTGTTCAGAAAACAATCGATAATCATTCTACTCTTGCATTCCCCAATTACTTCCACTGAATATCAATGTTTGTCCTCCGGAGCACAAGCAGGACACACCCAGCAAGGTTGATCTTGTTCAGCAAACAATCGATAATCATTCTACTCTTGCATTCCTCAATTACTTCCACTGAGCGATCAATGTTTGTCCTCCGGAGCACAAGCAGAACTTGACACACACCCAGCAAGGTTGACCTTGTTCAGAAAACAATCGATAATCATTCTACTCTTGCATTCCTCAATTACTTCCACTGAGCGATCAATGTTTGTCCTCCGGAGTACAAGCAGAACTTGACACACACCCAGCAAGGTCGACCTTGTTCAGAAAACAATCGATAATCATTCTACTCTTGCATTCCTCAATTACTTCCACTGAATATGAATGTATGTCCTACGGAGCACAAGCAGGACACACCCAGCAAGGTCGACCTTGTTCAGCAAACAATCGATAATCATTCTACTCTTGCATTCCTCAATTACTTCCACTGAATATGAATGTATGTCCTACGGAGCACAAGCAGGACACACCCAGCAAGGTTGATCTTGTTCAGCAAACAATCGATAATCATTCTACTCTTGCATTCCTCAATTACTTCCACTGAGCGATCAATGTTTGTCCTCCGGAGTACAAACAGAACTTGACACACACCCAGCAAGGTCGACCTTGTTCAGCAAACAATCGATACTCATTCTACCCTTGCATTCCTTAATTACTTCCACTGAGCGATCAATGTTTGTCCTCCGGAGTACAAGCAGAACTTAACACACACCCAGCAAGGTCGACCTTGTTCAGTAAACAATCGATAATCATTCTAAAATCATTTACTCTTCTTGCATTTCCCAAATAACTTCCGCGGAGCGAGCAATGTTTCAACTCCGGAGTACAAATAGAATTTGACATACGCCCAGCAAGGTTGACCGTGTGTACCAATCGATAATTCTTTCTACTCTCCGATAGGTCCATTAACCACTCTTATATGCATAGACCTTTTATTACAATGCAAGGTCTATGCTATAAGGTTATACTTTAGTTTGTAGAAAATATTATAACGAGTAAATCTTTAAAAATCGGTAATTTTGATCTGGAATTAATTGTGTGAACAGAAAAAAACATCCACGGATCGAAGAGGGACAGAACAATGTCAGATATATTTATATGATAAATAATTTATTTATTCCTGAAAACATTTCATACTTAATATAACGCGTTTGTCTATAGAAACAAGAAGACTGACCGCTCATATGGGTTCCGTGAAGCCGGTTTTCCTACCCCATGAAAGTTGTTCCTGTACTATCTTCACAGGTAGCGCTAGCTGTCTCCCTCGCCCTGTCTCTCTTCAGCACACCCTGAACTGACTAATAGCTAATAGTGGATTGCTTTGATATTTCTGTTTTGTTTCTATAGACAATAATAAAATGTAATACTTGAAGATACTCTTGGTCAGTATCATGTGATGTGACCAGTTCTAAGTTCACTTAAATGTATTTAAAAGATAAATGAACAATTTAGTTTGCTAAAACTACTAAAAATTACTACCTTTAGTAGTTAATAATATTATAACACGCTAAATAAAGAAGACTACATATACATCAACTATTGAACATAATGTTACTTACATATGTGATACAATACACAACTACTGAATTTTTCTATGCTAATGGTCCTTTGATTACCAATTAATTATGAAATAAAAAAGTCCTATTAAATACATTCTCTCGTAGCATAAAACGTTATTTTAGCAAACTTAAATTTGGTTGTATAAATAACGAACTTGGAACCATCTATAAACAAACTTTTACTGAACTACGATTCAATTTATCGACAGTTAAATGTTAAAACATTATTATCTTGGTAGTGTGCAAAACACGTTGGGTCACATTCGTATAACATACTTTATGTACAAAAGGCCCTTTCAACACGCATATCCCACATATTTGGTAAACCTTATTTGATACAACTTTCAGAAACAGTGCTGTAAAAGCAAATATTTAGCTTCTGACAATATGAAAAGAAACTTGCTCGACTGTATTATTCGAAAAACAATATTTGTTGTTCTTAACATATTTATTTAGGCATTAAAAGTTTCTCTACGGCAAACTAACCTTGCTATATAGTTTACTGTATTGCTATATAGTATGGAGACTCAAATATTTTTCATGTTCAACCAAAGTTAATTAGTAAAATGGCGAAAAAGAACTTACTGTTAGATATTTATTACATTTAAGAAGACAAATACACGTTTTTCAATTATAAAAAAAAAATAAATATTTTATGAAAAATTACGAAAATCACAAACAAACTAAAAAATAAATTTTTATATCTTCTCTAAGGAAAACAAAAGGTTTTACTATCGAAATCAACGCTGACTAAACCATAATTTGTGAATTCTTAAATAATAAATACGTCTTGTTCTTGCTGATTTTTAAGTGAAATCTAAGATTTTTAAAAGACTCAAGAATACACACCATAACTTTTATTCAGAAGTCTGGATTTTTTCTTGTAAACCGTAGGAAAGCGGTGTTAAGAAAATGTTCATTTTATTTTATTTACAATAGATATTTGCTAATTTATCTTTCGTTTAAAATGATTCCAAAAAATTAAAAACTACTTACATAATTTGAAATTATGTACAGAAACAAATGATATTTCATAAAAGACAGCTTAGATTTTGTTACTAAAATCATTGGATTCATTTTAAATAGGTTTTTACCGTATTTTGTATTAAACTGTTGTATATTAAATTACTATATTAGCCATATTCTTATTAAAAGTTCAAACAATCTTTTAAGTAATTTTAACACTATGGCCTAAAAAAATCGAATAAATTTATTATTAGAGTATATTGATCCACTTTAAACATATATATTATGCATAGAATAGGAGGAAATGAACAAAATACATGCTATATTAAAACACACCTCTAGAAAACAAATAGTATAAACAATTCGCTAAAAAGGTAAAAAAACTGTAAAGTTAAATAGCAAGTACATTAAAATTGTCATATTGGATGTCAGAGTCAAAATAAAATATCAAATATATATTCAGAATCAGAACGACAGATGCAAAACCCTGCATACAGTCCAACGGCAGAGTACAATTAATCCAGAAACAGAGCATGGCACAGTACAACGAGTGGGTGCTGGAGGGGTGGCTCTCATCTGTTGCGCCCTCTCTCGTCGGCTTTGACGTCCAGCACAGCATCGCAGTGTGCTCAGATACTGCATCTTTAATGTGTTAGTCCTTTAAAATAACTACACCCCATATCTCTCTTTCTGCAAATGTAAATCCACTTCCTTCGTCTGTTTTGGATTACTTTCACAACATTCAAAAAGCTTATTTAATAGAGAAGTCGTCAGCTGTTTAAAACACAATCTGTGTATCTTTAAATTATTTTTTAATATTTTGAACAATTTTGATAAGCGATAATTCAAATTAAATTAATTTCAACTATTAACTAGATATTGCCTCTTTGAGGAGAACGCGTAGCTTTCATGTATCGGTCTGCGTCTAGTCTACAATTAATTTACAATTTTGACCTGAACAGGAATCAATTATGAAAAAAAAACATTCTAAGAAAGTGACCTACTGCATACACTGAGAGAGATGGACTGAGTGGTGGAAGTGAGAGAGGAGAATTACTCTCCCACTATGTTATTACATTTCATGTTGTCATGGCAACTAGGAAGACGGCAAGCAGCGGGCTAGCAACGCATTACTAAATTCCACCCACTATGTCATAAGCAGCAGTGAATCAAGTTTAGAACGAATAAATTAAACCATTATTACCATTACCATCAAATAATAACAATAACACATTTAATATTAATGTAAACAACAAATAGCAATTTAACAAACTTGTACAGTTCGTTACAGGTTTTATTTATGATTGGTGGTCACAGTGGAACTCCGACTATCCGAACTCCAAAAATCCTAATCGCCTATTATCCGAATCGTTTTAAGAGTGTTATAAATAAACCATAAAATATTAAGTTTTTTAATTTTATTCTGAAAAAAAAAACAAATTACAATGTATAGTAGTATGTTCAATCTTTATAAATCACAGTAAATAATGCATAATATGCCTCAATAAATAATATAAACTGTAGCACCGTTTTAAAACAATAAATCCAAATTTTTAAGGGAATGTAATTCGTAATGATTTAATTAAATGCTTTTTTAAAATACTGTGTTTTTATCTCATTTAAACATACAGCAGTAATTAAATAAAATATACTATTTATTGACAACAATCCAACTATCCGAAATGTTCGACTATCCGAATGGTGTCTGGTACCAATTGAATCGGATAGTTGGAGTTCTACTATAAGGACTTGGCTCTATGAAACCTTAAAAGACTATATGCTAGGCACTCCAATGCTATGAAATCTTGAAGAAAGGTCCTTTTAAACTCAATGTCCTACGACACTTGAATAGTTGGGACTCTTCAGATTCACGAGAGAACTTTGCATGTGGTTTTGTTTATGTATTCCGGCCTAGTGTCTTGAGGAAAGGAGCCTCAAAGACGAGCTCGGCCTTCCGTGTGTCATACTCATCATTTCACATGTATATGGACCTCGAGGCTTCAGACTCTTTTTCATTTAGAAAATATTTACTCTGCTCCGTCTCTTTCATTATTGTTGGGGCTATAATGTGGATTCCTAGTAACATGATTTCAGGACTCCTTGAACTCTCCACTCTTATGATAAATGAGGCCATAATCCAAAATCTTACTCTTAGAATTCTTGTGAACCTGGACTAACAAAACCTTGAAGATCCACCACTTTCCTCCCACCAATATTGAAGGAAAGAGGCTCATGCAATTAAGTAGGGAGAGTGGGGCTCCTTCAGACAGGGGGCAGCTTCAGACATTGATATTGTGGGTAAATTTAAGGACTCGGGTTGGCAACACTGTCATCGAAAACACGCCATTACTACTCACGCTATTGTAGTTTAGTCTGTAGAACAGTGCAGTAGCGGGTGCATGTGATAAATTGAAAAAATTGTTTTTGGTGGTTGAAAGTCAAATTTTTGGATTGAAGGTAAGATGAGTTTTTTATTAGAAGATAAGACTTAGGATAATTAACATTGCTACCAGTTTTAAGGCCATTTATTGCTGTATAACCTGTACTATTCACATTTGTTACTGATGGCACGCTTAAGTTATATTTTTACATTTAGTCTGGACACATCAAGTGGGGCACCTTCAGACAAAAGGGTATGGGGCACTATCAGACAAACGCAATGGAAAATAGAGACACCTTTTTTGAAATAACGTGCTTAAAAGTTATGTATATTTATTATTAGTTATTTAAAAAGGGTTTCTCTTTGTTGCAGATTATCTGAAGATGGTAAGAAATAGGAAAGAAAAAACAAAAGGAAATTTCAATGCCTAATCTATGAAAGAATGTGTAGCGGCCATCCTAGATGGTGAATCGATAAGAAATGCTGCTGAAATATTTGGATTAAAATATCAAACTGTTGGTATGTACGTTAAGAAGTTTAGGGATAACCCAGATGGCGAACATGATATGAAATTAAAAAACGATACTAGAAAGGTTTTTACTGACAAACAGGAAGACGACCTTGAGGCATATTTAATTAAGTGTTCAAAAATGTTTTATGGTCTTAACAATCTAGAAACTCGAAAACTAGCATATGAGATGGCCAAAATGAACAATATTGACTGTCCTAAAAACTGGGAAGCTCCAAGAATGGCAGGAAAGAACTGGCTATACGGTTTTATGAAACGCCACCCAAGATTATCTCTCCGTTCTGCTGAAGGATGCAGTATTGCACGTGCAATTTCCTTTAACATACATAATGTGAATGCTTTTTTTTAATAATTATGAAAATTTACTCAAAAGATACCTAGAACTCTGTGACTCATCCAGGATTTGGAATATGGATGAAACAAAAACTGAAACTAACTAAGAACCTTCTCGTGTGATTTCAGAAAAAGGCCAAAAACAAGTAGCAGCTGCTGTAAGTGGTGAGAGAGGAACTCTGGTTACTACAGTTTTGTTTATAAATGCAGCTGGAAATACAATACCTCCTGCTCTAGTCCGAGAGTGCACTTCAAGAGCCACATGATAAATGGAGCACAAAACGGGACCTTGGGTTTGGCTCATCAGTCAGGTTGGATGACCACTTCCAATTTCGTTCATGTGATGCAGCACTTTATAAAATGTTCAGGTTCCTCTGAAAAGAGAAGAATGCTTCTAATTTGCGACAATCATGAGAGCCACTTGTCAATTGAGGCAATAGAACTAGCAAGAGATAATGGCGTGCACATTCTAACAGTTCCACCGCATTGTACCCACATGATGCAACCACTGGATGTGGGAATGATGAAACCTTTTAAAACATATTATAATGCTGCAATTGATTCATGGTTGATGTCTAACCCAGGCCAACGTTTTGGAATCTATAACGTGGCCGCATGTGTTGGAATAGCACATGGCCGTGCCATGTTACCACAGAGCATTCTAAATTCTTTCAAAAAAACAGGAATATTTCCAGTTGACAGGCACATTTTCACCAACGATATGTTTGCTCCCAGTTTGGTCAGTGAGAGACCTAATCCTCCAGACGAAACTCTTCCTGATGAACCTCTAACATGCCAACTAGCTGCAAGTCTACCAACTGTAGAATCTGAAAATCCACCCTCATCTCCCCAAATTTCAAGCGAAAACTTTCAGCAACCAATAGACACTCCATCAACATCAAGGTGCCAAAACTCTACGCATATGCCCTCTCAACAGCCTGGCTGTTATTTAAGTCCTGCGGAGATACGAGGATATCCAAAATCGAAACTCAATACTAGCTCCAAGAAACCAAGAGAAAAGGGGAAAAGCAGAATAATAACTGACACCCCAGAAAAGCTTCTTCTGGAAGAAAAACAGATCAATAAACAAACACAGAAAACCACCAACTCTAATGCTGAACGTACTAAATCTAACAAAAGAAAACTAGTTGAAAATGAGAAGAATGAGAAGACAACTGATGATGAAAATGACAAAAACTCTGATGATAAAGTATTAGAAGAACCACAGCAAAATTTTGACAGGAGTGAATTGAAAATTGAAGATTTTGTGCTGGTTAAATTTGGGACTGTAAAACAAAAAGATGTGTACTATGTTGGGAAAATCATTGATAAATGTGATGATGGGGATGTTGAAATTTCATTTTTGAGAATGTAATCTAAAGTAAATTATAAATTTTTCTACCCCATCGTCTCAGATATCTCTAGTGCTTCTTTATCAGAAATTGTAGCCCTTTTGCCAACTCCTTCTGAGCAGGGTAGTACAAAGCGACAGAAATCATTATTGTCTTTTTCAGTTTCATTGGAAAACTTCAATATGCATTAGGGGTTTGATTAAGTATCATAATGTACGAGTTTTAAATGTTGTAATAAATAATTTCTAAAACATTTATATGAGGTTGTCATTTTTCCAATTGTGTCTGAAGCTGCCCCATGCCCGTCTGAAGGTGCCCCCCTAGTGGGGCACCTTCAGACGTTTTTGAAAAAGTGGTTTTGATTTTTTTAACAAAAAGTATAGGGTTTAATATTAAAAGCATAAATATAGTAAAACTTGGGTGAACAATGTATTTTATGAATATTTTCTTTCTTTATTTAGTGAGGTATTTAGCCTGATATGACAGTTCAAATTTTTATGTCTGAAGGAGCCTCACTCTCCCCACACATTCTAGAAAATTTTATCTCGAGCACTGGACTTCATTGCTCTTCGCCAAATTAAACTTCGCTAAGCCACATTTTCTTAGCATCCCACTTTATGACGGCAGATTTGGTTCAAGCTCTGTGGGCTCTTCGCCTCTACCAAACATATAACCCGGATTTATCGATTATTAACTCAACAAACCTTGACGTTTCCTTCTGTGCTAGACAGTCAGCTTCATCCACTAGAGTGTCTTATGAATTACCTAACCCTGGATCTTACCTTAAAACTATGGGACACATTAAACGATTATTTGTGATGAAAGGTTTCTCCTTAGCCTTCGTAGTTGAAACACCCACCCGCCCCGGACGCTAAAACCACACCGAATATACAATCTAACCACTAAAAACCAATGTTTGTTAAAAACTCTTTCAAGTGTCTCAGTTAAGGGCATTAGAGATACAAAGCGTTTTACACTCTATAAGGTCTTTGGCATTTTTATTAAATTCGGAAAAAAAATTCCTTAGTATGTTTTTTGACATCTTCCCAATGTTTTATCTTCTCCTTAAGTAAAGAACTGTATTTATTTATGACGGCCACTAAAATCGTGAAAAACTTTATGGAGTAAATATTTCCGATACTTCTACAAAATATAGTTTTACTATAATATAAACTAACAATCTAAATACATTCTATTAAAAAAAGAGGCAAAATAGAGACTGACATTACCAGTTCAGAGTACTAGAATCTGTATAAAGTAGTTTGGAGAAGTAATTTAATATTCTGTTTGAGTTTGTCATTTCCGAGAGAATACGCGATGATGCATTTAGAGCTCAGCAATATCGATGAAATTCATGGAATAAACGGCCCTCGTTGTACACCTGTTGGCTGTGTCACACAGTATTGTTGTTACATGTTTGAGTTTATCATTGCCGAGAGCTCAGCAAGATCGATGAAATTCATGGAATAAACGGTCTTCGTTGTACACATGTTGGCTGTGTCCCACGGTTTGTTGTTACATGTTTGAGTTTGTCATTACCGAGAGCTCTGCAAGCTCGATGGCATTCTTGGAATAAATGGCCCTCGTTGTATACCTGTTGGCTGGGTCCCACAGAATTGTTGTTACATGTTTGAGTTAGTCATTACCGAGAGCTCTGCAAACTCGATGGAATTCATGGAATAAATAGCCCTCGTTGTATACCTGTTGGCTGGGTCCCTCAGTTTTGTTGTTACATATTTGAGTTTGCCATTACCGAGAGCTCTGCAAGCTCGATGGAATTCATGGAATAAATAGCCCTCGTTGTATACCTGTTGGCTGTGTCCCTCAGTATTGTTGTTACATATTTGAGTTTGTCATTGCCGAGAGCTCTGCAAGCTCGATGGAATTCATGGAATAAACGGCCCTCGTTGTACACCTGTTGGCTGGGTCCCACATTATTGTTGTAACATGTTTGAGTTTGTCATGGTCGGGAGCTCAGCAACCTTGATGAAATTCGCGGATTAAACGGCCCTCGTTGTACACCTATTGGCTGGGTCCCACAGTATTGTTGTAACATGTTTGAGTTTGTCATTACCGAGAGCTCAGCAACCTTGATGAAATTCGCGGAATAAACGGCCCTCGTTGTACACCTGTTGGCTGGGTCCCACAGTATTGTTGTAACATGTTTGAGTTTGTCATTGTCGAGAGCTCAGCAACCTAGATGAAATTCGCGGAATAAACGGCCCTCGTTGTACACCTGTTGGCTGGGTCCCACAGTATTGTTGTAACATGTTTGAGTTTGTCATTACCGAGAGCTCAGCAACCTTAATGAAATTCGCGGAATAAACGGCCCTCGTTGTACACCTGTTGGCTGTGTACCACATTATTGTTTTTACACGTTTGACTCTGTAATTGTCGAGAGCTCTGCAGGTAGATGAATTTCGTGGAATAACCGGACCTCGTTGTACACCTGTTGGCTGTGTCCCACAGTATTGTTTTTACACGTTTGACTCTGTAATTGTCGAGAGCTCTGCAGGTAGATGAATTTCGTGGAATAAACGGCCCTCGTTGTACACCTGTTGGCTGTGTCCCACAGAATTGTTGTTCTATGTTTGAGTTTGGCATTGCCGAGAGCTCTGCAAGCTCGATGGAATTCATGGAATAAACGGCCCTCGTTGTACACCTGTTGGCTGTGTCCCACAGAATTGTTGTTCTATGTTTGAGTTTGGCATTGCCGAGAGCTCTGCAAGCTCGATGGAATTCATGGAATAAACGGCCCTCGTTTTACAGCTGTTGGCTGTGTCCCACATAATTGTTGTTACATGTTTGAGTTTGGCATTGCCGAGAGCTCTGCAAGCTCGATGGAATTCATGGAATAAACGGCCCTCGTTGTACACCTGTTGGCTGTGTCCCACAGAATTGTTGTTCTATGTTTGAGTTTGGCATTGCCGAGAGCTCTGCAAGCTCGATGGAATTCATGGAATAAACGGCCCTCGTTGTAGAGCTGTTGGCTGTGTCCCACATAATTGTTGTTCTATGTTTGAGTTTGGCATCGCCGAGAGCTCTGCAAGCTCGATGGAATTCATGGAATAAACGGCCCTCGTTGTACACCTGTTGGCTGTGTCCCACATAATTGTTGTTCTATGTTTGAGTTTGGCATTGCCGAGAGCTCTGCAAGCTCGATGGAATTCATGGAATAAACGGCCCTCGTTGTAGAGCTGTTGGCTGTGTCCCACATAATTGTTGTTCTATGTTTGAGTTTGGCATTGCCGAGAGCTCTGCAAGCTCGATGGAATTCATGGAATAAACGGCCCTCGTTGTAGAGCTGTTGGCTGTGTCCCACATAATTGTTGTTCTATGTTTGAGTTTGGCATTGCCGAGAGCTCTGCAAGCTCGATGGAATTCATGGAATAAACGGCCCTCGTTGTACACCTGTTGGCTGTGTCCCACATAATTGTTGTTCTATGTTTGAGTTTGGCATTGCCGAGAGCTCTGCAAGCTCGATGGAATTCATGGAATAAACGGCCCTCGTTGTAGAGCTGTTGGCTGTGTCCCACATAATTGTTGTTCTATGTTTGAGTTTGGCATTGCCGAGAGCTCTGCAAGGTACAGATCATTATTGATTATTAGTTAGCTATGTGCCGGTTGCACATTTACTGTCTTCTCAAGGATAGCCTCTACTTCCTCTATGCGAGTTTTTGGTTTGTATGTCGGTGCTCCGTTTCATTCTGTGTTTGCTTGTCGTCTTTACTCTCAGTTAGATCATATTCTGATTATGTTTACTGGTTAACTCTTTTAGGCTTCCGGCTTCAGGGTTTCGGAGTGAGAAGAATGGTCATCTGATTGATGATGGGATCTTCCAGCTGGACCTGTCTTTCTTCTGTGCGGCCCACATAGGGAAGCGAAGCCACCTATTCCTCCATGCCACACTGTGAGACAGCTTCCTCCAGGACAAGGCCTCGTCATTCAAGTTGCCTCCAATCCATTCTTCTCTTGGCCCTTATAGTCCCATCTGGAACAGTTCACATTGCAATTTATGAAGTAACAATGCTGCAGGGACGTTTTATGTTTTTAGGGAGGGACTGTTGTTGTACAGTTTGTTTAAGGGTGGGATTTTCTTGGAATAATATTGAGAGAATAATATCAACTTTTAATTTTATGTTTTATTAATTTAATATTTGTTGCAGTGGATTGTGTTATTTATTTTAAAGATCAGGGTGCCCGTGAATTGTGAGTTTTTCCCATTAGAAGCTGCCCTGTCTCCCCAGCTGGTTTCGGTGTAATTCTTAACTATTACATATTTTGTATTATTTTGCATTTTTTCCAAATTGGCTATCCTCCTTATTTTCCATCTCGAGACCCCGGACATTTGCGATGC
The DNA here is from genome assembly GCA_035578905.1 of Stictocephala bisonia. Lineage (NCBI taxonomy): Eukaryota > Metazoa > Arthropoda > Insecta > Hemiptera > Membracidae > Stictocephala > Stictocephala bisonia. Next base: position 7,592,854 of record JAQJVL010000007.1, read on the forward strand.
TGCCTTTTTACGTTGTTTTTGTAGTTTTAATTAATTTATTGTTATTTATTTATATATATTTGCTATTCGTATTTTATTTACAGTACTATTCTTAATTGTTTTCCAAGTTTGTTATAGTCGTATGACTGTTTGATTTTTTATAAGCATTTATTTATTAAGTTGTTAGCTATATATATTTATTTAATTTGGTAAACAATCAAAAACGGGCAACAGTCCTTTATGTCCGTTTTCGCAATCTCTTTTTCGCTGTGTAGCCTTTTTAATGTCCAATGTAATTTGATTTTTTTTTTAAGTTCTACAGCCTCCTTCCCTGTCCTTTCCTTTTCCGACTTCTATAGTAATGATTAGTGCCAGGCTATTAAAAGTGTATATGGGTCGTGAAGTAAGCTCATATAAGCCCTGCACGCAATACAGCGGCACCGGCGTTCCGCACCATCCGCACTTTTAAAAAATATTCGTGAGAGATCTTCAGGACAAAATCCCGGCCGGCCGCCGGTCCGGTGGGAACAAGCCCCACCGGCGGGCGGCAACGGACATTTCCGGACGTTTTGAAATCACAGAGTTTGAACATAGAGTTGCTTGTGTTCTAATTGAAGATGGATATCGTGGAGCTGATTGCTCTAGTTGAAAACTACCCTGAAGTGTACAACATGCGTCACCCGGAATTCTTCAATAGTATACGGCGTGATATTGTGTGGGGAGACATAGGAGGGCTACTGAATCAATCATGTCAGTATACTAGTCAAATTAAAACATTATTACCATTTTAAGTGGAACAAGTACTACAAATTACACAAAGATACTCGTATTCCGTCACATTAAAGTGTTTATTAGTCCATTATTTGTCATGTCATTGAATTTAACAAATACATTTACATATAATTATATTTAAATGTTTTTATCTTAATATGCTGCAGAGGGTGGGATGAATTTATTATTGTTAACAGTTTATTTATTTAGTACAGAAATATTTAGTACTTTTTTGTAGCAACTATTAAACTCTTGTCCTCACTATCCATAGCAGCTGAATCACAGCTCTCGACATAGTGAGGCCATCTGCTCTAGAAGTGCGGTAGTCCGTTGCCGTCCCGCCGTAGTGGGAACACCCAATTGCGCGCGAGGCTTTAGACATCTGAAGGATGGTCTACCACAGGGGTCCGTACTTGCACCAATTTTATTTAACATGTATAGCACTGACATCCCAATCACCAAGTCAAGAAAGTTTATATATGCAGACGATATTGCTGTAGCTTGACAACACAAGAACTTCACAGCTACTGAAGAAACACTCACAAACGATCTTGCAACCCTCGAAGAATATTTTAGAACCTGGAAGCTGAATCCTTACCCATCAGAACCCGAAGTAGCCTGCTTCCACCTAAGTAATCGACTAGCTAATCGAAAATTAAACAACCTTATAAATGGTGTAAAACTCCACCACAATGATAATCTACAGTACCTGGAGTAACGTTAGATCGATCGCTGACGTTTAAAAGCCATATTCAAAAAACAGCAGCTAAAAGTAAAACCAGGGCAAATGTACTACATCATATTGCTGGAACAACTTGGGAAGTAAACGCACACGTCCTACGTACTTCTGCTTTATCAATGGTTTATTCAGCTGCTGAATACAGTGCTCCCGTATGGCTAAATAAAAAAGCGATTGATGTCCAAGGTAATAGAGCCATGAGACCTATTAGTGGTACTCCACTACCTTGGCTCCAGGTGCTGTGCAATATAGCTCCTCGAGAAATAAGACGTCAGGAGGCACTACGTAAAGAATTCAATAAGTTCTTGAATGCCCCGCACCTCCCCCATTACCCAGGATCTCCCACGTCAGAACAGTCGCTTAAAATTTCGAAACCCACCTCTACGTACTGCTTTCCAGTTGAGCAGATCAAATGTCTCGCCCAATACAAGCTGGCCAATAGCGTGGAACAGTTTTGATGGACGAAATAAGTTCCTAATTAACGCTCCATCAGTACCTGTAGTTGGGATGAACTGGAGTGGGCAGATTTAACTACTGGAAATAAAAAAATGGGGGTTAAAAGTAGATCAGTCATGTGATTGCGGGGAGTATATCCAAACAATGGATCACTTAGTTACAGTGTCCCTTGCGCTGTTTTACGGAGGGATTAGCTAGCATAAATAAAATCAGTGAGGCATGCCTTAAATGGTACTTATACTTGCCTTGATGTACTGAATTTAGCTTTGTGACAGGAGATCATTTGTTATTTATTTATCTATTTTTAATTTTTATTATAGTGTAATGACTTTTGGACTTGTTGTCCAAATATAAAACTCTGCTTTTACATAATTTTAAACTAAAAAAAAATAATAATAATAATGGTAGCTGACTAAAAACCATACGATATATATATTCGTCTGGGGGGATATTCGTAACTTCAGAGTGGGTTGCAGTTATCACCGGTGAAATTTTAAAATTCGAAGATATTTCTTACTTTACACATGTAGATGAACTATTGCATTATGCAGTTTTCAAAAAAAGATTCCACGCTTTGGATTTAGTATCTTGGAAATTACTGATCACTTCCCAAGTAGATTATGTAATTTGAAATGTCTGTAGTGTTCGGTCTGAAGAAAATAAAAAACCTAAATTCTTAACGTGAATTCAAATTACGTGAGAAATGTATATTGGTTTTTAAAGCCTATTTTAAATCCTCATTCTTGTATAAACACTGTCTTACATCTAACATACACAGTTCACAACACGATTGTCTAGTCTAAGTGCTGCTATGTAAAGAGTACCTTTCCACGTATGATAATGTGAGAACTTAAACTTGTCTCTTTCATGTAACTAAGGGCCAGCGTGACTTCTGAACCACAGGAGCGGCAGGGAGATAAAGTACTTAGTACATCAAAGAGCAAGCCAGCGCTACAGCCCCTGGCTACGGCCGCTCCAGACACAAACCGCTTCACTTGCCTCATACAGCAAGGGAGAGCGAATTCCACAGTTTCACGGCTCGCAATCAAATGCAAATATGCGGAGAGCACAACCTCAAACGGCGGGGAATGAGTTTTAGTTTTAAAGGGTTTGGCCTCACATGGGAGTTCTGTAATCCACCGGCGAGTGGCTTAGCTCGGTTAGGGGCAACTCTTTAGTTTGGTTTAGTAGGATTCGTATATTGGGATATCAATATCATGTAATCCTGCTACAATTGCCAATATTATGAAAAATATGCCAAGGGGTATTAATGTAAGTTAATGTCATAAATTAACTAAGCAAATAATTACTCAAATGTCCCTTTACACCAATATAAAACATTATCAGAATATCTTTATTAAAAAACAACACCGGAGTTGCACAATAACGTCAATACAAGGTAACATACAAGCAATGAAATATTTCATTTGTACAAATTTAAGACTGTACTTAGTTCTAATACAACAAACAAACTAATCACTTTTAAAGCTACTAATGACAGTGAAAGAAACTCCGGAACACTGTAGAAAGCACCCCACAACATCAGTGCTCTGAGATTTTTTTCAAATTCAACCACGCTCCCTCAGATGTTAATGATTCCGGCAGCGCGTTGAAGAGCCTGGTCCCACTGAACGATATATGTCTGTCATAGAAGATAGTTCTATGAGGCGGTATATCCATGTTGTAGTTGGGCGAAGACTCTAGCATCGATTGATACGACTGTTGAATTGGGAAAAAATATTACTTTTACGGACAAACAAGACTGATTTGAAAATGTAGAGAGATGGAAATGTTAGTATGTTAAACGGTGCGGAACGAATTTTAAAAAATGGCCCTGATTACACTTTTCTGGAGTTTGAAAATAAATTTGGTTCTGAGCTTTTCGAAGCTTCATACCTCCACAGCATAGTTTAGGAACGGAAAATTAACTCCGTGGTCGGCAGCCAATCGACAACTTCATCTAGGTATACGGTGATGTGTTTCTGAGAATAAGAATTCCAGAACTTAAGACTCCCACCAACTTATTTTATGTGTTCGTTAAATTGAAAATTTGTACACCAAGAAATTTAGTAGAAGTGGTGGTATCTATTTCCGAATCTCCGATGGAAAAAGTGAGTGGGTTGGCATTTTCTCTTTTATTTATTTAGAAATCTATAATTTGTGTTTTATCCCCATAATTAGAGAACATCTTAACTTAGTTAAGCAATGAAAAGTTTTATTTAGGCTTACACTACAATTAAAATAAGACTAGTAATAAAAACTAGTTTAGTCCGGACTTATGTTGATATCTACAAAATAATGTAATGAAATCACCTATTTTCATGACTGTAGATTGAGGTGGGCTTTTAGACTTGATGAGTAATTTTGGTTCCATCATACAAATCTACAACACTTTATCTCAACGCTCAAGCTTTACCTTCGAGCATATAACAACGAGGTTTTGACTTGTCAAAATAAAAAAAATAAACTGTTGACTTAGGATCAATTTATAAAATACTGCACATTATGAAAGGTCACTAAGAAAGATTCCTTCAGACATGTAAAAATGTTTGACCATATATGAATCCATAAGTAGGTTACGGTGAATACTTAAATTCGTGATACCCCTCTTGGCTGTTCTGTTAGTAGATGGATTTCATAACTTACAAAGCTGTTACAAAAAATATACATTAGGCATTTCATAAAATGTTGTGAAATATTATGTTTCATAAATTGCTGAGACATTACATCATTTCTGGAGTTGAAAATTGATATTAGTGCCTTGTCAGTTATCATGATTTTTTTTACCACACAGGTAGTCTACAAACTTCTTGAAGTCTGCAGAGGCTGTAGCCCATGTTGGTTTTAATCCGATAAGAACAATGTTATTTTCGAACTGGACATACAATCACGCGTATCCAAACTAAACAGTTATTTTTAAACGGATTTTTCCCAAACAAATTGCATTTGGTCAAGAATGAAATTGTGCGTTGGAATTACTTTGCGAATTCCTAATTGGGGTTATACAAAAAATTATAAAAATTATTTAGTTTGAAGTTTCTATTTTCACCTATTTTTCAAAACTAGACGTATGTATTCAAAATATCAAAAGAACCCCCAATGCGCAATATGATAACGTTTAAAATGACACCTTGCACACAACTTTTGGTCAATAAACTACGCAAAAATATGTATTCGCAAATAACATTGTTCTTTTAGGACTAAAACCAACATGGCCGACAACCTCTACAGACCCTTAATTCCCCACGCTAGCTTCCTCCATCTAATTTAAAACAATTTCTTGTAACCTTGACCAAATTTCGACTTACAAAGCATGCAGGTATTTAAGTCCTAAAAATTGTAGTAGTTTAATTGCATCAGGGTAATGTTAGCCCAAATTTTTATCTAAAAAGTCGCCCAGCAAATGTGAGAATGTAAAATAATATTGAACGTCCGTCTGTGTGGTACAGTACGAAATCGATATGTCTGGATGTAGTAAACTGAAGGGGTAAGCTATGAAAGTCGTGTCTGTGGTAAAATGTAGGTGAGCTGTATGTCGTACCTGCACGTTGTACGATCGGGAGGGAATTGTATATGTGCATAGCAAATGAATCCTTCACTATGTGAAGAATGTACAGTTAAAATTATAAAACTCTATTTAATAAATGTAGTTTCAATAATTTCTTTATGAGTGTCAAATATATTTAATATTACTATAAATTTTACAGGTTTTTTTTTTTTTTTTTTTTTTTTTTTTTTTTAGGAGAGGCCGATCTCCTTTCCTTTTAGTTGGAGAGGAACTAACAAGAATAGTTAATTTTGTATGTACTTATCTTAAGAGAAATGATTTGAAAATTCAGCCCTTACTCACAGGTTATTTTTCAAACTTTTACTATTATTTTTTGCTTGTACTAGTATGCAAAAGAATTATTAATAAACTACTTTTAATGTATTTGAAACTCAACAAATTATTCAATATAATTTGGTTACAACAAAGTTATAATAAATATGTGAAGATGTTCAAATAATCCCATAAATCCCTAATAACTGTAAATATAATCATTACAATGTTTCGATTGTAAATTAATCTATTTACACATTCGATTACAGTTTACACAAAACCCCTTGCAAGAGTTTAGTAAATTATTTTATTATTAGAATTATCAATTATTTTATTACAAATACTGTAAAGAGGAGTAATATTTACAACTTTTTAAAAATACACTAAATAAACAAACATCGTGATCATGTTCAGCTTCACCATTGGACGATTTTTGTATATACTTTACATGTCATATCAACCTATATTTTTATTTTTGTTGATCACGTTAATTATTCAGACCACAATCTTTCCCTCTGTGCGGAAAATCATTTCCGGTTTCTCGGCCAATCTAGACGCTCCTGTAAAGTTCGATAATTTCTGGCCATTATTAGAGCCTTCCACAATGGTGGCCAGGACTATTCTAGTCTACACTTCTGGAAACTTCGGAATTGAAGCGACGCCTTATAAAAAAACACTCTTCTACCACCAAGTCTGGGTGACAGTGTCAGTGGGAGTCTTCAGTCTGCAGTGGAAGAAGAGACAATAAAGTGATAAGTGCTAAACAGTGACAGCTCACGAACAGTTGCAGATATTGAACGAACATAAAGTCGTGTGTTGAGTTACATTAATTACTGTACATAATTTTGGTTTGATTAATGAATGTAAATAAAAATTCTTTGAGTAGAAAAAAAAATAAAATTTAGTAGCCACAGAGTGGAACCGCCTTATTATTTAGAACGCTGTTGGACCGTAATACTGTTCAGTGAAACAGTAACATTGACAAAATACTTAAGAGTCTGCAGAGGCTGTCGGCCATGTTGGTATTAATCCTATAAAAACAATGTTATTTTCGAACCGGACATACGATCACCCGTATCTAAACCAAACAGTTATTTTTAAACGGAATTTTTCCGAACATATTGCATTTGATCAAGAATGAAATTGCGCGTTGGAATTACTTTGCAAATTCCTAATTAGTTTTATAGAAAAAAATTACAAAAAATATAGTCTGAATTTTTTATTTTTACCTGTTTTTCAAAACTAGGCGTATGTATTCAAAATATCAAAAGCAAACTTAATGCGCAATGTGATAACTATCAAAATGACATCCAATACTGAACTGTTGGTCAATAAACAACGAAAAAATATGTATTCACAAATAACATTGTTCTTACGGGTTTAAAACCAACATGGCCTACAACCTCTACAAGGTCGACTGAAACTACCCTCGTATTGTGACAACAGAAGAAGGGAATGACGTGGATAAGAGGCAACAAAGAGTTTTATCTGTTATCAGTGGAAACCCCTTCCCCAAAACCACAGTGGACGGTGGGTGCATTTGGTTGATTACTACAACGGCGAAAGGGGGTTGGCTGGCCCATCTCATCAGACTGTACTACGCTTTTCATTAGGATGTTGTCGGGGATAAGACACTCGCCCTTTGTGAGGGGGACAAAGTCCTCTTTCTATTACGTGACCACTTCCCAGGTAACATTTAATCTGTAGCAAGTCACGACACAATATACAAATTAAATATCACAGGCTCCGTCTGTGTGACGTTAGTGGGGAAATATACTCGTACTTGTGTAGGAAGACTAGAGGAAACACAAGTAGAGGTCGCTTTCTTACGGCTGCAGTGAACGCCTGTAAATTGTATCAAAACTGACGTACATTTTTGTAAATATGTACTAATAATTAAAACGTATATCCTCGAGGGTTTTGATGGGAATCAGGGAACAGACTTATACCACTGGCCCCTGTCAAATTAACAGAGGTCGCTTTCTTATAGCCGCAGCGAATACCTGTGTGGCAGTTAGAAATAAATTACAACTAACATAAATCTGTATACGTCTATATTACTAATTGTTGCGTTTATCCTTGAGGTTTTGGGGGGAGTAAGGGAGTGATGGACGGTGTTCTGGCCCTTCTATCTGCATAGCAAACTGGAGAAATGCCTACTTGACACACTAGCTCGACACACATTCAGCGCACTACTGGATGCGACCTCTGTTTATTTATTCTCTGCGCCTGTACTACTTTGTGAACTGTCTTGCGTGTGGCTAACATGAAAGTACTCGTGTGTAAACGCAAATGTGTAAACACAAAAAATGTAACAGGGATTTAACATTCACACAGGTAAGAACCTTCGATTACAGCGATTACGTGATGAATAAGTGTAATTCTTGATATTCTCTACATCCTCTATCATATTCTCATATTTTTAGGCTATGAGTAAAATAATTATGTTGTTGATTGGTGATATTTTTGCTCTTATTTTACATTTTCTTTCAACAACAATAATTATTCTTTTTCAATTACCTACAATACATGGAATTGGTCCACTCTGGATATTCCACGCATGTAAGAACAGGTTACAGATTGGGTTTTAAAATAAAACAGAAAAACGATTATGTTATAGTCTTGTATAGCAAACATAACGTGTTTAAACTTTTATATTGTGTTTGTATATTGACAAAAACAAATAGTTAAATACTGATTTTAATGAAAAAATAATTTTGTGTCATATAATTTTACTGTATAAAGTAAGCAATTATGATTCCTTATAATTTGAATAATCATAATCAAACCCAAATAATTTTAAACAATTTCACAAAGTAAGAAATGAAAATACCAATATCCATCGTTAAACGACAGGAGACATATTTTTCACGTGCATCTGAGTGTGATAATATATACGCAACCTTCATTCGTATGCCTTTGTTGAACGACGAAAACATAGTTGGATTACAGGTTATAAAAGTTATTTATACGATTTCAAAGCTAAGACCCAAGAAAAACATATCCTACAAAGCTATATGTACCACTCAGATACTCTCACATATCTTTATAAAAGTTGCTGGAGTTAACTTTGAACAACTTTCCAGAGTTTCAACAAGGCCAAACAACTTCAATCAAACAAGAGAAGATACGGATTGATTTCAGGCCTACTAGCTAACCATTAGTTGCTCTGTCCTGATTACAAAATAATTACATTGGGATTATTGCGTATTTCCATTATTGTACGTGATAAGCGTAATTAATGACCAGTGATGGTTCGATAAACTGAACGAGTATAAAGCTAATTTCACAATACTGAAGTACACCACATATTTAAATTACAATATAATTTTCCTAATTTTTGCCACAATACTTTAATTCTTCCTGCTCCTGTTAAGACCAATTAAGGACAACGACAGGCAGAAATTGCCAATTATGCAGTGAAGGGTTAGGCTACATTTGTCGAAGTACACCAAGGAGGGTCGGGTTTGTAAGTAAAGGAATTACATGCCAATGAAATGTCAATACAATAATACTTTACCGCAAATACAATAATACTTCACCATATAATAAATACAATAGGCCTTCTATTGAACGTCACTACCAATACGAACCTTCTGTAGCCGCATGACGAGAAGAATCCTGAGTCATGGCTAATATTATTTTTGAAGGCGCTTCACTCCGTTGGGTCAGCCTCATGTCATTAACGAACTACACAAGAAAACGATTACATTTAACGGCATAGTTAATAGTTTTATACCTAAATGAAAAAGTTAACAGTTTTACGCATTTACTGTATTATTTAGTAAATAAAAGCGCGGCTAATTGTGAAAGCGCCTTCATTATTGTGATACTGCTCGATTTAACAAGGATGATTTAAGGTCCACTCCAGGTTCCACTCCGTTCGTCGTGCGCCCACAGTGTAGTCAAGTTATCACTTTAATTTGCTCGGTTGGTAACCTTGGCAGCGAGAATAATGGCTCTTTTTCGGAATATTCCCGCATATGGTAAAGATTGTTTACCAATTCTATAACTAAACTAAACTTGTAAACAATGTAGGGTCTACCTATGATATTGGTCACGTGGTTTTCACCTATAAGAAAATAATAAGCGTCATCGTTTTAATTACCAATCGGCGCCTTCTGGTAATGATGGTTAGGTTAGATTGTAAGCTCTTACACCAGTGGTTGTGAGGTTAGGTTAGGATTAAATAAATATAAGTTGACATGTTGCTTGCTTTTATATACATATGTGTGTGAACTTTCTACTTCTTTTGACGATTAATTATTATTAAATAAATGCTGGGACATCCTGAGAAAAAACCCGATAGCTTAATAAAATTACAAGAATAGAATTATGAAAATGTCAATTGTATGCCATTAAATATTTAAAATACAATGTAATATACGAAAAACAAACACTAATTGAATTCCGGTGGCTGATCTAACGGAAAACACAACAAAAAGATGGATTGTGTAATGGTGGCGGGTGATGGATGGATTCTTCCGAGCAGAAACTATCTCCCATTTCTCCCCTATACCGACACAGGCATGGTTTCAGCATGGAAGCCAACCCTAATGGTTTAACAGAGAATATATTTAGTTAGGAATTAAGGTCCCACCTATATATAACAACATAAAACACTAAACCAAAGTGAGAAAAGAATAACAAATTGTCTGTTCAATACGAAGTTGGAATTACTTTATCCACACTATTACTTTAATGGATATCAAAGTTACCTTACCGAAAGACATGGTATCAATAAAGTTGTGTATACTACAATGTAATTAACTAGAGCATAGTTGGGAGAAATTAACACAAATTACCTGAAGGGCTCAATTTCCTGCTAACAAGCGTCAGTGAGGGTCGTTTAAAACTTCAAACAATGGCAAGCGGTCCTTTAAAGTGTTAACTCCTATTTACGGATAAAGAGAACATTAACTACGTAGCTATTACATTAATTGACAGCAGGCCAACAATACACAAACATGCACAAACACAAGGCGATATGATGATATCTTACCAAACGGAGAACCTCCTACGAGGCAGTTGAGGTGCGGTGGGTGGCGTTAGGTCTACGTCAGACGGCAGGGAAGACGAGAGTGGCGAAGCGGCTAGAAGTTCCGTAGTGGACTCCGTACGGAGAGCGACCACACGAGGCACACTTTTGGAGGAGGCGGAGGAGACTGTGGATGACGAGGAAGTCTTCCTGAGGGGTTCGGTGGCTGGAGACTCACTGACGGACAGTTTGGGAATGGGAATGCCAATCTTCTGGTTAGGCAAGTCTTCGGGGTTACTGGTGGAGAAGGTCTTCGCGATCTGTTTAGCCGTAGAATATCTTTCACCGGAAAAATCCAACGGGTAGCTATCTGAAGAAGTTCTTCTGCTACGAGGACTGTTCTTAGTTGGATCGATTAGATTGGGACTTGAGAACTGCTTTCTGGTAGGGCTTCTGGCCGCAGCCTCCTTAAGGTTGGCGAGCGACAGAGCTATCAGTTCGCTGGCAATATTGGTACCCAGCACTCTGGAGGCCTTCTCCAGGGACTCGGAACCCTGAGGCACCATGGGCATGTAGGAGGGGTCCCGAGACACTTCGGCACAGATGGAGGCGAAAACCTCAGAACTCCTCGCTCCCTGCTGCTGCTTGGCCGCCACATGCTGACGCCTAAACTGCTCCAAAGTTTGAAGGTACGGCAGTGCCTGTCGCTGAACCTTCCGATCCCGAGAGTTGTGGAAGGAATTCCATCGGCGAATGGGGTCCAGGAGGAGTTGTCGTCCCTTCCTGGACGGGCTACTGCATGGCGGTGTTGTGTTGCCCTCACGTCTAGCTGCTGCCGCCTCCAACGCCGCTTCCGCCTCCAGCCGGCGGGCCCGCCGCTCCAGCTGGTCGCAGTGCTTGTACATGGTGGCGTCGGGCAGCCCGTGACGTCACATCACATCGCCTCACCACTCACTCTACAGACCGAGGGCCCAACAAGCCAGCACTACCAGTCACATTGCTGTTTCCTTCCTCTCTAGTACACAGATAGTTATTTTGTTTTGTAATTTGAAGCATTAACTATGTATTGTTGTAGCTAAATTATCTTTTATTAAGACATGGCGTATAATCAGTCAGTTCGATCAAACAAAGGCAGTGGTAAAGTGGAAAGTGCAGTTCCATTACTAGGTTTAATTAATTAATGGATCCAACCCCGACAGTCAGAACGGACTCTGCTAATTACTGTCAACACAGTTTCCAGCCCAGCGAACTTCGTCCACTCTCAATATGTAATATCCCTAAAGTACGTTTCAACCCTCTCAAATAAGTTGGGTCAAACTTATTTACTTCCGTACGGTACATATACAGAACAATTTTACACACTACGAACTATACTAAGTGGCACTGTTCACGGTACTCGACTGAAGTAGGGAAGGCGATTGTCGCTAGACCTTGAAGGTATCTCAATTACTTGTACCGCGGAGGTGCAAAGTGATTTTGTGCAAAACACGAACCCACATTCACCAATATCCAAGGCCACGATACTGCTCGCTATGCCAACTTTTTTGCCAAGGAGAACTTGTTTAGCTTATAAAGAAATGTCAATCACTCTATTTCATAATCATTTGGAATGAACACTTATTAGGCTTTATGATGTGGTATAAATACTGACAATCCTAGTAATAATGAGTAGTCCTACTTGTATTTCACATCGCTGTTCTAAGACGTGTTTAATCGCTTGTCTACAAGGGTATAGTCTAGGCATGATACTATTTATAGTGATATATCACTGGCTTCTGTAATTTAGAAGCAGCAATTTTAAGACCACTTTGTAACATAACAGAAATGAATATGTTAGGACTATTTTGAGAAAGTAAGGACGCCATCTGGTGGCGATAAAGGGCGCCACATTGCCTCCGGTCCTCTCACAGGCTACGTCTACTTGGGGCTTTACTGTTGTAGGTTCCATCTAGTAAGACAGTATACTTAAACATACCTATAGCATCGTTGGCATTATTTATAAACATTGCCAATATTGTTCATTAAACGCGAAACGAAGAAAAGTAAAACTGGACCGAATGTTAAACTACTATTTACAACATGCCTGTGCTAGCTTTGAGTTATTCTTCAAGTTTTGAAGAATAAGCCTAGCAACAACCATTAGTTATAATATTTTTTTATTTTTTATCATATAGGCGTACAGTCGTTTTGTGGTGGTCCAATTTTTCGAAAAAATTAATTGTACCCCCTGAACAATAAAAAATCTGTTTTCCAAAATTAACATATATTGGTTTGTCCAAATTAGTGTCCTTGCACAACGCTAGATACTAAATGAACTTTTATGTAACTCTGCATATACCATGCTAATATCAACCTTGATAATAGCTCAAGAATCGAGTAAAATCGTTACACGTAAATTTATTTACAGTAGGTCACTAAACTTGCATTGCTACCTGACAACCGAGCTGGTTTTAAAATTAAATTATATTTTAGTTTGCGTTATTAAATTAGAGCTTTGAATATAAAAAATCTTTTCCCCTTAAGAATAATACGGAGAGTAACATAAACATAAGGTATGGCGGAGCCCTGCGTTCCGAGGGCTATCAGAACTCTACATTTTCTATTTAAAGCCCTAAGGAACTGGAAGCCCAATTCCACCTCTTCAGCGTATCGAGAAATTGGAGGATTTGTTATATCTAAGTGAGAGCTTTGCATGTGGATACAACTGTATCAGTAAAGACAACTATATCGTTAACACTTCAGTATCAGCAGCAACTTTCGACGAAAATTAAAAATAAAGAAACAGCAGATCTATCTGTTTTCAATCCACCAAGGCAATTTCACTAAACAGCCGTTGTCAGACGCTGAACAACAGGTTGACAGGTGTTACGTTTTGAAAGCGATCAGCTGGTGGCTACTAAGAGTTCATTAATTATCATTAGGCGGTTAATTAATTACACTTTAACGGAAACGACCACGTTACTTTATGACAAGGAGTTCACTCTACAACCCATATCAGCATTAGATGTCACCTGTCAGACTGAAGGCCGGACTGCCTGCTGTCCCTTGCACGACTTCTCGCCTATGGTTGGACTGCCTGCCCCTTGTCCGACGTTGCAGCTATGGCGAGACGTTTACGAGCTTGGGCTAGTAGTACAGCTCTGTGTCGGTCACGGAGGTCGGGTTTCACTGACAATGGGTGGCTGCGCGGAACCATTCAGTTACCAGTCTGACAACATATGTTTTTATGTTCCAAAGCATTTCTATAATGGGTATGGGAGGCAGAGTGGTTCAAACTTATAGTTTACCAATGAAGGTGTAAGCCTTGGAGACAAATATTCTATAATTTACTGACAAATGATACAAAGGTAACACTCACAATTACATTTTCAGTGCTCTGCTATCAGCTATTGTTCAAAATACTTTATTGCACCAACCCCATTTGACTGCAATAATTAGACACTTAAGAAGGAAAAATTTCAAATTCAAATTCTAGTACCGTAATGTGTCTTATTAAAGTCGTTACAACGAACTTAACTACAATACCCATTTTAGAGGGCTCTAAAGGGAAAGAAAATATAAAAGTCATGCGACACTATCGAGAGAAGTTGGAACTACGTCTACCTTTTTTTATGAAGGAAGAGTACTGCACCGGACAGTGTAGTTATTGAATCATTTACTGTATAGTAGAATTCGTAGTGTTTACAAACGGAAACGCCCAATTACCCACTCTTAGTGTACCAATTAGTTAGATTATTGTCCTACCATTATATGGAAATACACGTTCTAATATTACTTATGAACGAAATTGGATTGAGTAAAAATAAAAAGAAGGAAATCACCTAACTGAAAATTAAGCAAAGCAGTTCTGTAAAATGCATCCATCGAAGTTACGTTAAATGAAGAATGATCTTTATGAATTAAGTAGTAAAATTCATCCGCGACTAAGAAGTTCGGGTTTTTGCCACTTGGATCTCACGAATCACCGCACTTTTGGGCTATAAATTACCATGCAGGCTTTTGCGCAGTCCCTAATTGTGGCTAAACCTTAGAAGCCATCGATCTAAAAGCAAAACTAAACAAGATAAATTCCTGACTAGAATCGCTATTTGCAATTTCGATAATCGTTCTATTTTTATTTTGGCACTCGTTTATATATTTCTTAACTATAATAAACCTATACAATTAAAATAAAGAAGAATTTGAAATTTTCACTAAGCGATTCTAGTCATTAGAGTCTTTATCTTTAAATAGATATTTCATTTATAATTTTATGACTGTAAATAAAGGCAGTATCTTGGACCACACGAAGCAGTTTTTACGCTGTTCAGCTCAGGGATTCAGAGCCCTCTTAACGGAAAGAAACCTCGGAGCTACGTAACATCGTAATTAATTGTTCGAGGAATATACTGTCAAACAACTAAACCCAGTTTGTTGTGTTACAAGCTTGCCTGGACCCGGGTACTCGTGTGCCAAGCTTCCCTTACCCAAGTGTGTAGTGTCTAAAGGTTGAATTACACAGACTTGTGGCTTGCGTATCTGTGCGATATCTCGAGGTTCCACATTACGCCGCTTTATGTTGTTCGAAACGCCTAAACAGCTTGTAGCAAACATTCTTTGACTATGTCGTCTTAAGCCGGAGTTGTGGTCTGTGGTATTTCAGGCTTTGTTGACGAAGGTACGTCGCCTCTAAGGTCTATCTGTGGTTACCTTGTATTATCTTCAGCTTGCCTCAGTCTTACGGGGATTGTACACGAGCGAGTAAAACACTGTGGGGTGACATACCTCAAGACATTTGACCTTGAATCTGACCTTGACTTTTTGTGGAAATAACTTGTACTTAGAGCAACTTGTGGCATTACTGACAATCCTTTAGCCGGTTTGTGCTATGATTCAATAACTTAGAACTTTGGTCGTACAAACAAATTTTACATCTTGAGACAAATTCATCTTAGTTTAATAATACATTGATTGTCAAATTGACGGGACTTTTAAATTCGTGATAAACCCCCGCAGACTCGCTGCCCTATAACTAGACAGTCAACGGCTAACAGGGTGGAAGTCTAGCTGCTTTTAGTTTTTGTATGTTTCGACTTTTAGGATAACACAACGCTTTAAGATTTTGAGTGAAATACATTGAAGGAACATTGCCTTATTTACAACAACAAGGATCGTCTGCAATGGATGATTTATTATTACTCAGGCGACTCCGTTACTGGCGAAGCAACCAGTAGCCGAATTAAGAAAAACTATCTTCATTTAAACAATAATTGTTCAGCACATTAGCTTTTAGGACTACCGTAATTGTTGGATAACAAGATTTCTTTTGGATCAAATAACTATACAGCCTACGTGTATATAATAAATGTATTATGTTACATATAAGTCTTTGTGGATCAAATAACTATACAGCCTACGTGTATATAATAAATGTATTATGTTACATATAAGTCTTTGTGGATCAAATAACTATACAGCCTACGTGTATATAATAAATGTATTATGTTACATATAAATCTTTGTGGATCAAATAACTATACAGCCTACGTGTATATAATAAATGTATTATGTTACATATAAATCTTTGTGGATCAAATAACTATACAGCCTACGTGTATATAATAAATGTATTATGTTACATATAAATCTTTGTGGATCAAATAACTATACAGCCTACGTGTATATAATAAATGTATTATGTTACATATAAGTCTTTGTGGATCAAACAACTATACAGCCTACGTGTATATAATAAATGTATTATGTTACATATAAGTCTTTGTGGATCAAATAACTATACAGCCTACGTGTATATAATAAATGTATTATGTTACATGTAAGTCTTTGTGGATCAAATAACTATACAGCCTACGTGTATATAATAAATGTATTATGTTACATGTAAGTCTTTGTGGATCAAATAACTATACAGCCTACGTGTATGTAATAAATGTATTATGTTACATGTAAGTCTTTGTGGATCAAATAACTATACAGCCTACGTGTATATAATAAATGTATTATGTTACATGTAAGTCTTTGTGGATCAAATAACTATACAGCCTACGTGTATATAATAAATGTATTATGTTACATGTAAGTCTTTGTGGATCAAATAACTGTACAGCCTACGTGTATATAATAAATGTATTATGTTACATATAAGTCTTTGTGGATCAAATAACTGTACAGCCTACGTGTATATAATAAATGTATTATGTTACATATAATTACGAGAACTCTATACAGACCCAGACATAATTGCAACAATTAAAAGTCAAAGACTAAGATGGGCAGGCCATGTTCACAGAAGAAACAGGAACTCCAATTTAAGAGCAGCTTTGGAAGATATACCAAGAGGAAGAAGACCTTTAGGACGACCAAGACTTCGCTGGTGGGACCAAGTCCAAAAAGACATGAGACACATAAGAGCTACAGAGGACATGATGGATGACCGACAAAGATGGCGTCAAGCTGTTGGTGAGGCCAAAAACCAACTTGGGTTTGAGTGGCCAGCTAGGTAAGGTAAGGTATGTTACATATAAGTCTTTGTGGATCAAATAACTGTACAGCCTACGTGTATATAATAAATGTATTATGTTACATATAAGTCTTTGTGGATCAAATAACTATACAGCCTACGTGTATATAATAAATGTATTATGTTACATATAAGTCTTTGTGGATCAAATAACTGTACAGCCTACGTGTATATAATAAATGTATTATGTTACATATAAGTCTTTGTGGATCAAATAACTGTACAGCCTACGTGTATATAATAAATGTATTATGTTACATATAAGTCTTTGTGGATCAAATAACTATACAGCCTACGTGTATATAATAAATGTATTATGTTACATGTAAGTCTTTGTGGATCAAATAACTATACAGCCTACGTGTATATAATAAATGTATTATGTTACATGTAAGTGTTTGTGGATCAAATAACTATACAGCCTACGTGTATATAATAAATGTATTATGTTACATGTAAGTGTTTGTGGATCAAATAACTATACAGCCTACGTGTATATAATAAATGTATTATGTTACATGTAAGTCTTTGTGGATCAAATAACTATACAGCCTACGTGTATATAATAAATGTATTATGTTACATGTAAGTCTTTGTGGATCAAATAACTGTACAGCCTACGTGTATATAATAAATGTATTATGTTACATGTAAGTGTTTGTGGATCAAATAACTATACAGCCTACGTGTATATAATAAATGTATTATGTTACATGTAAGTGTTTGTGGATCAAATAACTGCACAGCCTACGTGTATATAATAAATGTATTATGTTACATGTAAGTGTTTGTGGATCAAATAACTATACAGCCTACGTGTATATAATAAATGTATTATGTTACATGTAAGTCTTTGTGGATCAAATAACTATACAGCCTACGTGTATATAATAAATGTATTATGTTACATGTAAGTCTTTGTGGATCAAATAACTATACAGCCTACGTGTATATAATAAATGTATTATGTTACATGTGAGTCTTTGTGGATCAAATAACTATACAGCCTACGTGTATATAATAAATGTATTATGTTACATATAAGTCTTTGTGGATCAAATAACTATACAGCCTACGTGTATATAATAAATGTATTATGTTACATATAAGTCTTTGTGGATCAAATAACTATACAGCCTACGTGTATATAATAAATGTGTTATGTTACATATAAGTCTATCGTATATTAAACTACTAAAACCCACTAAAAATTGCAATATTCTGGATGACTCGACAACTCCGAAACTTGACCACAAAATGCCGAAGTAGTTAGGTTTTACGGAAGTTACAAAGTATGAAAGTAATTTATATTGCTTTATCATAACATAAAGCAATAATATATTAGATCACCTACAAAATTTAAAAATACCTAAAAAATTCTATTAGTGTATAGTTCGTACTTCTTTCCTTATACTTGTGAAGATTTACGATGAATGTTCAGTTCAAAAACACAGTTCACGTGAGTTTATGAAAACAGATGTTCTAATTAGATTAATTACTTTCTAAACGTAGCCTAAGAGAGAGGATGAAGGGGACTCCTTTGAATAGCTAATGGGAATTCTCTCCAGTTCCAGAAGTGGGAGGGGGATTACTGGAGAGGCGGTCAATCAAACAATAGCAGCTGTAATTGGGGGTAATTAAGTGGAGTGGGGGAGGGGGTCATTAGCTGGCAGGCTTCACTTGGCGAGCGAGCAAGGCGGAATATTGACAAACACCGAGAGCTGCAAACTGCCGATGTATTTTATATAAAATATCGTCGGGCAACTGAAGGACGATAATTATGTATTAGGGGGAGCTAAATTACAAATGCCATAAATGTTTAAGGATATGAAATGAAATGAAAAACGTCTTTATTTTCAGGCGAAGTTAGGACTTACCAGTCCTTTCTTCCACTTAACCTGATAATTAATAAGGATATAATTAATTATGAATGAGGCTAAGGCCCATAAGAGATGCTTCAAAAAATAAGTCAGTGGGCCTACATAACACTCAATATCGTAAGATAAATGGCGTCAATATAAGCACATATCTTCACTTAACTCTTGTATTTTAATATTTTAAAGGTAAGCAGAAATATATATATATATATATATATATATATATATATATATATATATATATATATATATATATATATATTAGGATGTAATAAAATTTTAAACTGAGTCCCCTTAACATTTTTTATTAACATTGATTCACACAACATGTTTCAACGTTATGTTCATTTTCAAGTGTAAATTAAATAAAATTTAAAGTTGAAACATGTTGTGTGAATCAATTTTAATAAAACATTTTGAGGATACTCAGTTTTTAATTTTATTACATCCTAAAAATGCGTAAGTAACCCTAATTTTTAACTTTATATATATATATATATATATATATATATATATATATATATATACATATATATATTTATTTATTTATTTTCACTACATCTTATTGATCTGTTAAATGTTGCTGATTTTTGTTAACATTGTTTTAAAGCAAAATTTGTTTACGACCCCGTGTTGACAACTCAAAAAAACAGCTTTATGGATTTCGTTTACAAATATAAATAAATAAAGTAATTTCATATACTTCATCAGGCATTTTAAAATAAAGATGTTTATTTTTCAGACAACGATCATCTGAAAAATTAAAGATGATTACGAAAGTTACCCAGACCATGAAGTATCAGTTAATAAGCCACCCTAAATAACTGATTAGTGAAAACCAAACACCTAACAAAATTACTATATAATCATATCACGCGGTTTGATAAAGAGTAAATCACCTCTAGGTCAAAGTCGAGTGACAGTACGTACAGTAGTTCCAAGCTCACTGTGTCCGCGCCGTGAACAACACAAAACCCACAACATGCACTGCGGGTGTTGCCTACAACCAATGAAGTACGGCGTTTCATGCAATATTCAGGATTTGAACTCCATATAGACGAAATACTGAACTGGTCAAGGCGAAATATTGAATGCGGTTTATTTAGTATGATACGGTTTTATTCCAATTACTCTAAGACAAGTGAACCATGATTTAAATTACTTGACAAGGGTACTTTCAAACTACGTTCTTGAAGATTAATCCCTCAGAAGTATATCTCACATTAAGGTTACTGATGTAGTTTGTGAGAGTGAAAATATACGACAATAGATGATAAAACTTAAAATGAACAACAATTAATTACATAAAATTTCAATGTTTACTTATTATACTTTTAACTACAATGTTTTCATGGTTTATTGAATGGTGGAATTTTCTTTAAAAAGGTCTCTTCAAACCCGATTTCAAACATTAAATACGAATGCAGAGTGGAATTAGTAAAAGCGTTTTTTA
This sequence comes from Stictocephala bisonia, assembly GCA_035578905.1. Classification (NCBI taxonomy): domain Eukaryota; kingdom Metazoa; phylum Arthropoda; class Insecta; order Hemiptera; family Membracidae; genus Stictocephala; species Stictocephala bisonia. Next base: position 7,613,447 of record JAQJVL010000007.1, read on the forward strand.
ACCGACATTTAGGCCTAAGATGTGATGAGCTGACGAGCCTATGTGATACGTGATGAAACAATTTATGACATCGATGCTGTGTTGTAACGCACCAATAAAAATCCATGACTTTGGTAAACTGTGACATATTAAAAACTTCTGCCATAATATCGATGTCAATAAAATTGGAGCATTCATTAAAATGTTTTCATAAGTAAAAAGATAACGGTTTCACAGTCAGCAGGCCTCACTAGCCTGAAGTTTAGTTATATGCTAATGTGGACCCCGTTCCAAGTAATGGTGGGTCTAGAATATGGAAAGTCCACTATTGGTTTCAATAATTATATTTTTTGAAATGCTCAATATATTATATATTACAATTTAATTGTTGTAGTTATTTCCTCGTGACCATCGGAACAAAACAAGAACGATAATTTAACTACCGTAAAAAACCATAGCGACTATTAAATAAGGAGAATTTTTGTTACCTATTTTGATTAGTCATTTTTAGATTATTTTTTAGAAGTTTGGTATCTTTTCGTACTTTTTTTTATTTTGTACTATTTGTTTGTTTAGCAATAGAAACACTCGTCAAGTTTGTGAAAATAGATCGTTTACATTCGAAGAAGTAAAAAGATCGACTCTTAAAAAATACGGTGTGAATTACAATGGAAAATGTATTGTAGGCTTTCACAAACTAAGTTCTGACGGAGTTCCATTAACTCTGTGGTTGATTGAATAATGACAATCAATCTCGTGAGTTAATTTTCACATTCCTTAATGGTTGTACTAAAGTAACACTTACTAGCAATCGATTCAACCGGCATTGTAATTCGATTGTTCGTTATAAGTAAGTAAACAGAACATGGAACCAATACGCTGTGCAATATATGAACGTTTAACCTTACACATAAACTGGCTTTATAGGCCTATAAAGATTCCGTTAAAAGTAAACTTGAAATGTATCTTGATGGGCCTTATACTAGCTTCTTGATGCTTGTACGTCGAGTACCCCCACCCACCCCACCCCCAGTTTTATAGCTCACTTTATCGCTCGCAGTCCACAGCCTGCTAAATGTATACAAGTGAGGTTTCACTAATGTAATTACAAGATCCAATTCTAGTTCAAGATCGATTCTTTGGAGTATGTTATATACTAGCATTGCAAACAGGCTTCACAAACCTGCATTTTGTTTCTTTAAGAGTCTGCAGAGGCTGTCGGCCATGATGGCCTTTTACCTCCGCGAAAAACGCAAAAAAATTGGTTCGTACTACTATTTCATCGATTCGGTTCGTAATAAAGATCGTATCGTTACTTGAGGTTTCGTTTGATAGGCGAAAACTTATTCTAGTTTTCGCCTATCAAAACCACAAGTTGGTTTTAGAAAGAATTGAGTATTTGTATACTTTTTTCACAATGTGAAGCTTCAAATACCATTTTATGATTTTACATTAAAAACTCTTACCATCAACTTATGGCCACTAGAATGAACTATTAAGAATCATACAGTGTTCACTATAACCTTATTATAGTAACAAACCCAAACCGTCCAGTTGAAGTAGAACTGCATGTTTTGGCCCGCTACTATCGGGACTGCTACTAAATGGCTGTGGACTTTCCAACAGTGGTTTGGCAGATTGGGAAATGGCCTCCAGATCTCTGTGGATGCTGGTAGTAACATATAAGTCTCAACTGCATAAGTATAAGCACGCTAAGTGCCCGTTCTGGACAGTTGAGAGTTCAGCCCAAATCTGGTCGGAGTCATTGGCCTGTGGGAGGATCGGAGGAATGAAGGGGCAAGTAGTAACCTTAAAATAAATTATGATAGAACAAAAGTCTGATGCCAGTTTCTATAGCCAATTCATTATCTTAATTTTTTTTTATGATATACAAGTTCATTTTTTATTTCTATCTATTTCTTTGTCATTACAATTACGAATAACGGGATATTCTCCACAAAAGTGAAAAAAATAACTTTTCGTTATTGAACAGCAATTAGTCTTTGTAACAAAAGTAAAAAACTGATATAAATAAAATGTACTGAGAATAAAATGTAACGGTTATTCGGTAACTGTTACAAAGTAATAACTAATAAAGCTAAAGCAATATAGATTAATTTACAGTAACGTTAATCGTTACGGTGACTGAATTAGTTTTACTTTAGTTCAACATGTTTTTGTAAAAGGATAAAGTGTTTATTAAAACGTTTGAGAAATATATTGAACTTCCAAGATACGATACGAAAAAATACAAATTAATCAAAGGGATGTTTCCATGGAAAAGCCTGATGCAAAGATCATTAAAATGCAGTTACATCTGACGTGTGAGTTTGTCACTACGGCATGAACGAAACTCCTTCTTCTGATATGAGACTATTTTGTAAACCTTTATAAATAATAAAACGTTATCAAACAAGCACTGATTCTCTGAACGAGTAAATTAACTGGAGAATGAACGCTAAGAAAGCAAACATTAACTTTATGACAGTAGTTATAAAGTAAACCTTGGCAATGGGTTGAAATTAAATAATCACGATATGACTCTGGAACTACAGTCCGTTCCCTCAGCTATGGCCGTTACCGGATTAAAGACCCTTACTACCACACACGCCCGACGATAAAGCTGACTTGACGTCCCATTACACTTTGGCAATATTGTGCTTTTCAAACTGAATTTTATTTAACAGAATATTTTCATAATCCATTAAAAGCTATTAAGAAAAAATGGGTCCTAACACGAAAGGAATGCGATATAAATTTAAAAAAAGAAAACATATTTTGTATGGACATAAAGTTTGTATTATATTTATTTCGTGTATGGACTTATTTTCACAATATTTAGTAGATTATGAAAATATTATGCCAAAAATATTTTATTTGGAAACCAATAATTTGCCACTATGTAGTGAGACGTCCACTTGCTCGCTAAATAGGGGAGGCCGGATGAAGAAGAGGTCAACAATCCACTAGCGGCCATAGCAGAAGGAACGAAGTGTACTTGAAGGTTATTCACACAGATCTGAGGGAGAACTATCCAAGTTTTCAACGAAAACTGCGTCATTTTCCATCAAATTAAAAACAAATGTTTTATAACAATAGTCAAATTAAATCTTACACTGTTAATCGTATTTGCTTTAAGATTTACGTTCAGTGTATGTATGTAAAATGCTCAAATTTTAATAAAAATAAACTTCTGTGTGGTAATACAAGTATGGTTGTATTTTATAAATGCAAAATAAAATAAATGGTACCAGGTAACTGGCACAAACTTTCTTCCTTTCCCTTTATGTCAGATTTTTTTAATAAAAACACAGGCCTATGTCAATTAATTACATTTCTAAGGATGTACAGACGAAACACTTATTTTATTTAAATAAAAGTACGGAAAAAATAATCTTAAAGAACAGATGTTCAATTTAAAACAAGCAAGATTTTATATAAACAACCTGCAACGTCTTGAGTTGTGGCTTTCGGCCTTCGGCCTCCACCAGCCCCAATTTAGTGGGGTGGTAACTAATAAATAAAATAAATTTATAAACAATATTTTTAATTGTAATTTGCATCTTTAGTGAAAATTTAATCAAAATCGTTAGAATAAAGCCTGAAAATTTTGCATTTTTAATGTTTTTGCCGGTATAAAAAACCTGTTATAACTAAAAAAATTTTAAATTTAGTGACATGCGGTTTTTACTAAACTATTTTAAATTGTAATTCACATCTTTCCTAAAACTTTAATCAAAATCGTTACAGCCGTTTTTGATAAAATTCCATTTCTTTGTCCATGAAAATAAAAAAACTAAAATTTCAAAAAAGCGAACAAATGGTCTGGAGAAATTGGCTGCTAAATACACCTGCATACCAAATTTCATACAAATCGATCCATCCGTTTGGTCTTTCAGCGAAGTGCACATACACACAGACAGACACACATACGGACAGATACCAAAAACTTTTTAAAAAAACTATTTTTTGGGTTAAGGGGCCCTATAAAATGGATTTTTAGACCAATTTGTAAACAATTTTTTTACTATACTTTCTCTATGCTTAACGCATATGGGAGAAAGTAAAAATTGTTTCTCGTCTAAACGAAATCTGGAATATGTGTTAAATTTGATATCGGAGTTGTTGAATAAACAACATAACAGTTACATAACACTGTCAAGTGCCAAGTGATGGCCGGCTGTACGTTTTATAAATTATAATAACCTAATAATTAAAAATTAGCACTACTAAACAAAAGCAACAGCGGGAGCGGAAGAACAAAAGCGTACTTATGGAGGTGTTTTCAATGACTGGAGGTAATAGAATTAAGCTAATTAACCAAGATGTCTGAATAGCTGCTTTGTGTCCCTCGCCCAGTGACTGAACAATGAACGGCATTCAAGCAGTCTTCACATCCCGTGATTTACGCCCGACATAAGTCTCCATATTATATAGTTCCAGGCCAAACACAGGTTTATACCTAGCAGCAGTTCGTGGAACAAAACTATACATCAGTAATACAACTGAAATGAGCACAGAACGATTTTTGTAAAAAACTTAAACTTTATGTAATAACAAAAAAACTTTTTTAAAAAAGTGCAATACTAATACAAAATTAGCAAAACAATTACCCAGATTTGTACTACTTTTTAACATTTTTTTTAAAGTGAAAATCTAAAATATAAAACTCAATAAAGATTGTTTAACAAAGTATTAAGTATTTTAATATTTACGTTTTGAAACCAAAGGGAAATGTACAACTTTCCTGCAAATATTATTGATAGAGGATCACCACGCTTAGTTGTCTAAGAAAGCAAAACTAATGTAATTTAAAATTAGAATGTAATGTAACGTAATGGTAAGAAAAAAATGATAAACCATATAATCTGCTTTAGATTCAGTTTATAGTCATGGAAAGTTTATTGTTATGTCATGGACCGTGAACGTTTTAAAATAATTGTCAATTAACAATAAAACTAAAGAAAATTAAGGTGGTTCGGCCGGCTTTAGGGACAACTGAATTCCGCTCGCAGCGCTGACTGGACGTCTGACTGCGATCTACTCATACACAGACACTCTACCTCTCCCCTCCACTGAGATGGGTGGAGTATAATTGCAGGAGGTCGTTTAAGTGTGCGTAGCAACTAGGATTGTAATATAACATGCAGGTAAAAGTACAACCACAAGTTGAGTATATAAAGTTAATAAATTTTGTTATAGTGTGATATTAAAAAGCATAAGATGCCAAACACGACATTGTATTCCTCATGGTAATAAAATAAAAACAAACGTCAATCAAATTTACTAATTTGCAGTAAAATTACGCCATTAAAAATAACTGATCAACAAGACTATTCCTGTGAGGATCAGTTTTTAAAATTTTGGAATAATCGGGGAAATGGTTTCTTAATTATGTATGTACCGAGAAAGCCCAAATTCGCATCTTTGATGTGGTATTTATAACTATAAACATAATTTTAATGGAAGAACTACTTGAGAGGCGTTTAATAGCTGATATAAATTGAAATCGAAAAAATCGAAAATTTTTTTGACCAAAACATCCTTAAAGGACTCATCGTTTTGTACATTTTGTAATATTTTCAAATTCTAAAATTTGACACTTTCATACATTGATTTCGACAAAGAAAAACTAGATTTCATTTTAATAAGTTAAAGGGATTTTCAAATGAACGTGGAATACCTTTGCTCTTGTGATAGTAGCGTGTTTTTTTTACCAACTTCGACCGTTTATATAAACTGTATGCACTAACATGTACAGTACTTATATTGTGTTTTGTGACATTTAAATTGTCTGTTATATCCTTTTGTAGATGTAGTTTCAATACAACGTTGTACAAAATTAATAATGAAAACAAATATTTTAATTAAAACACATAGGCTATAAATAATAAATAACAAGTAATAATCAAATCAAATCAATCAAATCCTTTATTAACACATAATATTTGTTACAATTATAAATTTTATTTGTACAAATTTTGTGTCTTGTCAAGTTAACTATAACTACTACTAATATAATACTGTATTAATTAATTAATATTTAATAATCTTGTACTACAGACATGTGAGGTAGTCGAATGTATGAAATAGTTGTAACTTTGAACACTCATAATATATATTTAAGCATACATTGAATAATGTTGCCAAATGGATCAAACTGTTATATATAAATTAAAACAATTTAAAACAATCAAAACTTGGTACTTTCCATATTAAGATAATCCTTTACACTGTAGAAGGCATGCGAAAGAAGAAAGGACTTAACTAAATCTTTAAATTTTGAAATGTTGTTTTCTTTTTTAATTTTTTGTGGCAATTTGTTAAAAAATGTAATCCCATATAAGCTGGGCCTTTTTCAAATGTTGATGTCCTATGATTTGGGTAGCATAGTGCCTCCCCATGCCTTGTATTGTATGAATGGAAATTTCTATTTTGGCCTCAGCGTCAATATTTTTGAATGTTAAAATTAAAACCTCAAATATATAAAGGGAATTAATGGTCATTATTTTATTTTCTATAAACAGGCTTTTGCATGAATGAGAGTCAGTGACATCGAAAATTATCCTTAAGATCTTTTTTTGACATTTAAGAACTCTTTCCAGAGAGGATGAACCTCCCCAGATAGCCAATCCATAGCGAATTATGCTCTCACAATAAAACAGTACAAATAAAATAAATTTACAAATTTAGTGATGAAAAAAGATAGATTAATTAATAACACATAAATAAAAAAACTATAAAAATAGTAAAATTAAAAAATAACCAATAACATCTGGGTAACTAAATCACCGATATTTAACATGGTTATGAAAATGCACGTAAACAAATAAACAGGAATTTAAAATATTATTTACATCAATGTCTTGTTTCATAAGCTTTATTTAGTGCAGGCCTACAACCACATTTGGGCACAAATCTAGGTCAAAATCGGTTATATGCCCGCAAAATCTAAACGTTTTCCTATAAACTTGGGGCGTTCTAAAATGTTACTTTGTTAGAAGACAGTATGAGGGGTAACCAACAGTGATTTAGTGCCAATTAGGCCGGTGTAGGTACCGTAGTTATCTTGTAATGAAACAGATTTAGAGCTGAATCGAGAAACATTCTATCCTATCCTAACCCAGGCTGATCACGGGTGCTACCCAAGCTGATCATGGTTGCTACCCAAGCTGATCACGGTTGCTACCCAAGCTGATTACGGTTGCTACCTAAGCTGATTACGGTTGCTATCCAAGCTGATTACGGTTGCTACCCAAGCTGATCACGGGTGCTACCAAAGTCGATCACGGTTGCTACCCAAGCTGATCACGGGTGCTACCAAAGTTGATCACGAGTGCTACCCAAGCTGATCACGGTTGCTACCCAAGCTGATCACGGGTGCTACAAAAGTTGATCACGGTTGATATTCAAGCTGATCAAGGTTTCTACCCAAATATCTCAACAAACTGTGTTTGTCATTATAAAGCACTAAAGTTAACAAGAACAGTCCTGTTAAGAAAAAACTCTGCAGGCACATAACAGATTTTGATCCAAATCTCACGTAATGGTTCATTAAACTCATCAATCAGGTAGCAGCTTTAAAAAGGGGTTACCTATTAATTTGTTTTTTTGTCTTAATAGAATTGCAGGTAATATCGTTGTGAGATTTTGAAAAAAACCGAAAGTTTATCATTTAAAGATACAGGAGATGAGATATCATACGTTAGAAAATAAATGGTTCCAAAGAATTGGTACAAAACTTTCCCCCATATTAAACACTAAAAAATAAAAACTTTGAAAAGTACCAGTTTGATTCCTAAATAGGTTTCTTTGCCATAACTCAAAAACTAGTCAAGTTAGAGAAATGCGGTTTTTACTAAAATATTCTAGGTTGCAATTTAAATCTTTCATGAATGTTTTATCAAATCGTTTGAGCCGTTTTAAAAAAAAGTTCATTTTTGTATGGTTTTTGCGCATAAAATAAGAAAATTTAAAAACTAAAATTTCAAAAAAAAGTGAAAAAATGTACTGGATATATTGGCTAGATACACCTATAAACCAAATATCTTATAGACAGTTAGTAATGACGACATTTAATGAAAATGAATGAATAAATCATATTATAAGTAATGAAAAGGTATAAAGGGCATGTACACATTGTTAATAGTGTAAAATGATTACTGCCGTTTAAAAAGCGTCATTTGTGTAAAGCTATATTGAAATGAGCTTATTCTCTAACTTTTACTACTAGTAAAAAGTACAGACTAGTGAACATTACAGAATTTTACAAACGAAGATAAAACGCTCATTTAAACATAGTTCGTGTTGATAGTGTATTTACAAATCGTTAGTATTATAAATTAACTGTGAACGTTTACACAATTAGTATTACAAAACTACATCGACTTTGGTAGCACTTGAAAGTGCAATATTACTGTACCTAAATTATAGAAAAAATGTAACCTTTAAAATTGGAAGAGTGATCAAGTCTCCTCCCACTCATATTAAGGATTATTCAGAGTGAGAAACTTGGAGATTCTTGGCGAGGAAATCCGTCAATAGTGTCTACGAAACTTTCCCACTTGACGACTCCCTAATTGTTATTCTTGTCAACTGGGGGATACATTTCTTGACTAACTTACTTCGACTTTCTTACAAGCAAATGTTAGGTTTACTCGTGATACTACACCCTCTACAGACTGACAGTTTTGGTTAACTAAAGAATTGATTCTGGGAGCTTTGTTCAACTACACAGTTAATTCTGTCCTCATAACCATACAAAATAAATAAGGACGTTTTTACCACATTCCTCAACTTTCAGTTGATTTTCCGTATCATTATAAAAAGAATGAGTCCTTTTACGTTTACAATAAACAACTTTAGAAAGTTTTGAGTTGGCCTACTTTAAACTTGCACAACAAACAATTTAACTAGAAGGTTAAGATCTCAAACTTTTGTTTTAAAAACATTAAAACATTTTGAATGTTAAATTTATATAGTTATAATTAAAATAATGCAAAACATAGTGAACATTCGTCCAAACAAATAAAAATAATTTTTTTATCAGGCAAATATAAATTCATTTTTTCACATATAAACAGATTAACTTAAAAAATAAACATTATTTTACAATAAAATATTATTTATATGTTATTGTTAATTTTCAAATTATGTTTCTAAGATAAATTTCACTTCAGGTTCGTTAGAACGACCTTTTCAGTAGCCTAAATGTACTAAAGTGAAAGAATTAAAAAAAAAAAAAATACTTCTTACATATTTATAAGATATATAAAAAAAATATTTTCTACCCACCCACCCACCCTTACACGTACAGTGATATTGACCCAACCATACACGAACAGTGGTATTTACCCACCCACCCACCCACCCATACACGTACAGTGATATTGACCCAACCATACATGAACAGTGGTATTGACCCACCCACCAACCATACACGTACAGTGATATTGACCCAACCATACACGAACAGTGGTATTTACCCACCCACCCACCCATACACGGACAGTGATATTGACTTACCCATACCACTGTATTATTTGAGTCAATATCAGTGGTATGGGTGTCAATATATTGACCCACCCGCCCACCCATTAACCAAAACCAAAATTAACCACCTTAAATACTTTCGTGTATAAATGTTATTTTGATTTATTAGTCTTAGTGAGTGTGAGTTCACAGCGACACCAAAATATGTAAAAATATATATAATAAATAAAAACAAACAAAATATGTAAATTTTTTAGGTAGACCAAACTATCTCGTGGTTAATGGGTATATTATTATTATTATTAACCCAATTATAATTATTATTATTATTATTAATTAACCCAATAATATATTATTATTATCAACCCAAATAAAATACCTGTCATCTCTATTCATATTGTGGAAAATATTTTGTTGGAACAAAGACTTGGACGTGTTAGTCTCAAAGTAACCAAATAGGAAACTACACCAGGATGGTTTGTGGCAAACTTCATTTAATTTCACAGTTGCGTATCACTTCCGTACGAACGAATGGCTCCAAACCGAGGAAAATTCCAGATTTATTAACGGTTGCACACAATCCATTACTGGACCTATGATGTGACCGCAATATAACTGTTTAGTTTGGTTAACCCATGAATTCTATTAAACATCCAACTCTCTATACTGTACTTCATTCAACACGAATCTGAAGCCGTAGTGGCTAAAGCACTACTTTGAAAGTACCCAACGACGTGCGTGTAATTAACTTGTCAGTTGTCACTCGTAGCCAGCGGGCTGAGCCCAAGGTTTCAATTTCCCAACTGAGCAAACTGATGGTACTTAACTCTATGAATAAAATTCACGCACAGGCCTGTAGGCCAATTTTAACTGAGAAAAGAGGTTGAAAGAAAAAAAAATATTCTTTTGTGCGAGAAAAATTCACTTGTGTTCATATTATTACAACTGATCTGATCCTGTTAGAGTAGTTGTAGAAATTATAAATTCGAGACGAATTATTATCTTTGTGACGCGGTTCATTTAGTCATCGGTGCTGAGGTAGCTTACTCAGCAAACTGCAAATTGCCGGATCAGCGAGCCACCTTTCACAGCAGCCGATCGATGCTGGGAAGGGTTGGCCACTGCTTTAAAGTTGTTTGGTGAAAACTCCTTTAATTTGGTGCTGACCAACTGAATACTACCGTCAGCAACCACGTTGAGCGAAACGAATGAATTAAAATTTAAACTATTAAGGTGTACTTTATCTATAATGTGTAAATATATCAAGTATATATATTGTATATACAAAATATATTGATCGATCCTCCAGAGAGCATTTTATGAAGGTTAAAATTAATTATAATTCTCCCTTCATTAGTTCATAATAATTCCATTGAACAGCAAACGGACTTCAATGTACCGATCTGCACAATATATCGGTCGTAAAGCGCACTATATCGGTCGTAATGCACCCTATATCGGTCGTATTGCACCCTATATCGGTCGTAATGCGTACTAAGTCGTTGTAAGTTGCACAATACATTTGTGCAATATCCTAATCTACTATCCGGACAGAATTAGTGCACTCAAATTTGAAGGCTGATAGAAAGATTTCAAAGGTAACATGTATTTTCTTATTTAATTCTGAACTTTTCCTTTAAAAAATTCACTCGCCCGTTACATGAGCATGCTGGTCTGTTCGTGTCCTTTATTCAACGAGTGCAAAACTAACTCTTTTCTCAGTTCAGGATTCGAACCGCGAAGCAACATCGCAGCAAATGGATAAATTAATTTATCTTATTTAGCATATTTTGGTAGCTTTTACTTTCTCCCACATGCGTTAGCAAAGAGAAAGTATTGTGATCGTCAAAAAAACATTCTTTTACAAGTCTGTCTAAAAATCCATTAGTCCCCCATGAACCCAAAAAAGTGTTTTTTTGTAGAGAAAAATAATTTGTTGTCTGTCCGTATGTGTGTCTATGTGTATGTGCATTTCGCAGGAGACCAAACGGATAGATCAATGTTTATGAAAATTGGTATGCAGGTGTATTTATCCAATGTGTACAGACAATTTTTTTCACTTTTTAAAAATTTTAGTTTGTTTTATTTTTATGGCCAAAACATACAAAAATAGAATTTTCTCGAAACTGCTATAACGATTTTAATTACATTTTCAGAAAAGATGTGAATTACAAATTTCAATAATTTAGTAAAAACCGCATGTCTCTAACTTGACTAGTTTTTTAGATAGGCAAAAAAAACACAATTGAGAATCAAACTGGTACTTTTCAAAGTTTTTATTTTTTAGTGTTTAATATGGCGAAAGTTTGTGCCAATTCTTTGTGACCAATTATTTATACTAAACGATGAACGAGAACATAGAGAACAATTTTAACTAAATTTCGAACAAAACTAACCTTCATAAGTTTGTTGATAAAATTATCCGTTGAAAAATTGTAACTAAATCCAACAGAATAACTAACTACCAGTACCTCATTAATTGCCATCAAATGTCAGAAGATTTAAAATTATATCTCTCAATAGACATTTTCTGTAGATAACTATTCGAAACACTGTTTTCTCGGAAAAGGGAAATCGTCGAAAATTATTGTTAGAGGCCAGTTGTATTTTACACGGTATTAGTGTGTTGAACGTGCTTAACTGAAACGGAATTTGAATTTATCTATTACAAATGAATCGGTATTTCAGTCCCATCATATATATGACGCAGGGAGTGTTGTTCTGGAAATAAACTCTCCGGCCGTGTTCAGTGTACCGCGACAGTTCCACCCCGGCCCACGAGTTGTGCATAGCGGCTCTGTGTTGTTGCATTCATTCACACAACACGTTAACTGTATAACATTTTCATCAGCTTAAGAACAATTAGTACACATTAAATACAAGGGATAAGATGTAAAATTAATAAGAGGCACTTATCTGTTTGTCTGACCCAATTTTATTGCTCAAATAAAGGCAAGTGAGCTGAACGTTTTTCCTAAATGGCGAATTTTAGGGATAGGAGTTGAGCTAATTGAATGAACAGTGAGTGACACTTGGACTGTCCAGCAACTTCGAACATAAATAATCATTATGAAAATAAATGGTTCTAAAAATTGGCACAAACTTACCCCCATATTAAACACTAAAAAATCAAAAGTTTGTAAATTACCAGTTTGATTCCCACATTTTTGTTTTGCCATAACTCAAATACTAGTCCAGTTAGAGACGTGCGGTTTTTACTAAAATATTTAAAATTGTAATTAATATCTTTCCTAAAAGATTAATCAAAATCATTAGGGCCGTTTTTGAAAAAAAATTTAAAATGTTTTTGTCCATAAAAATAAAAAAATGTTTAAAAAATATCTGGAGATATTGGCTAAATACACCAACATACCAAATATCATAAAAATGTATCCATCCGTTTGGTCTCCAGCGAACTGCACGTACACACAGACAGACACATAAGGACAGACATCAAAATTGTTTATCGAAAACCCTACTTTTTTGGGTTCAGGGGGCTCTAAAATGGATTTTTTAGACCAACTTGTAAAAAAATGTTGTTGACGATCACAATACTTTCTCTACGCTAACGCACATGGGAGAAAGTAAAAACAACGACAATGAAGGGGAAGGGGGGTGTTTTTAATAGTTATGGTCTGTATTATTACGATTTTACTTCTTAGTAAAGAGCAAGTAAAACGGACAAACATGTACTTTAGCAAAGTTAAGTTTCCAAGGTAGTACTTCGTTAAGATTACTGCTTGTTATAAGTTTTACTTCTGTAGCCAACAGACGTAGACGAACGGAGTGAATGTAGACTAAAACAGCGATTCTCAACCTTTTAGCACTGGCGCCCCCCCCCTTTGAACACTGAAGATAGCTCACGCCTCCCCTCCAGTCAATAATTGGTTGGTTCAAGTTAGAACAGTGAAATTATGAAACTGACGATGCTAACTCTACGTTAGCAAAAGCTGGGATGCAAAATAAAAATCCAGTTTATTTAAATACGAAAGTTTATTTGATGGTTTTGAAAGTTTTTGTTTTTTAACAAAATATATATTTTTTAATTTTTTTCTTTGTACCCTCACGCCTCCCCTGAAATTCTCTCACGCCCCCCCAGGGGGGCGCGCCCCCCAGGTTGAGAACCACTGGACTAAAGTAAGGTAGTTTTCACAATTAGGTGGATTAATTGTTAGCAGGTAATAGTCTCGTAGACCGAAATGTTCAATCAATGCACAAATAAGTTTCAAACAAATTGTAATTTTTTATTCAGTATAAGTGAATTTACAATGATGTTATTATTTTAAACTGTTTAACCATATTTCAATATCAGTTAGATACTATGTCGTATAGCCTTAAGTTCTCAATAGTGAATAACGAGTTACACGATAAATGTTTAACAATAAGTTTAAATAAATTACTTATTTAATTACTTAATTAATTACTAATGATGATTTTTATACACAGAATACGACTAAGATTGAATATCTCTTTAAAACAAAGATGGGATCTTTGTTTTAAACAAAAAGGTTTAAATGAAATGAACAAACAACATTTAGAAGCTCTCTCTAATTGAAAACTCTCCAATTGCGTATTTGCGTACACTGAATGAACGATGAGTTTAAAAACAGCAACAAAACAATGCCCTACAGGGGCGAAGTTGGGTTGGGTTCCAATTAATATGTAGATGTGGCAAAGCCTTCGGAAACTCCGAACAAGGTAGCCAGTCTCATTGGAACGCCGGTCACGAGACATAACTCACAGGATATTAGTATTAAAATGTCTCGGAAGACATAACAGTGCGACGAGTTGACGATAGATCGGACTTACATAAAGAAATAACAATGCGACGAGATGACGAAATATCGGCAGAGTGAGCTTACATCAAGACATAACAGTGCGACGAGTTGACGATAGATCGGACTTACATCAAGAAATAACAATGCGACGAGATGACGAAATATCGGCAGAGTAAGCTTACATCAAGACATTAAAATGCGATGAACTGACGACAGACCTACAGAGTGGGCTATAACAAGACATTTAAATGCGACGAGTTGACGACAGACCTACAGAGTAGGCTTACAACAAGACATTACAGTAGGACGAGTTGACGATATATCGGCAGAAAGGGCTTACATCAAGACATTACAGTAGGACGAGTTGACGATATATCGGCAGAAAGGGCTTACATCAAGACATTACAGTGCGACGGGTTGACCACAGATCGGTAGAGTAGGCTTACATTAAGACATTACAATGAGACGAGATGACGACAGATCGGCAGAGTGGGCTATAGTAAGACATCGCGATGAGTTGACCACATAGCACCTAGTGTGGGCTTACAACATGACATTACAATGAGACGAGATGACGACAGATCGGCAGAGTGGCAGTAAGACATCGCGATGAGTTGACCACATAGCACCTAGTGTGGGCTTACAACATGACATTACAAGCCACAACAAAGCACGTTATGAACATTCAGCTTATTTAACCTTCCAGCTTTGCGTCAAAAATATTTAACTTTTGACGGTTGCGCAAATTCTCATACAAAGTTTTATATTAATATGTTGAATCTGAGGCATGAGAATAAATTTATATTACTAACCATTTTTTTTTCAGTGTATTTTGAAAACAAATTTCAATTTTACCGGACTCCCAATAAATCTTAAAAATTGGATGCTTACGTATAAAATAAATAATACTAGGAACCGTTACCGATGGCAACACCTGTGTTAAAATATGCTTTTAATACTTCCAGTAGTACTAAGGCCATCAAAAATACTTAGGGGACTCCCAATAAATCTTAAAAATTGGATGCTTACGTATAAAATAAATAATACTAGGAACCGTTACCGATGGCAACACCTGTGTTAAAATGTGCTTTTAATACTTCCAGTAGTACTAAGGCCATCAAAAATACTTAGGGGACTCCCAATAAATCTTAAAAATTGGATGCTTACGTATAAAATAAATAATACTAGGAACCGTTACCGATGGCAACACCTGTGTTAAAATGTGCTTTTAATACTTCCAGTAGTACTAAGGCCATCAAAAATACTTAGGGAAATCCCCGTATTGTATGTAAGGGGATGGAATTACTATTAAATAGCAATTATATGTAATGGTGTCAAGCATAATACAAAACTATATTCCAGGGAAATATAAAACTTCTCTACCACAAATAATTTAGGAAAAGTAATTTTTTACAACTACTTGATTTGTTTAGATTAAAATAGTTCCACCAGCCAACGTCAAGTGTTGCGGTATGCTGTGGGATGTACTCAGACATCCGTACCCGAGGTATGCAGTGGTAACGTTTAAGCAATCCAAACCACCGTTGGTAACGTCAAGTGTTGCGGTGTGCTTGGGATGTACTCCGACATCCGTACGCGAGGTATGCGGTGGTAACGTTTAAGCAATCCAAACCACCGTTGGTAACGTCAAGTGTTGCGGTATGCTGTGGGATGTACTCCGACATCCGTACGCGAGGTATGCGGTGGTAACGTTTAAGCAATCCAAACCACCGTTGGTAACGTCAAGTGTTGCGGTATGCTGTGGGATGTACTCAGACATCCCTACCCAAGGTACGCGTGGTAACGTTTGAGCACACCAAACCAACGTTGGCAACGTTAAGTGTTGCGGTGTGCTGTGGAATGTACTCCGACACCCGTACCCAAGGTACGCGTGGTAACATTTGAGCAAACCAAACCAACGTTGGCAACGTCAAGTGTTGCTGTGGGATATACTCCGACATCCGTACCCAAGGTACAGTTGTTGTGCTTGGTGCTTGTACAACTTGATTTATAAGTCGTGTTACAGCAGACGTTAACTATCGTTCCAAGGTCCTAAATGTGGTTTTGTGACAAGAGCACCGAACGAACGATTACAGTTGTTGAGCTCGGTGCTTGTACAACTTGATTTATAAGTCGTGTTACAGCAGACGTTAACTATCGTTCCGAGGACCTAAATGTGGTTTTGTGACAAGAGCACCGAACGAACGATTACAGTTGTTGTGCTCGGTGCTTGTACAACTTGATTTATAAGTCGTGTTACAGCAGACGTTAACTATCGTTCCGACGTCCTAAATGTGGTTTTGCGACAAGAGCACCGAACGAACGATTACAGTTGTTGTGCTTGGTGCTTGTACAACTTGATTTATAAGTTGTGTTACAGCAGACGTTAACTGTCGTTCCGAGGTCCTAAATGTGGTTTTGTGACAAGAGCACCGAACGAACGATTACAGTTGTTGTGCTTGGTGCTTGTACAACTTGATTTATAAGTCGTGTTACAGCAGACGTTAACTATCGTTCCGAGGTCCTAAATGTGGTTTTGTGACAAGAGCACCGAACGAACGATTACAGTTGTTGTGCTTGGTGCTTGTACAACTTGATTTATAAGTCGTGTTACAGCAGACGTTAACTATCGTTCCGAGGTCCTAAATGTGTTTTTGTGACAAGAGCACCGAACGAACGATTACAGTTGTTGTGCTTGGTGCTTGTACAACTTGATTTATAAGTCGTGTTACAGCAGACGTTAACTATCGTTCCGAGGTCCTAAATGTGTTTTTGTGACAAGAGCACCGAACGAACGATTACAGTTGTTGTGCTCGGTGCTTGTACAACTTGATTTCGATCATTTACACTTATGGACACTTCCGAGTGTTGACAAACACACGTCTCTCGTCAAATAGTAAGCTCACATGTTAAAACAATCTTACAATGTGCTTCCGCGACCTTTGTTCGTTAGCATTGATTATAATCAACAAACTTTTATATTATTCTGTAAATCAGCATTGATTGTACAGATGAATTTGCAAGCGTTGCCGGGAAGAATTCTTTTTTGTAAGCCTTCTCTGATTGACGCATTCATCGCTAATTCTTCAATTTCCCGTTAAAGTAAAGTAAAGGAGAACGGAGATGAGATTTTTACAAACTTTACTAACTAGGAATAATTTGTACGTTAATTATTAAATCCAAATTTGTTGTAGAGTGCAAATGCACATTTAAACATGAATTTAATTTAATATATACCATCAAATTTATGTTTGATCCAACATACCTGTATTTCTACATATCTAGCACTAAGATGCTGGAGGTGAGTGAAATTTAAGAGTTAAATTTATTTATATTCAATTTACAGTCTAAGTTTTTTTTCAGTTTTTACTGGTTATTTTACATATTCTGGTTCTCTTACATTTTGCTTATCTCTTGATGTCACACAAAAATGTCTAAGTTACATGACACAAGCAAGTCACTCACACTTAGACCGTGACACCTGTGGTTTCTACATCTGTCCTTCCAGTGACCTAACTTGGTACAAAATTCTCCGTTCGTTGATACAATAGAAAAAATGTAATAGCGGTCAAACAAGAAAAAGCAATAAAGTGTTATCTTCATCAAGTGGTAGCGGAATAACGCGTAGAAAAGTACGGGCAGTTTGTTAGTTAAACATTTTACCACTATCGGTTTTTTCTATACAACCAAAATGCCATGTAACGAAAAAAATCGTAGTTTACTTTTCTTTCAGCTTTCAATAAACCTAAATTAGCCCAAGTCCTTTCTGTTGATCTGTACTCTGACAATCTTATATCAATCGTTTCAACCAGCAGATAATATAGCTATCATGTCGAGTGATGATATGAGTAATTTCTGCACCATTGGCACTAATACAAGTGCCCACTGTTTGGAGTCACCAAGAACGATCCTCACGATAGATAGATAGTTGAAGCAATGTACACCCTCCCATCCATCAAGTAGTTGATGGGTATTTAAACACAACGTGGTGTCAGATAGGAAATTGCAACGTGAATAGACATCAACCCACCTTCAATATCACAATTCACCTCCATTGACACACTCGAGTGTCACACCGAATGTCCTGTTATCACTTTGTTACTAATAGGTTAAAAAGAACTTCTTTATTTACATCAACAATTCTTCGGCCTATAACTTTAACCACAACTACCATTTAATACTAAATGGGCGTTTGAAGGTAGAGAGAGTTTAATATCTTTACGATAAGAATATACAGGACGGAACAAATATGGAAACGCTTTCACAACGTTATTTTTTCCATATATAATTTGACAATTTAATTTTTAATAATTGCGTTCCATAAAGTATAATGTTTGATCGGAATAATTCACTTAAAACCGTTAAGTAGCGGAGAAATAATACTGTTCAAATTAGTAATTTTGAAATTCAAATGACCGCTACTCTAGAAAGGATAACCTTACTAAGTCCGGTTTGCGGCAATTAACTTCTCTTGAATAGACCTTTCATTTGATAACAAACTCGACCTAGGCTTACGTTATTGAAGATTTTCGTTCATACTCATCGTGGGCCGTCCCTTGAAATGATGTCACTAATGGTGTCAACAAGTGTGTTCTTTGTAACAATGATCATGTACAAGATTTAACTTTCACAGGTGAAGTCATACAAAAGTTGTGAAAGCGTTTCCATATTTTTCCGCCCTGTATATCTCTTCGTTTTTTTCATTCAATTTATTTATATACTTACAAATTCCAACATTGATATTTTTTTAAATGTTGAGCACCTACAAAGAGACTTATTTACTTTCTTGTACTTGTGTGTACAGTGACAAGAACAACACGCGTATAATTAATTACTCTTTGAACGTGTCCTACTTTAAATGCAATCAAGTACTGTAGTTGTTAATTTGTTTTTAGCGTTTTGAGTTACGCGTATGATGTTATTACGCGTTACTGGCCAATCCCGGCCACGCGTTGTGCGAATTAAATCCTGATAGAAAGTTTATTTTCGACTTTATTCGTTAGAAAAATGGAGGTTAACAGGGTTTTTTACAGTTGCACTCATAAACAAACCATATGGTCATAGTAGCACTTTTTCATCACTGGTATTTATTTTCATTTGTGAAATGTAAGTAGAATTTCGGGGAAATACCATGTTTCCGTTTACAATTTTAGTAACTATAAAAAAAAAAAAAAAACTCTTGTCAATAAAATACAATGTTTTGTAAAATTTTCAAGTGAATACATTCTCTCCTTTTCGGGTTTTGTAAACACAGACATACGGAAGTTTGATTTTTACATACAGTATAGTATTTAGATATATGTATAAAGTAAATTGTTATACTAAAACTTTATTTTTGAATGAATTAAAATTTTGGATTTGACATGTTAAAGAAATTTTTATATTGTACTAAGCCGTATCATTTTGGATAAGTAATACAGTATTGACATTTTAATTAGCCTTTCATAAAAATTGACTACATTTATTATTTTCTCATCTGTCAAACTCTAAGATATCCTCTTTTAAATTCTAACTTAAAAACGATTTATTAAAATTATAAGATCAGCTTTATAATGTTATTTTCGGGATTTTAATACATTGTTTATTATTTTAATCACACTAAGGTAATTAACACATGTTATTTATTTTAACACAATTAAACGTTCTTATTTTTAATTAACCTATAATTTATTGTCTTTAATTAGTTAAAACATCATATACAATTATTAACCCTAGTTACTGTTTCTGGCTGTGATTAATTTGTTAATCAATACCATTAAGTATATAATAAGTTTTATTTATACTACGTACAAAAATTAGATCAATTCTCAAAACTAAACATGTCCTACATATTTTTAATTATTTGGTACCTTTTGAACTTTACGTTCAAATGATACCGGCTTTTAACTTTAAAAACGCAAGAAATTGATCATTTTCGTCTTATGAAATATTAACGACAACCACTCTAGTAAACAAATTGAGATAACATTCCAATAAACATAATAACATATTGCGTTATCACTGAATCACATATTTCACCGTGATACATGTTCCTACTCGGTAGGCTATACTTGTAACTCAAGGGACGATTTGTCCCATCCACGGTACGTCGGGCCGACAGGTCACTCCACTGCTCTCCATGTGCTACGGTTGTGTTGGGCCACGCACTCTAGGGCCGCGCGCGACCCGCACTCTAGCGGCACTCCACCTCAACTGAGCTGCCCGGCACCTACCCCACCCCCACTCAGCGTGCTGCTCCTGTGCTGAATCAACGATGCCCCCACCCCTCGGCCCCTCGTGATTGAACACAAATCTCCGCTTCATTAAAATACAACTGAATCGCTCGAATTTGGTACCACTGCACCCTCAAATATTTCCCTACATTTACAATTCCGAAAGTCACGAGTCAACAGTTAAAATAATAAACAAAAATTTATATAAACAATATAAGTATTAACAGACTAATATAAACAAAAATCTAAATAAGGATACAAAGGAGCTCATTCATATCACAAAATGAATACATATAAATAGCGCTAATTCCAATCTCGTACCAATCTATGTTTTGTTATCACAAACAAGTTCAAGAACAGATAAAAAATAAAAATAAAAACGTCACAACATGGAAATGTACTGACTACGTTGTCAATTCAAACGAGCTCAAAATAACTGGAAATGGAAACAGATTAAATTAAAACTAATATAACTCTAAAACGTGTAAAAACCTTTAAAAAAGGACCCGAAAATATGAAAACGAAATAAAAGTTAGATTGAAGAAGTTTTAAACGTACCAAATTGAAAGCCACAACCTAAGATTAAACTTGATAATGTCACATTAAGCTATAAAATAAATCCGATCCAGCTACGTTATATTTCTTAGTTCGAGAAACTTCATAGGGACAGATCTGCTTACGGAGTTTAAACGTAGTCTACAGACAGATTTAGTTATGTTACATCAAGATATTTATTTTAAATTTAAGGATCATTCAATGTTTGGCAGTTGAATCGTTATTTAGTTATGTAGCTTGATTTAATTTATACATAATTTAAAAAAAACACAAAAGAAAATGAAAATTATTAAATTATGGAATCAATTTTTGCAACATAACACGTCCACTTATTTAATTATAATAACGGCTATTTTAAAGATGATCTTTACTGTAAAACTTAAAATTATATACTCACCGATATTTAGTCTAAATGGATAACATTATTACATTTACAACCCCGATCTCATGCTGTGTTTATAAACAACAGAAAGTAGTAAAGAAAACAATTCAGTGAAGCGCCCCGAGGCTGACACCGCCATGATGAATGAGGGTACGGACCCCGTAAAACACGGTGAATTAATTGACTTTGGAGAGAGTTGTGGCGGAGTTAATGGCGGGCTTCGGAGAGGAGAGGGTTGCAAACTGATACATATGCCTCAAGAAATTTGCATAAAAAAGTCGACCATCTGCGCCATAAACTTACTAACAAAACATATAGATTTTCTTAGATACTAACGTACGCATGAAAGCCATCAGAAAGGGTGTCGGCAATTATGTAGTGTATTTAAACAATTCTAGTTTATTGAAATACTGATACAAATTTGATAAGAATTTAAATCTTTTTTTTAACTTCACGCGCCAGTTCAAATTGGACCTATCGTTGGCTCAGTGGAGATTCGAACCTTGGAACTAGCCCTCCGCAGTCCGAAGCCTGAAACCACCACGCCGGCAAACTTTGATCTGACACTTGTTATAATTCGGTTGTTAAACCCCCAACTTCTCAATATTTAAGGTTGTGTGCCCCCCCTTTGAACATTGCAGAGGTCACCCTCCATAAGTGGTGAATATTACAATTAGATTATTATGGGGGTGCACACACCGGAGCGGTGAGCGGCGCACTGATTACCGCCAAAATACTCCATTCCCCGCCCAGCGGTGACAGCGATGAACTGTCTCTGCTTAGTTACACGAAGAGTGAAGACCCTGATATTTGAAACAGAACAAGTGTCTTTATACCCGGTGTTGTTTCAGCTTATCACCATGACAATACGAATATTAAGACATAGTCATTATGAATGATATTCACCAAGCTCTGTTTCTTGTTGATGTCATGGACCCTCTCAGTAAAATTTCTTTCATCCTCAGCTACAACTAACACTGCAGACATCTCTTTTCCTTCGTCTGATACAGCACAGTCACAACACAACTAACAGCTCCCGTACTTGTCAACTTCTCTATACGAGTGATGCGATACCGCTCCGGTGTGATCACACTATAGTTCGAATAAAATAACTTTGGTACTGGCGGAACGGCCACGCACCACTGGTCTGAAATGACAAAACTCTGAGCTTTAATTTGCTGTCAAACTTAAATTAAGTAAGCAATAATTTTCAAACTAATTGTATAGTGTCCACCAGTTTATATTCTTTAAGGAAAAATTATGCCGGAGATTTTTCTTGAGCTAAATTGCTTTTTATAGCGATATTTGTATTTAAAAACACGGTTTTATGAGTGAAATTGGGCGTGAGTCGTCTTCAACCTGTCACTGTAGCAAAAATAATAATAATAAAATAATTTCTTGTGGATGGATGACAGTTTGATTCATTGTGATTAGTTTGGTAAAAGTCTCATTTAATAATTCAAACAGGTTAATGAGAAATTAATTTTTTTGTAAAACCTTGCAAACTCGGAAACGAAAAACGCTAGACAAAATTTATTTGAGCAAACATTAACTGTGTTATTTATGTATAGTTAAAATAATACTGTGGTAAATAATGAAGAGTTGATGAAGTGAACTCATAGTTCGTTTACATCGAGGCTGTGTCGGACGCGTAAGGTATACTCTGCTCAAGAGAAAGTGTAGACTGAATATTCAGTCCAAGCGTAAAACGAATTCCGATCGACGATATTTCAAGATAAGAACTGTTTCTCCAGTAAGAAATAAGGTAAGTTAGTTGACTTTTGACTTTGAGGTGTGTTCGTGTTCAGTTCTTTGTCGATTTGACAGTGCTTAGTATAGTTTAATCACTAGTTTGTTTTTATTACAGTTATTTAGTTTTAGTGATGTAACACGTTTTTATTTATTTAGATGTGACAATAATGCTATAGGGTTCAGTGTGTATATAATTATCAGTGTTTATTGCAATTATAATATTTTTAGGCTCTTTCAAATTTTAGGAAGTTTTCTATTAGTAGTTGACAAGAAATGTTTGCAACGGAAGAGGCAAGAGCTGAGCCAGTGACTGTACATTGTGCGTGTGGTATCACTGCCGCTTTGTTGACAATCGAGTTTTGAAAACTTCTGAATCTTTCTTCCTAATTCAAGAAAATTCTATTTAATACGAGAGTACGATTTTAGTGTCACTTAAATAACACAATTAATTTAGGTTTAAAGAAATTTTATCTAGCGTTTGTCATTATCGAATTTACAAAGGTTTACAACAAAATTAATTTCTCATTAACCGGTTTGAATTATTAAATGAGACTTATACCAAACTAATCACAATGAATCAAACTGTCATCCATCCACAAGAAATTATTTTATTATTATTACTTTCGCTATAGTAACAGGTTAAAGACGACTCACGAGCAATTTCACTCATAAAACCGTGTTCTTTAAACACAAATATTACAATAAAAAAGCAAATTAGTTTAAGCAAAATATCCAGCATAATTTTTTCTTAAAGAATATAACATGGTGGACACTATACAAATAGTTTGAAATTATTACTTACTTATTTTAAGTTTGACAGCAAATTAAAGCTCAGAGTTTTGTCATTTCAGACCAGTGGTGCGTGGCCGTTCCGCCAGTACCAAAGTTATTTTATTCGGACTATAGCAGTAGCGGACGACCCTATGGTCGACTGGCCGTCCAGTCCTAAGACCAACAACAGTAAGTCAAGTATTCTCCAAGAGCCGTGTGAGTGGAATGTACAGTGCAGTAGCTACCAGGAGACAGGCACAGCTACATACCAGAGCGACGTGCCATAACGGACGACCCTGTGGTCGACTGGCCGTCCAGTCCTAAGACCAACAACAGTAAGTCAAGTATTCTCCAAGAGCCGTGAGTGGAATGTACAGTGCAGTAGCTGCCAGGAGACAGGCACAGCTACATACCAGAGCGACGTGCCATAACGGACGACCCTGTGGTCGACTGGCCGTCCAGTCCTAAGACCAACAACAGTAAGTCAAGTATTCTCCAAGAGCCGTGAGTGGAATGTACAGTGCAGTAGCTGCCAGGAGACAGGCACAGCTACATACCAGAGCGACGTGCCATAACGGACGACCCTGTGGTCGACTGGCCGTCCAGTCCTAAGACCAACAACAGTAAGTCAAGTATTCTCCAAGAGCCGTGTGAGTGGAATGTACAGTGCAGTAGCTGGCAGGAGACAGGCACAGCTACATACCAGAGCGACGTGCCATAACGGACGACCCTGTGGTCGACTGGCCGTCCAGTCCTAAGACCAACAATAGTAAGTCAAGTATTCTCCAAGAGCCGTGTGAGTGGAATGTACAGTGCAGTAGCTGGCAGGAGACAGGCACAGCTACATACCAGAGCGACGTGCCATAACGGACGACCCTGTGGTCGACTGGCCGTCCAGTCCTAAGACCAACAATAGTAAGTCAAGTATTCTCCAAGAGCCGTGTGAGTGGAATGTACAGTGCAGTAGCTGCCAGGAGATAGGCACAGCTACATACCAGAGCGACGTGCCATAACGGACGACCCTGTGGTCGACTGGCCGTCCAGTCCTAAGACCAACAACAGTAAGTCAAGTATTCTCCAAGAGCCGTGTGAGTGGAATGTACAGTGCAGTAGCTGCCAGGAGACAGGCACAGCTACATACCAGAGCGACGTGCCATAACGGACGACCCTGTGGTCGACTGGCCGTCCAGTCCTAAGACCAACAACAGTAAGTCAAGTATTCTCCAAGAGCCGTGTGAGTGGAATGTACAGTGCAGTAGCTGCCAGGAGACAGGCACAGCTACATACCAGAGCGACGTGCCATAACGGACGACCCTGTGGTCGACTGGCCGTCCAGTCCTAAGAACTACAACAGTACGTCAAGTATTCTCCAAGAGCCGTGTGAGTGGAATGTACAGTGCAGTAGCTGCCAGGAGACAGGCACAGCTACATACCAGAGCGACGTGCCATAACGGACGACCCTGTGGTCGACTGGCCGTCCAGTCCTAAGACCAACAACAGTAAGTCAAATATTCTCCAAGAGCCGTGTGAGTGGAATGTACAGTGCAGTAGCTACCAGGAGACAGGCACAGATACATACCAGAGCGACGTGCCATAACGGACGACCCTGTGGTCGACTGGCCGTCCAGTCGTAAGACCAACAACAGTACGTGAAGTATTCTCCAAGAGCCATGATGGTCAAAACGAACTAATCACCCCTGTGAACAAGTGAACTAGTTCGTTTATTGTGATTTGAATGTTGGGGGGGGGAGGCTAAATTAATTGTCCTATATACTACTTAGGACGAGTGACAGGGATACACACAACAAAGGATCTGTATCCGTATTTCGCTGACACAACCTTCGTTCCACTGCAAAAGCTGGGTATGTTATGTTATGCAACACTGCGAAGAACTGACGGAGAAGTGATAAAATGTGTGACATGATATACCATCCCACGATTCATCTTCTCTAAAACATGTTTGGCAACTTTTATCTTGACGACGCGCAGCTTTGAGAGATCTTTCTCTATAAGGTGAAGAGAGTGAAACCATTGCCTCCTCGTGTAATGACATTTATCGATCCATTCCTCTCATTGCCATGACATCCATCCGGTGGGATATTACAGTTGGGCCAGATAAGTGATAAGACAAACCGGCTAGCAAGAAGAGAATAATACTCTCTCTTAAAGTGTATTTTCTTATTATTTAAGTAAACAGTTTAGTTAAAAAGATTAATAAATAAATTTATTGTAATTACATTAACACTAAAATGTTTATCACAATCAGGACAATTATATTTAAATTCTTATTTGTATACTTATCTTGTACACGTTTACAATAGTTTATAGTATAGAGTAACGATTACAATAGCTGATCATACATATGTTGAGAGTTATGTTTGATTAATGTCCACAGTTAGGGCACACTCGCATCATTTTATGCATTATTCTTTTTATGATTGAAGGTCCCCATCAATGTCCAAGTAGCCCACTCAGTAAGATGAATATTACAAAACTAACTCCAAAGTTACCTCATTCCATTTGGCTACCTGTGAAACTTGTACCTCAGTGTAACGACTCCCCCAATGTCCAAGTAGCCCACTCAGTAAGATGAATATTACAAAACTAACTCCAAAGTTACCTCATTCCATTTGGCTACCTGTGAAACTTGTACCTCAGTGTAACGACTCCCCCAATGTCCAAGTAGCCCACTCAGTAAGATGAATATTACGAAACTAACTCCAAAGTTACCTCATTCCATTTGACTACCTGTGAAACTTGTACCTCAGTGTAACGACTCCCCCAATGTCCAAGTAGCCCACTCAGTAAGATGAATATTACGAAACTAACTCCAAAGTTACCTCATTCCATTTAGCTTCTTGTGAAACTTGTACCTCAGTGTAACGACTCCCCCAATGTCTAAGTAGCCCACTCAGTAAGATGAATATTACGAAACTAACTCCAAAGTTACCTCATTCCATTTAGCTTCTTGTGAAACTTGTACCTCAGTGTAACGACTCCCCCAATGTCTAAGTAGCCCACTCAGCAAGATGAATATTACGAAACTAACTCCAAAGTTACCTCATTCCATTTGGCTACCTGTGAAACTTGTACCTGAGTGTAACGACTCCCGAAATGTCTAAGTAGTCCACTTAGTAAGATGAATATTACGAAACTAACTCCACGCAGAGTTACCTCATTCCATTTGACTACCTGTGAAACTTGTACCTGAGTGTAACGACTCCCCCAATGTCTAAGTAGCCCACTCAGTAAGATGAATATTACGAAACTAACTCCAAAGTTACCTCATTCCATTTAGCTTCTTGTGAAACTTGTACCTCAGTGTAACGACTCCCCCAATGTCTAAGTAGCCTACTCAGCAAGATGAATATTACGAAACTAACTCCAAAGTTACCTCATTCCATTTGGCTACCTGTGAAACTTGTACCTCAGTGTAACGACTCCCCCAATGTCAAGTAGCCCACTCAGTAAGATGAATATTACGAAACTAACTCCAAAGTTACCTCATTCCATTTGGCTACCTGTGAAACTTGTACCTGAGTGTAACGACTCCCGAAATGTCTAAGTAGTCCACTTAGTAAGATGAATATTACGAAACTAACTCCACGCAGAGTTACCTCATTCCATTTGACTACCTGTGAAACTTGTACCTGAGTGTAACGACTCCCGAAATGTCCAAGTAGTCCATTCAGTAAGATGAATATTACGAAACTAACTCCACGCAGAGTTACCTCATTCCATTTGACTACCTGTGAAACTTGTACCTGAGTGTAACGACTCCCGAAATGTCTAAGTAGTCCACTTAGTAAGATGAATATTACGAAACTAACTCCACGCAGAGTTACCTCATTCCATTTGACTACCTGTGAAACTTGTACCTGAGTGTAACGACTCCCGAAATGTCTAAGTAGTCCACTTAGTAAGATGAATATTACGAAACTAACTCCAGCCAAAGTTACCTCATTCCATTTGGCTACCTGTAAAACTTGTACCTGAGTGTAACGACTCCCGAAATGTCCAAGTAGTCCACTCAGTAAGATGAATATTACGAAACTAACTCCACGCAGAGTTACCTCATTCCATTTGACTACCTGTGAAACTTGTACCTGAGTGTAACGACTCCCGAAATGTCTAAGTAGTCCACTTAGTAAGATGAATATTACGAAACTAACTCCAGCCAAAGTTACCTCATTCCATTTGGCTACCTGTGAAACTTGTACCTGAGTGTAACGACTCCCGAAATGTCTAAGTAGTCCACTTAGTAAGATGAATATTACGAAACTAACTCCACGCAGAGTTACCTCATTCCATTTGACTACCTGTGAAACTTGTACCTGAGTGTAACGACTCCCGAAATTTCTAAGTAGTCCACTTAGTAAGATGAATATTACGAAACTAACTCCACGCAGAGTTACCTCATTCCATTTGACTACCTGTGAAACTTGTACCTGAGTGTAACGACTCCCGAAATGTCTAAGTAGTCCACTTAGTAAGATGAATATTACGAAACTAACTCCAGCCAAAGTTACCTCATTCCATTTGGCTACCTGTGAAACTTGTATCTGAGTGTAACGACTCCCCCAATGTCAAGTAGCCCACTCTGTAAGATGAATATTACGAAACTAACTACAGCAAAAGTTACCTCATTTCATTTGACTACCTGTGAAACTTGTATCTGAGTGTAACGACTCCCCCAATGTCAAGTAGCCCACTCAGTAAGATGAATATTACGAAAATAACTCCAGCCAAAGTTACCTCATTCCATTTGACTAGCTGTGAAACTTGTATCTGAGTGTAACGACTCCCCCAATGTCAAGTAGCCCACTCAGTAAGATGAATATTACGAAAATAACTCCAGCCAAAGTTACCTCATTCCATTTGACTAGCTGTGAAACTTGTATCTGAGTGTAACGACTCCCCCAATGTCAAGTAGCCCACTCAGTAAGATGAATATTACGAAAATAACTCCAGCCAAAGTTACCTCATTCCATTTGACTACCTGTGAAACTTGTATCTGAGTGTAACGACTCCCCCAATGTCAATTAGCCCACTCAGTAAGATGAATATTACGAAAATAACTCCAGCCAAAGTTACCTCATTCCATTTGACTAGCTGTGAAACTTGTATCTGAGTGTAACGACTCCCCCAATGTCAAGTAGCCCACTCAGTAAGATGAATATTACGAAAATAACTCCAGCCAAAGTTACCTCATTCCATTTGACTAGCTGTGAAACTTGTACCTGAGTGTAACGACTCCCCCAATGTCTAAGTAGCCCACTCAGTAAGATGAATATTACGAAACTAACTACAGCAAAAGTTACCTCATTCCATTTGGCTACCTGTGAAACTTGTATCTGAGTGTAACGACTCCCCCAATGTCAAGTAGCCCACTCAGTAAGATGAATATTACGAAACTAACTACAGCCAAAGTTACCTCATTCCATTTGGCTACCTGTGAAACTTGTACCTGAGTGTAACGACTCCCCCAATGTCTAAGTAGCCCACTCAGTAAGATGAATATTACGAAACTAACTACAGCAAAAGTTACCTCATTCCATTTGGCTACCTGTGAAACTTGTATCTGAGTGTAACGACTCCCCCAATGTCAAGTAGCCCACTCAGTAAGATGAATATTACGAAACTAACTACAGCCAAAGTTACCTCATTCCATTTGGCTACCTGTGAAACTTGTACCTGAGTGTAACGACTCCCCCAATGTCAAGTAGCCCACTCTGTAAGATGAATATTACGAAACTAACTCCAGGCAGAGTTACGTCATTCCATTTAGCTACTTGTGAAACTTGTATCTGAGTGTAACGACTCCCCCAATGTCAAGTAGCCCACGCCGATCTTTAACTAGTCCCACATTGGATGACTCATTGAAGTCCCTTCGGGAGGAGCTTGAATCGTTGCAAGTAAATGGGCATTGTGCTAAACAAATAACGAGAAAAATGTTAACATTTATAAGTTTTTGGCTTTAAAGATTTTTGACAGTAATTTACCTCGGAGTAGGGGGTGCAACAAAGAGGTTGTTTACCATGCCAATTTAAAATACCATACTATTTGTTTTGAAATTATGAAGGAGCACCTCATACAAGGTTTTTGCAATTTAAACTGAAAAAAAATTGGGTAGGGTTACAAAACATAAAATGAATAAAACCTAGAAACAATTCAGCCAATTCAGCGTGTCAAACGAAATATTGTTGTCTTATAATCATGAATATACCTGAAAACGTTTTGAAATGTTCTAAATATACAAGTCCCTCTGTATCAAAATCCATTTGGAATGACTTAAAACATATTCCAAAAAGAGCGAAAAATAAAAGACATATTATCAGAACATCCAGAGCAATCCAGAGTACGTGTAAGGGTGGGCGGGTTGGTCAATCCACTGTATGTGTAAGGATGGGCGGGTGGGTCAATCCACTGTATGTGTAAGGATGGGCGGGTGGGTCAATCCACTGTACGTGTAAGGGTGGGCGGGTGGGTCAATCCACTGTATGTGTAAGGGTGGGCGAGTGGGTCAAATTCCACTGTATGTGTAAGGATGGGCGGTTGGGTCAATCCACTGTATGTGTAAGGATGGGCGGGTGGGTCAATACAATGTATGTGTAAGGATGGGCGGGTGGGTCAATCCACTGTATGTGTAAGGATGGGCGGGTGGGTCAATCCACTGTATGTGTAAGGATGGGCGAGTGGGTTTTATACATAAACACTGCCTTGATTTATGTATAAAATCAATGATATAGGACACTGCACTGTTGACCACCACTTTAATTAATTGTATAACATAACTCCCCCCTGTACCTTGTAAGAGATGCACCAAAACGAAAGACATTTCCTGATTTAGTGTAAAATTCTACCCCAGAATAGTGTGTCATCCATTAGGATTTGCGTGGTTGGATTGTTCGCAAAAATCTTCAAATCTTCCAATGGATCATCCATACACGTACAGTGATAGTTTTTTAAACTTTTAACTAGAAAAGTGTAACGTTCGTTTAGGTTACGGCCGACTAGAGCATAAAACAATGCCCTCAAATCCATCAATGGGGCAGATTTCCCTGACTTTCCACAATTTTTGTTCATTTCCCTGACTCTCCCTGACCAAATTTGTTTTCCCTTACTTTCCAGAATAAATTCAATTTCAAACGAATTTCCCTGGATAAATTCAAAAAAATAATCGAGTAGGAGCAATAAATTACATATTCATTTGATCCGTAAACTTACTGTAGATGCTGTACTTCGAAGAAAGATACTTGAGTGAAGATTCGTTCAAATGATAAGGGGTTTTAATGGAATTTTCAAAATGGAAACGGAAACATTGTTTACTCATAAAAATTAAAACAAAACACACACATTAAAAAAAGCTTGTTTCTGGAGTGTTTAATTCTGAAAAGACATTTGATTTTGATTTTTTTACAGAAAACGTTTTTAATTCGAGAATAGTGCACAATGCTTATATAACCTTTTTCTAAAACTTTAAAGTGGATGAATAATAAAGATTGTTGTTAAAAAGTGTTGTTGCAAGAAAGGATGGTTACAGAATGTTTTGGGACAACATCTCCAGG
Organism: Stictocephala bisonia; assembly: GCA_035578905.1. Classification (NCBI taxonomy): domain Eukaryota; kingdom Metazoa; phylum Arthropoda; class Insecta; order Hemiptera; family Membracidae; genus Stictocephala; species Stictocephala bisonia. The sequence continues at coordinate 7,644,936 of JAQJVL010000007.1, forward strand.
TGGTGAAGCCTACAAGAACTCAGCCAATACTGAAGCATACTCAAAGCAGAAGAAGTTGTTTTAGGTGACATATTTTCGATATAATTTGCTATCACAGTAATGCAAAAAGTTAAGGTCATGGGCTGCATAAATTGAAACTGATAAATGGCGAACCGAGTTTATATTAGGTTGGGACTTGAGGACGGAGTGAGAAGTAATATCAAGGGATTTGAAAGGACAACTTTCTGTTTACAGGGGCGGTGACAGATCCTTCATCTGCAATATTCTCTGGCGCCCTTTGACATCTATTACTATAAATATATTCCAGGCCTCATACAGGTAGTCCTCGTTATACGCGGTAGATACGTTCTGTCAAAGCGCCGCTTATAACGAAACCGCGTATAACGAGTCGGAGCTAAAGCGGGTTACGCCACTGTAGCCACAGCAGGCCGGCCTACTGCTTATTAGTACTGTACGCAATTCAAACTACAATATCATAAGATTATCAAAAGATTAATTAATTGTTTTGGAAATATAATAAAAATGTAGGCCTATAATAATTCGTCAACACCTTTTATTGAATTCAAATTTGACTACTACATGAACAAACAAAATAAGAACGTACAGTATAAATGTATATAGGCATACTTTAATTAAAGATTAAATTCAAAGAGAAAAGGATATTAAAAAGTAATAAAAGTACTGTACAGTACATAACTAAAAAAGTACATCACATACAATAGTTCAATCTTTTGATGTGCCTGCCACTGGGCTGGGAGGGTCAGACTGCCCGCCTTTGTTTACGTCTGACGTCTGCTTAACAGGTGTTTGTACCTTTTCAGCTGTTTGGGAGAAAAATGTCTTAATCGAGAGCTGGGTTTTTGTTTTTAATTTATTGTTATATAGTTCACGATAACACTTAATCACATTCTCAACTTCCCTTTTAACCTTAGCACTCCTCGTGTCATCTGGGTCGTTCTCTTCAAAATAATTAATTTAAAGCGTTATTAATCATACAGAAAGCCTCTGCTATTCCTTTACTAGTCAAGGTTTTAACACTTTCAGGTTCTTCTTCCTTATCAGATCCTTTAGAAAACCTATCATCTTCTATTGTTAATAGGTCTTCGGTACATAGCTCTTCTTGTAGTGTAATCAATTTATCAACATCCGCTTCATCTACGTCTGTGAATCCCACACGCTGTGCCATATCCACAATATATTTTGACGTTGTTCTGACATTTTCAGTCATTTCTACATCATATTTGATGATTTCTGGCCACAAATTTTTCCAAACACCATTCATACATTTAGGTTTCAATTCATTCCAGGATTTGCCTATGATATCAATAGCCATTTTGATGTTGAACTGTTTCCAAAAGTCCTTAATAGATAATTTATCATCAGCATCACAAGTTTTAATCAGTAAAGAAAATGTATGTTTAAGATAGTTGGCTTTAATAGCTGAAATAACACCTTGGTCCATAGGCTGCAATATGGACGTAGTGTTCGGGGGTAGAAACATAACTTTAATGTTCTCATTTATTTCACTTATTTCAGGAGGGTGGCTTGGAACATTATCTACCAGAATCAAAATTTTAAAAGGAATCTTTTCTTCATAGCAATACACTTTTAAATCATTTTGCAGCACTAGTGAAATATAATCATGAAATATTTTACCCGTCATCCAGCCTTTTTTACTCGACCTCCACAATACAGGCAACATATATTTGTCACAGCCTTTTAATGCTCAGGGGGATGACCCTTTTTTACTCGACCTCCACAATACAGGCAACATATATTTGTCACAGCCTTTTAGTGCTCAGGGGTTTTCTGAATGGTAAACCATCAGTGGTATAAGTTTGAAATCCCCAGAAGCATTTGCACCAAAGAGTAATGTGCAGCGATCTTTAGCAGCTTTAAATCCAGGAGCAGTTTTCTCCTCAATAGAAATAAATTGGCATTCGCTTCCAAAATAGGCCAGTTTCGTCAAGGTTAAAAACCTGTTTGGCCGTATACCCCTCCTTTTCAATAAAATTTTTAAAATTTATAGCCTTAAAAGTTTCAGCGCCTACATTGTCTGCCGATGCCGCCTCACCTGTTAATTTTAAACTGTGAAAAGCGTTGCGTGCCTTGAAACGGTCAAACCACCCTTTACTGGCATTAAAGTCTGGGGCGTTTTGATCATCCTTAGTAATTTCTGTATAGATAGCTATTGCTTTCTCTTGGATGACTGCCATCGAAATGGGTGCATGGAGCTGATTATAATGTTCAATCCAGTTTGACAGTAGTTTTGGATCAGATCTGGACTTAGATACACGTGCTAAACTTAAATTTGTAGAAGACTGCACACTCTTACGAATAGTTTCAGCATTTGATCGGATTGTCCTAATAGATGACTCTGGAAGGCCCATCACTCGGTGGATATCAATTATACGCTCCCCTTTATCGAGACGTTTTAAAACTTCAAGTTTAACTTCTAAAGAAAGAGAATGTCTAACACGTTTATTACTTACATCTATCTGTTTCTTCTCACGTTTTCCCGACATTGTAACACAACTCACAACAATATTTTTCACAATGCCACGCCACAAGAAGTAAATTGTACACCACTAATGCGAATAAATAAACAACAGTGTTCGAGAGAAAGAGACTGATAGACGGGTGGGGCGCGCCTAAGGAATGTGGAATGTTGGTGGGTTGGTGTTGGTGGGGGGTCCGGCCCATCCGCGTATAAGCGAAACCGCGTAAATCGGGACCGCGTATAACGAGGACTACCTGTACCTAATATTGACTTGTTCACTTTAAAGTTTCTCCTGTTTTCATGTTCTCACGTAAAGAACATAAAATAAAAACTATATATATAAATAAAAACTATATATATATATATATATATATTTCAACAAATTTTAATCTATGATATTTAAAAATATTAATAAAATAAATGGTTCTAAAAATTAGCACAAAATTTCCCACATATTAAACACTAAAAGATCAAAACTTTGAAAATTACTAGTTTTATTCCCAAATATGTTTTTTTTATCTTAACTAAAAAAATTAGTCGAGTTAGAGACACACGGTTTTCACTAAAATATTTTGAATTGTAATTTACATCTTTCCTGAACATTTTATTAAAATTCGTTAGAAATGTTTCTAAGAAAATTTCATTTTTGTATGTGTTTGCCCGTAAAAATAATAATAAAAAACCAAAATGTCAAAAAAGTTTTAAAAATTTGTCCGAAGATGCTGGCTAAATACACCTTCATACCAAATTTCATAAAAAGTGGTCTTTCCATTTGGTTTCAAGCGAGCTGCACATACACACAGACAGACACACATACGGAAATACCAAAAAATGTTTTTTTCGAAAAAACACGTTTTTAGGTTCAGGAGAACCTAAAATGGATTTTTAGACCAACTTGTAAAAAGGTTTTTTCGACGAACACAATACTTTCTCTGAGCTAACTCATGAGGGAGGAAGTAAAAATAACTTAAGAGATAAAATAATGATGAATACCCTGAAGCAGAACAAAATTGTGTTTTGTTATTACCTCAACGAGTTTTGTATACTATAATACAATATAATTTCATAGAGCTAATTAAAAAATTCTGCGTCTGAATATATTTAAAAAGTGTTTAAATCACACGTTTTAAATATATTTGGTGATAACAACAAAACCGTTAATCCGGGAAAAAGTAAAATACTCAGAACCGAAAAAAAATATTACATTTTTATAATTTTGTCAAAAATATTTTAATTTCGAACGTCACATATTTTATTTACGATAGTAATATTGGTCCCTTAAGCACTAAATTAAAAAATAAATAAATAAATAACGGACACTAAACATTAAGTAGATAGACCTTACAGAAATGTTAACCCCAAACACGAATCATAGGTAGTCTTATTGGGTAGTGCAACTAACAAAAATGGGAGATAAGAAGTAATTGACGTACACCATAATGGGAGATAAGAAGTAATTGACGTACACCATAATGGGAGATAAGAAGTAATTGACGTACACCATAATGGGAGATAAGAAGTAATTGACGTACACCATAATGGGAGATAAGAAGTAATTGACGTACACCATGATGCGCATTTGATATATAACAAGAATTATTTGTCCTAGGATCCAAAAAATTCTTTCTCCGAATGAAGTGAATTGAAAGTAAAAAGCATTTATGTTGAAAGAAAGAGATAAGTTTACAAACAGGTGAAGTAAATTCGTTTTCCATATTGAAGATGAGATGGGATGAGATGAAGTAAATTTAGTCTTCTTGAGAGGGTGGGTGTTGCCAAGTACAGTAAATAAATCCTTCCCACACTGAAGGGAAGATAGGTTGCCATAAAAAAAATCAAGATTACTTAGTTGGGGAGGGGGGCTTGTCAAATGAGCTAAGTAAATCGTCCTCGACACTAAATGGGATGTCGTGAGGTAAATTTAATTCCTTTGGTAAGGGGATTTGTTTGTAAATTGTAAAATTAAAGAAGTAAGCTTAATATATCGTTCTCGGCGTTGAATTGGTTGTCAAGAGGTAAATGTCGCTAATTTGGGCGGCGGGTACAGTTTGTATAATAAACGAAGTAATAAATCGTTCACCATAGTGAATGGGTTGTCACGAGGCAAATTTAGTCTTTGGATGGCGGGTACGGTTTGTATAATAAACGAAGTACTAAATCGTTCACCATAGTGAATGGGTTGTCACGAGGCAAATTTAGTCTTTGGATGGTGGGATTGGTTTGTAAAATGAACGAAGTACTAAATCGATCTCCACACTGAATAGGTTGTCACGGGGCAAATTTAGTCTTTGGATGGCGGGATTGGTTTGTAAAATAAACGAAGTACTAAATCGTTCACCATAGTGAATGGGTTGTCACGAGGCAAATTTAGTCTTTGGATGGTGGGATTGGTTTGTAAAATGAACGAAGTACTAAATCGATCTCCACACTGAATAGGTTGTCACGAGGCAAATTTAGTCTTTGGATGGCGGGATTGGTTTGTAAAATGAACGAAGTACTAAATCGATCTCCACACTGAATAGGTTGTCACGGGGAAAATTTAGTCTTTGGATGGCGGGATTGGTTTGTAAAATGAACGAAGTACTAAATCGATCTCCACACTGAATAGGTTGTCACGGGGCAAATTTAGTCTTTGGATGGCGGAATTGGTTTGTAAAATGAACGAAGTATTAAATCGCTCTCCACACTGAATGCGTTGTCACGAGGTAAATACAGTCTTTCTTGTTTGGCGGGATTGGTTTGTAAAATGAACGAAGTACTAAATCGCTCTCCACACTGAATAGGTTGTCACGGGGCAAATTTAGTCTTTGGATGGCGGAATTGGTTTATAAAATGAACGAAGTACTAAATCGATCTCCACACTGAATAGGTTGTCACGGGGCAAATTTAGTCTTTGGATGGTGGGATTGGTTTGTAAAATGAACGAAGTACTAAATCGATCTCCACACTGAATAGGTTGTCACGGGGAAAATTTTCCTCCTTTGGATGACCGGGTTAGTTTGTAAAATGAACGAAGTTCTAAATCGTTCTCCACGCTGAATAGGTTGTCAAGAGGTAAATTTAGCCTCCTTTGGATGACGGAATTGGTTTGTAAAATGAACGAAGTTTTAATCGTTCTCCGCGCTGAATAGGTTGTCAAGAGGTAAATTTAGCCTCCTTTGGATGACCGGGTTGGTTTGTAAAATGAGTAAAGTAATCTGTTCTCCCTATTGAGTGAAGTGGGTTAGGAAATCAGTTTTGAGGAAATTACAATTTTACCCTCCAGCTATAACGTGCCAATCTTTTACAGGCTTCGTAAGAAAGTGGGTAACAAAGATAATTTCATTTCCACGTACGTGTTGTAGTTGTCCAAGTGGATTTTATATTTCATGTTTATCTGTTGAGTTAGTTTTATCAAACAGTTATTATTTTGTGTGCAATATCCTTATTTTATGCTTTTTACAGAACCGCTGTACTGTCTCCCTGATTTCTGTACCAAATACGATTATTTAGTTGATTTTTAAATATTTTTCGATTGCACCAGCTGCGACATTAAACCTAGATAAGAGCTAAAAGACCATTCAATCAATACATAGAGAAGGCGGTGGGGGGAAACATTCACTATCAGGTGAGCCCCATGACATATTTAACAACATTTCGTGTTTATGAACTAAGATTTGTCGTAGCGGCAAAATGTCTACATATTACAACCAAGTTTGTAAGATTACCTTGATTACAGAAAAAATACAACCCATATATTAACGCAATTTTGTAATAATCAAAATGTTCGTGTAAGGATTACTTCTATGTATCCATACCAAAAAGTTTTTAGGGCCTAGTAGAAAAAACAATAACTTTTTTTAATACTGTGAAATTAAATTTGCCACCATTCCGCCAGCTGGCAGTTAACACGATTACGTGAAAGAGGGCTTTGATGACGATGTCGCTGGGAAGTGGACAGTGTGAAATGAAATGAATGGACAGAGGAATGCGGAACTGAGCTGGTCACATCTGGGAGCCTTTCTCGGAATGTAACTGGCCGACACCAGTGCCTGGATACTTACTACACGCTGGGCCTCATTCATGTCTGAGCGAGTAATTAACGAACGGATTACATCTTGTGATAACTTCGACGCACCTTAGGGAAACTGGTATATTAAGTCCTTTACATCAGTCGAAGATATACAAGCAAGAATTATGACTCCAACATATACAGGGTGATTGGCATTTAGTGTTTAAAATTTCACTAGGTTATTTGGTGGTATTACGTGGTATTTGGATTAACACGGAGGTTCTAGAATTTTTTAATATCATTTTTATTTATATACCGATTTTTAAAGGTTTTTTTAGAAAATTTGTGACTTGTAACTAATAAAACCAGTTTTTCCTATAGAAATAAAATACTTAATAGAGTATTTTAACTTAATAGAGTTTTTCCTATATAGTGTAGTATATGCTTAAAGAGCGTTACATTTCCATCATAATAAACTGTTTTTTGTTGAGATTGATTGCCTTTTATTGTGGTTTAAGGTGTATGACAGTACAACATTTGTAAGTTTTACAAATTCACTTCTAACTTTAAGAGGACTTTTTGTTACCAAAAAGCGAATGTGTAAGGGGTCAAACTATCTTTAAAACGTTCCTTATAAATCCTCTTTTATTTGGTACATTGGACTTAAAGAACGTCTTTCGTTGGCTGACATAGCTTTACGTTTTTGTAACTGAAAGCAAGGCAAAATAATTTATTGAAAAGAGGATTTATTAGGAAAGTTTTTAAGATAGTTTGACACCTTTCACATTCGCTTTTTGTAAACGAAAAGTCCTCTTACAGTTAGAAGTGTATTTGTAAGACTTATATGCACCTTAATTTTTCTTTCATGCACCTTAAACAACAATAAAAAGCAATCAATCTTAACGAAAAACAGTTTATTGTGATGGAAATTTAACGCTCTTTAAGAACATGCCACACTTCTGAGTATTTTATTTCGATTATTATAGGGAAAACTTACTTTGTTAGTCACTAATCACTTCTTTTGTAAACAAAATCTTTAAAAAATTATTATTTAAAGTCAAATTTGAAAACAACATTTATAAAAACACTAAGTGCCAATCACCCTGTATAATTCAAAATGGAGACTGTATCTGTCCACATGTAGATTGTTAAGAACTTGGTATTTGGAGGGATTTCATTAATCTTATCACCATATACACATGCCACCATGTTCACGTATACTAAATGTAATATTTGATTAGTGACAGAGAAACAAGTACTCACTGTTACATTATCAAATCTACCAATATTATGGTAACAGTGGATAAAATCTAATCTCATTTGGTGTTTCAGTGCACCATTTGATCTGTGGGGCAGGTTGGGAGTTTCAAAAGCGAGATTACACTTCACCAAATTTTAATTGTGTAATATAAGAACACAGAAAAATAGATGTCCTTAATTGTACCTAAGACGAAATGGCAATAATTTAAAAAATATATAGAAACTATTGGGAACTTCAATGTAAATTAGCAATGTCTCAAAAACCTTCACTTAAACTTCATTTTGGTGTTCTGAATCACTTTTGATTAGTGTAATATAGGTTAATTACCTTCAAACTAACCTATAATACATTACTTCACTTAAACGTTTACTCTCAACAAACGATAGATTTCCATCATTACTGTTGCGATCTCTGAAGAAAGGACATGGAAGGGAACACACGTCATGATGAAAAACATATTTTACGCTTTACGATGTTCTTATTTTTGACGATACGAAAGAAACGCGTTATGACAAAAATATATTCTACGATTCGCGCGGTTCTTAATGTTGACTATAACGAAGAAAACGCATTATGATGAAAAACGTATTCCACGTTTTACATTGTTGACGATATCGAAGGCAGCACGTTATGATGAAAAGCATATTTTACGTTTTATACCGTTCTCATTGTTGACGATGTCGAAGGGAACACGTTATGATGAAAAACATATTTTACGTTTTATCCCGTTCTCATTGTTGACGATATGGAAGGCAACACGTTATGAGGAAAAACATATTTTACGTTTTATACAGTTCTCATTGTTGACGATATCGAAGGTAACACGTTATGATGAAAAACATATTTTACGTTTTATACCGTTCTCATTGTTGACGATATCGAAGGTAACACGTTATGATGAAAAACATATTTTACGTTTTATACCGTTCTCATTGTTGACGATATGGAAGGCAACACGTTATGATGAAAAACATATTTTACGTTT